>CM036615.1:10482715-11082715 GCA_020745705.1 Hemiprocne comata
CCAAGCGGTGACTCAGATGGGCCCGAGCAGTTAGCCTTTCTGTATTTAGGATTCGCCCCTGATTTTGGGGATGGCGATGACACCAATGTATGATATACCAGAAGCCCTAAATAGAAGAGCACGCATGTCCGCACGCAGTGAAGACCAGACACTGAAATATATTTTATATGCTTTAGATGCATGAGTGGAATCACGAATAAGTAGGAGGTAAATTTAGAAGGTAAGATACAAAGTGTGTGTGTGTGTGCGCGCAAAAAACGTTGCGGAGGTAATAGTTTAGATTGAAAAGAGAAGAAAACTTACGATAGAGGAGGCTGGTATAGCGTGGTGTGGTTTTCCTCTCAGTAGGGTCGACGTTGTGCGTGGAAGTGAGGGCCGTTTGTGGTTTTACCCCGGAGAAAGATTGCGGTTAGTGACAGAAAAGAAAGAAATATTATTATTAAATCTTGCAGTCCTGGCAAGCTGCACGTGGCGGTCTATAGCTTTAAGATGGCAGCTTGCACATGGCAGCAGCGGCAGTTTGCAGGCTCCACAGCAGCTGTAGCGACAGCTTTAAGACTGCGGGCTGCGCTATGGCAAAGCGGTTCGCGGCAGATGGTAAGCTGCGGGCATCTTCTCCGATGGAAGGAGTGAGAGAGAGCGCACCTTTGGGGGAGATTCACTGCTCTTCAGGTTCTCTCAAGGCAGTGGGGCTAGCAGATACTGAGCTTACAACTCCTGCTTCAAGCCCAGCTCTCGAGTAGTAATTTTATAGTCCTTTTAGGCTTCCCCTTTTTGGATTCTCGGGTGGAGACCTAGCCTCCGTAGCCGAGATCCGTGGCTCTTTTACCTCTCCTTCTCCTCGGCACAGACGGGTGCAGGTAGGCAGGTGCAGCAGCAAGGCAGCAAAGAGGTCTGGCAGCGAAGAGGTCTAGCAGCGAAAAGAAAGAGAAAGGACCCCGGCGAGCGGTCCCTTTATAGCCCCTAGGAGCCTTCTGATTGGTGCATCTTTTGAATCCATTTATTTACATATAGTTCCAGCCAATCAGATAGCTATTTAGCTAGCTGCAGAGTTCCATCCAGGGCTTAGCAGCAGTCTTGATCCAAGACTTGCCCAGGCTTGTCCTGGACTTGTCCTTGACTGTGTAGCAATTCCTGGTGCAGCCCTATTGTCTCCTTTACCAGGTGAATAGAGAAAATATTATGAGAAGGGAATATTCTGATTTGCTGATCCTTCCTTCAGTCTAATTTGCTCCCCCATGGGGGGGGGAAGCTGCAGACACTCAGAAGTGACCTTGGTTGTTATCAGTCCACTGGTGCTGCTAAAAAAAGTTCACTCAAAGAAAAAAAAAAAATCAGCAAAGAGAAAGTTTGCTTCATCCTGGCTCAAAACAGGACAAATTCTAGGAGTGAATAATGCAATTCTGTTTTATTGTTGAATGGAAAACTATTTAAAAGTCAACCTAAAATTTCTCAGTCATTGACATAAGAAATTGTTTGAACTACATTTGATCTGAACAATGGATTAAAAACAAACCCATTTCAAACAATTACATATTTATAAATGAGGGCATTTTAGTTCTGAACTAAGTGGAGTTTTTTCATCCTAATGAAGCGGAATCCAAGGTGGTAAAATTGTCATTTATTCTCAGTTTGTACTGAGGAGACACTATGGTTATCTTGTTTAATCCACCTAAAAGTGAAATTGTTAGGTTAGTAGAGGGTATGTTTAATATTCTTTCTCAATGTCATTACTACCTCATAATCTTGTACTAAAAAGGCAAAAGCTTATTAGAATATATAGAACTGCTTTTATCTTAAATCTAAGTTTAGCCACAATAGTGGAACTGTCAGTGTAGCTTTAAAGTATACAGTGTTGTTTCATGAATAATAATTTATCTGGTATAAATGGGCTCCTTTCTTATACAAACTTGCTTTGTTCTTTAAGATTGGCACCTTGTCGCGGTCTGAGCCCTGTTTGGGTCGAAGCCGCTTATCCCAGGGCACAATCACCCTGTTTATTTTTCAGAATTTTCTGACACCAATTTTAATATTCAGGATAGCCTTTTTAATTATATTGGTGGGTATGTCCCTGGCTTGGGACTGCCTTGCTTCCACCGAGTATTTAACCAATTGATAAGCTCCTGCCCGGATATGCACGTGCAAGCACGCACACACACACACACAGAGGTAAGTTTTAACTTTTTAGTAAAATATTAAAATGGACAGAGGAGAGTGGAAGAGAAATATTGTAAATGCACCAGGGAATATGTCTGTATGAAATAAAATAATAATAATAGAGTGATTGCGAGCCTGAGGCTTCCCTTGCGGGTCAACAAAAGTGAGTGCAAGTGAGGGGCTAATTACACACCCAGGGGAAGAACGCGTTAAAGATAAGGTTTCTCACGTCCTCCTGGAGCCTGGGGGGGGGGGGGGAAGAGTTGTGGCAGTGGTGGTAGGTACGGCATAGGCAGGAACAGCAGGGGACGGCGATGCTGCAGCAGGCTGCTTGCTTCGACTCCCCTTGGCCTTCTCCTTCTTCTTTCTCCTCGATCTCAGGAACACTGGAGAGGCGAGGAGCTCGACGATCTCAGGAACACACAGGCTGGAGAGCCCAGGAGCACAACGAGCCTTTTTTCCTCTTTTAGCACTGGGTCTGGTGGCAGTCCCACCCTGTTGTGTCTCAGTCCCACCCTGTTTTTCACCTCGGCTCCTTTTGTTTGGTCTCCTGTTCCTCTTTGTTTTGTCTTCTTTTCCAGCACCTACGTGCAGCCTCCCATAATTTTTTATTATCCCTTATATGCAGATTCTCTTTAGTGAGGGGATGTTCGCCTAATTTTACATTGTTCACAAGCTGATACAATAGTTTTGCACATCTCTTTGGTTACAGGCCAGCCCCTACATTGGGCTTCTTTATACAGGTCATAATTACCTGAATGACTCCTTTTATAATGAAGCCATTCAAGCAGTCTTCCCCACTCATTTACTTCCCCTTGCGTCAATGCTTCCCTTATTTCAATCACATTTATTCTTGCAAGGTCATCTACCTCGTTGTTCCATTTTACCACCTCACTTTTGATGTTACTCTGGTGGGATGGAACCCACCCTACATGAAAGTGAGGATTGGCTTTGGCTATTTCAAGTATTCTTTTCCATTTATCAGTTTGCCATACTGGTACATTGTTTATCTTCCAATCATTCATCTCCCAAAATGATATCCATTCTGTACACCCTCGATACACTGCAAATGAGTCCGTATAAATATACACAGGTTCATTTGTATCAATTGCTTTGGTGAACACGTATACCGCATCTAATTTGCCAATTTGCACGCTTCCTCATTAATAACTTGTTTTCTGGTATTGATGTTTAGTGCGGCTGACTTGAACTTCCATAATTTTCCCTCTCTCCTTGAGGAAGCATCCGTAAACCAGACATTCCTCAAGGTAGAGGTGTATTCGGGTGCTTCTTTAATAGGGGAGGAAACTCTGGTCATCAAATCTGTATCGTTGTTACCCTTGATATAAATTGGTTCTTGGATTTTTAACATTTTCTCAGGACCTTCTTCAATTTGGAAAATATTATAATAATATTCAATTTGGGAATCATAGAATCATAGAATCATAGAATCCTAGGGGTTGGAAGGGACCTCGAAAGATCATCTAGTCCAACCCCCCCTGCCAGAGCCATTTCATACCGTTGCCCGCTGTGACACTCCTTCGGGAGGTGTCTTCCCAGAGGTAATCTGATTCATGATTCTAAAAGATCCTCTTAATAGGATCTTTTGTTTCTTTACAAGCTTCTCTTCCTCTTTCAATGTGGTACTAACAGTCAATAAACCTTTTTCCCAGGTAGAATATCTTTTCTCTGTGTCTTTAAACATTTGTGAGAAAAAGCCAGTTGGGCATGTGTTTCCTTCAGGTCCCCTTTGCCATAAGTGATAAGATAAACCACTTATCCCAAAACCCCATTCAATTGTAATTGGATCAGAGGGGTGTATAGGACCTAACATCTGATAAGTTTGTATTTCAAATAACAATAGCTTTAAAGCTTCTTCTTGGACTTGTGTCCATTCCCAGTGTCTATGTTTTCTCAGCAAATCATATAAAGGTCTAGCAATAATAGCTAGGTCTGGAATGCGTTTTCGCCAGAATTGTAGTGTGCCCAATACTTCCTGCAATTCTTTTTTGTTTTCAGGTATTTTAATTTCACTCAATTTGGTTAAGGTATCCACTGGTATATTCCAGGTACCTTTCTTCCACCAAATTCCGAGGAATTTTACCTCAGAAGCTAGGGGTTGTTGCTTTTCCTCTAGAATTTCAATGCCAATAGTATGCAAATGCTCAATGATGTCATCATAGATCTCTTTAATCTTTTCCTCATTAGATCCACCAATTAAGATATCATCTATATACTGATACACTTTAATATCTTTATTTTCCTTTATGGATTGTATTTGATCTAGTTCTGCTGCCAGAGCATGGTGGGCTATCGTGGGTGTTTATAGCCTTGTGGTAATTGGGCAAAAGTATATTGGGTCCCATTCCAGGTAAATGCAAATTTATTTCTATCATCTTCATCAATAGGAACCATGAAAAAAATATCTTTGATGTCCACAACAGCCATGATTGGATGGGCAACTGTGGCAGTCAGAAGGTTATGGTGGGCATAAATCACGCAGTCATCAGGTCCGTTAGAAAGCAGGAGCAGAAGCCGCTTTATTTCTTGTCTCTCTCTACATTTATATCCTCCTGGATTATATAATCATGCTATTTGTTAACCTACTGTTTATGCACACTTTACAAAAACATGATTAGTCTGTCCCTTTCTCACGCTCTGTTCACATGCACCTATCCTTCTTCATTCCACTTCTCTCACTACCCAGCCGGTGCCTCACAGTTCTTGCTACAACATTCTATTTTCCCTTATCACTTACATTCCATGACCTTTTAAGGGCATAGTTCCATCTCCCAAAGCCTCCTTTATCTCCCTTTCCTTATGCATACACTCTAATGTCATGGAGACTGATTTCATCCCCCTGCAAGTTTACAGCAAGGGTGTCTTGAGATCCCCCAAAACTCTCCACAGGCAGCCTCTTGAATTTCTGATATTAGCTCAGCCATGTTGGGGACGGCTGCTGTTAGTGGCCCAGTATTTGCATTTAACTTCTGATAGTCCACAGTCAAGCGCCACTTACAATTAGGTTTTCTTACAGGCCAAATTGGGGAATTGTAGGGCGAATGAGTACTGACAATGATGCCCTTTTCTTTAAGATCATTAATAATTTCTTTAATTCCTTCTTTTGCTGCTCATGGTATGGAATACTGCTTGATGTTGGTGACTTTGCTTTGTTGTAGAAGAGGAGCTCTCTGTAATAACCTGACTTCCAGAGTGGGTGTGCCAAAATTCCAGTAATTGCCTTTATCATCTCTCTACACCTTTCCTTGCAATATATCCATTCCCTGACGTGCGGAATAACGACTTTACAACCAGTAAGGTTATAAAGAAGGTATGTTTATTCAGCGCTGGGTGCACGGGGGATCGCTCCTCCACAAGCGTGCACACCCTAGGGCTATTGGCAAGCTCATTATATGACACAAAGTAATACATATTCATCCATGTTGTTGCATATGCATTAGGTGTCCGAGAATAGGGAGGGGTTATTACAATTAGTTCCTGGAAATCATTATCATAGTTGCCCCCCCCCACCCCAAGCTCCTCCTTGTTGCACCTGTGAAGTGTCTTCTGGTGGTCGCGAGCAGGGGTCTCTGGGATGAAGGCTGTATGTCTTCTATGTATGTCTTGTATGGATTCTATGATTCTTCCTCGCTGTGCACTTTTCACCTCTCGGCATTCCTTTCTGGGGTCTGCACCCCGTTCTTGCTTTCTCAGCAAGTTTCTGTGGGAACATCCTCTCACACAATACCTTCCCTCACAATCCAAGCCTTATCTATACATTCCAAGCCTTATCTATGCTAAGCAATGCCATTCTGATTACTCCTTATGTGTTAGTCCTTTTTTACCAAGGGAGGCCATCTGGTTTTCCTCACATCAGTTCCCCCCTTTTCTATATAATTAGTAAATTCTTTTACTTTACACTAATACATAGAATCTTTGTCAAGCATCTTCTGAAAATATTTGTTAGATTCCAACTTTTGACGCAAGTGATGCTTTTTCCAATTATTATAAGTATCTCCAGTGCTCTGAGAGCACCAGAGAAAACATTTTAACAGAACACAGGTTAGAGTTCCTAAAATTAATAGCCCCACTAATACCATAAACAGTTGTCTCAGCCAAGCAAAGTTAGGAAGCCATGAAGTAAGTTTCTCCCATAACTCTGTAAATCGCCAAGAAGTATTGTCCTGGGCCACCAGGTGTAATACATTAGCTTTTTCCCAAATCTTTTGTATGTCTGTCCGTACCTGTCACTTTTCATCAACATATGCACAGCAGGACTGGTTGATGACCATGCATACCCCCCCTTCTTTGGCCAACACCAGATCCAAGGCTATTCTATTCTGCACGACTATTCCTTGGAGGGAGGTAACTTCCTTCTGTAATCTTAAAAGAGCATCTGCTGTGAGGTTTAATGCATCCTCCATGGTGGCTGAAATATTTATTATAGCCTTTTCCAATTTGCTTACTCCTAGCCAGGGAAGCAACCACCGGACAAAGCTATGAAAACCTGTTCCCCTTTCTACTAGTGGATTCATTGCTCTTTTTACTATTCTCCAAGGTGTACGTAAGATTCCCTGTAACGCTGAATGGTTAAATATATTCCCTTGTGGGGTGAGGTATCCTATTCCACATTCCCCCTTCCATTTCAAAGGCAATGCCTTTCTGGCAACTCCGTCTCCACAAAGCCACCACATTCCCTGGGGTAGGCAATCAAAAGTATTTTTAATAGCAATGCCTATATTAATGTCCTTACAGGGATCCCGCTTCCCTATACCTGTGTGCTTTGGTGGTTTACATATTGTTCAGTTCCAGCTTGTGACATTTAGTTGGAATTTACCCACATCAAGTGCAGAGGGCATTTGTCTGTATATAATAGTAGAATTGACCAAGGGTTGTATTTTGAACCTTGGCCCCCTAACCTCTGTATCATTGAGGCTGTTACAGTGGTACCCTACACCATGCCCTGTGTCATCAAAGGGCCACTTCCACTTAGACCGGCTTGCCATGTATCCATAGTATGGCACCTCCATGCTGCCTTGAGGCAGCGCAGTACATATCCAACAATCACTAATATTCAATGTCCTTGCCACCCTATTGATTACCGTAATATATTGATTGTGATCCCAAGCCTCTATGAGGATCAGCAGCGTGTAAAATACAATTTTCCAGGCTGCACCTGAGTAACCTTCCATGGGGTTCTGTGTGCCCTTTTCACTCTGGAGTGATGGATTCAGGCACTCTGTTCCTTGATCTTGATAGCTGTGAAGGAGGTCAGCAGCACTTGTAATGGTCCTTCCCACTGCGGTTCCAGAGTCTTGTCTGCAAGAGCCTTTACATATACAAAATCGCCAGGAGATATCTTATGTACTGGCCCATCAAGTCCCCTGCCCCTTGTACTGTATACATGTTTTTCAATCTTTCTAAGTTGTTTGCTCAGCTCTATGAGGTACCCATTCAATTGCTCTTCCCCTGTTTGTGATTATGTTCGTATCCTTGCAGAATATGGCCTTCCATACAGGATTTCAAAAGAACTCACTCCCTCCCTGGCTCTAGGCCTTGTTCTGATTCGTAAAAGAGCAAGAGGCAGGGATTGTGGCCAAGGCAAGCTTGCTTCCTGCCCCAATTTTACAATCTGTTGTTTGATCAAGTGATTCATTTTCTCTACCTGGCCACTCAATTGAGGCCGGTAGGGAGTATGCAGTTGCCAGTCAATCCCTAGTTGTAAGCTCACTTGTTGAACTATTTTTGATATAAAATGTGGTCCCCTATCTGAGGACATTGCTGAGGGTACACCAAACCTTGGAATGATTTCTTGTAACAAGACTTTGGTAACCTCCCGAGCTTTTGCAATCCTGCAAGGGAATGCTTCTGGCCATCCTGAAAAAGTATCAGTTAATACCAACAAATACCGGTACCCCCCTTTTCTTGGGAGTTCCGAGAAATCAATTTGCCATTGTTGTCCAGGCAGGTTACCTCTGCCTATCTGGCCCATTTCCAGTTTTGGGCCTCCTTTGGGGGTAGTCTGAAGGCAAAGATCACACTGTTGTGTCACCTGTCACACTGTTGTATACAGGTTTCTGGCAATGATTTTCCCAATCAAATATTTGTACAGTGCTTCTGCTCCCCAATGACCTTTCCTATGTTTCTCTCGAACTACTAACCATATCATGTGTGAGGGGACTATCATTTTCTGCTGTGGAGTAACTGCCCATCCATCCTGGTTATATTCCCCATCTAAATCCCCTATAAGTTTAAGGTCTTCCTTATTATAGTGAGGTTTTCCCTCCAGTATGACCTTACCATCTGGGATTAGCGCACCCTCGGTTACCTGTTCCACCCGCGTCACTCGTTTTGCCTCTCTGTCCGCGAACTCATTGCATTTTTCTATGGCCGACTGTACTTTCTGGTGTGCCTTTACATGCATGATAGCCACTTTTTCTGGTAATTCTGGCTTCCAGAAGTTTCAAAATTTCTGTGGCATGCTTAATGGTTTTTTCCTGAGAGTTCAAGAGGCCTCTCTCCTTCCAAATGGCTCCGTGAGCATGCACCACTCCAAATACATATTTAGAATCAGTCCATATGTTGACTCTCAGTTCTTTAGCTTTCTCAAGGGCCTTTGTCAAGGCAATTATTTCTGCTTTCTGAGCAGAGGTTGAAGCAGGTAGCGGTCCAGAGTCCAGGACCCTGTCAGTTGTAACAGCATATCCTGAGTATCGGGTGCCGCTTACCATATAACTGCTTCCATCTGTGAACCAGTCTTCGGCTCCCTCCAATAGAGTGTCCTTTAGGTCTGGACGGCTGGAGTATACTGCTTCAATAGTCTCTAAGCAGTCATGTTCCACAATCTCCCCTTGGTTGCCATCTAAGAAAGAAGCTGGGTTCACAATATTAGTCACCACTATCTCTACGTCATCTTGTTCTACCATGATAGCCTGGTATTTCAGGAACCTCTGTGGTGATAACCAATGACCACCTTTAGCTTCCAAGACTGCCAACACTGTGTGAGAGACAAGCACAGTCATTTTCTGGCCCAAGGTGAACTTACGAGCTTCCTCGATATTCAAGATAGTAGCTGCCACTGCTCTGAGGCATCCTGGCCACCCTTTTACAGCCTCATCCAATTGTTTGGAGAAATAGGCCACAGCCCTTCGATAGGGCCTGAGGTCCTGGGCTAGGATTCCCAAGGCGATTCCCTGTTTCTCATGCGAGAATAAAAGGAAAGGTTTACTCACGTCCGGAAGTCCAAGCGCAGGTGCTGACATTAAGGCTCTTTTTAAATCTGTGTAGGCCCTGATTGCTTCTGGGGTCCACTTCAGTTCACTCTCGCATACCGTGATAAGGTCGTACAAAGGTTTCACCAGGAGCCCATAGTTGTAAATCCAGAGCCTGCACCATCCAGTCATGCCCAAAAAGGTGCATAGTTCTTTCACAGTCCTGGGCTGTGATGTCTGGCAAATTGCCTCCTTTCGGCTTTGTCCTAGGGTACGGACCCCTGCACTGATTTCATAGTCCAAATAAACAACCTGCTGTTGTACTACCTGTGCCTTTGTCGCGGACCGAGATAGGTAAAGCCGCGACTCACACCCCCACCTCAGGGGATCGAGAGCTGAAGACCACTCCCCGTCACACCCACAAACAACGCTTAAGAATCAATAGATTTATTAAAGGCACTGAGGGTTTGGCAAGTCTGATATCAACGATCACACAGGGTCTACCTCTATATCTATATCCACACCTATATATCCATATACCAACAGCTATACAACACTACATCTATATACCAATAACAACACACACAGAAAACAAGAGAGAACCTCCCCCCTTCCCCCCTGTTCCCGTTCCCGGACAGGGATAAGAGGGAAAGCCTGGAGAGAGAGCCTTTGGGAAATAGAAGAATATTGGAAAAGAGAAGTGAGTGTCTGGTATGTGTGAATATTATGTAGGAATGTTTGTAGGAATGTTAGTAAGATGTTCGCAATTCTCACCACCGGGGGGTACGGCCGAAGCCAATTCCTGGTCGGGATCCACGTCCTGTCCCCTGAGACTCCAGGCAAACGGTCCGCTCGGTACGTCCACACGCCAACAACCACAGGGAGCGGCGCCGCAACGGCACGGCCGCCTCCGCAGCGATACCCTCGCCGCGCCGGCTGGATCCGTGTGTGTTCACAGAGCGCGCGCCTTCTTGCTCCTCCCTTTCCCGGTTCCGGCCCCGCCGTGCCTCCTGGGAGCTGTAGTCTGTGGGTCTGTGCGCATGCGCCAGGTACCTCTGTCCTCTCCCCACGAGTGCCGGGGAGTGCATTACCAGAACTGGTCAGTGAATGTCGCTGGATTAAAGGCCATCATGGAGTCCGTCTCTCACATCTCACCCCGTGGCTTTTATGACAGCGACTTGGTTCCTGTGTGGTGTATGTTTGTGTCTGTATATGTATGTACATCTGTACCCTAGTAGGCTCTTGTCCAGGCTCTTACCTCTTTCCCTGTTTGAGACAAGCATATATACAATCTCACATATTTCATATCTACATATCCAGAACAACGTATATAACGTTTTATGCATGTTTCTGAGGGAACAATTCCCTATACAACATATATACTTATAAACTCATACATATATATATACATATACTCATATATATAATACATAAGAGAAATATATATAGAAAACCCATAATGAATACCTCACCCCTCAAAACCAGTGTCGGGCTGATCAGACCCTATTCTGGCTTGGGATGTCTCCGGTTCTTTGGGTTGTTGGTTTAGCATATACACATTGCTATATACACAAGTATACAGATACACAGTTACAACCTATCTCTACAATCTGTCTTGCTTCACTCAACATGAAGTATCCAATTTGTACTGATTTTGAGTTGTTTGTTATTCATGTCAGATGCAACCCAGGTGTTTGAATTCACAGGCGTTTGCAGGGTCATTTTGACTTTCCCAATATTTGGCAGCTCAACCAGTACAGTCTGTCCTGGGTGTAGGGAAATTTTTTTCTTGTTGCAAGGCTTTCTTTGTGTCTCCTTTTCTTGAGTGGGTGATGTAGGAAAGAAAGCAGTTAGACGAGGACACCCGTTCACCCCCCATCTGTTATTTATGGTGGTGACTGCATATCGCAACCTTTCATCCCATTTGGAGTCCTGTGGGCGGATAAGGCTTTTGATTAACCCGTTAGTACGTTCTACTATCCCATTTGCTTGGGGATAGTATGGCATATGAAATGTCCATTGGATGCCTTCACTTCTCGCCCACTGTTGTACCAGATGTGAAGTGAAGTGAGTGCCATTATCAGACTGAATATGTGTAGGTTTAGGTAATACCCCAAATACCCTTTCCAGGAAGCGAACTGTATTTTCACCATTTGCTTTAGAAACAGCTTCAGCACAAGTTAGACCTGACACCACTTCTACCATCACAATGATATACTGTTTGTTCCCTGATTTGCGGAAAGGACCTATGTGGTCCACTTGGCAAGTGGACTACAAGGACTTTCCCTCTCGAATATGCAGAGTGTCAGTCGTCAGGGGATGCTTCCCCAACCGAATCTTACACAGATCACATTCAGAAATGATTGTTTTACACTGTTCACGGGTAACAGGCCATCCCCTGGTTTGTGCCTCCTTATACAAATCAAAGATCCCTGAGTGACCCCTTTTACAATGAAGCCATTCAAGCAATCGCTCCCACTCCTGATTTTCTCCTACTGTCCTGATTTCCACTACATTGATTTTGGCCAGTTCATCAACATAGTTGTTCCACCTGCTAGCATCATTTTTCAGACTGGTCTGGTGAGCAGGAATCCACCCTACATGAAAGTTAGGATTTTTCTTGGCAATTTTTAGGATCTGTTGCCATTTTTCTTTCTGCCAGACTGGCACCCTGTTAATCTCCCAATTGTTCTGTTCCCAGAAAGTTATCCATTCCAGACAGCCCTTGAAGACCGAAAAGGAATCTGTGTAGATGTACACAGCGTCCTTGGCGGCCTTTTCCCGTACAAACACATTGAGAACTGCATCCAGCTCCCCCACTTGTGCACTGCCCTTATCATGTTTTATTATGCGTTCAGCCGTGGAAGGTTTGACTGCAGCAGATTTGAAAGACCAGGTTTTACCCTCTCTTCTGGCTGACGCGTCTGTGAACCAGGCATTAGTCATCTCACTTTTGTATTCTGGGGCCTCCTTAATAGGACTGGGAGTTTTCATTGTTAACTCTTTTTCCTCCATGGACTCAATGTGTTCCTGGATTTTTAGCTGTTTGTCCGGGCCTTCCTCTAGCTTGAAAAGACCAGAGTAGCACTCAATCTGGCTATACCATTTCCTGATTGTCCCCTTTTGGGATATTCCCTCTGGAGGGGCTTTCCCAGACAGCACATGATTAACTACTTTGAAAGGACCCTGCAGTATCACCTTTTGTTTTTTAACAATTTTACTGACCTCTGTTAGTGCTGTGCACACTGTTAGCAATCCCTTCTCCAGAGTGGAGTATCGTTTTTCTGAGTCCTTAAGAGATTGTGAATAGAAGCCAATGGGTCATGTACTCCCACTAGGTCCCTTTTGCCAAAAGTGATATGATAAGGCACTAGCTGAGAATCCCCATTCTATTGTTATTGGATCCTCTGGGTGAAGAGGTCCCAGAGTCTGGAAGGTCTGTGCTTCCAGTATTAGCAGTTCAAGGGCCTCATCATGAAATTTGTTCCATTCCCAGTGATGATTCTTTTTCAAGAGATCATAAAGAGGCCGTGCTATCACAGAGAAATCAGGGATATGTTTTCTCCAATACTGAAGGGTTCCCAGCAATTGTTGCAATTCTTTTTTATTAGCTGGTACCTTCATCTGAGTCAATTGGGACACAGTATCAGATGGAATATTCCAGGTTCCCCCTTTCCACCTTATTCCCAGGAATTTTACCTCTTGGGATGGTGGTTGCCTTTTCCCTTCAGGGATTTCTAGCTGAATATCAGTCAGATGCTTAATTATAGCATCATACACAACTTTCACTTCTCCCTCACTCTGGCCCCCTATCAGTATGTCATCTATGTACTGATAAACTTTCACTTTGGAATTGTTTTTGATTTCTGGAACGTTTTCCAGTTCACACGCAAGTGCGTGATGGGCCAGCGTGGGTGAGTGTTTATATCCCTGTGGCAACCTCGTGAAAGTGTATTGGACTCCATCCCAAGTGAAGGCAAAATACTTTTGGTCCTCGGTATCAATAGGGACCTGGAAAAACATGTCCTTAATATCCAGTGCTGCCAGCACAGGATGTGCTGCTTCCTGGATTTCTAGCACCAGTTCAGCTATGTTTGGTACGGCTGCAGTGAGGCCTTCTGTATTGGCATTCAATTTCCTGTAGTCTAAAGTTAGTCTCCATCTCCCATCTGGTTTCCTCACAGGCCAGACTGGGGCATTGTATGGTGAATGGCATGGCACTATTATACCCTTTTGTTTTAAATCAGCTATTACCTCCCTGATGCCATCCTTGGCAGCAACTGGAATAGAATATTGTTTTACTTTTGTTGTTTTGCTCTGTGGCAGACGTGGGGCACGTTGTAACAACTTTACTTCCAGTGTTGGTGTGCCAAATGTCCAGTAGCGGCCTCGCTCATCTCTCCAGGCACGACCTGCCAAAATATCCAAACCTAACAAGTTAGGAACATCATCTACAATCATTTTAGCTCGGATCGGTTTGTCATCTCCTGGAAGATGCATGGTGACCATAGCTGTTTTCTGTAAAGTAGAATTGCCAAATGCTCCACTTACACACACTGATTTTGCAGAGGTGGTAATACCACAGTATCTTGCCTCCTCAGCATTCAATGTGGACTTCTGGGCCCCTGTGTCTACAACAAAAGTAACAGGATAACGTTTTGGACCAACAGCACAAGTGAGTACCAGATCTCCATCCTTATTATACACGAGTCTTAATATGTTTTGCCAGTCATTTGGGGGACTAGGATATTCCTGGATTGAGGGGTTCCTGGATTCCTGATTTATGTGGGAGTCATGTTGGCATTCTGTGCTAGAACTCTGTGTTTTACCCCTCCTCCGTCGCCTTTTTGACTTACTAGTAGTAGCAGGAGGAGGGAATTCTAGTTTCCCGAACTACTGGACCTTCCCTGTACTTGAGCCCGAGTTCTAGACTGTGACCGGCCTCGGGCCCCAGTTTGTGATCGTGATCTGCCTCGGGTTTGTTCCCTTGTTCGGAAAGCATCAATCAGTTCCTTTAGGTCCTCATAGGGACAGGTTTTGGCTAGGAGTGAAGCTGGCACTCCCAATTGCCTGCCTTCCTCCTTAAGCCTAGCATAAGGCCCCTTATTATCTTGTGTTGAGGAATGCTGTGTATCAAAGGCCTGTCTCCTGGGTGACTTCTGCTGTATTTTCTTCTGTCTATCCCTGTTTACCACATTCCAGTCACCCCGTGACCTCCCCTGTCTGGGAGAGGGGGGGTCTCGGGGTGGCTTAGCAGCAACCTCAGCATAAGACAGTCGAGCAGCCCTTTTGGGTGTAGAAGAGGAGGACTTAGAGTCCTCACATATCTTAGCGCAATCAATCAGGTTCTGGGCCAGGTCACCCCACGTGATCTGTAATCGTCCGGCTGCAATCTCCTCTCGACATTGCATGGCTTTCACCTGGAGCCCCCCAGAAAGCCCCTTAATCAACACAATCATTCTCCTATCTTTTACCTGAAGGGACATGGGGCTTGCATGCTCTACTACCAACTCACGATCATAGATCATTTGGAGTGCAGCAGCCCTTTGAACGGTTTCCATGATGTCGCGGGGACTCCCTTTTAGGGAAGTCGGTTCTCCTCGCTCCACCGCCTCAGTTTTACCTACGTTCCAGGCTGCACGCTGCGTTAGGGACCATGGGTGATTTGTATTACCAGTTAGTAACACCATTCCAGGTCCCCAAAAACCACGAGCCTCCTGTTCAGTCAACATGATATCGTCCCCTCCTGTGAGTGATACTCTCATGACATAATCAGCTTCTGTTTCAGAAGCCAGTCTACTATATTTTTCTCTGAGTTTACCCAGATCAATAGGTGAATAGGGCTTTTCCTTTATCTCTGTATCTCTTTGTGCAGCCCCAGCTCTCTGGGTATAGGTAGTTAGCCTAACAGGCCGGAGCACCTTTTTTTCTTCCTGCTCTTCCTCCTCCCCCTCTCCGTACCGGAGAGTGCCCAGAAACCCCTGCACGTTTCTCCCTCTTTGGCTTTCCCTTTCTTCCCCACCTTTGTGGGGCTCGTGAAAAGCGCCAATCAGTGCTAGCCTTTCTTGTAACACCCGGTCGATTTCCTGTTTTAAGAGGTCATCGACAACCTTCTTTTCCTGAGGGGGAGCAGGGGGTGGAGGAAGAGGAAGAGGTCCCTGCTGCTGCAATGTTATGTTCTCTTGCTGCAATTTCGAGATGTCTCGGTTCTTTGCCCTGACATCCCTCTCCATGCTCTCCAATGCCTTTAACGTCTTTGCAAGTTCCCTCTGCAGGTCAAGCAGCTTCCCTTCGTATTCTGCTCGCATATCAGTATGATCTTTTTTTAACTCCCTGTATTTCCTTTCACGCTCCTTCAGTTCTCCCTGTAGCTGTGTAATCTCTTGTAACCACTTCTCGTCTCCCTCGTTCTGCTCCTTCTTTCGTCTCGCCCCTGTATCTTTCTTCCTCAACTGCGTTTCCTGCTGTAGTGCCGCAAACTCCTGCCTCAGGGTCTGATGCTCCTGCCACAGGGTCTGTAGCTCCTGCCTCAGGGTCTGATGCTCCTGCCTCAGGGGCATCACCATATCCAACATCAGCCGTGGCTGTGCCAAAACCTCAGCATACGAGGGGCGAGACGGTAGCTCGGGGTAGATCGGACTGCTAGGAACACTAGCGCCCGTTGGAGTCACCGCCCCCCCCGCAGGGCTGCCTGACTCAGCGCCAGACGCCTCCTCCGCAGAAGCGTCGATATCAATTAGCGCTTCGCTTGTTTTGTCCTCCATTCTCACTATCACCGCGTCTGTGTGCAGGGGCTACAACAAACCCTCGAATCCTGCCGACTACGCCAATAATGTCACGGCTTTACCTATCTCGGTCCGCGACAGCCTTCTTCTGGGAGACCCGGTGACGACGGCAAGGGAAGACAAGCAGTCGAATCAATATGATTGATAAAGCAAGCTTCAACTTTATTAGGATACAGCAGTGCTTATATACTCTTTCTACTAATTATGCATACGTATTGTAATTGCATTGGTTACACACAGGTGGTTACGTCTACACCCTCCTCCTGTTTTGCAGACTCTAGCCCAAGGTTCTTCCTCATTCTTACCGTTATACTCCCTACTCCCACTCTAAACAAAACTGGCAAGGACACTGTGCCCTTGCTTTTCTCCCTTGTCAGCATGATTTTGCAGTTTCTACAAAATGGAGTCAGGCCTACTTATGCTAAGCTAGCAAGGAGATAGCTTGTACAATGCCTCCATGGATTCGTGGCCCTGTTCTGCAGGCCATTCTGCAACAAATCCCCCTTTTTCTTTTTGTACAAGCAATATCCTATTAAACAAACGAGATACATAGTTACAACAGCAACAAAAGAATTATAAAGCATGCTAATATAATTCATAGAGTAATTAACATTTTGCAAACATCCAGCAGCCATCCTGTTAGACCCAGGCCCTTCAGCCATCCTTCCAGGTCTAAACCCTCCATTTCTTTTAAGTGTCCTGTAAGCCGATATAATTCATTTAACTGCTTGTGAATTGACTTTGAATTGTCAGATAAATTCATACAGCACATTCCTTCAAATTCATCACAACCACGCCCTTGAGCTAACAATAGGAAATCAATGGCCGCACGATTCTGGAGTGTAGCATGTCTTATAGAATCTACATCAGTTAACAGTTCAGATAAGGCAACAGAAGTAGCATTAGTTTGTTACGTTGGCCAGCACCCTAGTTTGTCGAGCGTTTTCAATGCACCTGCAGAGGCAACCCCTGGAACAAAAATGGAAGCTGCAATAATAGCTGCAGAGGACCAAAAGGTCACTCTGTCATCACATTCAGCTGTAAATGCGTGTGTCATCCGTGTGACATTTAAAATCATAGAGGTGTTTGGGGTAAGGAGTGTTAATCGCCAGAGGGTACATGGTCCACCTCTAAGTTTAGAAGGGATTCTGGGCCATGCTTGATCGCTGCAAATGAGAAAATAACCAGATGGTAAGCTGAGAGGGTTGTTAGTTGACAGAGAGATATTAGTTGACGTATAATTATGCCAAATAGATGCGTTTTGATAAACAGGGAGGCTAGAATTAACTATAACTGAATGTGAGTTATTCTGTTTGCTGGTCCCGTGGGGTACCAGGCTGTGAGACATCCGCTTGTTTACTGATCCCACTGCTTCAGGGTACAGTTTGGTCAGCAGTACCTGCAACACTGCTGTTTTAATTCAGGCATATTAGTTTTCCATAAATCCCATATTAACTTTCCACAAATCCCATGCTAATTTTCCATAAATCCCAACAATTCCCCCATTTTTGTTTTAGCAATAAGGTGAGCAAATTCCAGGCTTTGGGGTATCAATTGTTGTCAACCACAGGCCTTGTGGCCTGTCCTCCTCTCCTGGATGGCCCTCTTATAATAGAGCAGGCCATCCCTCACATCAAGGTCTGGTATGGCATATGTCTCCACCACTCAACACCTACTGGGTTGCAGCCAGCAGCGGAGCTCGAGGTTCTTCTTGGTGGCATAAACACAGAGACCAACCCAGTCTTGCCCTTGATGATGGTCGGAGATGCGTGGTCAGCCCTAGTCCTTTCACTTTCTTTATCCAGTAATAAACTGCTACTATGGCAAAGCACACACAAATTACATCAATACAACAGGTTACTCAATACAACAAAATACTATATAAAGGGTGCATAATATAAAGTGCAATAAACTCTTGCTATTATAAACTACAGTGTTAGAGAGAAACTCAGTCCACATACCTTTTATAAGGAGGATGAGGTTCCAACACATGGGGCCAACATGTGTCGCAAGCCATCCTGCCCAGGATGCACATTTATAGTGGGACAAGGTTGTGACACATGGGGCCAACATGTGCCACAAGCTGTCTCACTCTGTTCATTAATGTCCATTCACCTGCATTATTTCTATTTCATAGCCAAATACTCGTGACCGTGTTCCTCCAAAAAAGGACCCTAAAATTCCCCTTTTTTTTTTTTTTTTTCTTCTGTGAAATACCCAGACCTCCTTCATAGCTTTCTCCATTATGTGGTTAAGCATTTCCAAAATACATGGCACAACTGACAGCACAATCAAGATTATTACTAGTATGATAAATCCATATACCATAAGATCTGTCAGTCATTCAGTAAAACCCCAGTCTGCCGCCATCCATCAAGGCCTACACTCGAGCGAGTTAATTGCTTTGTGAGATGTTAAAAATCCGGATTCTATTCTGTTATCGGCTCAGAATGGTCAGACAGGTTCATGCAACACACACCCTCAAAAGCCTCACATCCACGTCCTCATGTTAATAGCAAAATTAAAAAAAATCAATAGCTGTTCTATTTTGTAGCATGGCATATTACTAGGAAAGGAACCTAACAGATCCATCTCCTGTGGGTCAAAGTCAGTGACATTTAAAACTGCAAGCATATAAGCTACTCATGAAACACTTGTTACCGTATCAAAAAGCTCCTTTCGTTTTGCTTGTTCCTTTTTTTTTTTTTATCCGAACATACCTAGCAAAGGAAGCAAAAGTACTCAAAGGGAGCCCCACCAAGCAAGTTCGAATAGGCTCCCCTGCTTTCATTACTGAGAAACAAAAGGAGTTCCGCTGGAAAAAGAGAAAAAAAAACCAACAACACACAAGCCACATTCTCTACCTGCCTCGAAATAGCTGTCTGATGCCAAGTTATGAAAGAAACACAGGCCTCCTGTCCTGTATATATATTATCTAATAGAGCTTGTGTTAAAGTAGAGTGATTACAACCGTTGTCTATCAAAGTTACCGTACACACAGAAAGCAACACCCACTCAAGCAACTCTCCTACCCCCCAGGCAGCAACGGACATCTCCCCCCACCTCCTTCTCGGATCGTACGCATGCTCCTCCCGTCCCACCCCCCGTGCGCTAGAATCACTCCGTGACTCCCCCCAGTCACTAGCAACGCAGGGCAAGGGCGGATACAAATCTTCTTGTGGCTCCGATGTTCGTGTCCGCTCCCCGGTGCTGGCAGTGCACGGACCCGTCCGGGCTGTGTCAGGAGGAGGAGGGGGAGGCGGCGGCTCCGTCCGAGCTCCGTCGGAAGGCAGGGGCGGTGCAGATGCTTTTACCGTGGCACTTTCCTCCGGGCGTTTAGGATTCTCCGAATCAGCAATCAGGGCAAAAATGGTTGGGACTTTTGAAAAAGGTTTAGAATCTCTGGGCCATATAACATGAGAGGATGCCAGCGCCAAGTCCATGCTGGCGGTGGCTTGTGTTTCTGCTCTCATAGCTTGCAAAGTTTGTGTGACTAGCTTCCAGATCCTTCCTGCTGAAGGGGTGCGAGGGCAGCGAAGGCTTGACTCTGGGCTTGCATTAGATCTTTCCCTAGCTCTTTCACTGCCTCCACTAACATTGCTTGCGGACCTACTGGCACTCGACTCATTCTTTCTGACAATTCCTCTATAGAGGCATTACACGGCAGAGTCACTATAACAGCCCGAGTAGCAGCATTGCAGTTTTGCATAACACTGCCTCAACAAAGCCCCTTTCATCCAGTCCTGCACATCTGCTCTATCAATAGCATCTGTGACTTTATCCACAAACTGTGCAAAAGTTTCATCCTTTCCTTGCTTAATAGACATGTACGATGGCATAGGTTGTACTGTTTTTACTAGGCTAAGAGCATTCCTAGCTAGCCGCATTGACTCCCTTAAAACCTCTGGCCCTACCTGTAGTTGCACTTCCACTGTGGCAAACGGACCCACACCCATAAGGTGCTCAGCTGTAACACCAAACAACAGATCCTGCTGATCTCGAAGGGTAGCAGCAGCATTGGCACACAACCTGTGCCAATGAGCCTGCCACAACATCACCTGAGACTGAGTAGTAATCATCCTAATAATTACATTGATACCCTCTGGGCAGAGCAACCCACTGCCCCAAATGTAATTTAACATTTGCTTAGTTGGCTCACCATGCAAACCAGACTCATTCACCGTACTACGCAACTGTGTCAACAATTTCCAATCAATAGGGCTATGCATTCCCCTAGCATTCCCTTGATCATCAACATCATGAAAAACCGGAAAGGCACCTAACTCATCCATGGCACCCAAAATCTCAAAATCCTCCTTGTCAATTGCTTCCCTTGAAATTGCCTGCCAATTTATTATTGAGACTCTCTTTTGTCCCCTTTGTTCCAGATTTCTCATTTCTCCCTTTTTATCTCCCCGTCCCTTTATTGGGAGTTTATCATACTCATTATTATAGGCTGCTGCCGCCTGCTCTAGTTTCTCCTCATCACTTTCTGGTAACGTACTACTCACGCTTCCCTCTCCAGCCGGCGGGGCAGAGGGCTTCACCCTGACCCCCGTGGCATTCCCTCCCACCGGCTCTAAATCTGTCAAGGTTAGAGGCTTTACTAAGATTGAACACCCGGTGGGGGGAGTGGGTACATAGTCAGTCCCTAATTTAAACATTCCTGACTCCGAAACTGCTCCCCCCCCTTCCAAATGGCTAGATGCCACCACTGCTATTTTCTTTTCTGTCTGATACCGCTTTAAACAATCTATCACTGCCCGCCAAGGCTTCATCAATTTCTTAGCACTTTTATTACCATCAATAACCATATTCCACAATCTATCACCATATTCCTTCAATTCCTCAACCTGAAAAACTGTCCCGGGATCCTTAAAACATCCTTGCAACTTCCCAAAAACAACCAATCCCGGCAATTCTTTCTTAAGGTCAATAGCCTTTACTCCCCGCTTTTCTAAAAAGCACTTTAATAAATCAAGGACTACCTCATTCTCCATTTTTCTGCCAGCCGGCAACTTTCCCTGTCGATGCGATTTACTGCAGCCTTTCTCCTCTTGGTAGCCCAATCGGACGGCGAGCCCCTCCGATGAGGTCGGCCCAAGCACGGATCAGACGTCTCACGCCAGCGTTCGCTGATCTTCTGCTCCCCGGTCGCTGCCACCGGTGCTTCTCCGATCTCCCATCGTCCGGTGAAAACAAGGACTTAAATCGGTCCCTGTTCGGGCGCCACTTTGACGAACGGCGAGGGAAGACAAGCAGTCGAATCAATATGATTGATAAAGCAAGCTTCAACTTTATTAGGATACAGCAGTGCTTATATACTCTTTCTACTAATTATGCATACGTATTGTAATTGCATTGGTTACACACAGGTGGTTACGTCTACACCCTCCTCCTGTTTTGCAGACTCTAGCCCAAGGTTCTTCCTCATTCTTACCATTATACTCCCTACTCCCACTCTAAACAAAACTGGCAAGGACACCGTGCCCTTGCTTTTCTCCCTTGTCAGCATGATTTTGCAGTTTCTACAAAATGGAGTCAGGCCTACTTATGCTAAGCTAGCAAGGAGATTGCTCGTACAATGCCTCCATGGATTCGTGGCCCTGTTCTGCAGGCCATTCTGCAACAACCCGGTACCCCTGTAAGCCCAAAAAGTTTAAGAGACTCACCGTCCAGGCTGTACAACCTTCTCTAGTTTCTGTGGCTACAAGCAAGTCGTCTACATATTGAAGAACCTTGCCTTTGTGAGATGGCGGGTCCCAACTTTCAAGATCTTTGGCTAGTTGATTGCCGAATATCGTGGGACTGTTCTTGAATCCTTGAGGCAACACTGTCCAGGTTAATTGGGTTTTACGGCCACTTTTAGGGTTTTCCCATTCAAAGGCGAATAGCCTCTGGCTAGACTCGTGGAGAGGGAGGCAAAAGAAGGCATCCTTTAAATCTAGAACAGCAAACCAAGTTAGTTCATGGGTCAGGGTAGTAAGCAAGGTATAGGGGTTAGCTACTACAGGATAGAGATCTTCAGTTATTTTGTTAATTGCCCTCAGGTCTTGTACGACTCAGTAAGATCCATCTGGTTTTTTTACTGGAAGGATAGGAATATTAAAGTCAGATTCACATTCCTTTAATAATCCCTGGTTTAAAAATTTCTCAGTAATGGGTTGAATACCTTCCCGAGCCTCCCGCTTTAGAGGATACTGTTTTATTCTTACCGGTCTTTGTCCCTCTTTCAATTTCATGGTGACTGGTATGGCATTTTTAGCTCACCCTGGTATGCCTGTCACCCATACTCCTGGGTATACCTGGTTGCTAATTTCCTCACTCATCTTTCCTTCTATTGGAAGATCTGCTAAAAGTAAACTCATTATTTGTACATATTGTTGATCATTTACTTACAGAGTAACTTCCCCATTCTTAAATTTAATAATGGCTTCCAATTGTTCCAGGAGGTCCCTCCCCAAAAGAGATTTAGGGGAGTCAGGCAAATATAGAAATTTGTGGACCCCCATCTCTTTTCCCAATTTATATTTTAATGGTTTACAAAAATATGCTTTTTCACTTTGGCCAGTAGCTCCTTTTACAATAACATATTCTTCTCCCAAAGGCATCAGAGCTTGATTCAGAACTGAGTAAGTTGCTCCCGTATCTACCAGAAATTCTACTTCCCTTTGTTCTCTCCCTAGCTCTATTACAACCAGTGGATCCGCTAGGGTAGATTCCCCAGGTCTTCGTCAGTCCTCATCTGCAAATGCCACTACCTTCTCCCTTTGACCACTTTGTTTACGCCTCGGGCAATCAGCCTTCCAGTGTCCCCTTTCTCTACAAAATATACCCTGATTCTTAGCTAGAGGTGGTCTTTTCTTAAATTTCTTTTCTCATTCTTCACTCACAACTGCCACCACTTTCCTTTGTCCCTTCCTATAATCCTCCTCTCTTTTACTGAACACTCTTCAGGCCTCGTCTAGCAATACCTCCAAATTCCTGCTTTCTGTGGGGTGTAACTTTTGTAGTTTACGCCTAATATCCCCTCCCTGTGGATTGCCCCAAGAATGACGACACTAACTGCTGTATCCCTACTTCAGACCCTGGATCCAGGGGTGTGTTTTGACGCATTACTTCCCTTAGACGATCCAGGAACTCAGACGGTGTCTCTGAGGGGCCCTGCTGGATCTCATATAATGCTGACCAATTTATTGTCTTAGGCATAGCCCTTTCCATTCCCCTTAGAATCCATTCTTGGTATGTTTGTAATCTTGTCATTTGAGTTTCATCCTGGATCCTGAAGTGGAAACCAGTCCTTGACCTCCTCCCCTTTGATTTGGCATTGGTCTGCTGCTAAATCCCCTGCTGCTTTCAGGACTAGCTGTTTTTCTGTCTCTGTCAAACAATCCATCAATAATTGTATGTCACTCCAATCAGGGTTATGCTGTTTCACAATAAACTGAAATTGCCTGGTTACACTTACTGGGTCACTCCAAAACTCTCTTACATCTTTCCTCCAACTTTCTAAATCCATGCTTGAAAAGGGCACTTTTATCAGCATGGTTCCCCCTTCCGGACTTACTGCCTCCCGGAGGGTGTCCTGGTCCAAGCGGTGACTCAGACTTGGATGGGCTCGAGCGGTTAGCCCTTCTATATTTAGGATTCGCCCCTGATTTTGGGGATGGCAATGACGCCAATGTATGCTATACCAGAAGCCCTAAATAGGAGAGCACACACGTCCACACACAATGAAGACCACACACCGAGATATATTTTATATGCTTTAACTGTTTGACTGGAGCCACACATATGTAGGAGGTAAATTTAGAGGGTAGGATGCAAGGGGTGTGTGTGTGTATGTGTGTGTGTGTAGTAGTTTAGATTGAAAAGAGAAGAAAACTTATGATAGAGGGGGCTGGTATAGCACGGCGCGGTATCCCTCTCAATGGGGTCGACGTTGTGCGTGGAAGTGAGGGCCGTTTGTGGGCTCACCCCAGGGAAAGATTGCGGTTAATAACAGAAAAGAAAAAAATATTATTATTAAATCTTACAGTCTCGGCAAGCTACACGAGGAGGTCTGTAGCTTTAAGATGGCGGCTTCCACGTGGCGGTCTGTAGCTTTAAGATGGCGGCTTCCACATGGCAGCAGCGGCGGTTTCACAGCAAAGGCAGCAGCGGTTTGCAGGCTTCACGGCAGAGGCAGCAGCAGCTCTAGGTGCAGCGGCAGTTTGAAGGCTTCACAGCAAAGGCAGCAGTGGCGGCTCTAGGTGCGACGCTGGGTGTGGTGGCGGTTTGCAGGCTCCACGGCAGCTGTAGTGGCAGCTTTAAGACTACGGGCTGCGCTATAGCAAAGCGGCTCGCGGCAGACGGCAGGCCGCGGGCATCTTCCCCGATGGGAGGAGGGAGAGAAAGAGAGTGCCTTTGGGGGAGATTCACTGTTCTTTCAGGTTGTCTCGAGGCAGTGGGGCTAGCAGATACTGAGCTTACAACTCCTGCTTTAAGCCCAGCTCTCGAGTAGTAATTTTATAGTTCTTTAGGCTTCCCCTTTTTGGATTCTCGGGTGGAGACCTAGCCTCCATAGCCGAGATCCGTGGCTCTTTTACCTCTCCTTCTCCTCGGCACAGATGGGTGCAGGTAGGCGGGTGCAGCAGTGGGTCAGCAAGGAGGTCCAGCGGCAAAAAGAAAGAGGAGCCCCTGCGAGCGGTCCCTTTATAGCCCCTAGGAGCCTTCTGATTGGTGCATCTTTTGAATCCGTTTATTTGCATATAGTTCCAGCCAATCAGATAGCTATTTAGCTAGCTGCAGAGTTCCATCCAGGGCTTAGCAGCAGTCTTGGTCTAAAGCTTGTCCAGGCTTGTCCTGGACTTGTCCTTGACTGTGTAGTAGTTCCTGGTGCAGCCCTACTGTCTCCTTTACCAGGTGAATAGTTCTTTATGGGAGACAATTTTCCCTTGGTGAGGGGTAAAACCCTCACAGAGGGTTGCCTGTAAGACTGTCTGGGCGGGTTTGCTCCTGGTGCGAGAGGATACTGGACTACCCCGGGGGAGAAGGGGTAGAAGTAGAATCTGAGTCTGAGCCTACGTCCTGTTCCCGTGGTCGTAGGGGAGGGGGCTGTCGTGGAGGAGGTTTAAACACATCTGTTAAATCAGGTTCTGATACCTGGCATCGCTTCTCAATTTTTGTGCACCTTTGTCCAATACTACATGCTGAGCAACACCGTTTTAATTTTCCTTTTAACTCCCTGTTATTCTCCCTTTCCAAAGCAAGTACCAAGGGGTCTTGCGGTGGGACTAGACCACAGTCCCTTTGCCAATCAGGATGATTTAGGAGGGTGAAAAACAGATCTGCATACGATACCTCATCTCACTTCCCTTCTCTCCTTAGGAACAACATTAATTGTAGAAGGGTATTATAGTCTAAGGTCTTATTTAGTGGCCATTTTGCCTCATTTTCTAGTCTATAAAGTGGCCACCACTGATTGCAGTACTTAATAAGGGCCTTTTTATTTTCGGTGCTTTTGGACCCAGCAATATCTTTCCAATGTGCTAATATGCATCCTAAGGGGCTTTTCCTTAGGATTTATTTTTCCTGGGTATTTCCCATTTTTGTTTCCTCTTTTTAGTTCCTCACTTCTCTGCGCTTGGAACCCTCCCCCAGTTGTATCCCAAAGTTCAACAACTTACTCCAGTTGCAACAGCTGCCAGTAACAGTATCACTCACAAAGCAGTAATTCCACAACAATAGTATTCATAATTCATACTATACATGGTGTTGATATGTTACTGCTAAGACAGTCCAAACTTTGTTTTGGGGTTTTTCTGGTTTTTTGGTTTTTTTTTTTTTTACCTTTCGAAACAGACATCTCTTTTCTTTAACAACCCATGTTACACACTCACACAGCGATCTCTTAACGCTTTCACTTCATTTGTCTCTGGCCGCGCCCCTCGCGGAGCTACGGAACCACGGATCAGAACTCCACACTCGCTCCATGCTTAATTGCACGGCTCAGCCACACTTCATTCACACACACGCACACCGAGATCTCTCATTCACTCCAGGCCATCTTAGAGTAGGAGTGCCCCCACAGGAGGCATTGCCAGCAGCAACCCTACTGCAAACCCTCTCTTATACAATCATCGGAAGTATGCACGTCCTGTCCCTCACTCCTGTTGCACTCTAACTACGGTGTAGAGCCGTGGTACTCCGGCAAGAAGCATTGCATACAGCAACCCTACCGCAAACCCCCTCTTATACAGTCATTGGAAGTATGCACGTCCTCTGTCACACCCCGTTTGTCCCTCTACCCGCATACCAATGGCCCTTACTGGGTACCCTACCTGGGACTACGCTGTGCGCCAGACGTCTCTGCGCGCCTTACCAGCAGCCCATGCTGCAGCTACTTATTCACTAAACATACCTTTGTCCGCAATGTAGATAGTCCTTGTCTGCTCCAGTAGTGAACGGCTAGGAGCGGAGCCCCTACCGAGAAGATCCCGGGGCGCGCCTAGGATGTCCGTTCCTCAGTCGTTCCCACAGCCAAGCAGAGAGGGTCCCATCTGGGGGTGCCAAAATGACGTGCAGAATAGCGACTTTACAACCAGTAAGGTTATAAAGAAGGTATGTTTATTCAGCACTGGGTGCACGGGGGATCGCTCCTCCACAAGCGTGCACACCCTAGGGCTATTGGCAAGCTCATTATATGACACAAAGTAATACATATTCATCCATGTTGTTGCATATGCATTAGGTGTCCGAGAATAGGGAGGGGTTATTACAATTAGTTCCCGGAAATCATTATCATAGTTGCCCCCCCCCCCACACCCCAAGCTCCTCCTTGTTGCACCTGCGAAGTGTCTTCTGGTGGTCGCGAGCAGGGGTCTCTGGGATGAAGGCTGTATGTCTTCCTCGCTGTGCGCTTTTCACCTCTCGGCATTCCTTTCTGGGGTCTGCACCCCGTTCTTGCTTTCTCAGCAAGTTTCTGTGGGAACATCCTCTCACACAATACCTTCCCTCACAATCCAAGCCTTATCTATACATTCCAAGCCTTATCTATGCTAAGCAATGCCATTCTGTTTACTCCTTATGTGTTAGTCCTTTTTTACCAAGGGAGGCCATCTGGTTTTCCTCACATAATTCCCAGCAAATTATAGGGAATGTCACCCACTATCATTTCGGTCCTAATTAGCTTATATTCACCCGGTAATTTTAAGTAAACTTTAGCTGTCCTTTGTAAAGTGGGCTTGCCAAATGCTCCACTTACCATTAATAGTTTTAAGGTCGGTTTCATGCCACATTTTATTGCCTCATCTTTTCTGAGCATGGAGATTTGAGCTCCTGTATCCACCACAAAGGTCACTGGGTATCAGTTAGGACCCACACTGCAAGTAATCTCCAAATCACCTGAGAGTTTTGGGATAATTTTAGGATATTAATCCAATCTTGTGGAGGGTTTTTATTTTTAGAGTCTAATTCATTTTCCTTTGGAGTGTCTGATTTGTTTTCTTTTGGCCAATCATTTTCATTTTCTGGTATGTCTTCCCACGGTTTACCCAGATTGCTTGTTACATTAGTTTTGATTGCATTTCGATTTTCACCTTTCTCCTCCCTCTGCTGCTTTCCTCGGGGCTTTCTTTTAACAGAGGGAGGCCCCTTTAGTTTCCCGAATTGTTGCTCCCATTTGCAGAGCGTGTTGGCCACTTTTCAACTAAATCTTTTAGATGGCTGTAGCTATAGTTCCGCGTTAAAAGCTCTGGGGGGATCCCTTTGTGCCGTGCTTCCTCTTTAAGCCGTGCAAAGGGTCCTTGGCGGACGCCATCTTGTGACCGGGAACCATTTTGGACTCGGGGGTTACGGGCAGTGTTTTGCCTAGGGTTAGTGACTGCTTGGTCACCCCGCCTCCCTCCTGAATCTCGAGGGGGGGTACGTGGTGGCCGTGCAGCCACTGCAGCGTAAGTTGTCTGTGGGCTATGGGAAGTTACAGAGACTTGCCTGATTTTTGATTTTTGTGCATAATCGCACTCAGGGACTCCATATTTTCTTCCATATTCTGTTAAAGTTTTTGCCAGGTCTCCCCAGGTGAATGGATTTTCGTCGGGGTCCGAGTTTTCTATCTTTCCCTTTAATTGTATAGCCATATTTTTCAGCTCACCTGGTAAACCCCTGATTAAAATGTCCATTCTCTCTGGGTGTACCTGCAACATTAATGGAGATTCTTGTCCATTTACCAGATCGTTTTGATGAATCAATTGTATCAGGGCAGCTTTGTGGATGTTTTCCATTAGCTGCAAGAGCGCACCTTTTAACACAAATGGTTCGCCCCTGGACATCGGATCTATTAGTCCGATGTTCTAAGCAGCTCTCTGGGTTATTGTCCACGGAACCTCGTGGATTTCTAGTGGTTAGTAGGGCACCAGGGCCCCAATATCCAGAAGCCTCTTTTTCTGAAAGTTGAATATTGTCCCCTCCTGAAGCAGACACTCGAATCACATATTCCGTGTCTGTTTCAGTGGGCTGTAAGGAGTTGCCTTGTGTCTAATATCAGCCCTCCGGCAGCACCTGTCATCCTATGAATAGTCGGTGCGAATTATCGGCCTTAAAACAGCATGTTAAGTGCTGTCATTATCACTGTAATCAGTGTGATTAGAGGAGCTCGCAGAAGCAATCTCAATTAGACTGGTTATTTTCTTTAAACCTTCACCAATTTCTTTATGTCCAGCTTTAAGAGCTTGTTCTAATTTTGGGATGTTTTGCTTGAGTTGTGTTATATCTGCCTCTAATTTATCAACGCCAGAAGGAGCTTTTTGGCTGCACATGGGTGCTTTACTGTGTTGGATTTTTTTGGGTTTTAGATTTTAGCTGCTGTTTTGGCCGTACCATGGGAGGTATTTCTTCCTCCGAGGAGTCTGATTGAATGGGTTCGGGTGCGTGAGGTTCCTTATCTTCCCTACTTGAAGTGCTTGAGTTGGTTCCTGATATTTCAGGTGGTGCACTTGGTTCAATTGTAGTTTTTAGTTCCCGATTATTTTTTCTAATTTTGTATTTCAAAGCCTAATTTCACGCCAGATTACTACAGCTTTAGCATTGTAATTACGCCATGTTTTCGGGTTGGATCAGATTAATCTTCTAGATACTTTAGCTCGTTGCACAGCTGGTCTAGATTGTCCGTTTCATAAAATCCCCTTATTAGTACATAAAAGCGCCTAGAAGGAGCATATTTCTTTGATTCAATGTGATCATAGAAGAGAGTTAGGAGAGGACAAGACCAAAAATCCTCTGAAAAGGGGGATGGTGGTCGGGCTTGTTTCTCAGTTTGCTTAGAATGAAGGAAATCCAGAATTCCCATGGTGCCTTGTGTGTTTAAACGTACCATCCGGAGGCTTATACAATTGGTATCCCACTTCTGACACCAAATTAATATGTCACAGTCTGAGCCGGGTTTGGGTCGAAGCCACCTTATCTCAGGGCACAATCACCCTGTTTATTTTTCAGGATTTTCTGACACCAATTTTAATATTCAGGATAGCCTTTTGAATTATATCGGTGGGTCTGTCCCTGGCTTGGGACCGCCTTGCTTCCATCGGGTATTTAACCAATTGTTAAGCTCCTGCCCGGATATGCATGTGCAAGCACACACACACACACACATACAGAGGTAAGTTTTAACTTTTTAGTAAAATATTAAAATGGACAGAGGAGAGTGGAAGAGAAATATTGTAGATGCACCAGGGAATGTGTCTGTATGAAATAAAATAATAATAATAGAGTGATTGCGAGCCCGATTCCCTTGCGGATCGACGAAGGTGAATGTAAGTGAGGGGCTAATTACACACCCAGGGAAAGAACGCGTTAAAGATAACGTTTCTCACTGTCTTCCTGGAGCCTGGGGGGGGGGGGAGTTGTGGCAGCGGTGGCAGGTACAGCTGATGGCACGAACAGCAGGGGACGGCGACGCTGCAGCAGGCTGCTTGCTTCGACTCCCCTTGGCCTTCTCTTTGATCTCAGGAACACTGGAGAGGCGAGGAGCTCAACGATCTCACACCTACCGCTTAAAAAAGGCAAAAAGCCTTTGTTTATGCACTGATCTGTCATTTAAGGTTCAAGGTAAGATTTAACTATACCTCTATCTTTTCTTTTACAGGTCCTTCAGTCTGGGAGATTGAGGGAGCCTCTGCACCCAGGGAAAATGTTACCCTTTACTGGGGGGAAGGATAAACCCAACCCTGGTGGGAGGGAGGTGTTGCCATCACTGTCGATGTTGGAAAATGTTTTAACATCTGGAGCCTTTGTGGGTAGAAATCTGTCTCCTATTACAACTCTGCACTGGATGTGAAGAAGAAAAAAAATCTTTTAACGAAACAGCACAGTCTGTGCTTATTTTGGGGAATTGTACCAAAATAAGAACCATATATAATTGAACCACAAAGATACGTAAAGAGGAAAACTATTTTGTGCACAATAAAGGAAACCTAAGAATGGGGGTCACAAACAGTAAAAGGCTTTATTTTATGGGTTTTTTTTTAAAGTAAGGGGTTTCTATATTATTTCATCCTGCTTGATGGGATTCCTAGGTTATTTGCATGTTAATGAATAACTAAACAAATTAAGTTAGAACAGTTAAAATGCATTTTATTGTCCATATTAGGAGCAGGCACTTGCAGCATACAATATATAAACCCTGTTGTAAATTAATAAGGTTAACTTGGACAAAATTAAGCAACTTGCAAGCTGCCAAATGAGTCACTCCTTTTATTTTTGGGGTAAAGGGAGGGACACTTCAAAGACTGACATCTTATTTTTTATATTTAAAAAAAATTAAAGTAGTTTATATTATTTGGTTATTGTACTTAATTAGATTTAAATTCTAGAGTAAGGCATTATTCTTAATGTGCAGTTTAAGGTTCAAGCATGCATTCTGGCTAGTGGGAAAGTAGCATGCTTGCATCACATAGAATTAAATTGGTATACATTTACCAATGTTGCGCCAGTCATGTGTTGCAGTTTACCAAGTCAATATAGCCCTGCATTTAAATTTCCTCCTCTAAGATTCTGTCAATCTTATTTTTATTAAGAATATAATGTACTGTAGCTAACAATTAGGCCTTGAAACACCTTTTTAAGTTCTGTTAAGATTAAGATTGATGTTGTGTTTTGTGGAACCTGCACAATGTGGAAAGCTGATATAGCTGTGCAAAATATTTGCCTATGTACTGTCATTGTGATGTGCTTTCTACATAGTTATATACTAGTGATCTTTATCAGAATCTCTAAAAATGAGTTACATGGTAAGACCCATTAAGGGCTGCATAAATGTTAGTTTGCATGTAAAGACAATTTTAGAAGTTGATGACGATTGCTATATTTGTGCTTATTCCCACTCAACGTATTACCTTTTATGCTTTCTTTTTGTTCACAACATGATCTTAGAGATGTTTAAGTTAATGGATGTAATGCAGGGTATCTACAATGTATCGGCGCATGTCAGTGGCCCTTTGTGATGTAGTTAAATGCACAAGGGTGCAAGTTTAAAGCTACGGAGTGAAAGTTGGTTTGGATCCTCTTAATTTCATTTGTTTAGCTTTTTTTGTTGATGTTTTGGGTATTTTTGTTTTTGTGGGTTTTTTTCTCTCTTCTTACATGTACTCCTGTGAATAAATCCTTGTTAAGTTAACTCTTTACTTTTCTCTCAATGTGTATTTTCTTATGTACTGTGAATGTGAAATCCTAACTGGTACACTTGATCTTGTGTCCATCTGAAAGTAGCAAGTTTTTATTAATTTAGATTGCCTAAAGAGTATCTCATTATGATAAAGGAAAATTGAGATATTTTTAACTCTGCTGGTCAGAGTTGAAGCGACACCTTTCCATTTTTCAAGTGCTGCATAATTAACTTGCAAAACAAAACTAAGTCATAACAGCCTTTTTATAGATTTAGTTTCTCACCTTTGCATTGCAGAATTTGATACTGGAGAAGTTGGGAGGGAGGTGTTTGCATTTTGTGGTTTGTTTCTGGGTTTTTTGGGTGTTGTTTGGGGTTGGTTTTTTTTTGTTTGTTTTTAGAAGTTGCTACTCTTTGCATGGTTCTGTTATTTGAGTGTTAAATGATTTAGCCATAGCACTGAAGTTTGAGCTGTATGTGTGTGGACTTATAAATGCTGTTTAAAGAGTTTTGGGGTTTTTTATGCATGCTAGCATGCACATTTTAAATGTGTCCTATTCTCCCCTCTCCCCCCCTTTTATTTTTTTTTGGCTTTGCAAATTTGAATGGATTATGCCTGAAGAACAGTTTGGATGTGTACTGTATGAAGTACATTCAGTAATGCTAGTACATAGTATTTATTCAAATTGGTCAAAATTCCATTGATAACTTGCATTCAAATTACATTGCTTTCGTAGTAAATACAAGATTCTTTAATAATGGTGAGGTAAATTAGTAATAGTCACTAAAAACACTTTAAAACCAAATTCTGGAAGAGGAAGGGAAAAAAAAAAACCTTTAAAATTTAGCAAGGTAGGAAATTATTTTAGATGCAAACTTGGTTTAATTTTGAGTGTGTTTGAACATTAGGGAAGTGTCAGAGAAATTACATTTAAAAAATTTCTAGAATAGAAAACATACACAGGTAATACTGTAGCATTATAGCTAGAATCTGAGTTTAAGTAAACTTTTTAAATTTCAGAAAGCCCGTTTAACCAAATAAAACCACTCCACCTCAGATTATCTTAGGATGCCACTTTTGTATATAGTATTTTAATAGGTATTTGTACAGATGTGAACTGATCTAGTACAACAGCAAGGAAAATAATTAGGCATAAATAAACAGTACTGACAAAATGGCCTTTTGTATCAGCAAGTTCTCTCATGGTATATTTTAAAGCTAATAAACTGTATTCCTAATGCATAATATAGCACAGACATTTGCAGAAGCCATTTAGTGTTTAATCTGAGGTAAGAAAAGTTCTGAATCAGCATTAACAGTGATAATTCGATTATTGCGTCATGGGATATATAAAAAGTATTTTAATTCTTGTGGTGTAGTCTTGACAGTTCTTGAAAGTTGACTGAATGTTTATACTGGTAGAATTGAGAGTTTGTTACATTCCAGTGTTTTTGCCTCTTGGCATGCTAAAAGCACAGCTTCATTTGCTCCTTACACACTGAATAAAGTGCTGTTAGTCTGCTAAACTACAGAAATAGCTGCTGCTAAGTAATGCTGTAGACTTTCTACTTGAATATTTTTGTTGTAGGAACCTCAGGAGCTCAGTGTTTACTGTTTTTATATATGCCTTTTTCCTGTTTTGAGTTTTCCTTTTTGAAGGATGCAGAGAGTGAAGAATAGCTGCTGATCAACCTAAGTTGGTAACAGAAAGGGTGTTTAAAATCCTTATAAAAAATGCATCTTTTTTAGCAGTTCTAATTTGCTGTTAAATTAGAAGTTCAATACTAATTTTTTTTCATTGCACATTCAGGAAACATCTCTTTTCATTTAGGAAAAAATATTAGAATAGTTAATTATTTTAAGCAGTGCAAGCAAAAATAATAAATTTGGTAAATTTTTTCCAAAGCTTGATTATTTTATAAATCGGTTAATATGTAACTATTTAAATTGTAATAAACTAATTATGCTTTAGTTTGTTGCTCTTTAAACCTTGGAATCAAAAGATGAGTTTTAGAAGAATGGGTTTAACATTTACAATCATTATAATTTTTTTAAGTTATGAAGTAGCATAAATTTTGTAACTAACAATACTGATACACAATGATATTTTTAGGACTTTTATGTTACCATCAATCTTAATGACTTAAACTGCATATATTGTAGTAAAATGTATATTGTAAAGCTTCAGGTGGCTTTCCTCAAGCGAAACTCATTGCTACTTAGGAATATTAAAATACTAGCTTTATCTCAGGTGAATACTCTTGGACCCTTTTTGTTCAGAACACATGCTTATAAAAACCTATCTTAATTCTATCAGTTTATGTATTTCATATTAGGCAGCTTCTCTGTCTTAAACTTACTCTAAATTACCCTTCTAGTGTTGGACAATAATGACTTTTGCTTCACCTATTTTATTCATCTTGAATGTATTAACAGAGAAAGGTGCAAAAGCATTCTTCCCTTGACAAGAATGCATTCATATTCAAACAACTGAAATATTTCTTGAAAAATGCTTTAAGAGTAACAAATTGGAAGTCTTTTGTTTCAGATTTTGTCAAGGAAAGAAGTTTCAACTTAACACTAATTGCTTCAATACTATCTCTTTCTTGAGGATAAATGCATAAAGCTTTTATATAGGGTCTGAAGAGTAACTTTTTATCTTAGGTAAAGGTTAAACTCTACAGTGAAAAGACTGCTGTGAATTGCAAAAATATCCTGCAGTTATTTCAGATATATGCTGATATTGTTTGTGTACATATTTGTGATATATTATCTAAGTATTTCCAGTAACTTCAACTTGAGTAAATAAAGCTTGATCAGTAGCTGTGTATTTCACTCACGTATACATTTGCCAGAATGATTGGCATCCATTAGTCTACTAAGTATTCTTCTCCAATATAATTTTTTTTTTGTCTGCTGCTGATGCATGATCTTTGAACTTAATGGTTGGAGCAGGCCTGTTTTAGATAATTATTTTAAATAGGAAACTCTGAAGTGAGTACTCTTGTTGCTTGCCTTGTAGAGTATATTCTGCTAAAATAGTAAGAATACTTACTTGGATGCATTTATGTGAGGGAAGTTAATATTACTTTATGTAAGATGAATGTTACAGTATACTTCTTAAATAAGCCAAATCCACATCTCAAAGAATTCAGCACTTATAGTCTATTATCAGTTTTTGATAAACTGGTTCTATTGTGCTACTTTCACCTTACGTATATAATTCCTTACTTTAGGCGAGCAACAAAACCGAAAAGGCCTGGGTGATTTTTGCATGGATGGTGATTAGAAAAAAAAAGAGATGGGTGTAAGCAGGTTTATTTGGCTGTTGAAATCTCCAGTGTAATACTATATTTTTTCATGAGAAGAGATAGGTAGCTATGTATGTCTGACTTACTAATACTAAACACTTCTTAAATTTTGATTGGATGCAGTATATAAAATAGTTAAAAATTAAAGATGACTGATCTTTATGCTGAAAACTTAGGTTGTATGAGTTTTACTTGAAAACTTTAAACCTGATGTTTCTATATCTGCCACAATGTCGGAATGTTTCCTTCAAACAATAGCCTTCTGTGACCTCTCAGTACTAAAATGAGTGATATTTCTTGAAGCCTGCCTATTTGCTAACAGAACTTCATTTTAAATAGAATATAGTTTTAATTTTTGATAAACTGCTGAATTTTAAAGAGTTTTAGGGGCCACTAAATATTTTGGATGATGCAGAGAATATATATTGTACTGTAGTGATTTTGTATTTACATTTATATGATGTGACATAATAGATGCGAATGTTAACCACTGCTTGACTATGTTAATAAAGTTGTTTAAATATAGATGTTACATTCTAATTTCTTAATGAAAGATGAAAATTTCATGTTCAGTTTGTGTTTTGTCTGAGTCAGGCACTCTTCTGGTTCAAAGTTCTGGAGTCACAGAATCACACAGAATCACAGAACCACCAAGGCTGGAAAAGACCTCTGTGAGAGACGGACTCTATAATGGCCTTTAATCCAGCGACATTCACTGACCATTCCTGGCGATGCGCCCCCCCGGCACTCGTGGGGAGAGGACAAAGGTACCAGGCGCATGCGCACAGGACTACAGACTACAGCTCCCAGCAGGCACGGCGGGGCCGGAACCGGGAAAAAAAGGGAGGAGCAAGAAGGCGTGCGCTCTGCGAATACACACGGATACAGCCGCCGTGGTGAGCGTTGCGAACATCTTACTAACATTCCTACAAACATTCCTACATAATATTCATACATACCAGACACTCACTTCTCCTTTCCAATATTCTTCTATTTCCCAAAGGCTCTCTCCAGGCTTTCCCTCTTATCCCTGTCCGGGAACGGGAACAGGGGGGAAGGGGAGAGGTTCTCTCTTGTTTTCTTTGTATGTTGTTATTGGCATATAGATGTAGTGTTGTATAGCTGTTGGTATATGGATATATAGGTGTGGATATAGATATAGAGATAGACCTTGTGTGTTAGGTGATATCGGACTTGCCAAACCCTCAGTGCCTATAATAAATCTATTGATTCTTAAGCGTTGTTTGTGAGTGTGACGGGGAGCGGTCTTCAGCCCTCGATTCCCCTGAGGTGGGGGTGTGGGTCGCGGTTTTACCTATCTCGGTCCGCGACAACCTCTAAGATCATAAAGTCCAGCCTATGACCAACACCACCACATTGTCTAGACTATGGCACTAAGTGCCACATCCAGCCTTTCCTTGAACACATCCAGGGACGGTGCCTCCACCACTTCCCTGGGAAGTCTATTCCCATGTCTAATCACCCTCTCTGTGAGCAAGTACTTCCTAATATCCAACCTAAATGTCCCCTGGAGCAGCTTGAGGCTATGCCCTCTTGTCTTGCTGCTAGTTGCCTGGAAAAAGCCCAGCCCTCACCTGACTGCAACCTCCCTTCAGGTAGTCAAAGAGAGTGATAAGGTCCCCCCTAAGTCTCCTCTTCTCCAGGCTAAACAACCCCAGCATCCTCAACCTCTCCCTATAAGACTTTCCCTCTAGTCCTTTCACCAGCCTTGTTGCTCTCCTCTGGACCCGCTCCAGCACCTCAACGTCCTTCTTGAAGTGAGGGGCCCAGAACTGTACACAGTACTCAAGGTGAGGCCTCACCAGTGCTGTGTACAGGGGGAGAATTACATCCCTATTCCTGCTGGGCACACTATTCCTGATACAAGCCAGGATGCCATTGGCCTTCCGGGCCACCTGGGCACACTGCTGGCTCATGTTCAACCGGCTGTCCACCAGTACTCCCAGGTCCCTCTCTGCCAGGCTGCTCTCCAGCCACTCTTCCCCCAGCCTGTAGCGCTGCCTGGGGTTATTGTGGCCAAAGTGCAGGACCCTGCACTTGGTCTTGTTGAATTTCATGCCGCTGGCCTCGGCCCATTGATCCAGTCTGTCCAGGTCCTCCTGCAGCTTCTTCCCACCCTCTGGCAGATCAACACTCCCCCCCAGCTTGGTGTCATCTGCAAATTTACTGAGGTTGGACTCAATCCCCCCATCCAGGTCGTCAATAAAGATATTGAATAGGACTGGGCCCAGTACTGATCCTTGGGGGACACCGCTGGTCACCGGATGCCAGCTGGATGCAGCTCCATTCACCATCGCTCTCTGGGCCCAACCAGTTTTTGACCCAGCGAAGGGTGTACCTGTCAAAGCCACGGATTGCTAGCTTCTCCAGGAGGATGCTGTGGGAGACTGTGTCAAAGGCCTTGCTGAAGTCAAGGTAGACCACATCCACAGCCTTTCCCTCATCCACTAGGCGGGTCACTCAGTCATAGAAGGAGATGAGATTAGTCAGGCAGGACCTTCCTTTCCTAAACCCATGTTGGCTGAACCTGATCCCCTGGTTGTCTTCCACATGCCGCTTGATGGCACTCAGGATGATCTGTTCCATAACCTTGCCAGGCACCGAGGTCAGGCTGACAGGCCTATAATTCCCCAGATCCTCTGGCTCTTCCCATTTATCCCCTCATCAATCCCTGCTACTGGTGTGTGAGGGTTTTACCCCTCACTAAGGGAAAAATTGTCTCCCATAAAGAACTATTCACCTAGTAAAGGAGACAGGACTGCACCAGGACAAGCCTGGGCAAGTCCAGGACAAGCCTGGGCAAGCTCCTGCTAAGCCCTGGATGGGACTCTTGCAGCTGGCTGGATAGCTATGTGATTGGCTGGAACTATATGTAAATGAACAGATTCAAAAGATGCGCCAAATCAGAAGGCTCCTAGGGGCTATAAAGGGACCGCTCACGGGAGCTCTCTCGCTTTTCGCCGCTGGACCTCCCTGCTGCCCTGCTGCCTCGCTGCTGCCCTGCCGCCTCGCTGCTGCCCTGCCGCTGCACCTGCCTACCTGCACCCGTCTGTGCCGAGGAGGAGAGGTTAAAGAGCCACGGATCTCGGCTACGGAGGCTAGGTCTCCACCCGAGAATCCAAAAAAGGGGAAGCTTGAAGAACTATACAGCTACTACTCGAGAGCCGGGCTTAAAGCAGGAGCGCTAAGCTCAGTATCTGCTAGCCCCACTGCCTCAAGAGCACCTAAAAGAACAGCGAATCTCCCCAAAGGCGCGCTCTCTCTCTCCCTCCTCCCGTCGGGGAAGACGCCCGCAGCCTGCCGTCTGCCGCGAGCCGCTTTGCTATAGCGCAGCCCGCAGTCTTAAAGCCGCCGCTACAGCTGCCGTGAAGCCTACAGCCTGCCGCCGCACCCAGAGCCGCTGCTGCCTTTGCTGTAAAGCCGCAGACCGCCACGTGGAAGCCGCCATCTTGAAGCCGCAGACCGCCACGTGGAAGCCGCCATCTTAAAGTTACAGACCGCTTTGTGCAGCTTGCCGAGACTGTAAGATTTAATAATATTTCTTTTTCTGTCATTAACCGTAATCTTTCCCCGGGGTAAACCCACAAACGGCCCTCACTTCCACGCACAACGTCGACCCTATTGAGAGGGAAACCGCGTCGCGCTATACCAGCCCCCTCTATCATAAGTTTTCTTTCTTCAATCTAAACTCCCACACACATACACACCCCTTGCGTCCCACCTTCTAAATTTACCTCCTACACATTTGTAACTCCATTCAAACAGTTAAAACATATAAAATATAACTCTGTGTCTGGTCTTCATTACGTGTGGACGTGTGTGCTCTCCTATTTAGGGCTTCTGGTATATCATACATTGGCGTCATCGCCATCCCCAAAATCAGGGGCGAATCCTAAATATATAAGGGCTAACCGCTCGAGCCCATCCGAGTCCAAGTCACCGCTTGGACCGGGACATGGTGGGATAGAGGAGAACACCACCTGTGCTCCCAATCCCCTAACCAGCCATCCCAGGGCCCTGAAATCTCTCTTCATTGCCCCTACACTTCTGGTAGCTACCTCATCACTGCCTACTTGGAACAGCAGTAATGTTGCAGAATGGCTTGCAGAACAGGGCCACGAATCCATGGAGGCATTGTACAAGCTATCTCCTTGCTAGCTTAGCATAAGTAGGCCTGACTCCATTTTGTAGAAACTGCAAAATCATGCTGACAAGGGAGAAAAGCAAGGGCACAGTGTCCTTGCCAGTTTTGTTTAGAGTGGGAGTAGGGAGTATAACGGTAAGAATGAGGAAGAACCTTGGGCTAGAGTCTGCAAAACAGGAGGAGGGTGTAGACGTAACCACCTGTGTGTAACCAATGCAATTACAATACGTATGCATAATTAGTAGAAAGAGTATATAAGCACTGCTGTATCCTAATAAAGTTGAAGCTTGCTTTATCAATCATATTGATTCAACTGCTTGTCTTCCCTCGCCGTCGTCACAGTAATGGGTAGTAGTCTGAGGGCCGAACTAGGGCAGGGAGCTTCCTCCTTATATCCTTAACCCTGGCCCCAGGGAAGCAGTTGACCTCCCTAAGAAGTGGGTCCGGCCTGCATATAGGGCCTTCCACTCTCTTTAGAAGTGAGTCGCCTATTACAAGTACCCGCCTTTTTTTCTTAACCGAGGTGGTTTTGATGAAAGGTACAGACTGACCTGGCCTCGGTGACACCTCCAAGTTTGGTGAACCATTATCCACAATATCATTTGGTTCTACTTGTAGAGCATCATATCTATTCTTCAAAGGCACCTGGAGAGGGGGAACACTAGGGACCCCCTTGCCATGCTGCTTCTGCCGTGCAGAAACCTGTTGTCATTGCTCCTCATCCTGTAGGCTATCTCGCTCAGCCAGGCAGACAGGGGATAGGCAGTGGTCTGCATCATGAGTGCCACCTGTCTTTTGAGAGTGGTTCAGGGATGCTAAGTCATGGCACCAACGGTCTATCTCCCTCTTGCACTCCCTGATACTCCTTAGCCTTTCTACTTCCTCCTTCAGCTGTGCAGCCATACCAAGCAGATAATTTATCTGCTCACACCTCACACAGCTGGCATCTCTGCCATTCTCCAGGGGGAACAACAGGCTTTGGCACTCCCTACAGCCAGAGACCTGAAGGCCCACATGTCTGTGAGGAACCTCTGTTTGAGTTGCCACAGTCCTCCTGGTAGAAGCTTTTGCCCGGGTTGAAACCATACTTTCTTTTCTAGCTGGTTTTAACGACCTCTCCTCTCACCCGCACACCCTGCCCGCTGCGAACTGCCTCGTGCCACACCCCTGTTCGCAGCACTCCAGGTCGCTGGCGCTCCCAGAGGCATTTAAATCTCCTGTGCAGTCCCTGGCCGCGCTCCCTCCGTGCCTGGTTGGCTGCCGCGGATTTCCTGGTTCCGGCCGGGGCTCGGGCGGAGAACGGAGGTCTCAGAGCTCGGCAACCCCCCTGTACCTCACGCCTGAACCCCCTCCTTGGGCTTACCTCAGTTGCTGCTGTCGCCGCCGCTGCTACACCGAGTCTCTTGAATAAAGAGGATTTTCATTTTTTCTGAATGAAAATGATCTTTGAATAAATTAAGGTAAATTCAGTTTAGGTGTTTCATGCTTCTTGGGGGCAGATAAATATAGACATAGAAGGTTTACCTGAAATTAAATTAATGTTTGATTGGTAACTGCTCTACTACTGAGAAATGCTGTATTGACTATATTTTTGTTTGAAATAGCTGATGCTTGTTAAGTCTGGCCAAATTGGATGGGGGAGAATATTTCTCATTGCTTGTGTTTAGAAATAATCTGAATAAAAATAGGAGTAAATTAAAAAAAAAATGGAAATTATTCAAGACTTCAAACCAAATCTTGCCGTGGTCTTAGTCTTATTTTATCTAGCTTTTGTGGGGAGATAATAAAAACTGTTTAAAGGTCTGTTCTTCAACTTATATAACTTTCTGATACAGGACTCTCAGAAATGAAAGTATTAAACTAACAGTAGTAGCTTTCTGTAGAAAATCCACTTGTGGATTTGAATGTTTTATGTTCACTTCCAATATTTAACAGCTGATCAATAACATATAGACAATCTAGAAAATCACATATGTCTAGCACAGGTAGGCTCTGATTAAATTCAATAAAATGCATTGTCATTATATAGCTACTAAGTAAATTAATAATAAAAGATATAGTCATAAATAATTGCTGCATACTTGGCTGAAAGTCTGCTTAACTGAGTCCTTTATATCCAGGGAGGCCAGCACTGGATGTGCTGCTTCCTGGATTTCTAACACCAGATCAGCAATGTTAGGTGTGTGACTAGTGGAGTCCCTCAGGGGTCGGTACTGGGACTGGTGTTGTTCAACATCTTGATCAACGACCTGGATGGGGGTACAGAATGTACCCTCAGCAAGTTTGCTGATGACACTAAGCTGGGAGGAGTGGCTGACACACCAGAAGGCTGTGCTGCCATTCAGAGAGACTTGGACAGGCTGGAGAGTTGGGCGGAGAGAAACCTGATGAAGTTCAACAGGGGCAAGTGTAGAGTTTTGCATTTGGGGAAGAGAAACACCCTGTACCAGTACAGGTTGGGGGCTGACCTGCTGGAGAGCAGTGTAGGTGAAAGGGACCTGGGGGTCCTGGTAGACAGGAGGATGACCATGAGCCAGCAATGTGCCCTTGTGGCTAGGAAGGCCAATGGCATCCTGGGGTGCATTAGAAAGTGTGTGGTTAGTAGGTCAAGAGAGGTTCTCCTCCCCCTCTATTCTGCATTGGTGAGGCCGCATCTGGAGTATTGTGTCCAGTTCTGGGCCCCTCAGTTCAAGAAGGACAGGGAACTGCTTGAAAGAGTCCAGCGTAGAGCCACAAAGATGATTAAGGGAGTGGAACATCTCCCTTATGAGGAAAGGCTGAAGGAGCTGGGTCTCTTTAGCTTGGAGAAGAGGAGACTGAGGGGTGACCTCATCAATGTTTACAAATATGTAAGGGGTGAGTGTCAGGAAGATGGCGTTAAGCTTTTCTCAGTGGTGACCAGTGATAGGACAAGGGGTAATGGGTGCAAATTGGAGCATAGGAGGTTCAAGGTGAATATCAGAAAAAACTTTTTTACTGTGAGAGTGACAGAGCACTGGAACAGGCTGCCCAGAGAGGTTGTGGAGTCTCCTTCGCTGGAGACATTCAAAACCCGCCTGGACAAGTTCCTGTGTGATGTGCTCTAGGTGACCCTGCTCTGGCAGGGGGGGTTGGACTAGATGATCTTTCGAGGTCCCTTCCAACCCCTATGATTCTATGATTCTATGATTCTATGTTAGGTACAGCAGCTGTAAGTCTTTCTGTATTGGCATTTAGCTTCCTGTAATCCACCGTAGGTCTCCATTTACCATTTGGTTTCCTTACTAGCCAGATTGGGGAATTAAATGGTGAATGACAGGGCACAACAATACCCCTTTGCTTCAAATGAGATATTACCTCTTTAATGCCATTTTTGGCAGCAATCGGGATGGGATATTGTTTTAGTTTTGTTATTTTGCTTGGTGGTAGACGCGGGGCGCACTGTAACAACCTTATCTCAGGTGTAGGTGTGCCAAAATTCCAGTAGTGACCTTCTTCATCTCTCCATGCCTGGCCTGTGAGGACATCCAGTCCTAATAAATTAAAAGGAATATCACCCACAATCATTTCGATCCGGATCGGTTTATCATCTTCTGGAAGGTGTATGGTGACCTTAGCCGTTCTCTGCAAAAGAGGGTTACCAAATGCACCACTTACATACATTGGCTTTGATGATAGGGCAATGCCACAGTGCTCAGCTTCATCCGCCTTCAGTGTAGAAATCTGCTCTCCTGTGTCTACCACAAAAGTGACAGGATAACATTTAGGTCCCACAGCACAGGTAATTTCCATGTCGCCAGCTTTATTCCTAACTAATCTCAGTACATTTTGCCAATCCCTTGGAGGTTTGGGAACCTTAGTGCCCGAGTGCGTATTGTTTACTTGGGAGGCATTTTCATTCTCTGTATTGGGAGTCTGTGTTTTTCCCCTCCTCTGCTGTCTTTTAGCCTTCCTATTCTTGGCAGAAAGAGGGTCATTCAGTTTTCCAAATTAACAACTAGGGTTTTTACTCTTGACCCCCCTCCGGATCTCCTTCTGGACTCAGACCTTCCTCTGGACCTAGACAGCGACCTGGGCCTTGTAGACTGCCTTTGTCTCGACCCAAACAAGTCACGCCAGCAGTCAACCAATTCCTTTAGCTGTCTGTAGGAATAAGTCCCCATCAGAAGTATGGATGGGACCCCTAAACGCTTGGCCTCCTCCTTGAGCCTAGTGTATGGTCCTTTATCACCCCAAGATGAAGTCTGTTGCTCCCCGGGGCGCTGGTTCCCTGGTGAACTCCTTGGTTTATCATTCTGCTTACCTCTATCCACCACTGTCCAGTCACCCCGTGATTTCCCTTGCTGTTTAGGAGAAGGGGGTTTCTGAGGAGAAGGAGGCTTCTGAGATGGCTTAGCAGCCACCTCAGCATATGAGGGTCGAGTAACCATGACTTGTTTGACTGCAGAAGATTTGCCAGTACCGCCAGATTCACCATATATCTTCCCACATTCTACCAGTTCTTTAGCCAATGCAGCCCATGTAAGGTGTAGGTTGCCCCTTTGGATCTCCTTCTGATATTGAATGGTTTCCATTTTAAGTGCTGGAGAGAGTCCCTTAAACAAAACAGGCAATCTATCTGGATGCACCCTAAGAGACAAAAGACTACTCTGCTCTGGTACTAACTCACGGTCATAGATCATCTGAAGTACTGCAGCTCTGTGGACATTTTCCACAATATCAGAGTCGTCCCCCTCGCAGGGCCTTCGGTTCTCCTCTACTAATGGGATCCGTGCCACCAACACAATAAGCCGCCCGCTGAGTTAGGGACCACGGGTAATCTCTGTTTCCAGTCACCAAGACTATGTCAGGTCCCCAGTACCCACCAGCTTCGTGTTCAGTTAACAGTATATCATCTCCCCCTGTGAGGGACACTCTCATAACATATTCAGCTTCTGTCTCAGACTGAAGCCTGCTGTATTGCTTCCTAAGCTTTACTAATTCCACTGCAGTGTATGGCTTTTCCTTTACCTCCGTATCTTTCTGTGCAGCACCTGCCTTTTGAGAATAAGTAGTTGTCCTGACTGGGAGCACATATCTATGTTCCACTCCCTCCTGCTCGACATCCGCTTCCACACTGCGTTGGGGAGATCTGATACAGCGTGTCAACTCCTGCAGCTCTGAACACAGCTCATCTATCTTAGCAGTTACGTCCTCTGACCCTCCACTAGCTTGGGGGGGGTGGACAGGCAGCGGCTGGCTGCTGTTCTACGAGTATGTTAAGAGCAGCGACCTTGTCTTTTAGGGACCAGTTTTTCATTTCAAATACTCGGCTAATTACTCGATCGGGATCTAGCTGAGCAGCGGCCCCCTGCACGTCAGACACAATTCCTGTGTTCTGTGTTGGATCTGACTGAACACTCTCGGGCACGTCCTCCTTCCTAGAGGGGAGGGCAACCTTTTGTTTTAACTGCTCTCGCAGATGGATAACCTCTTGTTGCAATGTCTCATTCTCTTGTTGTAATTTTGTTTGCTCTCTTCGTGACACCCTATCACCTTGATGCATCCCTTCTATCTCCTGTTTCATGCCTAAATTCTCCCGTTGGGTCTGTTGTAAGGTCTGTTGCGTTTCCTCATATGTCTTGTGCAACTCCCTATATTTCTTATCTAGCTTTACAGCCTCCTGATGCAGTGCATCGTATTCCTGCTGTAACTTCTTATAGTCCTGTTGCAGCTGCTTGCATTTTTCGTGCCGCTTCTCCTTCTGTGCCCCTGTGGAGCTACCCTCAAGTCCCTGCAACAACCCTTCAAAGTCCTGCTGCAGCCCACTATGCTTCTCCTGTAACTCCTCAAACTCCTGCTGTGACTCCTTCCCTGTAAGCTCCTGCCTTAACTCAGCAACCTCTCGCTGTAGCTCTATCTCCCTGGCCTCTTGCTGTAGTGCTTTATCTGTAAGCCCTTTAATATTTTCCCGTAATATTTCGTATGCAAGGCTCGATACATCCAACCTTTCCAGACCCTCGGTGCCTTCTGCACAACCGGCATCCTCCACATCTGTAGGGATACTCTCGGTGCTCATATTGATTCCTTTGTTTTGTTATCAAATAGCTTTCGAGAGCGTGGTTTGGGGGATCCCACTCCTGACACCAGTTATGTCGCGGACCGATAGCAATGGTTATTGGATGTCAGGATGCTTCTGCGACTATCCTTCCTCCCCGCCCCCGCTCTCAGCAGGGAGCATAGAGGTTCATGGATGGGACCGTACCTTAGAGGGTGGAGTGGAACGCCCCCCCCTCCCCCACGCTCACAAAGACCAATATGTCGCTCACACACTCGGAGGTTTATTGAAGGACCAAGGCTCGGGGAAGGTTATCGAGGTATATATCAGGGGTCTATGGAGTTAGTAAGTGCACTCCCCGCGGAAGAGTTGTGGGAGGATTAATGTAAGGGAAGGGTAGGACGTGAAGCCTGAGTACCAATTATGGTGTGTAAGTGTACCCGTGTTACCCCTTCTGTAGTGAAGATGTAACCAATGTCCGGGGAGCCAGCAGCGGCGGTGATGGGACGAGCCCGCGGCGGTGGGGCGTGCCCGGCGCCGTCCTTTCTGGCAGGCGCAGCCCTGTAGACACCACGGCACGGCAGTCTTCCCTGGCACCGGCGAGCAGCAGCAGGCAGAGATCCAGACTCCACTTCCAGTGGCGAGCAGGGAGGCAGCGAGTCCCAGGCTCTGCTTCGAGCGGCAGGGCGAGAGGGGAGACGATTCCTCCGCGGGCGAGCACCGGCCCTCCTGCGCGCAGCCACACTCCGGCAGGTGGCTCGGTGGGTCCAGCGGCTTCACCGGCACAGCCCGCCTCCCTTTAGATAACGTTCTCCTTTAGTATGTGGCCGGGTGCCCAGTCTCTCAGGGGGAGTCTGCTATCTGTCTTTCTGCCATGGCTGTTTCAGTCTGTCCTTGGTTTCAAGGGGCACTTCGCTGGCTTGAAAGGCATTCCGTTGTGTGTGGGGAGAACTAGTCCGTTCCCCACACTGAGGACTTAGATTTCTGCCTCCAGAAAGAGGAAAAAACATGGAATAGCTGTTGACAGCAGTGTGGGTATGTACAGACCAAGTTGATTAGAATAGAGATAATTTCCTGTTGTATATAAGACATGAGTACACCAGTGACTGGGGGGGGGGGAGGTGTAGTTTTGGTTTTGCCTTCTTTGAAATAGCCCTCCCCACTACCATTCTATTGTGGGGTACTTGTGATAAAGCATGCTGCTATCAGTGGGAGACTTGAACAAAACATCTGACTTTATTGACTCAGAGCCTGATCTTAAGCTATGGCTTCTAATTCTGAGTCTGAGGTTAATTACTACTTGTATATACCAATGAGATGAGTAAAGTACTAGCATCTTAAATAAGTGAAATGAATGTTATTACTAACTTTGTGGTCAGATCGTAACAGTGCAAAGGATTGTCCTTTCAACATGTCATGCTATTACTTTTTCTTAAAAAAAAAAAAAAATCCCAAACTTTTGCATCTCATTTACAGATGAATGAAAAAATAAAGCATTTCAATGGGAATATTGTGTGCATAAATTAGTTTCTTATACATGTTAAATGCTTACAGAATAGATATTGGTAGCTTTTGTTATCCTGGAATGACTCATAATGAAACAAACATATTATAGAACGTATTAATACATAAAATGCACTTCTTTCAGAGGCATTTGCCCTTGTTTTGTGTAAAATAAGTAATATATACCATTGAAACCTCCCAAGAGACACCCAAATATTAATCTGATTAATGGCAAGCTTAAAATGAAGCAGTTTTCCAATAATCAGTCTACTTTTTAAGGAAAACAGATGCAATTATGCTGCACATTTATTAACACATGTATGTATAAGTTATGGCATATAAGGAATTGCTTTTGAATCATACTGTTTTTCAGGGGGTTTTGTAGCACTAATTATTTTTTGCCAGACTTTCATTTTAATAATAAAAGTAAAAATTAAAGTATTTATTTTGTAGCTTCAGTTATAATTTTTTTGTCAAATCTTATTTTATATTTAAAATATGAAAATTAAACTCTCAAACTGTTTATGCTTACAGTCTTACCCGTGTTCATTTTCTTATTGCCCCTTGGCAAAATGGATAGTCATAAGTTTCCTTTATTAAAGATACAGGGGAATTTACTCTTCCCCCTGGGTTTACAGCACACAGGTTATTTTGGATGCATAACTACTGCGGTATTACTATCAGAGATATAAATATTTTTAAATTGTCCATTATTACTCTGTCCCCCCAGTGCTTAATACAAATGCCAAATAGAATTTTGTTTCTTTGATAAAGTACTCTACACAATGAGAAGCAATGTGATTTGCCAGTCCTTTTACCTTGACATTATTGTCAAGGAATGCCATACATGTAGGACATAATTAATTTGCTGCTTTCTCGAGTCATCCTTCAGATTTGCATTCATGTTGACTTCTTCAGGGGATTCTGTGGCTTGCAAATATAGAAACTGAAGGGTTCCTTAGTTTGAAAACTCAAACAGTAAATGAGATCATTAAAAAAAAACTGAAAAAGGGATTTGATTTAAAACCAACCCCCCCCAAAAAAAAGCAAAATGTTTTACAACTAAATTCTGAAGTGGTATTTTTCTTCCTGGAACTGCATCTTGCCACAAGGCATCTTTCAGTGCCTTCCTTTAACTTGATCATATCTCAAAAAGAAATGTTTACTCATCTTGCATATTATCATTGCCTTGCATATGCATTTTTCATTCTGAAATGTACTTGTTCAAATAAACATTTTGGAGCCATGTCCAAAGTAAACCCAAGCCTGTAAATCTGTGCTTTTCCTTCAAGCATTGGAAATACTTTAAAAGAACTGATAAATCACATGACAAAGTAAAAATTCTAAGTATCCATTTTCTTTAATTCTTTACATATCTTAGCATAAGGGAGTAAGATAGTTGCATCACTTTCTCCAGTACTCTGCCATAAGATGATGTAGCTAATTTTAGTTTTACTTACACACCAAAGCTGTTGTCTTTGGGCCAAAACCAGATGGAAGCTAACTGGAACCTTGGACCACAGTTCTCACTTGTTGCAAGCATTCATTCACTCAGCTCTGTAACTATTTATCAGCATTGTCACGATTTGACTCAGGATCGGCAATTAAATCAATGACAACAATGCTCTTGATCACCTCCCCGTCCCACCCAGGTAGGGAAAGGAGAGAGAGAATAATGAGAGAGACTTTCTGGATTGAAAACTAAACTAGATTGCTTTAATTAAATACTAATGATAAAATATGTACAACTATATACAAATATGTGCAGGAATGTGCAAAACCCCTATCACCTCCCCCCACCCCCAGCAACTCCCACGGCACTCTCCTTAGCTGTGAGCAGTTCCAAAACGTCCCGGACCACTGCTGGATTTAGCGGCAGAGCAGACAGGAGCTGAGGGTATAGATACAGGGGTCAGGAACACACGGGCCTAGGAATCAAAGGAGATGGACAGAGTCCTTCCGGGATGCCATCCATGAACGGAAGAGAAGGGAAGAAGAAGGGATTGACTTCCGTGATCCCTGAATTCATACCAAGAGCTATTTAGATATATGGATGGAATACTTTGGTTGGCTGATTTTGCTGTCTGTCTAGTCTGCTCCTCTCTGTGGGTGGGTTGTAGATGTGACCCTTCTGCTCCTTTATTGTCCAAAGCTGTAGGGTCCTTTTTGGAGGAACACAGTCACGAGTATTTGGCTATGAAATAGAAATAATGAAGGTGAATGGACACTAATGAACAGAGTGAGACGGCTTGTAGCACATGTTGGCCCCATGTGTCACAACCCCGTCCCACTGTAAATATGCATCCTGGGCAGGATGACTTGCGACACATTGGCCCCATGTGTCGGAACCTCGTCCTCCTTATAAAAGGAATGTGAACCGAGTTTCTCTCAAACACCGTAGTTTGTAATAGCAAGAGTTTATTGCACTTTATATTATGCACCTTTTATTTTGTATTGTGTTGTATTGTGTTGATGTAATCTATGTGTGCTTTGCTACTTGTATTGAATAACCTGTTGTATTGATATGACCTGTGTGTGTTTTGCCATAGTAGCAGTTTGTTACTGGATAAAGAAGGTGGAAGGACTGTGACTGGCAAAGCATCTCCTACCATCATCAAGGGCAAGACTGGGTTGGTCTCTGTGTTTGCCACCAAGAAGAACCTCGAGCTCCGCTGCTGGCTGCAACCCAGTAGGTGTTGAGTGGTGGAGACATATGCCATACCAGACCTTGATGTGAGGGATGGCCTCCTCTATTATAAGAGGGCCATCCAGGAGAGGAGGACAGGCCACAAGGCCTGTGATTGACAAAAATTGATACCCCAAACCCTGGATTATGCTCACCTTATTACTAAAACGAGGAAGTTGCGCAGAGCAGAGAGCGGCAGCCAGCCTTCACAGGGCAGGCGCGTGGGAGGCGCGAGGGCAGGCAGGGAGAGAGCAGCGGGTGCCGCGGGTGCCTTCTCACAAGAAAAGAAAACTAGTAGCTGGATAGATCATGGTCACAACGCGGCCAAAAAACATAGTGAAAAAGAATGTGGGGACTCAGACAGAGCTCCCAAGCAGGCATGCAGCAGTGCAGGTCTCTGGCTGCAGTGAATGCCTGAGCCTGGCACTGGTACCAGAGGGAACCAGTGACACCGCGTGTGTGCGGTGTGAGCAAGTAAATGATCTCCTCAGGCAGGTGGTTAATCTGACAGAGGAGGTTGAAAGACTGAGAGCCATTAGAGATTGTGAAAGTGAAATAGATTGGTGGAGTCATACCCTGACGCAGGGGCAGATCGAGGAGGTTGAGAAAGTGACGGATCCCCCCCCCTCCTGTCACCAGACAGATGGAGAGGACTTAGGAGATATGAAGGAATGGAAGGAAGTCCGACCTCGGAAAGGCAAGAAAAAATCCTCCCAACCCCTTCCACCCTCCCAATTGCCCTTGAATAACAGATATGAAGCCTTGGAAATTCAGGGACAGGAAAATGAAGTTGGAGGGGTAGACTTATCTAGTGAAGTACCTAGGACTCGTCAGTCAAGGGCAATGAAGAGTGACTTCAGGGCCCTAGGACGGCTAGTTAGGGGGTCTGGAGCGCAAGTAGTGTTTGCCTCCATCCCTCCTGCAAGAATGGGTGGGGAGGTATATAGGAAGACTCTACAGATCAATGAATGGCTAAGAGATTGGTGTCAAAGACAGGGTTTTGGTTTTTTTGATCATGGGATGCTATATGAGACACCAGGCCAGGTGGTGGCAGGTGGGATGCACCTGTCCCAGAGGGGGAAGAGGCTTTTGGGGCAGGACTTAGCAGGGCTCATTGAGAGAGCTTTAAACTAGATGTGAAGGGGGAAGGGGAGAAAACTGGGTCTGTTAGGGACAAGCACAAGAGGAACGTACCAGGGCCTGAAAGCAGGTGGTCTAAGGAGGATTTAGTCCCACCAGTGGGCTCTGTTTGTTTCCTGAAATGCCTGTATGCTAATGCACGCAGCATGGGGAATAAGCAGGAAGAGTTAGAGGTCAGTGTGCGGGCTAAGTGTTATGATCTGGTAGCAATAACAGAGACGTGGGGGGACAGGTAACATGACTGGAATGTGGCCATGGATGGTTATGTGCTTTTTAGGAAAGATAGAGCAGGGAAGCGAGGTGGTGGAGTTGCTCTTTATGTGAGAGAGCAACTAGAATGTATTGAGTTTTGTGCAGGGGCTGATGAGGGGCAAGTTGAAAGTCTGTGGGTAAGAATTAAGGGGCAGGCTGGTGTGGGTGATACAGTCGTGGGGGTCTACTACAGACCTCCTGATCAAGGCGAGGAAGTTGATGAGGCTTTCTACAGGCAGCTGAAAGTAGCCTCACAACTGCAGTCCCTAGTCCTCATGGGAGATTTTAACTACCCCGATATCTGCTGGAAGACTCACACAGCCAGCCTTTCACAGTCTAGGAGGTTCCTCCAGTGCATTGATGATAACTTCTTAATGCAAATGGTGGACAAGCCGACTAGAAGAGGAGCGCTGCTGGATCTTGTACTAACCAACAAGGAGGGCCTTGTTGAAGCAGTGGTGGTCAGTGGCAGCCTTGGCTGCAGTGTTCACGAGATGGTGGAGTTCAGGATCCTGTGTGGAAGGAACAGAATACCCAGTAGGACCAGAACCCTGGACTTCCACAGGGCAAACTTTGGCCTCCTCAATCAACTGTTAAGGGAAATCCCATGGGACAGGGTGCTAGAAGGTAAAGGGGCTCAAGATAGCTGGTCAACATTCAAGGACCACTTCTTGCAAGCACAGGATCAGAGCATCCCAATGGTTAGGAAATCTAGTAAGGGAGCTAGGAGACCAGCATGGTTAAAAAAGGAACTGCTGGGCAAACTTAAGCGGAAAAGGAAAATCTACAGATCATGGAAGGAGGGGCTGGTCACGTGGGAGGAATATAGGGCTGTTGTCAGAGGATGGCGGAGGTCATTGCTAGGCCACTCTCCATCATCTTCGGTAAGTCATGGGTAACAGGAGAGGTGCCTGAGGACTGGAGGACAGCAAATGTCACACCAGTCTACAAGAAGGGCAAGAAGGAGGACCCGGGTAACTATAGACCGGTCAGCCTCACCTCCATCCCTGGAAAGGTGATGGAAGAACTTGTTCTTATCTCTATCTCTAGGCATATCAAGGACATGGGGGTCATCAAGAGCAGTCAGCATGGTTTTATCAAGGGTAAATCATGTTTGACTAACCTCATAGCCTTCTATGAGGAAATTACTAGGTGGATAGATGATGGTAGAGCGGTAGATGTGGTTTATCTGGATTTCAGTAAGGCATTTGACACAGTCTCCCACAGCATCCTTGTAGATAAGTTGATCAGGTATGGGTTTGGTGATCAGGTAGTGAGGTGGATCAGGAACTGGTTGATGGGAAGGAGTCAGAGAGTTGTAGTCAATGGGGCAGAATCTGGTTGGAAGTGTGTGACTAGTGGAGTCCCTCAGGGGTCAGTACTGGGACCGATGTTGTTCAACATCTTCATCAACGACCTGGATGAGGGTATAGAATGTACCCTCAGCAAGTTTGCTGATGACACTAAGCTGGGAGTAGTGGCTGACACACCAGAAGGCTGTGCTGCCATTCAGAGAGACTTAGACAGGCTGGAGAGTTGGGCGGGGAGAAACATGATGAAATTCAACAAGGGGAAGTGTAGAGTTTTGCATTTGGGGAAGAACAACACGATGTCCCAGTATAGGTTGGGGGCTGACCTGCTGGAGAGTAGTGTAGGTGAAAGAGACCTGGGGGTCCTGGTAGACAGGAGGATGACCATGAGCCAGCAATGTGCCCTTGTGGCCAAGCAGGCCAATGGCATCCTGGGGTGCATTAGAAAGGGTGTGGTTAGTAGGTCAAGAGAGGTTCTCCTCCCCCTCTATTCTGCATTGGTGAGGCCGCATCTGGAGTATTGTGTCCAGTTCTGGGCCCCTCAGTTCAAGAAGGACAGGGAACTGCTTGAAAGAGTCCAGCGCAGAGCCACAAAGATGATTAAGGGAGTGGAACATCTCCCTCATGAGGAAAGGCTGAGGGAGCTGGGTCTCTTTAGCTTGGAAAAAAGGAGGCTGAGGGGTGACCTCATCAATGTTTACAAATATGTAAGGGGTGAGTGTCAGGGAGATGGAGTTAGGCTCTTCTCAGTGATGACCAGTGATAGGACAAGGGGTAATGGGTGTAAATTGGAGCATAGGAGGTTCAAGGTGAATATCAGAAAAAACTTCTTTACTGTGAGAGTGACAGAGCACTGGAACAGGCTGCCCAGGGAGGTTGTGGAGTCTCCTTCACTGGAGACATTCAAAACCCGCCTGGATGCGTTCCTATGTGATGTGCTCTAGGTGACCCTGCTCTGGCAGGGGGGGTTGGACTAGATGATCTTTCGAGGTCCCTTCCAACCCCTAGGATTCTATGATTCTATGATTCTATGATTTGTGTTAGGAGTGACTGCACGTAGCTGGAGAATGAAGAGGCACTCCTCACACAGTGGTGCACTGGATCTCAACCAGGCTTCTAGGAAGACTCAGAAAGGCCCAGAAAGGCTTCAGGGGGTACAACTGGGAGAGGAGCACAGGGAAGGCTGCAGTATAAACCACATGGGCTTATACTTTGGATCACATTTACCTCTTCCCCTTTTTAATCAACTGGCAGAGAGAGGCTCTGCAGTTGGTTTGCAGATGTACATTAAGTAACAGGCAATCACTTTACTCACACATCAATACTTCCCACATTTACTGAAGAACCACAAATTTGAAAGCTGTTTCCCATCCCAACCCAGTCTATTAGTAATGAGGGTATTCATTACAGCAGCTTAAAGAGCGGGAAAACATGTTGCTTAGCTTGGAGAAAAACATGCAGGAGAATAATCAGTGTGATGCAACCCTATTTGAAACTTGATTTCACAACAGCTGTTGCATCAAAAAGGTTTTAAAAAGTGGCCTTAAGAGACAAACTTGTGCAAAGTAGCTGAGAAAAAACTTGTACCATGTAATCTCTGGGAGTTACATGGATGTAAAATTGGTAAGGAGAACTTTGGCTTGTCTGTAAAACTAGTGAACAGAACGTATGCCACAGTGATAACAAGCATTCTTAAGGTTTCCTAGCATACATTGTTATGGCCATTCTGCTTATTACAACCATAGCAAGCTCCAAACTTTAACATGTTATAAGCTACTAAATAACACTGGAACAGACTGCCCAGGGAGGTTGTGGAGTCTCCTCTGGAGACATTCAAAACCTGCCTGGACACGTTCCTGTGTAACCTACTCTAGGGGATCCTGCTCTGGCACAGCAGTTGGACTAGATGATCTTTTGAGGTCCCTTCCAACCCCTAACATCCTGTGATTCCTGTAAAACAAAAAAGGGGGAATTGTGGGGATTTATGGGAAATTAGCATGGGATTTGTGGAAAATTAATATGGGATTTATGGAAAATTAATGTGCCTGAATTAAAACAGCAGTGTTGCAGGTGCTGCTGACCAAATTGTCAGGCACCCTGAAGCAAACTGTGGGATCAATAAACAAGCTGGTGTCTCACAGGCTGGTACCCCACGGGACCAGCAAACAGCAGGTGTCCTATCTCACGGTTGTTATCTCGTGAAGTAGTGAGAAAAGAATGTTGTAGCAAGAACTGAGAGGCACCGTCTGGGAAGCGAAAAGCCCTGGGTCATCATGACACGGACAGCAAATGACAAGACACATAGCCAATCATATATGAACTGTGTATGTATGTAACCAACGGGGTTTGTACTGGGATGGACCATCTGGAGTCAGAGGGGTATAAATTGCCGCCATTTTTTACAATAAAGGTCTTCAGTTATAACTCTTATAGAGTTGTGTGAAGTCCATACGCCGCCTCGACACAAAGCAGGAGGTTTAACAAGCAAAGTGTCCTTGGTCTCTCAGCAGAATCTATAAACATTCAAGTGTTATCAGTCCACCAGCTGGAAAACTTGCCACTAGTTTCAGCAAGTGTGCTGCTTAAAAGAGAGTTCACTGAGGGAAAAAAAAAACACCAGTAAAAAGAAAATTGGCTTAATCCTGGCTCAAACCAGGACAAGCATTTAACACAGTTCATAGAATTATTGAATGTATTTGGTTGGAAGGGACCTATAAAGGTCATCTAGTCCAACCCTCCCCTATAATAAGCAGGGACATCTCCAACTAGATCAGATCGCTCAGAGTCCCATCCAACCTGACCTTGAATGTTTCAAAGGATGGGGCATCTACCACCTCTCTGGGCAACCTATGCAAGTGTTTCACCACACTCAGTGTAAACCATTTCTTCCTTATATCTGGTCTGTCTACCCTATTTTACTTTAAAACCATTGCCCCTTCTCCTATCATTACATGCTCTACTAAAGGGTTTGTCCCCATCTGAAGGGGGCCTACAAGCAAGATGGAGAGGGACTTTTTACAAGGGCATATAGTGATAGGATGAGGGCTTTCAAACTGAAAGAGGGTAGATTTAGGTTACTTAGGAAGAAATTATTTACTGTGAGGGTGGTAAGACACTGGAACAGGTTGCCCAGGGAAGTTGTGGATGCCCTCTCCCTGGAAGTGTTCAAGGCCAGGTTGGATGGGGCTTTGAGCAACCTGGTCTAGGGGGGTTTGGAACAAGATGATCTTTAGGGTCCCTTCCAACCCAAACCATTCTATGATCTCCTCAGTCTGCTATATAAAATGGCTCCACCTCCCTTTGCTTCTTCAGGTTGTCTTTAAAAATCAAGTGGTGTTAGATTATGTATCTTACCTGAATTGGTTTATTACTCGTTCTTTAACTTATGGAGACCTTTAAATACTTACTGTTTCTTTGGCAGTTCAAGATGACATTAAATAATGTAATAATTGCCAAATATAATTGTCATGGTTTAGGCCCAGCTGGCAACAAAGAACCACCCATCTGCTTGCTCACCCCTTCCCCCCCACCGTGGGATGGGAGAGAGAAAATCCAACTAGAAGCTCATGGGTCAAGACAAGGACAACGAGGGTTCACTCACCAATTCACTCACCAATTATAGTCACAGGAAAAACAGACTCAATTTGTGGGGAAAAAAAATCAATTTAATTTAACACCAATCAAATCAGAACTGTGGGAAACTTCGGCTGGTCTGAGGGACTGGAATGCAAGTTTGAAGTTACCCTTGAGCAGATAACCGTGCCCTTGAAGAGGCCTGAGGATCTTGAGAAGAGCTGAGTAAACAAGATAAGTGACTGCCAGGTGAAACATCTGCCGAGCCACCAGATGGGACATGTAAAAGAAGTCTATCGAAGTTACAGCAGAGAAAAGTTGTCCAATTGTGGACTGTTGATTTTTTGCTTAACCAATGAGATGTAGACACACATGTATAGGAGAGGATAGAAAAAGGCTTGGAACGATAATAAAGTAGTCTTTTTGCATGCAAGCTTGTGTTGTGTTCACCCCAACAAGGACAAGAACATTGATACCTTAAACAATAAGTAACATTCCATCATCCCTTTTATGGTCATGTTGATTGGTGTTTAACTAAGCAGTCTCCAGGCCTTTTGCATGTAAATAGATAACAAACTCAAGGAACTAGGGGCCTTGTAGATGGAAATTGAGACCAGCTAGACTTGCTACCCAACATTATGCATGTGTTGGAGAAGGGATTAACCAAAGGACACCTCAGAAAGACTCCCTGGAAGACCACCAAAGACCCCCACCTGAGAGGCTTAAAGTGCATGGATAAGGAAAAAGCAAATATTACAATGAGTTCCAGGAAATCTGATGCATATGCACTAGTAGGACAATATAAGTCTTGCCTGTTGTCATTTATGGCATGCATGACTTTGAGAACTATATCTTGTGCATCCAGCGCTGCAATAAAGAATGCCTGCCTTCTAAAACTCAAAGACAAGTGTTAGAGGGTTCTTTCAGTGACCGAATTGTAAGGTAACAACAGGACAAAGAGAAAACAAAGACCAGAGCTTAAATATCTTACCCCACTCCTCCCTTCTTCCCGGGCCCAAATTACTTTGTTCATGATTTCTTTACCTCCTTTCCCCCAGCAGAACAGGGGGATGGGGCATGGGGTTTAGAGTCAGTGTGTCACATGTTTTCTGCCATTCCTTCCTCCTCAGGAAGAAGGATTCCTCACAATCTTCACCTGCTCCACTGCAGGGTCACTCCCATGGGAGAGAGTCCTTCAACTCCTTCAGCATTGGACATCTACTCGGCCCTGGTGAGACCTCACTTGGAATATTGCATCCAGTTCTGGGGTCCCCAGTTCTAGAGGGACAGGGATCTACTTGAGAGAGTCCAACGGAGGGCTACGAGGATGATTAAGGGACTGGAACACCTGCCTTATGAGGAAAAGGCTAAGAGACCTGGGGCTTTTCAGTCTAGAGAGGAGAAGACTGAGAGGGGATCTAATTCATGTCTATAAATACATGAGGGCTGGGCATCAAGAAGGCAGGGAACACCGCTTTTCACTTGTGCCCTGTGATAGGACGAGGGGCAATGGATTCAAACTCGAGCACAGGAAGAACTTCTTTACTGTGAGGGTTACAGAGCACAGGAACAGACTCCCCAGAGAGGTTGTAGAATCTCTTTCTCTGGAGACTTTCAAGACCTGTCTGGATGCATTTCTGAGTGACCTGCTTCCTTCCTGCTTCTTCTTCCCTTCTGTCCATGGCTGGTGTCCGGGGAGGACTCCATCCATCCATCACTGTCGACCCCTAGGCTCAGCCCTAACCCTCATAACTCTCCCCACAGCCCTGTCTGCTCTGCTGTTATCTCAGACAGTGGTCCGAGAGATTTCGGGGCTGCTCACAGCTAAGGAGAGTGCCGGGGGAGTTGCTGGGGGTGGGGGGAGGCAAGAGGCTTTTGCACATTCCTGAACATACTTGCATATAATTGTACATATAATTAAAGCTGTCTAATTTAGTTTTCAATCCAGCTAAGTCTCTCTCCTAATTCTCTCTCTCCTTCCCTACCTGGGTGGGAGGGGGAGGGGATCGAGAGCATTGTTGTCTCTGGTTTATTTGCCGATCCTGAGTCAAACTGTGACACCTGCCCTAGTTTTGGTCCTGCTCTGGCAGGGGGGTTGGACTTGATGATCTTTGGAGGTCCCTTCCAACCCCTAACATTCTGTCATTCTGTGACATAGAATCATAGAATCATAGAATCATAGAATCCTAGGGGTTGGAAGGGACCTCGAAAGATCATCTAGTCCAACCCCCCCTGCCAGAGCAGGGTCACCTAGAGCACATCACATAGGAACGCATCCAGGCGGGTTTTGAATGTCTCCAGTGAAGGAGACTCCACAACCTCCCTGGGCAGCCTGTTCCAGTGCTCTGTCACTCTCACAGTAAAGAAGTTTTTTCTGATATTCACCTTGAACCTCCTATGCTCCAATTTACACCCATTACCCCTTGTCCTATCACTGGTCATCACTGAGAAGAGCCTAACTCCATCTCCCTGACACTCACCCCTTACATATTTGTAAACATTGATGAGGTCACCCCTCAGCCTCCTTTTTTCCAAGCTAAAGAGACCCAGCTCCCTCAGCCTTTCCTCATGAGGGAGATGTTCCACTCCCTTAATCATCTTTGTGGCTCTGCGCTGGACTCTTTCAAGCAGTTCCCTGTCCTTCTTGAACTGAGGGGCCCAGAACTGGACACAATACTCCAGATGCGGCCTCACCAATGCAGAATAGAGGGGGAGGAGAACCTCTCTTGACCTACTAACCACACCCTTTCTAATGCACCCCAGGATGCCATTGGCCTGCTTGGCCACAAGGGCACATTGCTGGCTCATGGTCATCCTCCTGTCTACCAGGACCCCCAGGTCTCTTTCACCTACACTACTCTCCAGCAGGTCAGCCCCCAACCTATACTGGGACATCGTGTTGTTCTTCCCCAAATGCAAAACTCTACACTTCCCCTTGTTGAATTTCATCATGTTTCTCCCCGCCCAACTCTCCAGCCTGTCTAAGTCTCTCTGAATGGCAGCACAGCCATGAGTCCCTCCCACGAGGTACAGTACCTCAGGAACAGACTGCTCCAGCGTGGGCTTCTCACAGAGTCACAGCCTGCTTTGGGAACAGTCACTTCCCCTGATGCGGGGTCCTCCATGGCTGCAGGTCCACATCTGCTCCTCTGTGGTCCTTCACGGGCTGCTCCACTGTGCGCCTCCATGGGTTGCACTGGGACACCCTGTCACCTCCTCCCCCTCCTTCCTCACTGACCTTGGTATCTCTGCTCCAGCATTGCTCTCACCTCCCCCTCTCCTCTGCCCTGATATCTTAAAGCAGTTAATTTCCCCTAATTTCCCTAGTACTGTGAACCATTCATAGGTCTCCTTTAAATTAGTTTCCCCTAGGCTGAGTATATGCACCGTTTCTCATAGCTCCTTTCCCTTTCTCCGGATTAGCCCCACAGACTGTTTCCAATTTAACAGATCCAATGCTTTAAAAGGGATATGCACATGAACAAGCCGTCCCTCCGCCCCGACTGCCCATCCCAAAGGGGCCCAAACAGCAGGACACTGCCCCCCCCACTCTCCCAGCCACCGGACTGAAATCTGTATCCTCCAAACCCCCACTCGCTCCCCTTTCACTCCCCCCCCTGTATTACCAGGGTGGAGAGGGAGAGCTGAGGGTACCAACAACTGCACATCTATATTCTCATCCCCTTTTACTGACTTACAACAACTTTCCTTACTAATATCTTACATTTCCTTCTCGAACCATAATCATTTCCTAAAGTCATAAAACCATCCACACATGGCACATCATCTCATCCTCCCTCATTTTTGCAAAACAACATTGACTGCAATACGATATTGCTATAAATAATAGTGGCCACCAATTATCAATTTTTTTCCAGGTAAGGGGTTACTCCCAAACTTATTTCAGTTTCCAGAATACATCCTAATTGTGAGCATTTGGTAATGTCACCTCCTGCTGAGGATACATTACCCATTTTAATAACACAAATAAAAGACACAAGTGAAACAAATATCAGACATAACTAAAACAATGAGACTTTTTTCAGAATACCACCTTTAGACTGTCTCTTTCCCAATTTAGTCAGATCCCAATCAATACGCAGAAGGAAAAACCATAGTCCAATAAACAAAATAAGTAATTCAAAAGACCAAAATTACCAGTACCAGACAAATCTTAATCAAATCATAAAGACAGAAACCGTAGTCTGGTAAACAAAAGCACAAATTTCCAGGAATTAACCAATGAGGAGACCCCCATTCTAAACTTAGAGTTTATACGATACGAGGATGGGGGGTTGGGGTACGGACGTTACACACACAAACAACGATTACAGCTACTATTACAAATACAATATCAATCACTAACCCTGGGTAGCAAATATCGAATCAAAGATTCCCAAATACGCATATATCAAACATATGCAGGTGTTACACACATATGTAAAGGGCAATCAGATACAAATGCACAAACAAACAACCATACTAACCAAAATGATCAATACAACTGTTGTCCCGAAAGCGGGTTTAACGGTTTGGCTAAGGGTTGGCAGTCAAACCAATAACAATAATGCTCTCGATCCCCCACTGACCCCCCAAGGTAGGGAAAGAGGGAGAAAAAATGAGAAAGAGAGGCTTTCTGGGTTGAAAAGTGAAACAGATTGATTTTAATTATTAGTGATAAGGGAATATGTATATTTATAAAGGGATGTGCAACAGCTGATCTCCTCCCACAGCAACTCTCACAGCAACTCTCATTTCTGGTGACTCCCAAATGAAGGGGGGGAGTGTCCGGGTGCACGGATGGGGTCCTCGGATGTCGGCTATGAAGAAAAAATGGGGAAAAAAAAAGAGAGAAAGAGTGTCATGGATTGACTCAGGATCGGCGATTAAACCATGAACAACAATGCTCTCAATCCCCTCCCCCTCCCAAGCAAGTAGGGAAGGAGAGAGAGAATTAAGGAGAGAGACTTAGCTGGATTGAAAACTAAATTAGATAGTTTAATTATATGTACAATTATATACAAGTATGCTCAGGAATGTGCAAAAGCCTCTTGCATCCCCCCAACTCCAGTAACTCCCCCAGCACTCTCCTTAGCTGTGAGCAGTCCCGAAAAGTCTCAGCCTGCAGGCAGGAGATAAGGCAGAGCAGACAGGGGCTGGGTTATGACGGTTATGAGGTCAGAGCCTAGGGGTCAACGGTGATGGATGGATGGAGTCCTCCCCAGATGCCAGCCATGGATGGAAGAGAAGGGAAGAAGAAACAGGAAGGAAATTGTCTTCTGTGATCTCTGACCTTCCTCGGAGCTTACATAGATCTAGCGAATGGAATACCTTTGGTCAATTCTGCTGTCTGTCTAGTCCAGCTCCCCTACGGGGAGGTCATAGATACAATTCTCCTGCCCCGGTAGACTCTGTAGCAGCAGAGCTAAGAAGCGACCTTGGAGTCTCAGCAGAAACATAAACATTCCAGTGTTATCAGTCCACTAGCTGCAACACTTGTTGCTAGTTAAAAGAGAGCTTACTGAAGGAAAAAAAAAATCTGAGAGGAAAGTTAGCTTCATCCTGGCTCAAACCAGGACATAGAGCCAAAGAGGGCAATACAAGTGACAGTAAGCAGAAAAGTGAGAGAGAAAAAGGAAACAAAAGGCTTGACTTCCGTGATGTCTTAACCTATACTGAAAGCCAAATAGAGAAAATATTATGAGAAGGGAATATTCTAATTTGCTGATCCTGCCTTCAGTCTAATCTGCTCCCCCATGGGGGGGGGAGGCTGCAGACAGTCAGAAGTGACCTTGGTTATTGTCAGTCCACTGGTGCTTCTAAAAATAAGTTCACTGAAAGAAAAAACAAATCAGCAAGGAGAAAGTTCGCTTCACCCTGGCTTAAACCAGGACATTCCACCCCTATTCCATTCTCATCATATTTTACAAAAACTCTATCAATTGTCAAATTAAGAATTCTCCCCCAGTGTTAGATTTCCTTGAGGTACGTACTGAACTTCACCATCTTCCATCATTACACACCAAGTATGTCCAGGTCCCTGAGCAAAACCAACACCCTGGACAGGTTTGCCTTGCCTGAAGCAGAATAAACCCAAACAATTTTTCCCAACAGATTTATTTCACATACCACTGGGACTTTATCCCCATCCACTGTCTGCAAAAGGTCTGACTGAGAAGGACCAGCTCTACTGATGGATCCCCTGGTATTAACTAGCCAAGTGGCCTTTGCTAAATGTTTGTCCCAATTCTTAAAGGTTCTACCTCCCATTGCCTTCAGGGTAGCTTTCAACAGACCATTGTCCCTTTCAGTCTTCTCCGAGGCTGGAGCATGGTACGGGATATGGTATCTCCACTCAATACCATGTTCTTTGGCCCAGTCAGTCACAAGATTGTTCTTGAAATGAGTCCCATTGTCCAACTCAATTCTCTCTGGGGTACCGTGCCTGTACTTTGACCACCTCGCCTCATACCACAAAGGTTTCAACCGCTATGTCCACCCCATGGTCACAAACCCATCTGTATGTTGCATCTCCGCCCTGATGAACTGAGGTGTCATGGGCCCATCGAGCTTACAACAGTTCACCTTTGTGTTCCCAGTCTAAGTCTATTTTAAACACTTGGGCAGCCTCATCTGCTCCTTGGTTGTGTTGATGTTCCTCATTAGCTCGACTCAGAGGCACGTGTGCATCTACATGGCGCACTTTCACAGCCAATTTCCCTACCCGAGCAGCGATGTCTTTCCATAGGTCAGCCACCCAAATTGGCTTACCCTTTTGCTGCCAGTTGTTCTGCTGCCACTGTTTTAGCCACCCCCACAAGGCATTTGCTACCATCCATGAGTCAGTGTAGAGATAGAGTCTTGGCCACCCTTCTTGTTCAGCAACATCTAAAGCCAGCTGGATGGCTTTTACTTCTGCAAACTGACTTGATTCTCCTCCTTCATCTGCTTCTGCAACAAGCCGTGTAGGATTCCATACAGCAGCTTTCCACCTCTGACGGTTTCCTACAAGGCAGCAGGAGCCATCAGTGAACAGAGCATATTGTTTTTCAGCCTCAGGCAGTTGATTACATGGTGGGGCTGCTTCGGCTCATTTCACCACTTCTTGTGGTGGCATTCCAAAGTGTGTGCCTTCTGGCCAGTCTGTAATAGCTTCCATGATTCCAGGATGATTTGGGTTCCCTTTCCTAGCCTGCTGGGTGATTAAAGCAATCCATTTACTCCAGGTAGCATCGGTGGCATGATGCATATGAAGAGCATTGCTCATGAACATCCAGTGCAGTACCGGTAATCGGGGCGCCAGGAGGAGCTGCGCCTCAGTACCGATCACTTCCGAAGCAGCTCTAACTCCTTCATATGCTGCCAGTATTTCCTTTTCAGTTATGGTGTAATTGGCCTCAGAACCTCTGTAGCTTCTACTCCAAAATCCCAGGGGACAACCACGAGTTTCCCTTGGTGCTTTCTGCCAGAGGCTCCATGTAGGACCATTGTGCCCGGCTCCAGTGTAGAGTATATTTTTGATGTCTGGACCTGTTCAAATTGGTCCAAGGGCTACCGCATGCACAATCTTGTCTTTAATCTTCTCAAAAGCATCTGATGGTCGGGACCCCACTCAAAGTCATTCTTCTTCCGGGTCACCTGTCGCGGTCCGAGCCCAGTTTGGCTCGAAGCCGCCTTATCTCACAGCACAATCGCCCTGTTTATTTTTCAGGATTTTCTTACACCAATTTAATATTCAGGATAGCCTTTTTTATTATATCGGTGGGTCTGTCCCTAGCTTGGGACCGGCTTGCTTCCACTGGGTATTTAACCAATTTATAAGCTCCTGCCCGGATATGCATGTGCAAGCGCACACACACACACAGGTAAGTTTTAACTTTTTAGTAAAATATTAAAACAGACAAAGGAGAGTGGAAGAGAAATATTGTAAATGCACCACAGAATATGTCTGTATGAAATAAAATAATAATAAAAGAGTGACTGCAAGCCCGAGGCTTCCCTTTCGGGTCAACAAAAGTGAGTGCAAGTGAGGGGCTAATTACACACCCGGGGGAAGAACTCGTTAAAGATAAGGTTTCTCACGTCCTCCTGGAGCCTGGGGGGAGTGTCAGCAGCGATGGCAGGTATGGCGTAGGCAGGGACAGCAGGGGTGTGGCATGCTGATGGCAGAACAGCAGGGGATGGCAACGCTGCAGCAGGCTGCTTGCTTCGACTCCTCTTGACCTTTTCCTTTTTTCTCCTTGATCTCAGGAACACTGGAGAGGCAAGGAGCTCAATGAACCGTTTTCCTTCTTTAAGCACCGGGTCTGGTGCCAGAGTCACACCCTGTTGTGTCTCAGTCCCACCCTGTTTTTCACCTCGGCTCCTTTTGTTTGTTCTCCTGTTCCTCTTTGTTTTGTCTTCTTTTCCAGAGCCTACGTGCAGCCCCTGATGAAGTTCCAGCCACGGCCTATCCCCTGCAGTATTGCCACCGTTTTTGTTATGTCTCTCTATCACAGTCAATCTAACTGGGAGACATAACTTTTGTGGAGGCCAGTTCTTCACATTACCTTGTAAAGATATTGTATATTTTTGATTTCTGGACCTGTTTGAATTGGTCCAAGGGCTACCGCATGCACAATCTCGTCTTTAATCTTCTCAAAAGCATCCTGTTGGTCGGCACCCCACTCGAAGGCATTCTTCTTCCAGGTCACCTTGTAAAGAGGTTGCACGATGTGACTATACTCAGGATTATGCAGAAACTGACCATTCCTAAAAAGTTTTGACAATCAGCCAAGAAATGTGTGTGTTTCCATCACAAAACAGGAGAAAAACTCTGCCCTTCCATTTGAAAATCAAAGCCGCGGCTACAAGAGCAGCAAGCCCCCGCGCAGCCGCTCTCCACCCCTCTTCAGCTGATAGCAAGCTGCAAAGGGAATTCAGAGCACTGCACGATGTCATCAACAAACTGGGAGAAAACCTCAACCGATTTTCCGCAATTGTGGAAGACATCTCAACTCACTCATCTTCTTGCTAGAATAGTTCTGAGGATGAGTGGGAGGGGAGAGTGGAACATAAATGTTTACATCCCATAATTCGTACCAATTACTCTTATATACCTGGTGCCCAGCACAGACGCACAGTGCATAAAATGACTCCTTATACCCCATTGGAATTGGCACAATTAAAACAACAGTATAGCAAGCTGCCAACAGAAACTGACACTGAGTATGTCATTAGGGTGTCTGCCACCGGATGTGATGGCATTCAGTTTACTGAGATAGAGGCATCAGGGTATTGGGGACCAGGAGCTTGTAAAGGTTCAAGGAGAAAAGAAAGGGGTTTGAGCGGTTAACCCCTCCGCTTTTTGGTTTTACTTGATACCTGTTGAAACCCCCCCCACGGGTAGTACACACTCTCGCTCAAAAAGGGAATGAGGACACTGAGTGTAGGTTTCTATGTGTTGTTGCTTTATAGACAGAAGAGAGGTGTACAAATGTAAATATAATGCAAGACACAGATAGTGCAAAAGATAGGGAGAAGATTTGTCGGAGATGGCGTATGGACTTCACACAACTCTATAAGAGTTATAACCGAAGACCTTTATTGTTAAAAATGGCGGCAATTTATACCCCTCTGACTCCAGATGGTCCACCCCAGTACAAACCTCGTTGCTTACATACATACACAATTCATATATGATTGGCTATGTGTCTTGTCACTTGCTGTCCGTGTTATGATGACCCAAGGTTTTTTCGCTTCCCAGACGGTGCCTCTCAGTTCTTGCTACAACATTCTTTTCCCACTACTTCATGAGATAACAACCGTGAGATAGGACACCTGCTGTTTGCTGGTCCCGTGGGGTACCAGGCTGTGAGACATCCGCTTGTTTACTGATCTCACGGTTTGCTTCAGGGTGCCTGACAATTTAATTCAGGCATATTAATTTTCCATAAATCCCATATTAATTTTCCATAAATCCCAACAAATATTATTATAATAAAGGAAAGTGATTTGGAGCGCGTCGCAGTTCCCCCTCGGAGGGGTCGCTGTTGTACGTGTGAGAATGGGCCATCCACTATCCCCCAGGGAGAGAACCCTATAGGAAAACAGGAAGGATTTGCGGATGGAGTTCTTACACTCCCGGCATGTTGAATGTGGCGGCAGCGGCAGCTCTTGGGCGAATTCCAGCGGCTGGTGATCGGCATTTAGCAGGTGGATGGTCTGGAGGGCAGCAACATGCACCACGTGGGTGGCAGCAGCGTGGCAGCGCTCGTGACTCAGGCGACGGCGCGCAGCAGTGCTCAACGCTCGGGCAGCGGTGGCAGCGCTTGGGCGGCTCGGCTAGCACTTGGGCGGCGGCTCGTGGCAGCGCTCAGGTGGCGGCAGCTTGGCTTGGGCTCAGCTCCTCCCGGCTCAGGCTCGGCTCTGGCGGCAGCTCGGCGGCTCGGCTTTTTCCGGCTCAGGCTCAGCTCCTCTCGGCTCTGCCCGGCTCCTGTCAGCTCCAGTAGAGCTCCGGTCGGTTCGGGTGTTGCTCAGGCGGGTCTTTGGCTCCGATGCAGCTCTGGTTGGCTTGGGTCTCCTCCTCTGTTCTTTGGGAGCAGGCAAGGATCTCAGCTCTCTGCTCTTAAAAGAGCAGTAGGATTTCAGCCCTCAGCTCCCTCGGGTTCCACGAGGATCCAGCAGCAGAGTGGCGTGCCCTTAGGCTACCAGTGATCTCCGCTCTCACTCAACAGAGGCAGAAGCCCACCCCTACCATCCAGGGACTTCCATCTAGGTTAGAGTGACCCAGCGCACAGTCCCAGGTGCTGCAATGCATTGCCCATCTGCATGCCAGCCCTGTCCCAGCCAATCTTGAGTCCCAGAACAGACTGCCCACAGGGAAGCAGGCCCCCCTCCCCGAGAAGCCTGGTTCCTGGTGCCACAGGTACCAACCGTGCAGGAGCGGCGTCCCTTTAGTCTCCCTTATATGGTGAAATAGTTTTATGGGAGGCATATTTTCTGTGGTAAGGGACATAACCCTTACAGAGCTATACTCACCACTGGTGATACTCATGGTCCCTGGTCTCTTACACAAAGAGCTGCCTTTAATGCAAGTCTAATTGAGCCTGGTTTAAGGGGATGACCCAATGCATTGTGTGGAGATGTCTCCCGACTCATGGAAAATGTCCACAAGGCCAGTGTAATACAAATGATTCATAATCATGCTCTTATTCCCCACCAGGACAGTGCCCTAATGCTGAGAGTGGACCTGAAAGAATGGATGTTTTAATTAGAGGGCTACCTGGAGAATTAAAAAATCTGGCCATTCATATCAAAAGAAGAATTGAAAACAATCAGAATAGAAATTACATTTGGGCTGACCTGGCCACAGAACTGATGGAATTTGGATGTAAATATGGAACACCAGAATCTGATAATTCCAAAAAGGCCAGCTCTAATAAAGTCTTTCAATCTCCTGTAAACGACAGAGAGCTTTCTTATGCTGCCGTGGCTGCTATGCCACCCTGAAACCCTCCTCAGCAACAATGGGAATCATGGGGTGACTAGACAGTTGTAGGCAGAGGCAAACGCAACAAAAAAGCCAAACAGCACATGTAGAGGCCAACACTCTGAAAATATATGTACCTCATCATGGGGTGGTATGGGGCTATACGCTAAGCTTAAGGAGTCATATCATATCATAGAATCATATCATAGAATCCTAGGGGTTGGAAGGGACCTCGAAAGATCATCTAGTCCAACCCCCCCTGCCAGAGCAGGGTCACCTAGAGCACATCACATAGGAACGCATCCAGGCGGGTTTTGAATGTCTCCAGTGAAGGAGACTCCACAACCTCCCTGGGCAGCCTGTTCCAGTGCTCTGTCACTCTCACAGTAAAGAAGTTTTTTCTGATATTCACCTTGAACCTCCTATGCTCCAATTTACACCCATTACCCCTTGTCCTATCACTGGTCATCACTGAGAAGAGCCTAACTCCATCTCCCTGACACTCACCCCTTACATATTTGTAAACATTGATGAGGTCACCCCTCAGCCTCCTTTTTTCCAAGCTAAAGAGACCCAGCTCCCTCAGCCTTTCCTCATGAGGGAGATGTTCCACTCCCTTAATCATCTTTGTGGCTCTGCGCTGGACTCTTTCAAGCAGTTGCCTGTCCTTCTTGAACTGAGGGGCCCAGAACTGGACACAATACTCCAGATGCGGCCTCACCAATGCAGAATAGAGGGGGAGGAGAACCTCTCTTGACCTACTAACCACACCCTTTCTAATGCACCCCAGGATGCCATTGGCCTGCTTGGCCACAAGGGCACATTGCTGGCTCATGGTCATCCTCCTGTCTACCAGGACCCCCAGGTCTCTTTCACCTACACTACTCTCCAGCAGGTCAGCCCCCAACCTATACTGGGACATCGTGTTGTTCTTCCCCAAATGCAAAACTCTACACTTCCCCTTGTTGAATTTCATCATGTTTCTCCCCGCCCAACTCTCCAGCCTGTCTAAGTCTCTCTGAATGGCAGCACAGCCTTCTGGTGTGTCAGCCACTCCTCCCAGCTTAGTGTCATCAGCAAACTTGCTGAGGGTACATTCTATACCCTCATCCAGGTCGTTGATGAAGATGTTGAACAACATCGGTCCCAGTACCGACCCCTGAGGGACTCCACTAGTCACAGACCTCCAAACAGATTCTGCCCCATTGACTACAACTCTCTGACTCCTTCCCATCAACCAGTTCCTGATCCACCTCACTACCTGATCACCAAACCCATACCTGATCAACTTATCTACAAGGATGCTGTGGGAGACGGTGTCAAATGCCTTACTGAAATCCAGATAAACCACATCTACCGCTCTACCATCATCTATCCACCTAGTAATTTCCTCATAGAAGGCTATGAGGTTAGTCAAACATGATTTACCCTTGATAAAACCATGCTGACTGCTCTTGATGACCCCCATGTCCTTGATATGCCTAGAGATAGAGATAAGAACAAGTTGTTCCATCACCTTTCCAGGGATGGAGGTGAGGCTGACCGGTCTATAGTTACCCGGGTCCTCCTTCTTGCCCTTCTTGTAGACTGGTGTGACATTTGCTGTCCTCCAGTCCTCAGGCACCTCTCCCGTTACCCATGACTTACTGAAGATGATGGAGAGTGGCCTAGCAATGACCTCCGCCAGCTCCCTCAGCACCCTTGGATGCATTCCATCTGGACCCATCGATTTATGGATGTCCAGATTACTCAACTGATCCCTAACCCAATCCTCATCTACTAATGTCAAACTCCTCATCTATCTTGACTACTTCTGCGGCTATATGAGTCTGGAGCTCATGGGGAAATCCTGCAGGAGTAAAGACAGAGGCAAAGAAGGCGTTCAGCACCTCTGCCTTCTTTATATCCTCTGTCACCAGGGCTCCCACCTCATTCAACAGTGGGCCAATATTGCCTCTAGTGTTAGCTTTGTTAGCTATGTATTTGAAAAAGCCCTTTCTATTATCCTTAACCTGACTTGCAAGGCTAAGTTCCAAGGAGGCCTTAGCTTTCCTAATTGCCTCCCTACATCCTCTGACAACAGCCCTATATTCCTCCCAAGTGACCAGCCCCTCCTTCCATGATCTGTAGATTTTCCTTTTCCACTTAAGTTTGCCCAGCAGTTCCTTTTTTAACCATGCTGGTCTCCTAGCTCCCTTACTAGATTTCCTAACCATTGGGATGCTCTGATCCTGTGCTTGCAAGAAATGGTCCTTGAATGTTGACCAGCTATCTTGAGCCCCTTTACCTTCTAGCACCCTGTCCCATGGGATTTCCCTTAACAGTTGATTGAGGAGGCCAAAGTTTGCCCTGTGGAAGTCCAGGGTTCTGGTCCTACTGGGTATTCTGTGCCTTCCACACAGGATCCTGAACTCCACCATCTCGTGATCACTGCAGCCAAGGCTGCCACTGACCACCACTGCTTCAACAAGGCCCTCCTTGTTGGTTAGTACAAGATCCAGCAGCGCTCCTCTTCTAGTTGGCTTGTCCACCATTTGCATTAAGAAGTTATCATCAATGCACTGGAGGAACCTCCTAGACTGTGAAAGGCTGGCTGTGTGAGTCTTCCAGCAGATATCGGGGTAGTTAAAATCTCCCATGAGGACTAGGGACTGCAGTTGTGAGGCTACTTTCAGCTGCCTGTAGAAAGCCTCATCAACTTCCTCGCCTTGATCAGGAGGTCTGTAGTAGACCCCCACGACTGTATCACCCACACCAGCCTGCCCCTTAATTCTTACCCACAGACTTTCAACTTGCCCCTCATCAGCCCCTGCACAAAACTCAATACATTCTAGTTGCTCTCTCACATAAAGAGCAACTCCACCACCTCGCTTCCCCGCCCTGTCTTTCCTAAAAAGCACATAACCATCCATGGCCACATTCCAGTCATGTGACCTGTCCCACCACGTCTCTGTTATTGCTACCAGATCATAACCCTTAGCCCGCACACTGACCTCTAACTCTTCCTGCTTATTCCCCATGCTGCGTGCATTAGCATACAGGCATTTCAGGAAACAAACAGAGCCCACTGGTGGGACTAAATCCTCCTTAGACCACCTGCTTTCAGGATGCTGATCACATCCTCGCTGCGGAAGGAGGATAACACGCGTACACATACACACATACACACATCCACATACACATATCTACCGGGCCCAATTCCTACCCTTCTCCTCCATTAATCCTTCCTACACCTCTTCTGCAGGGAGTGCACTTAATACCATAGAACCCTGATTTCCTTCCTGATATATATACCTAGATTACCTTCCCTGAACCTCGGTCCCTCAGTATGTGTTAACCCTTAATAAACCTGTTAGTTAAACATTGGTCTCAGTAACAATTTGTGGGCATGGTGAGGGGCATTCCAATCTACACTCTAAGATATGGTCCCACAGCAGCTGCGCATGCAGTCTCATTTACAAACCTCTCCGTTGGAGGAAGGGGGGGAAAGTCACGAAAGCATCCTGACAGCCGTTGGCTTTTGATATCGGCTCGCGACATGATGCCATAATTAGGTATTTGAGAGACATGCAAATAGAAATCCCTGAGGAGAAAAGGGAACCACCATCCCAAGAGGCAAAATTTTTGGGAATAAGGTGGAAGGGGGGAACTTGGAACATTCCTCCCAATACCTTGTTTCACCTGGGAGAGATAAAAGTACCCACCAATAAGAAAGAGCTGCAGGAGATACTGGGGACCCTCCAGCATTGGAGGAAGCATATCCCAGATTTATCCATCATAGCATGTCCTCTTTTCGATTTATTAAAAAAGAATCGTCATTGGGAATGGAATCAGTCTCATGATGAGGCCCTGGAACTATTGTTATTGGAGGCACAGACATACCAAACTCTGGGACCTCTCCACCCAGAGGATCCAATAGTAATAGAGTGGGGATTTTCAGCTAGTGCTTTATCATATCACTTTTGGCAATGAGGACCTAATGGGAGCACCCGACCAATTGGCTTTTACTCTCAATCACTTAAAGATTCAGAAAAACGATACTCTATTCTGGAGAAGGGGTTGTTAACAGTGAGTACAGTACTAATAGAGATCAGCAAGATTATTAAAAAACAAAGGGTAATCCTATGAGGCCCTTTCAAGGTAATTAACCAAGTGCTGTCACAGATTCCTTTGCAGTCTTCAAGGGCTGTGTGGGGCGGATTACTTTCTGGGAAAGTAATAACTGGGAAATTAAGAGGGTGCCTGTATGACATAAGGAGAAATGACAGCAAATACTGAAGATTGCTAAAGAGAACTCTAACTTTTATGTAGGGTGGATACCTTCTCACCATACTAATTTAAAAGATGAAGCTAGTAAGTGGAATAACTATGTTGATGAACTAGCTAAAATCAATGTGATGGAAATCTGATCAGTTATCACAGGAGGAGAAATTCAAGAATGGAAAAGATTACTTGAATGGCTCCACTGTAAAAGAGGACATTCAGGAATCTTTGACTTATCTAAAAAGGCACAAGCCCATGGATGGCCTGTCACCCGTGAGCAGTGCAAGACAGTCATTTCTTCATGTGACCTTTGCAAAATCAGACTTGGAGAATGTCCTGGTTTACATATTAAAGGTGAACCCCAAACAAACCAGAGGACAGAATTGCTCTCTATTACCCCCCCCTCCACCCTCCCAAGGGAAGACAAAAAGGGGAATAAGAAAGAGAGACTTAAACTTTGGAAATTGAAACTAGAAACAAGTTTACTATAACAAAAGGAAAAAAAGGGTAAAACGGAGGGGGGGGGGGGAGTGAGTAAATATTTATATACAAATATACAAAACCGATCTCGATGATCGCAGAGATATGGGAAACGCAGGGCCACTCCAAGAGAGGTCTACGGATCCTCACAGCACCCGATGTAGTTGGATTCTGGAGCGAGCACGTGGGAAGCTGAAGGAAGCCAGCAGCACACCCGGCAGGGGAAAAGGAGTAGGAGGAAGGAGAGACCGGCTTCCGGCTCTGCTGGCTTTTATAGATTGGGACAGGAAGTGGGCAGGAATACTGACCCCTGCCAGTCTCTCAGGGTGCTAAGGACCCTCTCTCTCTGATAGGTGTCCAACACCATGCTGGGGTCTCCCAAACCATAACAGAGAACATCCTCTAACAACTGACAACTTGCATAGCAGGGAAGGAAAACCCTTGTGGTCCACATGGCAAGTGGACTACATTGGTCCCTTCTGAAAATCAGGAAACAAACAATACATCATTGTGATTGTAGAGGTGGTATCAGGATTAACCTGTGCTGAAGCTGTTTCCAAAGCAAATGGAGAAAACACGGTTTGCTTTTTGGAAAAAGTATTTGGGATTCTGCCTAAACCCACAAATATTCAATCTGACAATGGAACCCACTTCACCTCACATCTCGTACAGCAGTGGGCTAAAAGGGAAGGTATTAAATGGACATTTCATGTCCCATAATACCCGCAATCTAATGGGATAGTAGAGCTCACAAATGGATTAATTAAAAGTCTGATTCGCCCACAAGACTCAAAATGGGATGAGAGATTGAGGTACGCAATGACTACCATAAACAATAGGTGGGGGGTAAATGGGTGCCCTCGCTTAAATGCTTTTTTCCCTGAGTCACCTATTCAAGACAGAGAAAACAAAAGATCCTTCAAAAACTCCAAAATCTCTCTCCAACCAGGACAAACTGTTCTGGCAAACCTGCCAAATATTGGTAAGGTCAAGCTTACCTTACATGGGTAGCATCTGACTTAAATGACAGACAACATAAAATCAGTACAAACTGGATAATTTATGTTGAGTAAATTAGTGTTTTCTTTTGGGAAAAATCAGTTATTTCTGTGTACTTGTGTCTAGTGGTATTAGTTAATATATTATGTGACAAATTAAGGAGTCAGAGACACCCTGGCAGCAGTATCAGGCTGTTATGGTTTGGGAGACCCCGGCACTGTGTTGGACACCTATCGGAGAGAGAGGGGTCCTTAGCACCCTGAGAGACTGGCAGGGGTCAGTATTCCCACCCACTTCCTGTCACAATCTATAAAAGCCACCAGAACCGGAAGCCGCTCCCCTTTTCTTCCTACTCCTTTTCCCCTGCCGGGTGTGCTGCTGGCTTCCTTCGGCTTCCCACGTGCTCGCTCCAGAATCCAACTACATCGGGTGCTGTGAGGAGCCGTGGACCTCTTCTGGAGCGGCCCTGCGTTCCCCATATCCCTGCCATCCTTGAGATCGGTTTTGTATATTCGTATATAAATATTTACTCACCCTTTCCCCCCCCCCCCTCTGTTTTCTCACTTCCCCCCTCCCCCCCCCCCCCCCGTTTTACCCCTTTTTTTTGTTGTGTTATAGTAAACTTGTTTCTGGTTTCAATTTCCAAAGTTGAAGTCTCTCTCTTATTCCCCTTTTTATCTTCCCTTGGGAGGGAGGAGGTGGGGGGTAATAGAGAGCAATTCTGTCCTCTGGTTGTCTGGGGTTCACCTTTAATATTTAAACCAGAACACAGGCCTGATCACCCTGCTACTGGATGCCGGAGGAGTTACTCTGTGCCAGCTGAGGGACTGATCACCCCTTAGCCCAAACAGGGTACTCTGTAATATCATGTCTCCTTCTATGTTTGCCCTTAAGTTGTTGCTCATAATGTATTGTATTGGATGGGTAAATAATGGGAGTTCAAAACCTACTTATTTTAAATCAAATGTTTTGTGATTTTGGTGCTTTTCAAAATTTTATTAATGTTTTTGTATTACTCGTTGAAATTAAAATAATACTTATGAAACTTTAATGATACATTGAATTGTTAGGAATGTTACTGCATATACAGTTTGGGAATTGTTCCCTTGTTTGTTGTTATCAGTGATTAAATGAAAAGTTCAATGTTTTTACATTAGTTTCAACACCCGAGGAGGGGCAGGATCCAATGTTGAGGAAAAGGGTTTGGACAGGAGCTCGAATGAAACATATATCGATGAACATAAAATACTCCAAATTACAACCTGCTGCCTGTCCTGGTTTGAGCCAGGATGAAGCTAATTTTCCTTTTACTGATTTTTTTTTTCCTTCAGTAAGCTTTCTTTTAACTAGCAACAAGTATTCCAGCTAGTGGACTGATAACACTGGAATGTTTATGTTACTGCTGAGACTCCAAGGTCGCTTCTTAGCTCTGCCGCTACAGAGGCTACCGGGGCAGGAGAATTGTATCTATGATCCCCCCCATAGGGGAGCTGGACTAGACAGACAGCGGAATTGACCAAAGGTATTCCATTCCATATATCTGCATAAGCTCCAAGGAAGGTCAGAGATCACAGAAGACAAATTTCTTCCTACTTTTTCTTCCCTTCTCTTCTGATCATGGCCAGTGTCCGGGGAGGACTCCATCCATCCATCACCATAAACTCCTAGACTCAGGCATCTCTAACCTCATAACCCTCATAACCCAGCCCTGTCTGCTCTGCTGTTATCTCAGACAGTGGTCTGAGACTTTTCGGGGCTGCTAAGGAGAGTGCCAGGGGAGTTACTGGGGGTGGGGGGAGGCAAGAGGCTTTTGAACATTCCTGAATATACTTGTATATAATTGTACATATAATTAAAGCTGTCTAATTTAGTTTTCAATCCAGTTAAGTCTCTCTCCTTAATTCTTTCTCTCCTTCCCTACCTGGGTGAGAGGGGGAGGGGATCGAGAGCATTGTTGTCTCTAGTTTCATTGCTGATCCTGAGTCAAACCAAGACACTTCCTTAAAAGTCACGGGGTGAGATGTGGAGAACGGCCCATCTTCTCCCCCCACATAAGACTAAATAAAATGCCTTTTAAGTCAGCAGAGGAAACTTTTGCTGATTACTTAAGGACGGACAAGAACAGGCCTGCCTGTTCTACTGATAGGGCCAAAGGCAAGAAAAGGAATACAAAGGTTGTGATACAAAGGCAGCAAAATGGACAAAAGGTTATGGACTGCCCCTGACAATGCCTGCCTTGGCTTTGGACCCATGAATGCTAATTGGCTTTGGGCCTTATTAATATGTTAATAAGAAGACTGCATTGCGGCACTAACTTGAACAGTGACACTAAATTAAACAGGGGTCCCTGGAATATAAAAGGCGACAACTTTTCCTCATCCCGTGCAGCCTACTCTGGACGTCACCCGCGGAGGACCTGCTTGCCCCCCCGCCGGGGAGCTGCCTGCCTGCCACGCTGCTGCCGGAACGACACCACCGGGGAAGCTACCTGCTGCCGCTGGGACACCGCCACCACTACTGCCAGACCAATACCTGCCTGCTGCCAGGATGACGCTGCCACTACTGCCTGACCAGTACCTGCCCACTTCTGGGATGCCACTGCCGCTACTGGAAGCCGCCGCTGCTGCTACCAGGAAGCTGCTGCTGCTGGGGAAGCCACCACTGGAGAGGCTGGACTGCGGCAATTAAGGCACGGACTCCGTCGTGATTTCAAAGCGGAGACGGAGACCTTTATTCATTCTTAAACATTCTTATATATAGTCTACTTATCTATTGCAAGCTATGAGGACATTTCATAATAGTGACATTGCTTAGTAACAGTCCATTCTGTTTTCAACATCTAGTTTCTTCTTCTACTTTCCCTGTTCTCCATCTGCTTCTTGAGATATCGGCCGTGGGACACCAGCTTGTTTACCCATCCCACGGTTTGCCTCAGGACGAGGCGATTAGGTCAGCAGCACCTGCAACACTGCTGCCTTCTTCTAATTCAGGTATGCTGATTTTCTGTAAACCCATATCTCCCCCTTTTTTGTTTTAACAATAGCCACTCAAGATGAAGGTGGACATGATCCGGGCTTCGGTGTATTGCAATCGTCAAATGGATGTCTAGATGCAGCCATTCTCTAATTCATGCCAACTGCAGGCCTTGTGGCCTGCCCTCCCCTCCTGGATGGCCCTCTTATAATAGAGGAGGTCATCCCTCACATCAAGGTCTGGTATGGCATATGTCTCCACCGCTCAACGCCTATTGGGTTGCAGCCAGCAGTGGAGCTCAAGGTTCTTCTTGGTGGCAAACACAGAGGCCAACCCAGTCTTGCCCTTGACTATGGTAGGAGGTGCTTGGCCAGCCCTAGTCCTTCCCCCTGCTTCATCCGGTAATAAGTCGCTACTGTGGCAAAGCACACACAGATTGCATTAATACAACAGGTTATTCAACAACAACAACAAAAAAAAGCTCTTCATAACGAAAGAATTTTACTCAAAAATAAGACCAAAAGACAAAAAAAAAAGTACAATAAACTCTGGCTATTACGAATTACGGTGTTGGAAAGAAACCCGGTTCATATACCTTTTACAAGGGGTACGAGGTTCCAACACATGGGGCCAACATGTGTCGCAAGTCATCCTGCCCAGGATGCATATTTACAGTGGGACGAGGTTGCGACACATGGGGCCAACTGTCACGGTCCGAGGCTTTGGGTGAGTGTAACGCAGTGTTGGATGAGTGTGTGCTAATGTGTTTCACGAGATACGGTGTTAGTGTGATGTTTTGTATTGACTCATGAACACCCGTGCCACTTCACACACTATTCGCAGGCACGCCCTTTTACAAACTGTCCTTGCGTGCCTCACGCTTTGCCCGTCGCTGGCCGTTTCCCTCGCGGGAGAACGGAATCGCAGCTCGGGGCTCCGCACTCGCTTTGTGGTATTTACCGCGTCTCAGGCACACCCACTCACTCTGATTTGTGTATACGGGAAACCCCTGGACCGTGCGCGGAAACCCGAGCGGTCAAAGGATCCTGCGTTTATACTCCCAAACAGCCCCCCCCTCTGTATTTCGTATACCGGCTGTGGAAATGAGTACCGACAAGGGGAAATTTAGAATTATGTGCTTTTACTTTACAATTGGTAAAGTACAACAAGCAATACAAACAAAAGGAACTAGCAACCACCAATTAATAGCAATAATGGGGAGAGTAAACCCGCGCCGACAGGGAACGGTTAGGATAGGGAAGGTATTCGGGGAAAAGGTTTCCCGCATCCCCCACCCTCCTCCCGGGGAAGTTAGGGATTTAGGGAAGACGCCGTAGGGAAGGCAGGTTTCTGGGGAAAGGGTCTTATGCCTCCCTGAAGGTTGGATTCGGGGACCAGCCCCGGCTCTTGATGGCCAGCGTCTCCTGGGTCTTCGCAGGAGCGAGCACACGGGGAGGAGGTTTTTTTTTCAGTTCCGCTAGCCTTTAAAAAGGCTTTTCTCCCTGGCTCAAGCCCCTGACTATCGGCGAGATGATAAAAGCGGTGGCCAGCAGACACGCTGTCCGGGCGAAACCCCAAAATGGCAGCGGGCAAGGAAGTGGCAGCTGACAGACCCGCTGTCTGGGTGAAAACCCAAAATGGCAGCAGGCAAGCAGTGGCGGCGGCGGGCAGCTTATCCAGCAAGCGTGGTCTCCACGGCGACTGTCCTCCTCCCTGAACCGCAGTGGCAACAGGCTGCTCCCTGGTGCTGCTTTATGGAAAAATGTCTTGGTGCAACACGGCGCCTGATTGGTTCGTTTTTCAATCCACTCTACGATTGGTTGAAATTCACCAATCAGCTCTGTGTGTGCTTTCGGGTTTGCAACATTGTTACTCTTTTCCTGCCTTTGGCCACTATAGTCCTCACCTAGGTCCGCCTGGGTTTTCCTTTGTTCATTTATTTATTTATTTCCCCTTTTAATGTCCTTTACTTTTAATCCCTTTAACTATGAGAACCATTAATTATTTTCTGTGAGGGGCTTGTCCCTTACACCAACATGTGCTGTAAGTCATCCCGCCCAGGTCACATATTATAAAGAGATTAACCATAAAGGAAAGATAAAGGAGATTCTCATAGGCAAGTTTCACACACTGATACAAAAAGAACTGTTACAATTCACTATATTCCAAGTCTTCTGCTAATAAGAACAGATATGGATGATCCCCACAGTACATCGTTTACTCCTTCACGTGACTTAGGTCTCTGGCAAGGAGGTCTCATCCTGATCTGCAGAAGACTCCTCTCAGGGATTGGGTTCTGGAATTTGTCGCTCCAGCTCATGGTAGGGTTTCACAACCAACGAGGTCCTGAGGCAAGAAGAACACATGCATACCCTCTCCCCCAAGTTATTAACTCTACTGGACCATTCCATTCAGGATTCCCTGGTTCACGATACCAGACTTTGGGCCTAGCAGCAAAATTTGGAGCGTACCCAAATTGACGCTCAGCCGCTGATGTCAGCACACGTGTGCCAGAACGATTCAAAAAATTAAGTACATATGTGGTTTTATCTAAACGCTCCTGTGGTGAAAGGGGATTCCCCCTTTTTTGTTTTAACAACATAGCTTTCAAGGTGCTGTGGGTACGTTCAACAATAGCTTGGCCCATTGGGGACTGGGGAATGCCTGTTACATGGGACACCCCCCATTGCTGTAAAAAATATTGTGTGGGCCAAGAGACATAGGCAGGACTTTTGTCCGTCTTGATTTTATAAGGTACCCCTAAAATTACAAGAACCTCCTTAAGGAAAGAGCCAGCTATCTGTTGTACAATATCCACTACATATAAAGAATCTGCAACAATATTCAAAGGCTCTGAAGGAAAAAGGGGAAAGTCATGGAGCACAGCAAACAGTTCCACCACTTGAGTGGGACCTTCCACTGTAATCACTGATGACTGGCAATCCTTATCTGTTTCTGGTTGCCAAACCACCACAGCCTTGTGTGATCGCCCTGAGCCATCAACAAATACTGCTGGAAGGTGCGCGTACAGTATCACAGGGCTGCAAAGGCAGATCTGACAAAGAATGTAGCAACTTGTGCCGTGGGAAAGAAAATTTACAAATGTTTAAATAATCAGTGAGGGCAACTTGCAATGACAGTGATATTCCCAGGGAGCTTCCTCTTGGATTTTTCCAGGTGCTATTTGCAAACCATAAGTCACCAGAGTCCACCACAATATCTGTGGCCTTCCAGCACTCCTGAAAACTTCTTGTCCTCGCTTGCAATCAGCAACAGCGGGGACAGAAAAAGCAATAACAAAAGCTGCGTCACTGACTGACCAGAGGGAATAGTACAAAGTAGTTGTTAAAAAAGGCCCCTTGGCAGTAGCTGGGCGCTGCCACCGCTCGAGAGGGCAAGGGAGGGGGCCGGGGGGAGAGGCACTTTTCTGTGGTCGCCGGTCCCTTTCTCAGGCTGGGGGTGCAGGACTGCATTTCAGCTGACATTTACTGTTTCTTTTCTGACCACCCCCTCCCGTTGGACATTCCTTTCTAATTTGATCCTGTTTTCCACAACCAAAACACTTCATACCTACTCTGCCTACCGTAAACTGCTGAGCAAGGGCCTCAGCCAGCATAGATACCTTAAGCGACTCTGAGCCCACATTCTGACACACCTCTAACGGCTCAGCAATAGACTTAGCAGAGTGCCTAATCGGGGTGATTGCCTTCTGGCAGTCTGCATTTGCATTTTCAAAAGCCAGATGAAAAAACACACTCGCCGCATCCTCATTCTCTACCTGCCTTGAAATAGCTGTCTGAAGTCAATCTAGGAAAGAAACATAGGCCTCCTGTGGCCCCTGTCTAATAGAGACAAAAGACAATTCCTGTCGCCCTGCCCGGGTACCTTATTTAAGGTCTTCAACGCTAGGTTCGCGGCCTGCTTGAACGTCGCCCATGGCATTCCTGCCTGCGCCTGGGCAATAGCCCTTGCATTCAGTCCTAACAGTTAATTCCCACCAATTCCTGAACTAGCTGCAATACCATCCATGACCGGCACCGCAAACAACTCCTGACATTCAGCCCACCAAACAACACACTGAAGCGCAAAGCGTGCCTGTGGGGGTCGTTGCTCTGGGCGCGGGCATAGAGGGGCAGAGGCATTATCAAAAGGGTTGGAAGCCGGGGAGGCGTCAGCTGAAGCGCTTGCCCAACCGCTGTTTCAGGGTTTGAGGATACAGCAACTGAGACGCTCGCCTCATCTTTAGTCTCAGCTGGAGTGGGGGTGTTAGCTGCTCGTTGACTTTCAAGCTGATGCATTAGCTCCAACATTTGCCGCCATGGGGCTAATAGTTCTGCGGCCATCTGGCTGGTCCCCTCTTGTCGCCTGATCCCATAGCTGGACCCCAGCCTCATCCCATACATCTGCTGTAAAGATATTTACAGTGTCCACTTTGTCCCCGTGGGTGCTTACCCACTTCACCAGTTTTTTCAGTGCTGGAGCTGAGATATGTACATGATGTTTGCGTAATAGTCGCTCCATCAAATTCAACACCGATTGTTCCTTGGTGAAAATATTACTTCCCATGTTCCCTGCAGCTCACCTCTGTTCCTGAGATGATTGAATGCCAGCTCCTGCTTCCTTTCAGCAGCGTGTAGTTCTGCAGGGCTTGCCGCCAGTCGGACTCGCTGGCCGATTTGCACACCATACACAGGGCACCATTTGCGGCAATTAAGGCACAGATTTCCAAGCGGAGACAGAGACGGAGACCTTTATTCAGGCTTAAACATTCGTATATATATAGAGTCTACTTATCTATCGCAAGCTATGAGGACATTTCATAATAGTGACATTGCTTAGCATCAGACCATTCTGTTTTCAACATCTAGTTTCTTCTTCTACTTTCCCTGTTCTCCATCTGCTTCTTGAGGTATCGGTCGTGGGACACCAGCTTGTTTACCCATCCCACCGTTTGCCTCAGGACGAGGCAATTAGGTCAGCAGCACCTGCAGCACTGCTGCCTTCTTCTAATTCAGGTATGCTGATTTTCTGTAAACCCACACTGGATGCTGCTGGGGTCACCGCTGCTACGGCTGCCACCGCTCACTGAAGCGGCTGCCACCAGGAAGCCGCCCCTCCCCCCCACGAGCCTGCTCGCTGGAAAAGGAGCTGGAAGTCACACCGAGACCTCACAGAAGGGTAACAAAACCATACACACTATCCCTTAAATCCCTGGCCCCACCGTGGGCATATCGCAACCACTAAAAGAGGATTTTCATCAGGCTTGCCCTCCTCCCTTTTACTCCCTTGATCCTTGTACCCCCTCCCTCAGAGTGTGCACTAAATAAGGGCATATTACTTTTGAATTATTTCCCTGATGTATCCATCAGCCTACCTTTCCTGAACCCCTGTCCATTAGTTTGTTTTTTTCCCTTAATAAACCGATTAATTCGTAAATTTAATTTGGTGTAATTAACAATTTGTGAGTGTGGTGAGGCATCTTTCTTTCCGCTCTAAAATACAGTCCCGAAGTGGCTGTTCCTCTGTGCAAGGTGAATGCTGCGCATAGCCTTCAGTCTCTTTTACTCTTTTAAAAATCCCTCTCAATAGGAGAGGAAGTCGCGGAAGCATCCTGATTTCTGGCGGCCTGCTACTGCAGCCATCGGACCGCGACACCATCTGTCCAGATTCCTTCTGTCGGTCACTTTTTCAATGGCTGAGGTGTGGAACTGACAATAATCAGAAAACATATCTCCATTCTGTTGTGGTTTGAAAGCTAATTCACGCACAGTTGGTCTATTGGATTCATCAAAACGTCCCATGAAGGAGAATATGTGGGCATGTGTTGGTGGTACAGCCTGCACAAACCTCCGGAACATAGGCGTGTCGCACATGACATCATCAGGATTTAGAAACCCTTGGTTGTCATAGATCACTTCTTGCACTGCTAATTCTCTCAAATATGTGATGGCTCTTTCAAGAGTGGGTGCTCTGCTTTGGCATGGGTCAATGTCACCCTCATGGGGGTACCTGCTCCATATGGCTGAAAGAAGGCGGCTCCACAGGGTGATATTTCCTGTCTTATCACCAATTGCTCTATCAATACCAGCATCTTTAGCCAGGGATCCCAACTATCTGGCTTCTCTTTCATCCAGGGTGTAGGTGTTGGCTCTACCATCAAAACATTGGAGCAGCCAGGAAAGAAGCCCCTCATTTTCATTGCGGGCAAAGTCCTTTCTCATGAGACGCAATTCCTTTAGGGTGAAAGGCTGTAGCAGGTCAACATCCTTATCTGCTTGAGAAGGGCCTGTTCCATCATCTGCTTTAGAAGGACCTGCTCCATCATCTGTTTTAGAATCATCTGCTTTCTTAATTATGTCTTCTGATGTTGCTTGAAGAAAGTCTGGAAATCTCAGATGGGAGTGGGAATAAGGATCAGTCACCTTTAGTTTGCCCCTGGTCACAGAATTAACTCTTACTCATTTCAATCGAATGGGAATGGACTTAATCTTTGCAGAAGCAGCTGCTTTTATAGCAGCACCAGTGGTGGTAGCAGCAACAGTGGCAGTAGTAACAGCAGTGGCAGCAGCACTGCCTGTGGGGGATTGGCAGTGAGTGGAACAACACCTCACTCTACACATCCACAGGACACTATAAGCATTCTACAGAAGCATCCCCAGTGAAACTATGCTATTTAGATCAAGAGCTGGGATATTCAGGCTGAGTGGAAAGGCAAAATTGAGTCTGCCATTACCAACATAGACCTTCTTATCCACATGCACATTCACACTGCACACATACAGTATCCCTATACAAATCAATATCATGACCCCTGTTATCACTAAATAGGTTATTACATGTTTGATTATGGCTATAGTCTTATCAATAAACCACAGAACAATAACAAGAACAGATACACTAAGCAGTAGTATCCTGGCCGCATAAGACATGTACAACTGCATGTTGGGTGGAAAAATTATCTGTTCAATTTTCAACCCACCCATACCTTCAGTAGAAATGTTGTCCATTCAGCTCCTGGCTGGATTGCCAATTAATTATTGTCACGGTTTGGCTCTGGGTTGGCAGTCAAACCAAGAACAATAACGTTCTCGATTCCCCCACCTCCCCCAAGGTAGGGAAAGAGGGAGAAAAAATGAGAAAGAGAGGCTTTCTGGGTTGAAAAGTGAAACGGATTGATTTTAATTATTAGTGATAAGGGAATATGTATATTTATAAAGAGATGTGCAACACCCAATCCCCTCCCTCCTCCCTCAGCAACTCTCACAGCAACTGGTGACTCCCAGCTGAAGGGGGGGTGTCCAGGCACACGGATGGGGTCCTTGGATGGGAAAAAAAAATAGAGAAAGCCAAAGAGAGGGCGATAGAAGCGACAGTAAGCAGAAAAAGAAAGAGAAAAAGGAAACAAAAGGCTTGACTTTCGTAATGTCTTAACCTATACTGAAAGCCAAATAGAAAAAATATAATGATGTGGAGGATTTTCTTGCAGAAGCATGGGCATGTGAGCAATCCAGCCTTTGGTATAAAAGCTTAACTGTGTTATAGAGACTTTATCTGGACTACTGTTACCTCAAGGCCAACGGAGGGATAATTATAGCTGGGAAAGAAGAAAGCTAGCAGAAGAGAAATAACTCCCACATGCAGAAGAAGGAACGAGATACCAAAGGTGCTGAGATCATGCTATGTAAGGACTTTGTGTGCTTAGGGCTAGTAGCCAATCATGTATTAGAAGCAGGTATATGGACAGTAGCAGTGCACTAATCAGACTGAAGCATTATTCGTGTGGACAAAAGCATTTAACCAATAGTAGGATGGCTTACTGTGCGTGTACCGGGCAATGAGGTATATAGCAAGGCATTTGTTTACAATAAATGGCTTTCGCTTGATCACATTGGTTGTGGTGCGTTAGTCCGAGCTCTCGCCGCCACATTATGAGAAGGGAATATTCTGATTTGCTGATCCTGCCTTCAGTCTAATCTGCTCCCCCATGGCGGGGGGGGAGGCTGCAGACACCCTGTAGTGACCTTGGTTATTATCAGTCCACTGGCACTGCTAAAAAAAGTTCACTGAAAGAAAAGAAAAAAAAAATCAGCAAAGAGAAAGTTTGCTTCACCCTGGCTCAAACCAGGACAGCGGGATCTGTTACCCAGTGCGCAAGAAGCCAATCCACACACAGAGAAGAGATATTTGCTTTAATATCCAGTTCTGCGCAGAAAAGGGAGAAGGGTGGTATTCCACAAAGCAAGCTCAGTTTCCTGAAACACAAGTGCTACTTTTATATCCAAAAATTTGAGAAAGAACTTTATCTCTAACATTATTCTGTCACTCACACACACGATTGTTCAACTAATTCCTCACTTCCATTTAAAGTGGCAATGCTCAAGAATTTCACTGCACATGCTCAAAGAGTAAGGGGCTTCTTGTTAGTAGGGGTCCCTCTAGCCTGTGCTGTGAATTTTAGTATACTAATGGCTCATTATTATATTAATATGGTGATTTCAATTACTCAATGTGTTTTTCCTCAGTGCTCAAGGCTGTAACCAAGATAAGCTGTGGGGAGTGCTCCTTTCCATCCCTTTCATCTGTCTTGCAGGTGTCCTGCAGGCTTGTCTCAAGGCTGAGCTGTTGACTACTTGGGGAGTGTTTTTCTCTAATTGGAATCTGGTTTTGTCTAATTAACACTGTTTCACTGTTATCTAGGCCTTATTTTTATTCTGCGTGTCCCTTATGTTTTCTTTTATGTGATTTTTTTCCCAAATGTGATTTTTCCCTCAAATTTTACATATTTCAATTAATAACTGACAACACAACCATGCAAAGTAGCAACCAAATGAACAATATGAATAGTGCGTGCAATTGTATTCCACCCTGTGGGGTTCTTACAAACCGTGACTTGTGGGCAGCCTTCAGTATGACCGCTCCTAAAACAGAAAGAATGCCTTATTCCTACCAGAGGTCCTTGTCTGCCCCCACGAGGATCCACCGGATCAGTGAGTCCCTCCAGAGAACTCTCAAGGGGCCAGCCTAGAGAGTTGCTGACTCAGAGGTTCCCGCAGCCGGACAGAAAATGTCCCATCTGGATCACAAAAACTGAAACAAAATTTGGAGCTTCCAAACCCTTTTCCTAACACTCCTCACTGAAGGAGGAGGCTAGGTGCAGCTAGGTAAGGATTCTGAGAAAAAAAACAAATAACAAAAAGATGTTATTGAGCAGGCATTCTTTATTGGCAGCTGTGAGAGACGGACTCTATAATGGCCTTTAATCCAGCGACATTCACTGACCATTCCTGGCGATGCGCCCCCCCGGCACTCGTGGGGAGAGGACAGAGGTACCAGGCGCATGCACACAGGACTACAGACTACAGCTCCCAGGAGGCACGGCGGGGCCGGAACCGGAAAAAGGGAGGAGCAAGAAGGCGCGCGCTCTGTGAATACTATACGGATACAGCCGCAGCGGTGAGGGTAAAGCTGCGGAGGCTGCCGTGAAGTTACGGCGCTGCTCCCTGTGGTTGTTGGCGTGTGGACGTGCAAGACGGACCGTTTGCCTAGAGTCTCAAGGGAAAGGATGTGTATCCCGACCAGGGATTGGCTTCGGCCGTACCCCGGTGGTGAGAATTGCGAACATCTTACTAACATTCCTACAAACATTCCTACATAATATTCACACATACCAGACACTCACTTCTCTTTTCCAATATTCTTCTATTTCCCAAAGGCTCTCTCCAGGCTTTCCCTCTTATCCCTGTCCGGGAACGGGAACAGGGGGGAAGGGGAGAGGTTCTCTCTTGTTTTCTGTGTGTGTTGTTATTGGCATATAGATGTAGTGTTGTATAGCTGTTGGTATATGGATATATAGGTGTGGATATAGATATAGAGATAGACCTTGTGTGTTATTTGATATCGGACTTGCCAAACCCTCAGTGCCTTTAATAAATCTATTGATTCCTAAGCGTTGTTTGTGAGTGTGACGGGGAGTGGTCTTCAGCCCTCGATTCCCCCGAGGTGGGGGTGTGGGTCGCGGCTTTACCTATCTCGGTCCGCGACATTATTGGCGTAGTCGGCAGGATTCGAGGGTCTGTTGTAGCCCCTGCACACAGACGCAGTGATAGTGAGAATGGAGGACAAAACAAGCGAAGCGATAATCGATATCGATGCTCCTGCGGAGGAGGCGTCTGGCGTTGAGTCAGGCAGCCCTGCGGGGGGGGCGATGGGTCCAACGGGCGCTAGTGGTCCGATATCTACCGAGCCACCGGCGGTCCTTCCTCGCCCCTTGTATGCTGAGGTATTGGCACAGCCACCCGGAACGTACCCCCTTCCTTTCCCGTACCCCCGTGACTTTGAACGGCGGGTGTTGGAAGTGATGGTGCCCCTAAGACAGGAGCTAGAGACCCTGAGGCAGGTGGTTGCGACACAGTTGAGGAAGAAAGACACAGGGGCGAGGCGTAAGAAGGAGCAGAGCGAGGGAGACGAGAAGTTGTTACAGGAGATTATATGGTTACAGGGAGAACAACAGGAGCGTGAAAGAAAATACAGGGAGTTAAAAAAGGATCATACCGACATGCGAGCAGAATACGAAAGGAAGCTGCTTGACATGCAGAGGGAACTTACAAGGACGTTAAAGGCATTGGAGGACACGGAGAGGGATGTCAGGGCAAAAAACCGAGACATCTCGAAGTTGCAGCAAGAGAACGTAACATTGCAGAGGGATATTGAACGGCTCCAACAGGGACCTCTTCCTCTTCCTCCACCCCCTGCTCCCCCTCAGGAAGAAAGGGAAAGCCAGAGAGGGAGAAACGGACAGGGGTTTCTGGACACTATTATGTATGAATCAGGGACCCGGTATGGAGAGGGGGAGGAGGAAGAGCAGGAAGAAAAAAAGGTGCTCCGGCCTGTTAGGCTAACTACCTATACCCAGAGAGCTGGGGCTGCACAAAGAGATACAGAGATAAAGGAAAAGCCCTATTCGCCTATTGATCTGGGTAAACTCAGAGAAAAATATAGCAGACTGGCTTCAGAAACAGAAGCTGAATATGTCATGAGAGTATCACTCACAGGAGGGGACAACATCATGTTGACTGAACGGGAGGCAGATGGTTTTTGGGGACCTGGAATGGTGTTACTAACCGGAAATACAAATCACCCATGGTCTCTAACGCAGCGTGCAGCCTGGAACGTAGGTAAATCTGAGGTGGTGGAGCGAGGAGAACCGATTGCCCTAAAAGGGAGCCCCACTGACATTATGGAAAACGTTTGTAGGGCCGCTGCCCTCCAAATGATCTATTATCGTGAGTTGGTAGTAGAGCATGCAAGTCCCATGTACCTTCGGGTAAAAGAGAGGAGAATGATTGTGTTGATTAAGGGGCTTTCTGGGGGGCTCCAGGTACGAGCCATGCAATGTCGAGAGGAGATTGCAGCCGGACGATCACAGGTCACGTGGGGTGACTTGGCCCAGGACCTGATTGATTGCGCTAAGATATGTGAATATAAGGACCCTAAGCCCTCCTCTTCTACACCCAAAAGGGCTGCTCGGCTGTCATATGCCGAAGTTGTTGCCAAGCCACCCCGAGACCCCCCTTCTCCTAGGCAAGACAGATCACGGGGTGACTGGAATGTGGTAAACAGAGATAGGCAGAAGAAAAGACAGCAGAGGTCACCCAGGAGACAGGCCTTTGATACACAGCATTCCTCCACACAAGATAACAAGGGGCCTTATGCTAGGCTTAAGGAGGAAGGCAGGCAGGCAGGAATGCCAGCATCGCTCCTAGCCAGGACTCGTCCTTATGAAGAGCTAAAGGAACTGATTGAGTTCTTCCGTGAAGTGCTGGGACGAACCCGAGGCAGATTACAATCACGAACCCGAGCCAGATCACAAACTGGGGCCCGAGGCCGGTCACAGTCTAGAACTCGGGCTCAAGCACAGGGAAGGTCCAGTAGTTTGGGAAACTAGAATTCCCTCCTCCTGCTACTACTAGTAAGTCAAAAAGGCGACGGAGGAGGGGTAAAACACAGAGTCCTAGCACAGAATGTCAACATGACTCCCACATAAATCAGGAATCCAGGAACCCCTTAATCCAGGAATATTCTAGTCCCCCAAATGATTGACAAAACATATTAAGACTCATGTATAATAAGGATGGAGATCTGGTACTCACTTGTGCTGTTGGTCCAAAACGTTATCCTGTTACTTTTGTTGTAGACACAGGGGCCCAGATGTCCACATTGAATGCTGAGGAGGCAAGGTACTGTGGCATTACCACCTCTGCAAAATCGGTGTGTGTAAGCGGAGCATTTGGTAATTCTACTCTACAGAAAACAGCCATGGTGACCATGCACCTTCCAGGAGATGACAAATCGATCCGAACCAAAATGATCGTAGGTGATGTTCCTAATTTAATCTGTTAGGTTTGGATGTTTTGGCAGGTCGTGCCTGGAGAGATGAGCGAGGCCGTTACTGGACATTTGGCACGCCAACATTGGAAGTAAAGTTGTTACAACGTGCCCCACGTCTCCCACAGAGCAAAACAACAAAAGTAAAACAATATTCTATTCCAGTTGCTGCCAAGGATGGCATCAGGGAGGTAATAGCTGATTTAAAACAAAAAGGTATAATAGTGCCATGCCATTCACCATACAATGCCCCAGTCTGGCCTGTGAGGAAACCAGATGGTAGATGGAGACTAACTTTAGACTACAGAAAATTGAATGCCAATACAGAAGGCCTCACTGCAGCCGTACCAAACATAGCTGAACTGGTGCTAGAAATCCAGGAAGCAGCACATCCTGTGCTGGCAGCACTGGATATTAAGGATATGTTTTTCCAGGTCCCTATTGATACCGAGGACCAAAAGTATTTTGCCTTCACTTGGGATGGAGTCCAATACACTTTCACGAGGTTTCCCCAGGGATATAAACACTCACCCACACTGGCCCATCAGGCACTTGCGTGTGAACTGGAAAACATTCCAGAAATCAAAAACAATTCCAAAGTGAAAGTTTATCAGTACATAGATGACATACTGATAGGGGGCCAGAGTGAGGGAGAAGTGAAAGTTGTGTATGATGCTATAATTAAGCATCTGACAGATATTCAGCTAGAGATCCCTGAAGGAAAAAAAGGTAACCACAATCCCAAGAGGTAAAATTCCTGGGAATAAGGTGGAAAGGGGGAACCTGGAATATTCCGTCCGATACTGTGTCCCAATTGACTCAGATGAAGGTACCAGCTAATAAAAAAGAATTGCAACAATTGCTGGGAACCCTCCAGTATTGGAGAAAACATATCCCTGATTTCTCCGTTATAGCACGGCCTCTTTATGATCTCTTGAAAAAGAATCATCACTGGGAATGGAACAAATTCCATGATGAGGCCCTTGAACTGCTAATACTGGAAGCACAGACCTTCCAGACTCTGGGACCTCTTCACCCAGAGGATCCAATAACAATCGAATGGGGATTTTCAGCTAGTGCCTTGTCATATCACTTTTGGCAAAAGGGACCTAGTGGGAGTACAGGACCAATTGGCTTCTATTCACAATCTTTTAAGGACTCAGAAAAACGATACTCCACTCTGGAGAAGGGATTGCTAACAGTGTGCACAGCACTAACAGAGGTCAGTAAAATTGTTAAAAAACAAAAGGTGATACTGCAGGGTCCTTTCAAAGTAGTTAATCATGTGCTGTCTGGGAAATCCCCTCCAGAGGGAATAGCCCAAAAGGGGACAATCAGGAAATGGTATAGCCAAATTGAGTGCTACTCTGGTCTTTTCAAGCTAGAGGAAGGCCCAGACAAACAGCTAAAAATCCAGGAACACATTGAGTCCATGGAGGAAAAAGAGTTAACTATGAAAACTCCCAGTCCTATTAAGGAGGCCCCAGAATACAAAAGTGAAATGATTAATGCCTGGTTCACAGACGCGTCAGCCAGAAGAGAGGGCAAAACCTGGTTTTTCAAATCTGCTGCAGTCAAACTCTCCACGGCTGAACGCATAATAAATCATGATAAGGGCAGTGCACAAGTGGGGGGACTGGATGCAGTTCTCAATGTGTTTGTACGGGAAAAGGCCGCCAAGGATGCTGTGTACATCTACACAGATTCCTTTTCGGTCTTCAAGGGCTGTGTGGAATGGATAACTTTCTGGGAACAGAACAATTGGGAGATTAACAGGGTGCCAGTGTGGCAGAAAGAAAAATGGCAACAGATCCTAAAAATTGCCAAGAAAAATCCTAACTTTCATGTAGGGTGGATTCCTGCTCACCAGACCAGTCTGAAAAATGATGCTAGCAGGTGGAACAACTATGTTGATGAACTGGCCAAAATCAATGTAGTGGAAATCAGAACAGCAGAAGAAAATCAGGAGTGGGAGCGTTTGCTTGAATGGCTTCATTGTAAAAGAGGTCACTCAGGGATCTTTGATTTGTATAAGGAGGCACAAACCAGGGGGTGGCCTGTTACCTGTGAACAATGTAAAACAATCATTTCTGAATGTGACCTGTGTAAGATCCGGTTGGGGAAGCATCCCCTGACAACTGACACTCTGCATATTCGGGAGGGAAAGTCCTTGTGGTCCACTTGGCAGGTGGACTACATTGGTCCTTTCCGCAAATCAGGGAACAAACAGTATATCATTGTGATGGTAGAAGTGGTGTCAGGTCTAACTTGTGCTGAAGCTGTTTCTAAAGCAAATGGTGAAAATACAGTTCACTTCCTGGAAAGGGTATTTGGGGTATTACCTAAACCTACACATATTCAGTCTGATAATGGCTCTCACTTCACTTCACATCTGGTACAACAGTGGGCGAGCAGTGAAGGCATCCAATGGACATTTCATATGCTGTACTATCCCCAAGCAAATGGGATAGTGGAACGTACTAATGGGTTAATCAAAAGCCTTATCCGCCCACAGGACTCCAAATGGGATGAAAGGTTGCGATATGCAGTCACCACCATAAATAACAGATGGGGGGTAAACGGGTGTCCTCGTCTAACTGCTTTCTTTCCCACATCTCCCACTCAAGAAAAGGAGAAACAAAGAAAGCCTTGCAACAAGAAAAAAATCTCCCTACACCCAGGACAAACTGTACTGGTTCACCTGCCAAACATTGGGAAAGTCAAAATGACCCTGCAAACGTCTGTGAATTCAAACACCTGGGTTGCATCTGACATGAATAACAAACAACTCAAAATCAGTACAAATTGGATACTTCACGTTGAATGAAGCAAGACAGATTGTAGAGATAGGTTGTAACTGTGTATCTGTATACTTGTGTATATAGCAATGTGTACATGCTAAACCAACAACCCAAAGAACCGGAGACATCCCAAGCCAGAAGAGGGTCTGATCAGCCCGACACTGGTTTTGAGGGGGGAGGTACCTTGTGCATACTATGGACTTGATCACCCCATGGTTTGCACAACGCCTCCTACTACACAGCATCATGTCTCCTATACCTATTTCCCCTTTGGGTTGTGGTCTGTAAATAAGATACTAATGGTGCACCAATATATTCATTATCGGTCTCCTCTTTATATTTCTGTTATGTATTATAAGTATATATGTATATATATAAGTATGTTATATATATATGTTTATAAGTACATATGTTGTATTGCATATAGGGAATTGTTCCCTCAGAAACACGCATTAAACAATATATACGTTGATTTAGATATATATAGATATGGAAATATGTGAGATTGTATATACGTTTGTCTCAAACAGGGAAGGAGGTAAGAGTTTGGACAAGAGCCTACTAGGGTACAGATGTACATACATATACAGACACAAACATACACCACACAGGAACCAAGTCGCTGTCATAAAAGCCACGGGGTGAGATGTGAGAGACGGACTCTATAATGGCCTTTAATCCAGCGACATTCACTGACCATTCCTGCCGATGCGCCCCCCCGGCACTCGTGGGGAGAGGACAGAGGTACCAGGCGCATGCGCACAGGACTACAGACTACAGCTCCCAGGAGGCACGGCGGGGCCAGAACCGGAAAAAGGGAGGAGCAAGAAGGCGCGCGCTCTGTGAATACTATACGGATACAGCTGCCGCGGTGAGCGTACCGCTGCGGAGGCTGCCGTGAAGTTATGCGCTGCTCCCTGTGGTTGTTGGCGTGTGGACGTGCAAGACGGACCGTTTGCCCAGAGTCTCAAGGGAAAGGACGTGGATCCCGAACAGGGATTGGCTTCGGCCGTACCCCGGTGGTGAGAATTGCGAACATCTTACTAACATTCCTACAAACATTCCTACATAATATTCACACATACCAGACACTCACTTCTCTTTTCCAATATTCTTCTATTTCCCAAAGGCTCTCTCCAGGCTTTCCCTCTTATCCCTGTCCGGGAACGGGAACAGGGGGGAAGGGGAGAGGTTCTCTCTTGTTTTCTGTGTGTGTTGTTATTGGCATATAGATGTAGTGTTGTATAGCTGTTGGTATATGGATATATAGGTGTGGATATAGATATAGAGATAGACCTTGTGTGTTATTTGATATCGGACTTGCCAAACCCTCAGTGCCTTTAATAAATCTATTGATTCCTAAGCGTTGTTTGTGAGTGTGACGGGGAGCGGTCCTCAGCCCTCGATTCCCCCGAGGTGGGGGTGTGGGTCGTGGCTTTACCTATCTCGGTCCACGACAGCAGCGCTGAGCAATACTGGGGATATCTCCACCATAAGTGGTCCAAGGAATTAGCAAAACACCCCAACTAATATACACCAAAAACATGCATATTCAGTTTTATGCCAAAGTCACGGATTGACTCAGAATCGGCAATCAAACCACAGATAACAATGCTCTCGATCCCCTCCCACCCAGGTAGGGAAGAAGAGAGAATGAAGGAGAGAGACTTTGCTGGATTGAAAAATAAACTAGACAGCTTTAATTATATGTACAATTATATACAAGTATGCTCAGGAATGTGCAAAAGCCTCTTGCCTCCCTCCACCCCCAGCAACTCCCCAGCACTCTCCTTAGCTATGAGCAGTCCCAAAATGTCCCAGCCTGCAGGCAGGAGATAAGGCAGAGCAAAGAGGGGCTGAGGGGAGAGTTATGAGGTCAGAGATGCCTGAGCTTAAGTCGATGGTGATGGATGGATGGAGTCCTCCCCAGATGCCAGCCATAGAGGGAAGAGAAGGGAAGAAGAAGCAGGAAGGAAGTTGTCTTCTGTGATCTCTGAACTTCCTTGGAGCTTACGTAGATATATGGAATGGAATACCTTTGGTCAATTCTGCTGTCTGTCTAGTCCAGCTCCCCTATGGGAGCCCATAGGGCTTTTTCAAATAGATAGCTAACAAAGCTAACACTAGAGGCAATATTGGCCCACTGAGGAATGAGGTGGGAGCCCTGGTGACAGAGGATATAAAGAAGGCAGAGGTGCTGAATGCCTTCTTTGCCTCTGTCTTTACTCCTGCAGGATTTCCCCATGAGCCCCAGATTCATATAGCCCCAGAAGTAGTCAAGATAGATGAGGAGTTTGACATAGTAGATGAGGATTGGGTTAGGGATCAGTTGAGTAATCTGGACATCCATAAATCGATGGGTCCAGATGGAATGCATCCAAGGGTGCTGAGGGAGCTGGCGGAGGTCATTGCTAGGCCACTCTCCATCATCTTCGGTAAGTCATGGGTAACAGGAGAGGTGCCTGAGGACTGGAGGACAGCAAATGTCACACCAGTCTACAAGAAGGGCAAGAAGGAGGACCCGGGTAACTATAGACCGGTCAGCCTCACCTCCATCCCTGGAAAGGTGATGGAACAACTTGTTCTTGTCTCTATCTCTAGGCATATCAAGGACATGGGGGTCATCAAGAGCAGTCAGCATGGTTTTATCAAGGGTAAATCATGTTTGACTAACCTCATAGCCTTCTATGAGGAAATTACTAGGTGGATAGATGATGGTAGAGCGGTAGATGTGGTTTATCTTGATTTCAGTAAGGCATTTGACACCGTCTCCCACAGCATCCTTGTAGATAAGTTGATCAGGTATGGGTTTGGTGATCAGGTAGTGAGGTGGATCAGGAACTGGTTGATGGGAAGGAGTCAGAGAGTTGTAGTCAATGGGGCAGAATCTGGTTGGAGGTCTGTGACTAGTGGAGTCCCTCAGGGGTCAGTACTGGGACCGATGTTGTTCAACATCTTCATCAACGACCTGGATGAGGGTATAGAATGTACCCTCAGCAAGTTTGCTGATGACACTAAGCTGGGAGGAGTGGCTGACACACCAGAAGGCTGTGCTGCCATTCAGAGAGACTTAGACAGGCTGGAGAGTTGGGCGGGGAGAAACATGATGAAGTTCAACAAGGGGAAGTGTAGAGTTTTGCATTTGGGGAAGAACAACACGATGTCCCAGTATAGGTTGGGGGCTGACCTGCTGGAGAGTAGTGTAGGTGAAAGAGACCTGGGGGTCCTGGTAGACAGGAGGATGACCATGAGCCAGCAATGTGCCCTTGTGGCCAAGAAGGCCAATGGCATCCTGGGGTGCATTAGAAAGGGTGTGGTTAGTAGGTCAAGAGAGGTTCTCCTCCCCCTCTATTCTGCATTGGTGAGGCCACATCTGGAGTATTGTGTCCAGTTCTGGGCCCCTCAGTTCAAGAAGGACAGGGAACTGCTTGAAAGAGTCCAGCGCAGAGCCACAAAGATGATTAAGGGAGTGGAACATCTCCCTTATGAGGAAAGGCTGAGGGAGCTGGGTCTCTTTAGCTTGGAAAAAAGGAGGCTGAGGGGTGACCTCATCAATGTTTACAAATATGTAAGGGGTGAGTGTCAGGGAGATGGAGTTAGGCTCTTCTCAGTGATGACCAGTGATAGGACAAGGGGTAATGGGTGAAAATTGGAGCATAGGAGGTTCAAGGTGAATATCAGAAAAAACTTCTTTACTGTGAGAGTGACAGAGCACTGGAACAGGCTGCCCAGGGAGGTTGTGGAGTCTCCTTCACTGGAGACATTCAAAACCCGCCTGGATGCGTTCCTATGTGATGTGCTCTAGGTGACCCTGCTCTGGCAGGGGGGGTTGGACTAGATGATCTTTCGAGGTCCCTTCCAACCCCTAGGATTCTATGATTCTATGATTCTATGATTCTATGATTCATAGATATGATTCTCCTGCCCCAGTAGCCTCTGTAGCGGCAGAGCTAAGAAGTGACCTTGGAGTCTCAGCAGTAACATAAACATTCCAGTGTTATCAATCCGCTAGCTGGAACGTTTGTTGCTGGTTAAAAGAGACCTTACTGAAGGAAAAAAAATCAGTAGAAGGAAAATTGGCTTCATCCTGGCTCAAACCAGGACATGCCAATGAGTTCCCGGAATTCTTTTACATAATCATTTGATTTCCTGGAACTAGTTATAATATTTGCTTCATAATTATGCATGCTCGAGGGTCTCCTGTGGGGGTCTTTGTTGATTCTAGTCCTTTGTCTTCTTCATTCTGTCTCCTGCTGGTCTCAACCAATTTCCAGCTGTTTTGCTCTCTATTTACATGTAAAAAGCCTGAAGATTGCCCAGGTGGGTCCAGAATCAACATGACCATATGATGGAATGTTGTCTGTTGGCAGGACAGGTCTTAGAAGACTTGATGTTATCACAACCTGCAGGATGCTTGGCATAACTGACTGACAGTTTCATAAAGCACATTGTTTTATAAGTAACCCATTCAGCTAACTTAGTACAGCAAATTCATAATTTTAATAAATTTTTATTAAGCTTAATTCTATATTTCTAATAAATCTACTAACGAGTGTTCTACAACTATCAGGATTCTCTATCTTCTTTCTTTTTTATCTTAAAATATTACTCCATTTAGTTATAGGTTTGTGTATCGAGAGTTTTTACTAATAATTGTATGCAGTTATTTTACCTAGAGCTCATAATGCATTTTCAAATGGCTTAGACATAGGGCAAATTAACCTCATTACTGTAGGTAAATATACAACAAGCAATCTTTATTTTTCAATTGTTTTAATGTCTGTAGTCTAGATGCACTGTACCTTTAGTATCATATTTGTCAGGTTCTTTCATGTGTATATGTCTCGTTCCACTAGGTGGTTTTTTTTATACCCCAAAAGGTGCTCGTGTGCCGTCTTGGTGGAAGTGCGCAGTGAAAAAAGAAGCCATGGCAAATGGCATAGAGGAACCACAACAAATGTTTTATTAAGAGCTCACTACTTAGATGCTAATGGTGGGCAATCACGAAGTTGTTAACTCACAATAACTACTCCTGTAACCGTTGAATACATGGAACTAGGGAAAACTGGCTACGATTTTGTAACACTCTAACTCATAGTAGAAAAAGAGAAGAATAAAGAAAATAAAAATGGAAAGATAGATTAGAAGATAGGACAGATATATCACCACCCTTTGTTCCAGGGAGGTCTTTTTCAGCATGCTGTATGACTCTGAAACAACAATTTCGGAGCTTCCAAACCCCCTTGCTTTCTAACACTCCTCACTGAAGTGGGAGGCTAGGTGCGGCTGGGTAAGGATTCCAAGATGAAGACCCAATAACAACAAACAAGCTGTTATTAGGCAGGCATTCTTTATTGCAGCGCTGGGCAGCACTGGGGATTCTCCACCATAAGTGCTCCAACGAGTCAGTGAAACACCCCAACTATACACCAAAAACATGCATATTCATTTTTTATGTCAATGAGTTCCCAGAATTCTTTTACATAGTAATTTCATTTCCTGGAATTGGCTATCTTTGTAATTATGCATGCTCGAGGGTCTCCTGGGGGGGGGGTTCCTTAGTTGATTCTAGTCCTTTGTCATTTTTGTCCGGTCTCCCATCCTGGTCCTGTCTCCAGTCTCCAGCTGGTAGATTGCCCAGGTGGGTCAGAATCAACAGGAGTGTTGTCTGTAGGCGCCACAGGGTCTTAGAAGACTTGATGTTATCACAACCTACAGGATGCTTGGCATAGTTGACTGATAGTTTCACAAAGCACCTTGGTTTAAAAGCAACCCTCTTAGTATAGCAAATTTATTATTTTAGTAAAACTTTTATTAGGCTATATTTCTATTGAATTTACTAACAAATATCCTATGATGTATCAACTCTGCAAGCCTCTAGCCTTGAGTCCTGGTCTGTGGGTGGTGGGTCGACAAGCACATGATGCGCTTTCACCCCTTTTATAACGTTCTATCCCCCAGAGCCCACCCTCGGGGCAGCAACATACAGTTGAGCTTCTACACTTACACAGTTTGTCATCTTTGAAGGTTCTGCGGTTCACAGCTGCGCAGTCAGACATTCTGGAACAGGGCGGGGGGGGGCTTTTTCGAAGGCAAGCCCTGGTGGTCAGCCCATGTGCAGAGCAGCTGCTGGAAATTTACCAGGGGAGGCAAGCCAGAGAGGAGTTGGGAGGAGGGGGATAGCCTGCCATCCAGCCTGTGCTGTTCATGCTTGTCTAACACAGGCCTCCGTCCTGAGTTGTTTGAGACACAACAAGGGATGTTGCGGTTCCACATACCCTTGCAGGTCGCCAAACAGATTCTGACATCATTGTGTGGTTCAAACAACAAGTTGGAGGATGCTTCTGAGAGTTGTTCTTCCAAGGTGGTGATACGAACATAGTGGACAGAAGGAGAAAAGAGAGAGGAGACAGAAGATAGCAAACGAGTTACCATGGATCTAACAATGGCTATTCCAATTATAAGGAACAAAAATCCGATTGATAAAGTTAGCCAAATTTGTATCAACCATTTTCCCCACCCCGTGAGTCCCAATGACCTCAGGAGAGGGGCAAACCAGGAGTTAGGTGGGAGCCCATCAAACCAGTCTTTGGGTTGGAGTGATTGGAACAGTTCAGCTGTTTGATAATTATTGTTCATTTCACTACTGCAAGGTTTACCATTAAAACACAAGAATCCCACAATAACATGAGAGTGATATTTACAAGCTATTTTCCATTCATTCAGTACAATCTTTACAATCCTCACACCAAAATTAAAATAGCATCACAATACTGAATGAAAATAAACAATTTACACACAACAGCATCATAATTATAATGACTGAAATTCCCCATGATTATTCTAACTTTGAATACCTATTTTTAGGCTATTTTTACTACCTTCCAATTGATACAGTGGCCACCATTGAGTAATCTTTTATTTTTGGTTAGGGGATCCCCTTTAAATTTGCCCCAATGTTTCAGGATGCATCCTAAAGGTGTATACTGTTTATTTTCCCTTAATTATGTTTAATTGCAGCAATATATCAATTCAAGCATTGCACCTGATGTTGCTTAAAGCCCAACAAGGGAGAGGAGCTGAGGGAGTCCCCGATCAACAGGTCGGTGCATGCTGGAGTTGTCACGGTCCACTCCTTGGTGGACGCGTTATGGTTCGTTTCAGCTGTGATCTCGAAGTGCAAAAAATAAAATGGCAACAAGCCCAGGGAGTTACGTTATCAACACACAATGACTTTATTGGTCTTGCCCGTAAAGCAGCATGCGATAGAAAGGAAGAAAAATAGGAAAGATGAGGTAAAAAAGGGTGGGGAAAGAGGATAATAGCTACCACCACGGGTCCAAAGGCGTCCCTATGGTCCCGAATCCAGAAGGCGTTCCACTGCTTCTTCTTCGATCGTTGTGATCTCTCGGTGGGGAAGATCTTCTCTGTTGGGAACTGCAAACCCAGATTCTCTAAATGAGAAATTATGTTCTTCTGAGTCTCCCCCACCACCTCTATTTCATCTCCTCCCACTAGAATATCATCAGTGTACTGATAAACAGCTATGCCCTCAAGTTTTGGTATTTGCTCCAGCTCCAGGGCTAAAGCGTGGTGGGCCAATGTAGGGGAATGTTTAAAACCCTTGGGGAGCCAGGTGAAAGTGAACTGCTGCCCTTCCAAAGTAAAAGCAAAACGATCTCTGTCTCCTGGTCGCAATAGTACCATAAAGAACACGTCTTTAACATCTATTGTTGCCATGATTGGGTGAGCTTTTTCCTGAATTAATGTTATCAGTTCTGCCAGATTCAGGACTGCGGCAGTTAGAGGGTTGGTGTTAGCATTTAACCTTCAAAAATCTACTGTGAGTCTCCACTTCCCGTTAGGTTTTCTCACTGGCCACACTGGGGAGTTGAAAGGGGAATGAGTACTTATCACAAATCCCTGTTCTTTTATCTCCTGCATAAGCGGTTTGATGCCTTCCTTAGCTCCAAGGGGAAGGAGATACTGCTTGACATTAGTGATCTTACTAAATGGCAGCGGGGGAGCGACTTGCAGCAGTCTGACATACAGCTGCGGTGTTCCAAAAGACCAGACCAATCCCTCTGAATCCTCCCACTGCCTTCCCTTAAGGACATCTATCCCTAACAAATTGAACGGGATATTTCCAATCACCATTAAAATGGTAACAGGGCTTTCCTCCCCCGGCAATGTTAATTTTACCGAAGCGACATGCATGACTTCTGTCGTTCCCAAAGCATTTAGAACAGATAAATTTCATCTTAAGGGAGAAACTCCACACCTTTTAGCATTCTCCTCAGTCAGGGCAGAAATTTGTGCACCTGTATCAATTAAAAAGGTCAGCGGTGCATTTTTGGGGCCCACAATAGCTGTGATTAATACATCTCCTTTATCTGTCTTAGTGAGCTGCCTGATAAAAATCCATTCTCCATTCCCCCGCCCACTATTTGGGAATGGAGTTTCTAGTTTCCCTGCTCCGGGAAGAGTTTCCTTTAACCCTTTATCTACACTGTCAGCGAGAGGGGGGGGCCGAAGGTGTGACGGGTGCAATTTCTGTCTGAGAAGAATGTTGTGTTGGAATGTGGCACTGTGTGTCGCGGACCGATATTAAAGGCTATCGGATGTGTTTTGGTTTGAACAAGCTCTTTGCTGATTTTTTTTTCTTCCTTTCAGTGAACTTTTTAGCAGCGCCAGTGGACTGATAATAACCAAGGTCACTTCTGACTGCAGCCTCCCCCCGCTACAGGGGAGCAGATTAGACTGAAGGCAGGATCAGCAAACCAGAATATTCCCTTCTCATAATATTTTCTCTATTTGGCTTTCAGTATAGGTTAAGACATTACGAAAGTCAAGCCTTTTGTTTCCTTTTTCACTTTCTTTTTCTGCTTACTGTTGCTTCTATCGCCCTCTCTTCGGATCTCTCTCTTTGTTTTTTTCCATTTTTCTTTACAGCCGACACCCGAGGACCCCGTCCGTGCGCCCAGACACTCCCCCCTTCAGCTGGGAGACTCCCTCTTTCCCTACCTTGGGGGAGGAGGGGGGGAGGGGTGAATCGAGAGACTGCCAACTCGGTGCCAAACTGACACAGATGTCAGGATGCTTCCGCAACTTTCCCCCCCCCTTCTCAGCGGGGAGCAGTTTGTAAATGGGAACTGCACACGCGGTCACTGTGGGACCGTACCTTAGAGGGTAGAGTGGAATGCCCCCCCCTCATGCTCACGAAGACCAATGTTTCACTTACACACTAAGAGGTTTATTAAGGGCTTAAGGGACCAAGGGAAGGTGATCTAGATATATATCAGGGGTTTATGGTATTAGTAAGTGCACTCCCCGAGGAAGAGGTGTAGGAAGGATTAATGTAAGGGAAGGCAGGCTCCCCTGGCACCGGCGAGCAGCAGCAGGCAGCGATCCAGACCCTGCTTCGAGCGGCGAGTAGGAGGCGGCAAGTCCCCGCCTCTGCTTCGAGCGGCGGGGGGGGAGACGATTCCCCCGCGGGTGAGCACCGGCCCCCATGTGCGCAGCCGCAGTACCGATAGGTGGCTCAGTGGGTCCAGCGGCTTCACTGGCATAGCCCGCCTCCCTTTAGATAACGTTCTCCTTTAGTATGTGGCTAAGTGCCCAGGCTTTCAGAGGAAGCCTGCTATCTGTATTTCTGCCAAGGCTGTTTCAGTCTGTCCTTGGCTGCAAGAGGCACTTCGCTGGCTTGAAAGGCATTCTGTGGTGTGGGGGGAGAACTAGTCCCTTCCCCACATCTCACCCCGTGGCTTTTAAGGCAGCGATCACATAGTGTCCTTCTTGTGTATATGTGAATATGTGGTGTATGCATGTATCCAACCAGGCTCTTGTCCAAACCCTTACCTCACATTAGATCCTTCCCTCCTAAGGTATAGAAACAAGTATAGCTGGAAAATATAAATATAAACAAGATGTTAAGTATAGAGGAACATAGCAATCTCTAACAATAAATAAGGGATCGATTCCCAGTCATAATGCTATATACAATTGGCGTGGACTGTTAATACATTTGTCGCGGACCGAGATGGACAAAGTCGCGACCCACACCCCCTCCTCAGGGGATCGAGGGCTGAGGACCACTCCCCATCACACTCACAAACAATGCTTAGGAATCAATAGGTTTATTAAAGGCACTGAGGTTTTGGCAAGTCCGATATCAAATGTTATATATACAGATAACACACAAAAAGACTATCTATATATCTATATACCAACAGCTATACAACAATATATCTATATACCAATAACAACACACATAGAAAACAATAGATAAACCCCCCTTCCCCCTGCTCCCGTTCCCGGACAGGGATAAGAGCGAAAGCCTGGAGAGAGCCTGTGGGAAATAGAGGAAAATTGGAGTCCATTATGGAGTCGGTCTCTCACAACATTCTATCATACTACATGAAGAATACAGAACATTAATATAATATAATAAATATAATACAATATAATATAATATAAACAACAGTCTATATATAGTATATAGAGTCTATATATACAAGTACTTCTATCTAATAATAACAACATCTTAACTACTATACAACATATTACAGACAACAACTCAAAGGCATGTATGGAAAGAAGTATTATTATAGAGCACCTTGTTTAGGCTATGAGGTGATCAGTCTCACAGTGGTCACAAAATAACTCCTCCGGAGTCCAGTAGCAGGTTGATCAGGCCTGATACTGTCACCGGGATGTCTTTGGCTCTTCAAGTTGTCAGACTAGTAATATAGCCATTAACATTACTGGACATGAGTACACAAAGACGTAAACACATGGAAAGAAGAAAAATGAAAATTGAAACACTGATTTACTCAACATTAATTATCCAGTTTGTACTGATTTTATGCTGTTTGTCATTTAAATCAGATGCAAACCAAGTATTTGAGTTCACCGGTGTTTGTAAGGTGAGCTTGACTTTACCAATATTCGGCAGGTTCACCAGAACAGTCTGTCCCGGGTGCAGAGAAGTCTTGGACTTGTAGGGTTTTCCGTGCTTTTCTTTGTCTTGAGTAGGCAACGTAAGAAAGAAGGCATTTAGACGAGGGCACCCATTAACCCCCCACCTATTATTTACAGTGGTGACTGCATACCTCAACCTTTCATCCCATCTGGAATCCTGTGGACGAATAAGACTTTTAATTAACACATTAGTATGTTCTACTCCCCCATTCGCTTGTGGGTAGTATGGGACATGAAATGTCCATTTGATACCTTCTCTTTTAGCCCATTGTTGTACCAGGTGTGAGGTGAAATGAGTTCCATTATCAGATTGAATGTTTGTGGGTTTAGGTAGGACCCCAAATACCTTTTCTAAGAAGCAAACCGTGTTCTCACCATTTGCTTTAGAAACAGCTTCAGCACAGGTTAGACGTGACACCACTTGTACAATCACAATGATGTATTGTTTGTTTCCTGATTTGCGGAAGGGACTGATGTAGTCCACCTGCCAGGAGAATTGTATCTGTGACCCCCCTGGTGGGGAGCTGGACTGAACAGACAGCAGAACTGACCAAAGGTATTCCATTCCATATATCTACTTAAGCTCTGAGGAAGGTCAGAGATCACAGAAGACAACTTCCTTCCTGCTTTTTCTTCCCTTCTCTTCCGTCCATAGCAGGCATCCAGGGAGGACTCCATCCATCACCGTCGACCCCAGGCTCAGCCCTGACCCTCATAACTCTCCCCACAACTGTCATGGTCCGAGGCTTTGGGTGAGTGTAACGCAATGTTGGATGAGCATGTGCTCATGTGTTTCACGAGATACTGTGTTAGTGTGATGTTTTGTATTGACTCACGAACACCCGTGCCACTTCACACACTATTCGCAGGCACGCCGCCTCACACGCTGTTCTTGTGCGCCTCACGCTTCACCTGTCGCAGGCCGTTTCCCTTGCGGGAGAACGGAATCGCAACTTGGGGCTCTGCACTCACTTCACGGTATTTACCGCGTCTCAGCCACACCCACTCACTCTGATTTATGTATACGGGAAGCCCTGGACCATGTGCGGAAACACAAGCGGTCAAAGGATCCCGCATTTATACTCCCAAACAGCCCCCCCCCTTGGGTATTTCATATACCAGCCGTGGAAATGAGCACCGGCACGGGGCAAGTTAGAATTATGTGCTTTTTACTTTACAATTGGTAAAGCACAACAAGCAATACAAACAAAAGGAACTAGCAACCACCAATTAATAAGAATAATAAAGGGGAGAGTAAACCTGCGCCGACAGGAAAGGATTAGGACAGGGAAGGTATTTGGGGAAAGGTTTCCCGCACCCCCCACCCTCCTCCTGGGGAAGTTAGGGATTTAGGGAAGACGCTGTGGGGAAGGCAGGTTTCTGGGAAAAGGGTCTTATGCCTCCCTGAAGGTTGGAGTCGGGGATCAGCCCCGGCTCTTGATGGCCAGCGTCTCCTGGGTCTTCGCAGGAGCAAGCACACGGGGAAGAGGTTTTTTCCAGCTCCGCTAGCCTTTGGAAAGCCTTTTCTCCCCGGCTCAAGCCCCCGACTACCGGCGAGATGATAAAAGCGGTGGCTGGCAGACGCGCTGTCCAGGCAAACCCCAAAATGGCGGCAGGCAAGGAAGCGGTGGCGGGCAGCTTATCTGGCAAGCGTGGTCTCCACAGTGACCGTCCTCTTCCCCGAACCGCAGCGGCAACAGGCTGCTCCCTGGTGCTGCTTTATGGAAAAATGTCTTGGTGCAACACGGCACCTGATTGGTTCATTTTTCAATCCACTCTGCGATTGGTTGCAATTCACCAATCAGCTCTGTGGGTGCTCTTGGGTTTGCAACATTGTTACTCTTTTCCCACCTTTGGCCACTATAGTCCTCACCCAGGTCCGCCTGGGTTTTCCTTTGTTCATTTATTTATTTATTTCCCCTTTTAATGTCCTCCACTTTTAATCCCTTTAACTATGAGAACCATTAATTATGGTCTGTGAGGGGCTTGTCCCTTACATTTCACCCGATGGTTCTTATAGTTCCAGTTCTAGGGTCCTTATGTGGTTGCTACTTCCTTAAAATTGTTTCTCCACACAGGGAGATTGCAACATTGTAATATCTCCGCGCAGGGAGGTCAAACCATTACATTAACATAGTATAATATCTCCACACAGGGAGATTGAAATATTATTTCTCCTCACAGAGAGATTTATCCTGTTACATTTTACAACTTACAAATTACCATTACTATGCATATATCAACTTCAATGAGTAACTTTACTTAGTGTAACTAACACTGAGGCTTGATTTCCTTTATCCCTTTTCTTAAAGATAAACACTCCATGAATTATTGAAACTTTAACTTTTAACTTTAAGGGGATATACCTTCCCTTGTATCCAACATCTTTTAAACCTGAGTAACAGTGGAATTGGAATTATTATTCTTAGTGTTTTTGTTGTTTTTGCTGCCTAAATGGGAATTATGAGTGGGATGAAGGACAAACCCTGGATCCTCAGAATATTAATGTCCTCGTAAACAGGATCCACCTCTTTATTTAAATTACCTTCTGTTGTCTGGCTATCATTCCTCAATATGGGTGCCACCCGACGAGGTATCGTGTAGTTAGAGTAGCACATATTGCAAATAGAAATTATACATGGTAAAATCATAAACAATAAGAAAAGAGCAATGATCATGTAAACCCACATTCCAATTTTTTCAAAAAATGACATAGATTTTGTCCATGAAGCTCCCTTCCAAGTTTGGACAGGTACATGTGCTTCCCCCCTGATATCGTTAGCCAGATTTTTTATTATCTCTCCATTATCATCTATCTGTAGACAGAAATTCGTCAAATTAAATTTAATGCAGACTCCTCCTTCTAAGGCTAATAAATAGTCAAGTGCCATTCTATGTTGGTAGATGGCAGTTCTTATTTGTGTAAGTTCGTCTGCTGCAAGAGACAAGGCTTCTGCAGTTTTGTTAGACACAATTTCTACCACTGCTTGTAAACGTATAATTCTATTTAGATTGTAAATGGGATCTCTGGCTCCGTTAATGATCTCATATGGGTTCCAGGATGCAGGATCATAGTACTTGATTATTCTTTCTGGGGGCCAATCCTCACCTCTCCATTTTTGTTTACTGGAGGTGATTGTTTGTAAATTTAAAGTGTCTCTTTTTTTCTGATTTGCTGGAGCTTGATCATCCTCGACTGAATACATTATCTTGAAGTATGGTCTGATTACTCCAATAAAACAAGTGCCAACCCAATGTTTTGGCAATTTTCGGTAGGCTAAATGGCCACAAATCCAATAATGCCCTTTTATTGCCCACGTCTCCCTGTGGTAAGTGGCAAAGGGGAGAAGAAAATAATTAATGGCCTCTTCTTCCCTTATGGGCAAGGTTAAGTCGTAAAACCTGTTCTGAGTGGACCCATGGCATTTCCAGATGGTGTTTTCCTTTACACATTTATCGGACTTGAAGTCAGTTATATCCTTGTGTGACCAATATGAAGTGAATCTAATTATATGGCCCGTATTATTTTTCCAATTCATGCCATGGTGTAGGGGAACATGTTCTCCCTTCTTTACATTGGCACAATATATTTTAGTTAAATTATCCCGGATACCCTTGTTGTCACAATCAACATTTTTACACGAGGATGGATATTTGCCCTTACAATGGTGGTCTTCAAATAGAATTGTCTTACAGTCTGAGTGTCCCAGTTCTATTTTAGTATTTTCCTCTTTCTCAGTAGCTTTTCTCTGGATACAAAATTCTGCAATTGGGACACTATGTATTTTCCATGGATCAGCATCTTCGTTCCAATACTCTGTTTTAGATAGTATGTTGGTGGCACTATCATTATGGATGAATAATTGTGGATGAATTTCATGTGCCATCCACGGCCATTCATTAAATCCGTGGTGACTCCCACACAGCCAACAATTTTTTTAGGCCAAGAATGTTGCTAATGTTCCTTCCCAGGCTAACAAAATTATTTTTATCCCAGGGGGAATGAATTAGTTTAGTTTCTGAATCATCCAGCAATGCCTCCATACCTATTATAGAAGACATTATAAAATACAAGCATATCATTTTTACCATCCCTTGGAGATAGATGAGGATGTTGTTAGACTTCATCCTTGAATGATGAAAATTGTCAGGTGCAGCTTGCTTGTTTGATCAGTCAATCCTGTCCGGAGAAAGTATTCTTCTGCTTCTTCTCCTTCACAATTTCTGAAATTAACAGATCTATAACAATAGATTAATAAAATCGAAATGATCCATTTTGTACTTATTTTATATTCTGTCCCCCTTTTATCAACTGCTTTCCAACTATTGTCATTATATGGGCTTTTCAATATTAGTGAAATGTTGCCAATGTTGGGTAGTTTAACCAGAACTGTCTGACCTGTAGTGTACTGTGCTTTCCTGTTTTTAGAACCATTCTTGTTATCTGATACAGAATGCTTTTCCATTGGTCTGGTAGAAGGTGGTTCTGGGTAAAAGGCATTAAACCTGGGGCAGCCATTGACTCCCCATCTATTATTTACCACATGTAAAGCAAAACTAAGTCTCTCGTCCCATTGGGGACAATGAAGCTTTAGAATCCCTTTTAGCAGACCATTGGTACGCTCTATTATCCCATTAGCTTGTGGATAGTAGGGCGTGTGGAAAACCCATTTTATGTTTTCATTTTTAGCCCATTGCTGGACCGTCTTGGTAGTAACATGAGAACCGTTATCCGATTGAATGGTTTCTGGATTAGGGAATACAGCAAACATTTCTTGTAAAAATTTAAGTGTGTTTTCTCCATTAGCTTTCACAGAATCACAGAATCACAGAATCACCAAGGCTGGAAAAGACCTTTAAGATCATCAAGTCCAGCCTATGACCAACACCACCACACCATCTAGACCATGGCACTAAGCTCCACATCCAGCCTTGCCTTGAACACATCCAGGGACAGCGCCTCCACCACTTCCCTGGGAAGTCTATTCCAATGTCTAATCACCCTCTCTGTGAGGAAGTGCTTCCTAATATCCAACCTAAACCTCCCCTTGGAGCAACTTCAGGCTATGCCCTCTTGTCCTGTCACTGGATGCCTGGGAGAAGAGCCTAGCCCCCACCTGACTACAACCTCCCTTCAGGTAGCTGAAGAGAGTGATGAGGTCCCCCCTAAGTCTCCTCTTCTCCAGGCTAAACAACCCCAACATCCTCAACCTCTCCCTATAAGACTTTCCCTCTAGTCCTTTCACCAGCCTTGTTGCTCTCCTCTGGACCCGCTCCAGCACCTCAACATCCTTCTTGAAGTGAGGGACCCAGAACTGTACACAGTACTCAAGGTGAGGCCTCACCAGTGCTGTGTACAGGGGGAGAATTACATCCCTACTCCTGCTGGCCACACTATTCCTGATCCAAGCCAGGATGCCATTGGCCTTCCGGGCCACCTGGGCACACTGCTGGCTCATGTTCAACCAGCTGTCCACCAGCACTCCCCAGTCCCTCTCTGCCAGGCTGCTCTCCAGCCACTCTTCCCCCAGCCTGTAGTGCTGCCTGGGGTTATTGTGGCCAAAGTGCAGGACCCTGCACTTGGTCTTGTTGAATTTCATGCCGTTGGCCTCGGCCCATCGATCCAGCCTGTCCAGGTCCTCCTGCAGCCTCTTCCTACCCTCTGGCAGATCAACACTCCCCCCCAGCTTGGTGTCATCTGCAAATTTACTGAGGGTGGACTCAGTCCCCACATCCAGGTCGTCAATAAAGATATTGAATAGGACTGGGCCCAGTACTGATCCTTGGGGGACACCGCTGGTCACCAGACACCAGCTGGATGCAGCTCCATTCACCATCACTCTCTGGGCCCAGTCATCCAACCAGTTTTTGACCCAGCAAAGGGTGCACCTGTCGAAGCCATGGATTGCTAGCTTCTCCAGGAGGATGCTGTGGGAGACTGTTAAAGGCCTTGCTGAAGTCAAGGTAGACCACATCCACAGCCTTTCCCTCATCCACTAGGCGGGTCACCCAGTCATAGAAGGAGATGAGATTTGTCAGGCAGGACCTTCCTTTCCTAAACCCATGTTGGCTGGACCTGATTATATATAGATTTAGCAAAGGTTAGGCCAGATATAATTTCTACCATTGCTATTACATATTGTTTATTTCTTGATTTCCGAAATGGTCCAATGTAATCTCTCTGCCAAGATGACCACAGTGTTTTATTGTCTCTCAAGTGGAGGTGTTCCTTCATTGGATACTTACCATATTTTACTTTAGATTGGTGTGAGAGACGAACTCTATAATGACCTTTGATCCAGCGACATCTACTGACCATTCCTGGCGATGCGCTCCTCGCACCCGTGAGAAGAGGAGAGAGGTACTAGGCGCATGCGCACAGGACCACAGACTAGAGCTCCCAGGAGGCACAGCGGGGCCGGAACCGGAAGGGGAGCCGAAAGGCGCGCGCTGTGAACCCCCACTAGCACTTCAGAGATAGTTACCGCCGTGTGCGTATCGCTGCGGAGGCTGGTGTGGAACCGTGGGGCCGTGACGCGCCTTTTTCCTGTGGATGTTGGCGTGTGAGCGTACCAAACGGACTGCTTACCTGGAGTCATTGGAGAAAGAGGAGGATCCCGACCTGGGATCGGCTTCGGCCGCACCCCGGTGGTGAGACTTGCGAACTTTGGGTCCTGGCACCCTTCCATGACTGCTTCTAACATTCACACACACCATACCCTCACTTTCATAATTTCCTGTATACACTTAATTTCCTATAATTCCTAAAGGCTCTCTCCAGGCTTCTTCCCTCCTATCCCTGTCCGGGAATAAGACCAGGGGGGAAGGGGGGAATCTCTCTATTGTCTTTTGTATAGTGTTCTGTGTATATTGGTAGCTACAGACTTGCCAAAACCTCGGTGCCTTAAATAAATCTGTTGATTCTTGAGCATTGTTTGTGAGTCTGACGGGGAGTGGTCCTCAGCCCTCAGTCCCCTTTGGAGGGGCGTGAGTTGCGGCTTTACCCACCTCGGTCTGTGACATTTTGGCGTAGTCGGCACGATCTGAGGGTCTGTTGTAGCCCCTGCACACGGTCGCATTGATAGCGAGTATGGAGGACAAAACAAGTGTAGTGCGTATCGATATCGATACCCCTGCGGAGGAGGCGTCAGGCAGCTCTGCAGGGGGAGCGATGAGTTCAACGGGCTCTAGCGCACCTAGCAGTCTGGTACACGCCGTGACGGCAGACCTTTCTCGCCCATCGTATGCCGAGGTTGTGGCAAGTCCACCCGGGACGTACCCTCCTCCTCTATATACTTGTGACTTTGAACGGCAGGTGTTGGATGAGTTGAAGTCCCTAAGGCAGGAGGCAGAAGAGGTAGAGCCATTAAGGCAGGGGTTAGAGACCGTGGGGCAGGAGTTAAAGACCGTGAGACAGGAGGTTGAGAGGCTGGAGAATAACGTAAAGCAGGGCTGTACGAGGCTTAAAGAAGTAGAAAGGAAATACGAGGCACAGCAGGAAGCGCAGCCGAAAAAGAAAGACACAGGGGCGAGACGAAAAAAGGAGCAGAGCGAAGGAGAAGATAAGATGCTACGGGAGATTACACAACTACAGGGAGAAAAACAGGAGCGTGAGAGAAAGCACAGGGAGCTAAAGAAAGAGTATACTGACATGCAAATAGTGTATGAAAAGAAGTTACATGATATGCAGAGGAAGCATGCAAAGCTATTGGAGGACATGGAGAGGGATGCCAGATTAAAAAACCGAGACATCGCAAAATTGCAGCAAGAGATTGCTATGTTGCAAAGGGATAGTGAACGGCCTAAACAGGGGCCTTATCCTCCACCCCCTGTTCCTCCTCAGGAAAAGGAGGTTGCCGATGACCAGGATCTTACCCGGATGGAGCAGGGTTTTAACCGGATCCTACACACGCCAGGCATAACTATCACCGACAAGATAGCTCTGATTAGTACTTTACATGAACCTCAGCAGGAGCGGGTCTCCACGGATCCGTCCTCCAAAGCCGAAGAGCAGCAGGAGGAAAAGGAAAGGCTACAGAGGGTTCCGGAGACTATAACATATGCATTTGGGGTCCTGTATGGTGAGGAGGCGGAGGAAGAGCAGGAAGAAAGAAAAACACTCCGGCCTGTTAGAATAACTACCCATACCCAGAGAGCGGGTGCTGCACAAAGAGATATAGAAATAAAAGAAAAGCCCTATTCGTCCATCGAACTGGGAAAACTCAGAGAAAAATATAGTAGACTGGCTTCAGAAACGGAAGCCGAATATGTCATGAGAGTGTCACTCACAGGAGGGGATGATATTATGTTGAATGAACGAGAAGCTGATGGTTTTGGGGGACCTGGAATAGTGTTACAAACTGGAAATACAAATCACCCATGGTCCCTAACACAGCGTGCAGCCTGGAGCGTAGGTAATACTGAGGCAATTGAGCGAGGGGAACCATGTGCCCTGGAAGGGACTCCCAACGACCTTATGGAAAATGTTCGTAGGGCTGCTGCACTCCAGATGATTTATGATCGTGAGTTGGTAGAAGAGCATGCAAGCCCCATGTCCCTTAGGGTAAAGGAGAGGAGAATGTTTGTGTTGGTTAAGAGACTCTCTGGGGCGGTTCAGGTAAAAGCCATGCAATACCAAGAGGAGATTGCAGCTGGACGGTTACAGGTTACGTGGGGTGACTTAGCCCTGAACCTGATGAATCGCGCTAAGAAATATGTTAAGGGCCCTAAATCGTCTCCCTCTGCACCTAAAAAGGCTGCTCGACTGTCCTATGCTGAAGTTGCTGCTAAGCCACCCCGAGACCCCTCCTCTCCTAGGCAGGAGAAGTTACGGGGTGACTGGAATGTGGTAAACAGGGATAGACAGAATAGAACACAGCAGAGGTCACCCAGGAAACAGCCCTCTGATACACAGCATTCCTCAACACAAGCTAAGAGGGGGCCTTATGCTAGACTTAAAGAGGAAGGCAGGCAGTTGGGTATGCCTGCTTTAATATTAGGCAGGACTCGTCCTTATGAAGAGCTAAAGGCACTGGTTGAGCTGTTCCGTGAAATACAGGAACTACGGCGAGGCAGATCAGGAGCCCGGGGCAGATGACAATCAAGAGCCCGAGACAGAACACAAACCGGGGCCCGAGGCCGGTCACAGTCCAGAGCCCAGGATAAGGCACAGGACAGGTCCGGTAGTTCGGGAAACTAGAACTCCCTCCTCCTGCTGCAACCAGTAAGGCAAAAAGGCGACGGAGGAGGGGTAAAAAACAGGGCATTGGTACAGAAAGCCAACATGACTCCCAAAAAAATCAGGAAGCTCCCACAATCCAGGAATATCCTAGCCCCCCAAAAGACTGGCAAAATGTATTGAGACTCACGTATAACAAAGACGAAGATTTGGTACTCACTTGTGCTGTTGGTCCGAAACGTTATCCTGTTACTTTTATTGTAGACACAGGGGCTCAAATATCTACACTGAAAGCTGAGGAGGCAAAGGCACTGTGGCGTTACCACATCTTTGAAGCCAATATGTGTCAGTGGAGCATTTGGTACCTCTACTTTACAGAAAACAGCTACGGTCACCATGCATCTTCCAGGAGATGACAAACCGATCCAGACGAAAATGATTGTAGGTGATATTCCTTTTAATTTGTTAGGTTTGGATGTTTTAGCAGGTCGAGCCTGGAGAGACGAGCGAGGCCGCTACTGGACATTTGGCACACCGACACTGGCCGTTAAGTTGTTGCAACATGCCCCACGTCTGCCACAGAGCAAGACAACGAAAGTAAAGCAATACCCTATCCCAGTTGCTGCCAAGGATGGTATCAGAGAGGTAATATCCGATCTGAAACAGAAAGGCGTTATCGTGCCGTGCCATTCACCCTTCAATGCCCCTATTTGGCCCGTGAGGAAACCAAATGGTAAGTGGAGACTAACTGTTGATTACAGGAAATTGAATGCCAATACAGAAGGCCTCACTGCACCTGTACCAAATATTGCTGATCTGGTGCTAGAAATCCAGGAAGCAGCACAGCCGGTGCTGGCATCACCGGATATCAAGGACATGTTTTTCCAGGTCCCTATTGATACTGAGGACCAAAAGTATTTTGCTTTCACTTGGGATGGAATCCAATACACCTTCACGAGGTTGCCCCAGGGATATAAACACTCACCCACAATGGCCCACCACGCGCTTGTGTGTGAGCTGGAAAACATTCCAGAAATCAAAAACAACCCTAAAGTAAAAGTCTATCAGTACATAGATGACGTGTTGATAGGGGGCCAGAGTGAGGGAGAGGTAAAGGTTGTGTATGATGCTATAATTAAGCATCTAACAAATATACAGATAGAAGTGCCTGAGGAGAAAAGGCAACCTCCGTCCTAAGAGGCAAAATTCCTGGGAATAAGGTGGAAAGGGGGAACCTGGAATATTCCTTCTGATACTTTGTCCCAACTGACTTACATAAAGGTACCATCCAACAAAAAAGAACTGCAACAATTGCTGGGAACCCTTCAGTATTGGAGAAAGCACATCCCTGATTTCTCCGTTATAGCACGGCCTCTTTATGATCTGTTGAAAAAGAATCATCACTGGGAATGGAATAAATCTCATGATGAGGCCCTTGAATTGCTAATACTGGAAGCACAGACCTTCCAGACTCTGGGACCCCTCCACTCAGAGGACCCAATAACAATAGAATGGGGGTTTTCAGTCAATGCCTTATCATATCAATTTTGGCAAAAGGGACCTAGTGGGAGTACACGACCAATTGGCTTCTATTCACAATCTTTTAAGGACTCAGAAAAACGATATTCCACTCTGGAGAAGGGATTGCTAACAGTGTGCACAGCACTAACAGAGGTTAGCAAAATCATTACAGAACAAAGGGTAATTCTACAGGGCCCTTTCAAAGTGGTGAACCATGTACTGTCTGGAAGAGCCCCTCCAGAGGGAATATCTCAAAAGGGGACGGTCAGGAAGTGGTATAGCCAGATTGAGTGCTACTCCGACCTTTTCAAGCTAGAGGAAGGCCCAGATAAAAAACTAAAAATTCAGGAACAAATTGAATCCATGGAGGAAAAAGAGTTAACAATGAAAACTCCCAGTCCTATTAAAGAGGCCCCAGAATACAAAAGTGAAATGATTAATGCCTGGTTCACAGATGCGTCAGCCTGAAGAGAGGGTAAAACCTGGTTTTTCAAATCTGCTGCAGTTAAACCCTCCACGGCTGAACGCATAATAAATCATGATAAGGGCAGTGCACAAGTGGGGGAGCTGGATGCTGTTCTCAATGTGTTTGTACAGGGAAAAGCCTCCAAGGACGCTGTGTACATCTACACAGATTCCTTTTCGGTCTTTAAAGGCTGCGTGGAATCGATAACATTCTGGGAACAGAACAATTGGGAGATTACCAGGGTGCCAGTGTGGCAGAAAGAAAAATGGCAACAGATCCTAAAAATTGCTAAGAAAAATCCTAACTTTCATGTAGGGTGGATTCCTTCTCACCAGACCAATCTGAAAAGTGAAGCTAGCAGGTGGAACAACTACGTTGATGAACTGGCTAAAATCAATGTAGTGGAAATCAGAACAGTAGGAGAAGATCAGGAGTGGGAGCGTTTGCTTGAATGGCTCCATTGTAAAAGGGGTCATTGAGGAATCTTTGATTTGTATAAAGAGGCACAAACCCGGGGATGGCCTGTTACCCGTGAACAATGCAAAACAATCATTTCTGAATGCCATCTTTGCAAGATCAGTTTGGGGGAGCATATTTGGGAAGGAAAGTCCTTTGTGGTCCACTTGGCAGGTGGACTACATTGGTCCTTTCCGTAAATCGGGTAACAAACAGTACATCATTGTAATGGTAGAAGTGGTATCAGGTCTAACTTGTGCTGAAGCTGTTTCTAAAGCAAATGGTGAAAACACGGTTCGTTTCTTGGAAAGGGTATTCGGGGTATTACCTAAGCCCACAAATATTCAATCTGATAATGGCACTCATTTCACCTCACATCTGGTACAACAATGGGCAAAAGGTGAAGGCATCCAGTGGACAATCCACATGCCATACTATCCCCAAGCGAATGAGGTAGTAGAACATACTAATGGGTTGATTAAAAGCCTTATTCGCCCACAGGACTCCAAATGGGATGAAAAGTTGCGATATGCAGTCACCACCATAAATAACAGATGGGGGATTAATGGCTGTCCTTGGTTAACTGCTTTCTTTCCCACATCACCCACTCAAGAAAAGGAGAAATATAGAAAACCCTGCAATAAGCGGAAGGTCTCCCTACACCCTGGACAAACTGTACTGGTACACCTGCCATATATTGGGAAAGTCAAATTGACCCTGCAAACACCCGTGAACTCAAACACCTTAAAATCAGTACAAACTGGATACTTCATGCTGAGTAGAGCAGAATTCCAAGGTTAATTGTGTATATCTATCTGTGTACAGCTATATATGTGTATATCTATGTATACCTATGTGTACTCACCAGATCAACACTCTAAAGACCCGGAGACATCCCCAGCCAGAATAGGGTCTGATCAGCCTGATACTGGTTTGAGGAGGAGAGTTACCTTGTGGATACAATGGACTTGATCACCCCATAGTTTACACAACATCTCCCATTAAACAACAATATGTCTCCCAGCACTGTTGGTCCTTTGGGTTGTTATATGTAAATACTGAACCAACGATGCATCAAATATAGATATGTATAATGGGACATCGATTTATATTTTATTCCTATCATGTATTGTATTGTATTGTATATATGTACATATTACTTATGTAATGTATATGAGTATATGCACATGTTGAGGGAATTATGCCCTCAGAGACAGGATGCATGAATTTGTATATATATACACATCCAACATATAGATATTTAGATGTAAATATAAAGAAATGTATAGATATAGATATAGAGATATATGAAAATGTATATATGTCTGATACCGTATCTTCTTTCTTTTATCTTTCTCTTGTTGCTCCGATGCCTAAAATAGGGAAGGAGGTAAGAGTTTGGACAAGAGCCTACTAGGGTACAGATGTACATACATACGCAGACACATACATAAACATACACCACACATGGAACAAGTCGCTGTCATAAAAGCCACCGGGTGAGATGTGAGAGACGGACTCTATAATGGCCTTTAATCCAGCAACAACTACTGACCATTCCTGGCGATGCGCTACTCGCACCCGTGAGAAGAGGAGAGAGGTACTAGGCGCATGCGCACAGGACCACAGACTAGAGCTCCCAGGAGGCACAGCGGGGCCAGAACCGGAAGGGGAGCCGAAAGGCGCGCGCTGTGAACCCCCACTAGCACTTCAGAGACAGTTACCGCCGTGTGTGTATCGCTGCGGAGGCTGGTGTGGAACCGTGGGGCCGTGACGTGCCTTTTTCCCTGTGACTGTTGGCGTGTGAGCGTACCAAACGGACTGCTTACCTGGAGTTGTTGGAGAAAGAGGAGGATCCCGACCTGGGATCGGCTTCGGCCGCACCCCGGTGGTGAGACTTGCGAACTTTGGGTCCTGGCACCCTTCCATGACTGCTTCTAACATTCACACACACCATACCCTCACTTTCATAATTTCCTGTATACACTTAATTTCCTATAATTCCTAAAGGCTCTCTCCAGGCTTCTTCCCTCCTATCCCTGTCCGGGAATAAGACCAGGGGGGGAAGGGGGGAATCTCTCTATTGTCTTTTGTATAGTGTTCTGTGTATATTGGTAGCTACAGACTTGCCAAAACCTCGGTGCCTTAAATAAATCTGTTGATTCTTGAGCATTGTTTGTGAGTGTGACAGGGAGTGGTCCTCAGCCCTCAGTCCCCTTTGGAGGGGCGTGAGTTGCGGCTTTACCCACCTCAGTCCGCGACAATTGGTCACAGGTAGTTATTAAAGTTTTACAGGCCTCTCGTGATACAGGCCATCCTCTGGCCTGTACCTCCCGGTACAGATCATTGTACCCAGAATGGCCTCGTTTACAATGCAACCACTCAAGGAGCTTTCCCCATTCAGTGGTCTCTCCTTGTTTTATGGCTTCTCTGATATCAAGCCAATTTATTCAGGCCAATCCGTCTACTTGATTTTTCCATTTTGCGGCCTCATTGGTCATGTCAGCTTGGTGAGAAGGTACCCAACCGACATGGAAATTAGGATTTTTTTTTGAAAGTTCCAATATTAGTTTCTATTTCTCTAATTGCCAAACAGGTACGCTGTTAATTTGCCAATGATTTTCTTGCCAGAATGTAATCCATTCAGTGCACCCTTTATATACTGCATATGAGTCTGTATAAATATATACAGGCTCCTTGGCATCCTTCTCTTTTAGGATCACATTGTAAACAGCATCCAATTCTCCCACTTGAGCGCTGCCTATTCCCTCATTAATAATTTTCTGATGATTTTTAATATTTAGAGCAGCAGATCTGTATCTCCATTCTCCCTTCTCTGTCCTGGAAGAGGCATCTGTAAACCAAACATTGTTTAATTCATTGGAGAACTCAGGAGCTTCTTTTATAGGAGAAGGAATTTTCGCAGTCAAATCTCTTTCAGGGCCATCAGTAAGTTGAATGTCTTCTTGTATGTTTAAGTTTTTGTCTGGTCCTTCTATGATGGAGAACAAGTTAGAATAGAATTCAGTTTGGGAATACCATTTCCTAGTAGTCTGTTTTTGTGATATTCCCTCCAGAGGTGCCCTCCTGGAAGTGACTTGTTTTAGAATTTTTAATGGACCCCTTAAGACCACCTTTTGTGTTTTGATGATTTTTCCCACTTCTTTAAGGACAGTGACTACTGTGAGGAGTCTCTTTTCCCAGCTGGAATACCTCTTCTCGGGGTCTCTGAAGGATTGAGAATAGAATCCCAATGGCCTAGGGCTCCCATCGGGTCCTCGCTGCCAAAGATGGAATGACAGCCCACTTTTGGCAAAACCCCATTCTACCATAATGGGATCAGTAGGGTGTATTGGGCCCAATGATTGATGAGTTTGAATCTCTAGTAGAATTAATTTTAGGGCTTCATCTTGGGGTTCTCCCCAGTCCCAATGTTTGTTTTTCTTCAATAGATCATATAATGGACGGGCAACAATAGATAGGTTAGGGACATGTTTCCTCCAAAACTGGACTGTCCCTAGCAATTCTTGCAATTGCCTTTTATTCTGTGGGACACTGAGGTTTCCCAGTTTTTTAAGTGTGTCCTTTGGGATATTCCATGTCCCTTTACGCCACCATATCCCGAGAAATTTCACCTCTTAAGAGGGAGGCTGGCGCTTTTCATCAGGAATGGTTATATCAATTCCCATCAAGTGATCTATTATTAGGTTATAAACTTCACCCATCCTGGATTCATCCTGACCAGCAATCATAATATCATCAATGTATTGATAAACCTTGACGTCATTATAGTTTTTATTCAAAAGGGCATTTTCCAATTCGGTTGCTAGTGCATGATGGGCCAAAGTAGGTGAATGTTTATAACCTTGGGGAAGCCGGGTAAACATGTATTGATTACCATTCCAGGTGAAAGCAAATTTGTCTTGGTCCTCCTTTTGAATTGGTACCATGAAAAACATGTCTTTTACATCCAGGACAGCCATCACAGGATGGGCTGCTTCCTGGATTTCTGATATCAATTCAGCCAAATTCTGCACTGCAGCAGCAAGAGGTCCTGTATTTGCATTTAACCTGCGGTAATCAACTGTGAGTCTCCATTTGCCGTTTGTTTTTTTAACTGGCCAGATGGAGGAATTAAAGGGTGAATGAGTTTCTATTATTATACCCCTTTCTTTTAAATCCTCAGTCACTTCTTTAATTCCCTCTCTAGCAGCCAGAGATACCGGATATTGTTTGGTGTTTGTTTTCCGGCGTTGTGGTAGTGTAGGAGCTTGTTTTAGTAGCCTAACATTTATAGTGAGTGTTCCAAAATTCCAGCTATTACCACTGTCATCTCTCCACGCTCTACCTTTTAGTATATCCATTCCCAATAAATTGTAGGGAATGTCACCCACTATCATTTCTGTCCGAATTATGTTTTCTTCTCCTGGCAATTTCAGGGAGACTTTAGCAATCTTTTGAGGAGTGGGCTGCCCAAAAGCACCACTCACCAGCATAGACTTTTGAGACAGATTGATGCCACATTGTTGTGCCACATCCTTTCTCAGCGTGGAGATTTGAGCTCCTGTATCCACCACAAATGTAACTGGATACCTTTTAGGACCAACGCTACACGTGATCTCCAAATCACCCCGTGAATTTTGAGTTAATCTCAGGATGTTTTGCCAATCAAGAGGAGGCAAATCCTTTTTAGGGTCAGATTTGGATTCTGTTGTTAGCCAATCATCGGTATTTGAGGCAATGGCTTCCCACATTTGTTCCTGATTATCACCTTCATCAGTTATGTTTTGATTTTGGTTGTTTTCCTCCCTCCGCCGCTTTCTTTGGCGTTTTGCTTTTGAAGGGGGAGGCTTATTTAGTTTCCCAAATTAGAGGATCCATTGTCTTTGGAATTTGGTGTAGGGCACTTCTCAATTAATTCCTTGAGATGGCTATATGAATAGTTCCGTGATAATAGAGTGAGTGGAATCCCTTTGCGTTGGGCCTCCTCTTTGAGCCGTGCAAAAGGTCCGGGTCCGGAACTAGCCTGCAGCCAGGAGCCATTTTGATTTCTTTGATGATCATGTGGACCGCTTTGTCCTTTGCTGCCGGAACTTGTGGATGAATGCTCACCTCGCCCACCTCCTGACGTCTGAGGTGGTGTACCTTGGTGAGCGTGCAGCCACAGCAGTGTAGGTAGGCTTATTATTATTGACCAATTATCTTACTTTTTTGGGATCACATTCGGGAATTTCATACCGCCTACCATATTCGGTCAATTCCTTGGCCAGATCCCCCCAAGTATAGGGGTTTTCATTGGGGTCTGCATTAGCTATTCTGGCCTTAATTTGGATTGCCAGATTTTTTAATTGACCCGAGAGGCCTCTAATCAGGATATCCATCCTCTCTGGCCTCACCTGTTGCAGCAATGGAGAATCATATTGCCTGTCAGCATTCAGTTCATTTTGGTAAATGTACTGAATGACTGCAGCCTTATGAATGTTTTCCATTAGGTGACTTACATCACCTTTCAAAATGTAGGGCTCCCCCCGTGACATGGATTCTAGCAGCCCCACATTGTAAGCTGCTCTCTGTGTCACCAACCAAGGTGCCTCATTGTTTCCTGTGGTCAACAGGATTCCCGGTCCCCAATAACCACTTGCTTCAACCTCTGATAGGCAAATATTATCCCCCCCATCTGCAGAAACGCGGATTACATATTCGGTATCTGATTCAGTAAATTTTTTACTAAATCTTTTCTTTAGATTGGCCAATTCTAGGGGAGAATAAAGGACTTCTCTCCTAGTAGTGTTTGTGCGGCCTCTCCGTGTTGTTTCTTGTTCAATTTTAATTATAGGTCGGAGGGCCTTCTTTGGGGTGACCTCCTCCTCATCAGAACTGGAGGTTTTTGGGGACATTCTCAAGGAGTTTCGGGATGAACTCCTGGAGAGGTTCCCCATCATCTCGATGAGCTTGGCCATTTGTTCACCGAGATTTTTTATTGTGCTGGACACTTCTCCTTTAAAGGAGTCCATCTCCTTCTCCAGTTTGGTCATATTTGAGAAGGCGGTTAATCTCTTTTTTGCCTGTGCCAATTGTGAATTGATTTTGGTGGTGAACATGACCCTTTTTATGTTTTTATCCCCAGAGCTACTCTCCTCTGTATCACTGGATAGTTTTTCTTCTGAAATATCAGGAGATAGCTCTCCGGCTTCAGGGCACATGTTTACATGAGGATCTTCTTCACCATTAATTGGGGTGCTAGTTCTTTCAACCTTGTGTTTTGTTTTGGAGGTAGTGGCTTTCCCGTCACTTCCCTTTGTATCCATTCCAGCAGCTTGTTTATATTTCTCTTTTTCTTCCCAGATAATGTATACTAGAGTTAAATAAGTGCGGGCATGGTAGTAATCCATGCCCTGCTTTTTCATTCACCTTCTTCGTCCCTTAGAAAGGTTGGAGGGGTAATTAAGCCGCTCCAACATTTCTACAACGTTTGCCAAATTGTCGTTAACATAGTACTTGTTAACAATTTCAAGGAAGGTCTGGGAAGGTATGTAATAATTTTTAGCAATCTGCTCCCATAGAGGAGCTAATAAGGGGCACTGCTGGAAGGGGTGCAATGGTAAGTTAGCTGCTTCATCAGTGGCAGCATTGTGTTGGCAGAAAAGCATGTCAAGGAGGCCCATTTCCACGGCAGTATGTGGGTCTATAAGGGAGTATCCCACTTCTGACCACCAATTTAAAATGTCATGGTCCGAGGCTTTGGGTGAGTGTAACGCAGTGTTGGATGAGTGTGTGCTAATGTGTTTCACGAGATACGGTGTTAGTGTGATGTTTTGTATTGCCTCACGAACACCCGTGCCACTTCACACACTATTCGCAGGCACGCCGCCTCACACGCTGTTCTTGTGCGCCTCAACGCTTCACCCATCGCTGGCTGTTTCCCTTGCGGGAGAACGGAATCGCAGCTCAGGGCTCCGCAGTCGCTTTGCGTTTTTTACCGCATCTCAGCCACACCTACTCACTCTGATTTATGTATACGGGAAGCCCTGGACCATGTGCGGAAACACAAGCGGTCAAAGGATCCCGCATTTATACTCCCAAACAGCCCCCCCCTTGGGTATTTCATATACCAGCCGTGGAAATGAGCACCGGCACGGGGCAAGTTAGAATTATGTGCTTTTTACTTTACAATTGGTAAAGCACAACAAGCAATACAAACAAAAGGAACTAGCAACCACCAATTAATAAGAATAATAAAGGGGAGAGTAAACCTGCGCCGACAGGAAAGGATTAGGACAGGGAAGGTATTTGGGGAAAGGTTTCCCGCACCCCCCACCCTCCTCCTGGGGAAGTTAGGGATTTAGGGAAGACGCTGTGGGGAAGGCAGGTTTCTGGGAAAAGGGTCTTATGCCTCCCTGAAGGTTGGAGTTGGGGATCAGCCCCGGCTCTTGATGGCCAGCGTCTCCTGGGTCTTCGCAGGAGCAAGCACACGGGGAAGAGGTTTTTTTCAGCTCCGCTAGCCTTTAAAAAGGCTTGTCTCCCCAGCTCAAGCCCCTGACTATCGGCGAGATGATAAAAGCGGCGGCTGGCAGACACGCTGTCTGGGCAAAACCCAAAATGGCAGCAGGCAAGCAGTGGTGGCGGCGGGCAGCTTATCTGGCAAGCGTGGTCTCCACAGTGACCGTCCTCTTCCCCGAACCGCAGTGGCAACAGGCTGCTCCCTGGTGCTGCTTTATGGAAAAATGTCTTGGTGCAACACGGCGCCTGATTGGTTTGTTTTTCAATCCACTCTACGATTGGTTGAAATTCACCAATCAATCAGCTCTGTGTGTGCTTTCGGGTTTGCAACATTGTTACTCTTTTCCTGCCTTTGGCCACTATAGTCCTCACCTAGGTCCACCTGGGTTTTCCTTTGTTTATTTATTTATTTACTTCCCCTTTTAATGTCCTTTACTTTTAATCCCTTTAACTATGAGAACCATTAATTATGGTCTGTGAGGGGCTTGTCCCTTACATTTCACCCGATGGTTCTTATAGTTCCAGCTCTAGGGTCCTTATGTGGTTCTCCGGTTCACCAGCACAGCCCGCCTCCTTTAACTTGTGGATAATTGCTCAGTCTTTCAGAGGCAGTCTGCTATCTGTATTTCTGCCAAGTCTGTTTCAGTTTGTCCTTGGCTAAATCAGCAAAAGGCATTTCGCTGGCTTGAAAGGCATTCCATCTTGTGTGGGGGGAGAAGGAAAAATAGTCTGTTCCCCACATCTCACCCTGTGGCTTTTAAGACAGCGACAATATAGTGTCCTTCTTGTGTATATATGTATATACGTGTGTTATGTATGCATGTAATTAACCAGGCCCCTGTCCAAACCCTTACCTCACATTAGATCCTTCCCCTCTTCGGGTATTAAAACGTGTATAACTGGAAATAAAAAATAAAATAATAAAATAAATAAATAATGATATAATAAAAAATACAGAGAGAACAGAGCAATTCACATCAATAAATAGGGAACAATTCCCAACAACAATAAGAGAGAATATAGTAATTCATAATAGTAAATAAGGGACCAATTCCTAATTATAACATATAATGCTATATCCATTTAGTGTGGACTGCCAATAAGTTCTACATATATATCTACATATATATAATACAGAACATTAATAAACAACAATCTAATTATACAAATGTTTCTATCTAAAATTAACACTGTCTTAACTATTATACAATATATTACAGACAACAACTCAAAGGCAAGTATAGAAGGAAACAATATTATAGAGTACCTTGTTTAGGCTATGAGGTGATCAGTCTCACAGCGGTCACAAAGTAACTCCTCCGGAGTCCAGTAGCAGGTTGATCAGGCCTGATACTGTCACCGGGATGTCTTTGGCTCTTTAAGTTGTCAGACTAGTAATATAGCCATTAACATTGCTGGACATGAGTACACAAAAATGTAAACACAGGGGAAAAAACTGAGACACTGAATACTCAACATCAATTAACCATTTTGTAATAATTTTATGCTGTTTGTCATTTAAATCAGATGCAAACCAAGTATTTGAGTTCACCGGTGTTTGTAAGGTGAGCTTGACTTTACCAATATTCAGCAGGTTCACCAGAATGGTCTGTCCCAGGTGCAGAGAAGTCTTGGACTTGTAGGGTTTTACGTGCTTTTCTTTATTTTGAGTAGGCGACGTAGGAAAGAAGGCATTTAGACGAGGGCACCTGTTCACCCCCCACCTATTATTTATAGTGGTGACTGCATACCTCAACCTTTCATCCCATCTGGAATCCTGTGGACGAATAAGACTTTTGATTAACACATTAGTACGTTCTACTCCCCCATTCGCTTGTGCGTAGTATGGGACATGAAATGTCCATTTGGTACCTTCTCTTTAGCCCATTGTTGTACCAGGTGTGAGGTGAAATGAGTTCTATTATCAGATTGGATGTTTGTAGGACCCCAAATACCTTTTCTAAGAAGCAAACCGTGTTTTCACCATTTGCCTTAGAAACAGCTTCAGCACAGGTTAGACCTGACACCACTTCTACAATCACAATGATGTATTGTTTGTTTCCTGATTTGTGGAAGGGACCAATGCAGTCCACCTGCCGGGAGAATTGTATCTGTGACCCCCCTGGAGGGGAGCTGGAATGAACAGACAGCAGAACTGACCAAAGGTATTCCATTCCATATATCTACGTAAGCTCTGAGGAAGGTCAGAGATCACAGAATAAAACTTCCTTCCTGCTTTTTCTTCCCTTCTCTTCCGTCCATAGCAGGCATCCAGGGAGGACTCCATCCATCACCGTCGACCCCAGGCTCAGCCCTGACCCTCATAACTCTCCCCACAACCCTGTCTGCTCTGCTGTTATCTCAGGTAGCGGACTCAGAGTTTTTGGGACTTCTCACAGCTAAGGAGAATGCCAGGAGAGTTGCTGGGGGTGGGAGGAGGCAAGAGGCTTTTGGACATTCCTGAAAACACTTGTATATAATTGTACATGTAATTAAAGCTGTCTAATTTAGTTTTCAATCCAGCTAAGTCTCTCTCCTAATTCTCTCTCCTTCCCTACCTGGGTGAGAGGGGGAGGGGATCGAGAGCTTGTTGTCTCTGGTTTAATTGCCGATCCTGAGTCAACCTTTGACAGCCATTCAAGCAATTGCTCCCACTCTTGATTTTCTCCTGCTGTAATGGGTGTTCTAATTTCCACTACATTGATTTTAGCCAGTTCATCAACATAGTTATTCCATCTACTAGCTTCATCCTTCAGGTTGGTCTGGTGAGAAGGAATCCACCCTACATGAAAGTTAGGATTTATCTTGGCAATTTCCAATATCTGTTGCCATTTCTCTTTCTGCCAGACCAGCACCCTGTAATTTCCCAATTGTTCTGTTCCCCGAAAGTTATCCATTCCACACAGCCCTTAAAGACCGAAAAGGAATCTGTGTAGATGTACACAGCGTCCTTGGAGGCTTTTTCTTTCACAAAAACATTGAGAACAGCATCCAGCTCCCCCACTTGTGCACTGCCTTTATCATGATTTTTTATTTGTACAGCTGTGGAGGGTTTAACTGCAGCAAATCTGAACAACCAGGTTTTACCTTCTCTTTGGGCTGACGCATCTGTAAACCAAGCATTAACCATTTCACTCTTGTATTCCGGGGCCTCTTTAATAGGACTGGGAGTTTTGACTATTAAATTTTTCTCCTCTGTAGATCCAATTTGTTCCTGAATTTTTAATTGTTTATCTGGGCCTTCTTCAAGCTTGAAAAGGCCAGAATAATACTCAGTTTTGCTATACCACTTTCTGATTGTTCTCTTTTGGAATATTCCTTCTGGAGGGGCTTTCCCAGACAGCACTTTGAATGGGCCTTGTAGAATTACCTTTTGTTTTTTGATGATTTTGCTGACCTCTATTAGTGCCGTGCACACTGTTAGCAATCCTTTTTCTAGAGTGGAATATTGCTTCTCTGAGTCCTTAAAGGACTGAGAATAAAAGCCAATTGGTCGTGTACTCCCATTAGGTCTCTGTTGCCAGAAGTGATATGATAAGGCACTAGCTGAGAATCCCCATTCTATTATTATTGGATCCTCTGGGTGGAGAGGTCCCAGAGTTGGAAAGGTCTGTGCTTCCAATACTAATAGTTCAAGGGCCTCATCATGAGATTTATTCCATTCCCAGTGACGATTCTTTTTCAATAGATCATAAAGAGGACGTTCTATAACAGAAAAATCTGGGATGTGCTTTCTCCAGTACTTAAGGTTTCCTAGTATTCCTTGCAGTTCCTTTTTTTGTTGGATGGTACTTTTATCTGATTCAGCTGAGACAAAGTATCAGAAGGAATATTCCAGGTTCCCCCCTTCCACCTTATTCCCAGAAATTTTGCCTCCTGGGAGGGGGGGTTGCCTTTTTTCTTCAGGGATTTCTATCTGCATGTCTGTTAAATGCTTAATTATGGCATCATAAACTGCCTTTACCTCTCCCTCACTCTGGCCGCCTATCAGCACATCATCTGTGTACTGATAGACTTTTACTTTGGAATTATTTTTGATTTCTGGAATGTTTTCCAGTTCACACGCAAGTGCGTGATGGGCCAGTGTGGGTGAGTGTTTATATCCCTGGGGCAACCTTGTGAAGGTGTACTGTACCCCATCCCAAGTGAACGCAAAATGTTTTTGGTCTTCAGGATTGATAGGGACCTGGAAAAACATATCCTTTATATCCAGGGAGGCCAGCACTGGATGTGCTGCTTCCTAGATTTCTAGCACCAGATCAGCAATGTTAGGTACAGCAGCTGTGAGTACTTCTGTATTGGCATTTAGCTTCCTGTAATCCACTGTCATTCTCCATTTACCATTTAGTTTCCTTACAGGCCAGATTGGGGAATTGAATGGTGAATGACAGGGCACAATAATACCCCTTTGCTTCAAATCAGAAATTACTTCTTTAATGCCATTTTTGGCAGCAGTCGGGATGGAATATTGTTTTACTTTTGTTATCTGTCTTTTGGCAGGCGCGGAGCACACTGCAACAACCTTATCTCAGGTGTAGGTGTGCCAAAATTCCAGCAGCGGCCTTCTTCATCCCTCCACGCTCGGCCTGTGAGAACATCCAGTCCTAATAAATTAAAAGGAATATCACCCACAATCATCTCGGTCCGAATTGGTTTGTCCTCTCCTGGAAGATGTATGGTGACTTTAGCTGTTTTCTGTAAAACAGAGTTACCAAATGCTCCACTTACATATATTGGCTTTGAAGATAAGGTAATGCCACAGTGTTCAGCTTCATCAGCTTTCAGTGTGGAAATTTGTGCTCCTGTGTTGTCAAGATCCGACAAAAGATTCAAATCCTGACACCAATTAAATAAATGAAGTGATCCAGGCTCTTGTATGTAAGTGTATATGGGTGGTGCTATGTATGGGCGGAGTGTATGCAAAGATCTTGCCCTCACACACCCGGTTTGATTAAAGCCCAAAATCACAATGTTCAGGGGACTCGAGCGGTTAGTCCCGTGCTGATACCTCCGGTGCACCCCCGCCACTACAGCTATTTTAAGGGATATTTGCTGTAGAAACAGAAAATTCCACACTCGGGAAGTTTAAACTATGTGCTTGTTTTACTTTACAATTAATTCAGAAGGCACAATGTGACTAATACAAGAATTAGCAACCACTTATCAGCTATAAAATGTATGGGAGGGGCACCCGCACCGAATCAGGGAAGGTAAAGGAAAAGATAAAAGATAAAAGGATTAGAGAGTCTCCCAACTCCTCCCACCTCCCAGGGTAATTTAGAGTAAGGGAAAAGCAGACGGGAAAGGCGGTCTTTAGGTAATTATCTTACGCCTCGTATCCCGGCGGAGTCAGAGACCAGCCCTGGCTCTTGGTGACCAGCTCTTCCTTGAAGATCTTCAGGGGGAGAGCACCTAAGGCCTCAGCTCCAAGAGCCTTTAAAAAGGCTTTTAGCCTGGGCTCGATCCCCCACAGTGTGGTGAGCGGGGCGGCGTGCTGGCTGGAGACGGCGGAGCAATGCGCGGCGGAGCGGCTGGACGCGGCTACCGGAGCGGCGGGATGCGGCTACCGGAGCGGCGGCGAAGCGGCTGGCGCTGGACGCGGCGGTTTCTTCTCCTCTTTCTTCTTCTGGCGACCCCGGGCTTCCAACTGCCCCGAGGCTGTGGAGGCGGTCGCCTTTATTGGAAAAATGCCAGGCGGGGTCTGGCTTCTGATTGGTCTGTCACTTTTCAATCCGCCCTGCCATTGGTCCCTGGCGCTGAGGCGCCGAAAAGTCTCTCAGAGCCTGGTATGCTGTTTTTTTTTTCTTTTTCTCTTTTTCAGTCAGTCCTCAACCAGGTCCGCCTTTAACCCTTTCCTGCCTCTAACCCTTATTGCCATGAGAATCATATATATGGTTTATGTGGGGCATATCTTTAATGAATGTAGGGGCCGTCCCTCACATTTCACCCCGTGATTCTCATGGTGGTGTTTCCCAGGGTTCCCAATGGTTGCTAATTCTTAAAAGGCAAACTATCCTACACAGGGGATACATATTAACGTCTTTCTCCACACAGGGAGAACTGGTATAACTTTTGAAACATTGTATTGTCTCCACGCAGGGAGGAAAGCATTGGAAAATAGTATTAATTCAGTGGTACATAAGTGGTACATTAATTCAGTGGTACATAAGGAGCTTAAAACTTCAGAAAAGTGTTCTTTAAACTTTAACAGCCTGTTGAACCTTAATGACTGGACTTTTATTATTGCAATAGACGAGGAATTAGTGCATCCTCTTTCTAACCTTGAAAACTTATTTGTTACCTTTCTCCTTTTTAATTGGAAGATCTGGGTCTCCAATCAAGGCATTCATTTCCATACGGATTCTATTTTCTTCCTGGTTGTTTGGATCTGATTGAGTTTTAATGCGAGCTACCCTTTTGGGCATCGCATAATTGGAATACCAAATATTGCATAATGAACAAAAGCAAGGCATTATTATTATTAAAACTATAAGAACAATAAGGAGGTAAACCCAATTGCCAATATTGCTAAAGAAAGATGTAACTTTTGCCCAGTCAAACCCCTTCCAAACTTGAGTTGGTGTATAGGCTGTTTTCCTGATTCTGTCAGCTAGATTTTTGATGATTTCCCCATTATCGTCTATTTGCAAGCAGCAATTGGTCAGATTAAATTTAACACATACGCCTCCCTCTGCAGCCAATAAATAATCAAGAGCCATTCTGTGTTGATAAATTGTGGTCCTCATCTGAGATAATTGGTTGGCTGTCAAGGTTAAGGCTTCAGCTGTCCAATTAGACACTACTTCCACAACTGCTTGCAGTCGGATTATTCTATTCAAATTGTAAATTGGATCCCTAGCCCCATTAATTATTTCGTAAGGATTCCACGAGGCTGGATCATAATATCTTATGATTCGTTCTGGGGTCCACTCCTCGCCCTTCCATTTCTGTTTACTAAGTGTAATGGATGGTATATTCAAAGTATCCCTTTTCCTTCTGATAACAGATTCTGGTTCATTATCATTAACTGCATACATAACCTTAAAATAAGGTCTGATAATTCCAACAAAACAGGTTCCCACCCAGTGTTTGGGTAATTTCCTGTAGGCAGTGTGGCCACAAACCCAATAGTGACCTTTATAAGCCCATGTTTCACCATGGTAAGTGAGGAAAGGTATTATAAAGTAGTTATCAGCCTCCTCCTCACTAATTGGAAATGTTACACCTTGAAACTTATTATGGGTGATACCATCACACTCCCATATATCTTTTAATTTCTTACAACGGTCAGACCCAAGACCTGTTAGATCCTTATGGGACCAGTACTTTTTAAATTTGACAACCTTCCCAAACCGGTCTCTCCAATTCATCATACGCTTTGTATCCATGCAAGAGGCAGAGTGAAATTCCCTTCCCCAACAATCACGATCTCCAGTTAGGGTATAATTGCACTCAGAATGCCCAATAAACACCTGAGTGTCTCGCCTCTTTTCTGTTTGATTTCTCTGTATGCAAAATTTCGCAACTGGAATGCTATGGACTTTCCAGGGGTCAGCATCATCCCTCCAATGTCTTACACTTTTGTTTTGTCTGAATAATTGTGGAGGTATTTCATGGGCTAGCCATGGCCATTCATTGAAACCATGGTGGCTTCCACATACCCAGCAGTTTTTAAGATTCAGAATATTACTTATGTTTTGACCCAGACTTACAAAGTGATTCTTTGCCCATGGAGTGTGCATAAACTTTGTGTTATTGTCCTGAGTTAGGGCTTTGGTTCCAGACAGGTGCATTAGTAACACACAAGTCAGGATCGACGTTACCATTCTTATAGTCTTCATTCTGGCGTGTATGGTCTTCGTCTCTTTCTGCAAGCGAGTTCTCTCCCTTTGCTTTCTTCAGCGTGCCCGTCGTATTCTCTGTAACCAATAATCTCAATTGAACAGATTACAGGGTTGCAACAATCCATTTGGTACTAATCTTATATTCTACTCCCTGTTTATCTTTGGCTTTCCAGGATTTTTCATTGTAAGGAGACTGTAATATCAATTGAATATTACCAATATTAGGTAATTTAACCAGGACTGTTTGACCTACAGCATAGGGGCTTTTGAGTTTGTTTCCCAGTGGTCTGGAGGAAGGTGGTTCCGGGTAAAATGCATTAAATCTGGGGCAGCCATTGACTCCCCATCTATTATTTACCACAAACAAAGCGAAACTAAGTCTCTCGTCCCATTGGGGACGATGAGGCTTCAAAATCCCTTTCAGCAGACCATTGGTTCGCTCTACTATCCCATTTGCTTGGGGATAGTAGGGTGTATGAAAACCCCATTTGATATTTTCTCCCTTTGCCCATTGTTGTACCAATGTTGTTCTGAAGTGAGAGCCATTATCAGACTGAATGGTCTCAGGCTTTGGGAATACTGCAAAGGTTTCTTTTAAAAAGTCCAAAGTACTTTCTCCATTTGCTTTATATACCGATTTTGCCAATGTTAATCCTGAGATGATTTCCACCATGACAATTATGTATTGTTTTCCCTTAGATTTTCTGAATGGACCAATATAGTCCACTTGCCAAGTAGACCAAAGAGTTTTGTTACTCCTCAAATGTAAATCCTCTTTCATTGGGTGCTTATCATATTTGATTTTGCACTGGTCACAGGAAGTTATCATCATTTTGCAGGCTTCTCGTGAAACTGGCCAGCCGCGAGACTGTGCCTCTTTATATAAGTCATTATAGCCAGAGTGCCCTCGCTTACAATGTAACCACTCAAGGAGCTTCCCCCATTCAGTGGTTTCTCCTTTTCTGATGGCTTCTCTAATTTCGAGCCAATTTATTCGGGCCAATTCATCTACTTCATTATTCCATTTTGCAGCCTCATTTGTCATGTCGGCCTGGTGAGAAGGTACCCACCCGACATGGAAATTAGGATTGTTTTTGGCAATTTCCAATATAGCTTTCCATTTTTCTGATTGCCAAACAGGTACACTGTTAATTTGCCACTGATTTTCTTGCCAGAATGTAATCCATTCAGTGCACCCTTTATATACCGCATAGGAATCTGTATAAATATATACAGGCTCCTTGGTATCCTTCTCTTTCAGGACTACATTGTAAACTGCATCGAGTTCACCCACTTGGGCACTACCAGTCCCTTCATTTGTTATTGTTTGTTTGGTTTTGGTATTCAATGCTGCAGATTTGAACTTCCACTCTCCTCTCTCTCTCTGTGAGGAGGCGTCAGTGAACCAAACAATTCCCAGTCTGTCATTGAATTCTGGTGCCTCTTTAATCGGGGATTGAATTTTCCTGGCCAATTCTTGTTCTGGATCAATTTCATACAATACATCCTCCTGGATATTTAGTGTTTTATCAGGTCCTTCAGTGATGGAAAATAGGTTGGCATAAAATTCAATTTGAGAATACCATTTGCGAGTGGTTTGCTTTTGGGCAATCCCTTCCGGAGGGCTCGTCCTGAAATCACTTGCTTTAGGACCTTAAATGGCCCTCGCAATACCACTCTTTGTGTTTTGATCAGTTTTTCTGCTTCTTTCAAGGCTGTGACTACAGTGAGGAGTCCCTTCTCCCAACTAGAATATCTTCTTTCTGTTTCTTTGAAGGATTGGGAAAAGAATCCCAGTGGTCTGGGAGCTCCACTCGGCCCTCTTTGCCAAAGGTGGAATGACAAACCACTTTTAGCAAAGCCCCACTCTATGATTACTGGGTCTTCAGGGTGGACTGGGCCCAGGGATTGGTGCATTTGTATTTCCATCAGTATTAATTTGAGGGCTTCATCATGAGGATCACTCCAATCCCAATGTTTCCCCTTTTTCAGTAGATCATAGAGTGGTCGAGCAATTATGGACAAATTAGGAACATGTTTGCGCCAAAATTGAATTGTGCCCAGCAATTCCTGCAACTGCTTCTTATTCTCAGGGACCTTAATATTTCCCAGTCTTATCAAGGTATCCTGAGGGATGTTCCAGGTACCCTTCCGCCACTGAATTCCTAAAAACTTAACCTCGGAGGCAGGAGGCTGGCACTTATCATCAGGAACTTCGATGTTGAGGCTTTTGAGGTGGTCTTTTATTAGGATATAAACCTCCCCCACCCTTGACTCATCTTGCCCAGCAATCAATATATCGTCAATGTATTGATAGATTTTGACATCATGATAATCTTTTCCTGAAAGCGCTCGTTTCAATTCTGTTGCTAGTGCATGGTGTGCCAAGGTTGGTGAATGCTTATAGCCTTGGGGAAGCCGGGTGAAAGTGTATTGATTACCACCCCAGGTGAAAGCAAACTGACTTTGGTCCTCTTCTCGAATTGGTACTGTGAAAAACATGTCTTTGATATCCAGCACAGCCATCACAGGATGAGCTGCTTCCTGGATTTCCGATAACAATTCAGCCAAATTTGGCACTGCTGCAGTCAGAGGTCCTGTGTTTGCATTTAACCTCCGGTAATCAACCGTAAGTCTCCACTTTCCGTTGGATTTCTTAACTGGCCAGATGGGGGAATTAAAGGGTGAGTGAGTTTCTATTACTATACCCCTTTCCTTTAAGTCCTCAATCACTTCCTTGATTCCCTCTCTGGCGGCCAGGGACACTTGGTATTGTTTTGTATTTGTTATCTGGCTTTGAGGTAGTGCAGGAGCCTGTTGTAAAAGCCTAACATCTAGAGTGGGTGTACCAAAGTTCCAGCAATTACCACTATCATCTCTCCACACTCTGCCTTTTAAGATATCCATTCCCAATAAATTGTAGGGAATGTCACCCACTATCATTTCTGTCCGAATTGTGCTGTCTTCGCCTGGCAATTTTAGAGAGACTTTGGCGATCTTTTGTGAGGTGGGCTGGCCAAAAGCACCACTCACCAGCATAGATTTTCGAGACAGACTGATGCCACATTTCTGGGCCACGTCTTTCCTTAGTGTGGAGATCTGTGCTCCTGTATCCACAACAAATGTAACTGGATACTTTTTAGGACCAACACTACACGTGAGTTCCAAATCACCCCGTGAGTTTTGGGCTAACCTTAGGATATTTTGCCAATCCAGATGAGGCAAATCTTTTTTAGGGTCAGATTTGGGTTCAGTAGTTGGCCAATCATTTGTGTCTGGGGCCTTGGCTTCCCACGTTTGTGCCCGATTGTCACCTGCAATTTCATTTTGATTTGAGCAGATTACCTCCCGCTGCCGTTAGCTTTGGAGTTGTTTTTTAGCTTTGGGAGGTTTATTTAGTTTCCCGAATTGGAATTGTCTTCTGTTGATTTTGGGGTAGGCCACTTATCAATCAGATCTTTGAGGTGGCTATAACTATAGTTCCGTGACAACAAGGTCAGCGGGATCCCCTTACGGCGAGCTTCCTCCTTAAGCCGCGCAAAAGGTCCTGGGTTGGAACTAGCCTGTGTCCAGGAGCCATTTTGATTTTTTAGACGATCACGTGAATCATTGCGTCCTTTGTTGCTGTGGTTCATGGATGGACGCTCACCTCGCCCACCCCTTGACGTCTGAGGGGCATGCCTAGATGGGTGTGCAGCCACCACAGCATAGGAGGGCTTATTATTTTGAGCCAATTGTCTCACCTTTTTAGGGTCATATTCAGGAATTTCATAGCGTCTCCCATATTCAGTTAATTCTTTTGCCAGGTCACCCCAGGTATAGGGGTTCTCCTCGGGGTCAGAACTAGCAATCCTGGTTTTAATTTGGATCGCCAAATTTTTCAATTGTCCGGGAAGTCCCCGAATAAGGACATCCATCCTTTCTGGCCGAACTTGCTGGAGAAGTGGGGAATCACAATTCTTGTTCAGTTCACTCTGATAAATATATTGAATTACAGCGGCCTTGTGAATGTTCTCCATCAAGTGGTTAATGTCCCCTTTTAGAATATAGGGTTCACCCCGTGACATGGGGTCTAACAAACCCACATTATATGCCGCTCTTTGGGTGACTGACCATGGGGATTCATTATTGCCAGTAGTGAGAAGGATTCCTGGTCCCCAATAGCCACTTGCTTCGTGTTCTGACAGTTTTATATTATCCCCGCCATCAGCAGAGACCCGTATCACATATTCAGTGTCAGATTCTGTGAATTTTTTGGAAAATCTTTTCTTTAGATCTGCCAATTCCAATGGGGAATAAGGGATCTCTTTTTGAGTTGTATGGGTACAACCCCTTCTTGTAGTTTCAGTCTCAGTCTTTATAATGGGTCTGAGAACTTTTGGGGCATCCTCCTCAGATTCAGAGGTGGAGTATTTTCGGGAGACTCTTGAGGAGCATCGAGAGGAGCTCCTTGAGAGGTTCCCTACAGCCTCAGTTAATTTGGTCACATTTTCACTGAGGGTTTTCATAGAGTTAGTAATTTCCCCTTTGAAAGAGGAAAAGTCCTTTTCAAACTTTGCCCAATCTGAGAAGGCATTGAGCCGCTTTTTTGCCTGAGAGATTTGTGAAGCCGCTATTTCAGTCAGTGGTTTGAAGGAGACTCTCTTAACAGTCCCCTCACCGAGGTCACTATCCTCAGTATCACTGGACAATTTTTCATCTGAGGGATCAGTGGCTTGATCGAGCTCAGAGTTCATAGATTCCCCCTCTTGACTTTGGTTATTCGTGGCATTGTGCTTCAATTGGGACATCCCTGCTGTTCCAGCCTCTCCTCTTTCAACAATGTTTTTGTATTTTTCCTTTTCCTCCCATGAGATATAAGCCAATGTTAAAAATGTTCTGCCATAATAATGGTCCATGCCTTTTTTCTTTATTCGGCGCCTGTGGCCTTTAGAGAGTTTAGAAGGGCACTCAAGCCTCTCTAGCATCTCGGCTACACCTTCCAGGTTGTCCTTATTGTAATAATTGTTAACAATTTCGAGAAACGTTTGAGATGGAAGAAAATCATTCCTTGTGATTTGGTCCCAAAGTGGAGCCATCCAAGAGCATTGTTGGAAGGGATGCAAAGGGAGGTTTGCAGACTCATCAGGAGTCGTTGTGTGTTGCTTGAACAGCATATCAAGGAGTCCCATTTCTACAGCAATATCCTGGGTGTGCACGGGGTATCCCACTTCTGACACCAATAATATAAATGTCAAGATCCGACAAAAGATTCAAATCCTGACACCAATTAAATAAATGTAGTGATCCAGGCTCTTGTATGTAAGTGTATATGGGTGGTGCTATGTATGGGCGGAGTGTATGCAAAGATCTTGCCCTCACACACCCGGTTTGATTAAAGCCCAAAATCACAATGTTCAGGGGACTCGAGCGGTTAGTCCCGTGCTGATACCTCCGGTGCACCCCCGCCACTACAGCTATTTTAAGGGATATTTGCTGTAGAAACAGAAAATTCCACACTCGGGAAGTTTAAACTATGTGCTTGTTTTACTTTACAATTAATTCAGAAGGCACATTGTGACTAATACAAGAATTAGCAACCACTTATCAGCTATACAATGTATGGGAGGGGTACCCGCACCGAATCAGGGAAGGTAAAGGAAAAGATAAAAGATAAAAGGATTAGAGAGTCTCCCAACTCCTCCCACCTCCCAGGGTAATTTAGAGTAAGGGAAAAGCAGACGGGAAAGGCGGTCTTTAGGTAATTATCTTATGCCTCGTATCCCGGCGGAGTCAGAGACCAGCCCTGGCTCTTGGTGACCAGCTCTTCCTTGAAGATCTTCAGGGGGAGAGCACCTAAGGCCTCAGCTCCAAGAGCCTTTAAAAAGGCTTTTAGCCTGGGCTCGATCCCCCACAGTGTGGTGAGCGGGGCGGCGTGCTGGCTGGAGACGGCGGCGGGGGGGCGGAGCAATGCGCGCGGAGCGGCTGGACGCGGCTACCGGAGCGGCGGGATGCGGCTACCGGAGCGGCGGGATGCGGCTACCGGAGCGGCGGCGAAGCGGCTGGCGCTGGACGCGGCGGTTTCTTCTCCTCTTTCTTCTTCTGGCGACCCCGGGCTTCCAACTGCCCCGAGGCTGTGGAGGCGGTCGCCTTTATTGGAAAAATGCCAGGCGGGGTCTGGCTTCTGATTGGTCTGTCACTTTTCAATCCGCCCTGCCATTGGTCCCTGGCGCTGAGGCGCCGAAAAGTCTCTCAGAGCCTGGTATGCTGTTTTTTTTTTTCTTTTTCTCTTTTTCAGTCAGTCCTCAACCAGGTCCGCCTTTAACCCTTTCCTGCCTCTAACCCTTATTGCCATGAGAATCATATATATGGTTTATGTGGGGCATATCTTTAATGAATGTAGGGGCCGTCCCCCACATGTGTCTACCACAAAAGTGACAGGATAACGTTTAGGCCCTACAGCACAAGTAAGTTCCAAGTCCCCATCTTTATTTTGAACTAATCTTAATACATTTTGCCACTCTTTTGGAGGTCTGGGAGTTTTAGGGTCCGAGTGAGTATTGTTTATTTGGGAGGCATTTCATTTTCTGTATTAGAATCCTGTGTTATTCCCCTCCTCTGCTGTCTTTTAGACTTTCTTTTCTTTGCAAGAGGAGAGTTATTTAGTTTTCTGAATTAGTGGTTAGAGATCTTACTCTTGATCCCCCTCTGGACCTAGATCTTCCTCTGGACCTAGACCATGACCTAGGCCTAGACTGATTTTGTCTCGGATTAACTAGTCTACGCCAGAAGTTAACTAGTTCTTTTAGGAGATTATAAGAATAACTTTGAGCCAAAAGTGAAGCCAGGATCCCTAAACGCCTGGCTTCCTCCTTAAGCCTAGTGTATGGCCCCTGATTATCTTGTGATGAAGTACGTTGTGTCTCGGGGAGTTGGTTTCCAGGCGAGCTTTTTGCTTTTTTTCTTTTGTCTATCCCTATTCACCCCTGTCCAGTCACCCCGTGATTTCTCTTGCTGTTTAGGAGAGGGGGTGTTCCTAGAAGGAGGGGGGTTCCAAGGTGCCTTAGCAGCCACCTCAGCATATGAAAGTCGAGTGACTTGCCTGACTGCAGAAGATTTGCCAGAACCTCCAGATTCACCATATTTCTTTCCATAAGCTACCAAGTCTTTGGCTAGCATAGCCGATGTAGGGCGTATGTTGCCACTTTCAATCACTTTCTGATATTGGATAGCTTCAATTTTAAGTGCTGGAGAGAGCCCCTTGATCAAAACAGTTAATCTTTTTGGTTTCACTCTAAGAGACAAAGGACTACTCTGATCTGGTACTAACTCACCGTCATAAATCAGCTGAAGTACTGCAGCTTTGTGGACATTTTCCATGATATTAGAGTGATCCCCTTGCAGGGCATCCGGTTGTCCTCTGCTAACGGGATCTGTGGTGTCAACACAAAAAGCTGCACTCTGAGTTAGAGACCAGGGGTGATCTGGTTCTCCAGTTACTAAGACAATTCTGGGTCCCCAGTACCCACCAGCTTTGTGTTCATTTAACAGAATATCGTCTTCCCCTGTGAGGGACACTCTCATAACGTATTCAGCTTCTGTCTCAGACTGAAGCCTGCAGTATTGCTTTTTAAGCTTTGCCAGTTCTAGTGAAGTGTAAGGTTTTTCCTTCACCTCCATATCTCTCTGTGCAGCACCTGCTCTTTGAGAATAAGTAGTTGTCCTAACTGGGCGCACATGTCTATGTTCCACTTCCTCCTGCTCTTCCTCCTCTTCCGAACTATAGTGAGGAGCCCTAACATAACGTGTCAATTCTTGCATTCCTTTACACAGCTCATCTATCTTGACAGCTACAGCCTCCGACCCTCCATTAGCTGGGGGGGACGAAGGGAGTGGACAGGCGGCAGCCCATTCTACGAGTGTGTGAAGAACTCCAACTTTTTATTTTAAAGACCATTCTTTCATGTCAAGGACCCGACTAATAACTTGATTGGGATCTAACTGACCAATATTGGGCTTACCACTCTCCTGCCCTTTGGAAACTTGTGCTGTGTCCTGAATTGGATCTGACTGATCACCCTCAGATGCGTCCTCCTTCTTAGAAGGGGGAGCAACCTTTTGTCTTAACTGCTCTCGCAGGTTATTATTCTCTTGTTGCAGGTTTTCATTCTCTTGGTACATTCTTGTTTGCTCTCTTCGTAGCACTCTAACATCTCGCTGCATCCCTTCCATCGCCAGTTGCATGCCTATTTTCTCTCGTTGGGTCTGTTGTAGGGTTTGTTGCACCTCCTCATATGTCTTGTGCAGCTCCCTATATTTCTTATCTATCTTTACAGCCTCCTGTTGCAGCGCATCATATTCCTGCTGTAGCTTCTTATATTCATGTGGCAGCTGCTTACATTTTTCGTGCCGCTTCTCCTTCTGCACCCCTGCAGATCTGCACTCAAGCCTTTGCAGTAACGCTTCAAATTCCTGCTGCAACTTACTATACTTCTCCTGTAACTCCTTAACCTCTTGCTGTGATGCTTTCTCTGTAAGTTCCTGCTTTAACTCATTAACCTCTTGATGTAACTCTAACTCCCTAGCCTCTTGCTGCAATGCTCTGTCTGTAAGCCCTTTAATATTGTCCTTTAAGCATGTAAGGCACGATATATCCAACCTTTCCAGAACCTCGGTTCTTTCTGCACGACTGGCATCCTCTATGTCCGTAGGGATACTCTTGGTGCTCATTTCGATACCATTTTTTTTTTCTTTTCTATTAATTTAGAAATTGAGAACGTGGTCTGGGGGCTCCAAATGACCCTCTATCCCACTCCTGACACCAGAAATGTTGCAAGCTGATATCAAAAGCCACCAGCTATCAGGATGCTTTCGCGACTTTTTCCCCGCCCTCCAACAGAGAGGTTTGTAAACGAGACTGCACGCGCGGCCGCTGTGGGACTGTATCTTAGAGTGTAGATTGGAATGCCCCTCACCACGCTCACAAATTGTTACCGAGACCAATGTTTAACTAACAGATTATTAAGGGTTAACACAAACTGAGGGACCGAGGTTCAGGGAAGGTAGTCTAGGTATATATCAGGAAGGAAATTGGGGTTCTGTGGTATTTAGTAAGTGCACTCCCCACGGAAGAGGTGTAGGAAGGATTAATGGAGGAGAAGGGTAGGAATCGGGCCCAGTAGATATGTGTATGTGGATATGTGTGTGTGTGTGCGCGTGCGTGTGCGTGTGTGTGTGTGTGTATGCGTGTTACCCTCCTTCCGCAGTGAGGATGTGATCAGCGTCCTGACGACTCCGCGGCCCCGTGACGGGGGGCAACCCGGCGGGTCGACTCCTTCGGCAGGCAATAGCCACAGGCAGTCACGGCGGGCAGGCACAGTAGGCAGGGCAGGCAGAGCAAACAGGCACGGCTCCGGTCTGGGCAGCGACCTCCAGGCTCCACTTCGGGCGGCGACTCCCAGGCTCCACTTCGGGCTGCAGGGAGGCGGCGATCCCCCGTGAGCGAGCACAGGCTCCCCCGCGCGGAGCGTCTGCAGTACTTGCAGGTAGCTCAGTCGATTACCGAGTCCCACAGATGAAGGAAAGTTCTCCGGTTCACCGGCACAGCCCACCTCCTTTAACTTGTGGTTAATTGCTCAGTCATTCAGAGGCAGTCTGCTATCTGTATTTCTGCCAAGTCTGTTTCAGTTTGTCCTTGGCTAAATCAGCAAAAGGCACTTCGCTGGCTTGAAAGGCATTCCATCTTGTGTGGGGGGAGAAGGAAAAATAGTCCGTTCCCCACAGGATGATATACTGTTAGCTGCTAAACAGCAAGCAGATTTGCTACAGGCACTGACTCAGTTGAAGCACTCTCTGGAAACTTATGGTTTGCAATTGGCACCTGAAAAAATCCAAAAGGAAGCTCCCTGGAAATATTTGGGTGGGCGGCTGTATGCAGGTACGGTTTTCCCTCAATGTCTCTATTGTTACCTCCATAAATACTTTACATGATCTGCAGAAGTTGTTAGGAACCGTCAATTGGATTAGACTGTTATTGGGAATCACTACAGAGGAATTGTCTCCACTTTTTTCACTCTTGAAAGGTGAGGCTGACTTAATGTCATCTCGGCGCCTCACAGCTGAGGCAAAACAAGCATTGGACCATGTGGCTGACAAAATTGCATCTTCTTATGCACATAGGTTGCAATCTGCTTTGCCCATCTCTGTTTGTGATTTATAGTTCTTTCCAACCGTATGGACTGATTGGGCAATGGAGAGAGACAGACATGAGTCTCTTTGTCTTGGAATGGGTATTTCTGTCACATGCCTTTACCAGGATGGTGACTACTGCATTGGACATAGTCATCAACGTGATTTCCTGAGGCAGGTTGAGAGTTCAGCAACTGTCAGGAAAGGATCCGGATTGTATTTATTTTCCATTCACTAAGGAGATCTTTGACACATTGTTACATGAATCACTGTCATTGCAAGCTGCCCTCACTGATTATTTAAACATTTGTAAATTTTCTCTCCCACGGCACAAGTTGCTACATTCTTTGTCAGATCTGCCCTTGCAGCCTCTTATGTTGGTGTCTGTGATACCCCTGGAAGGTGCCCGTACAGTGTTTGTTGATGGTTCAGGGCGATCACACAAGGCTGTGATGGTGGTTTGGCGACCAGAAACAGGTAAAGATTGGCATTCATCAGTAATTACGGTGGAAGGTTCCACTCAAGTGGTGGAACTGTCTGCTGTGCTCCATGCCTTTTCCCTTTTTCCCTCAGAGCCTTTGAATATTGTTGCAGATTCTTTATATGTGGTGGGTATGGTACAAAGGATAGCTGACTCTTTCTTGAAGGAGGTTCACAATCGCCAGCTGTTTGACTTATTTGTTCAGTTGGCAAAAACTCTGAAGGGCTGCTGTGGCAGACTAGTTCTCCCCCCACACAACAGACTGCCTTTCAAGCCAGCGAAGTGCCTCTTGCAGCCAAGGACAGACTGAAATAGCCATGGCAGAAATGCAGATAGCAGACTGCCTCTGAAAGACTGGGCACCCGGCCATGTACTGAAGGAGAACGTTATCTAAAGGGAGGCGGGCTATGCCAGTGGAGCCGCTGGACCCACTGAGCTACCTGTCAGAGTGCAGCTACGCGCGGGGGGGCTGGTGCTCGCCCACGGGGGAATCGTCTCCTCCTCCCCCTGCCGCTCGAAGCGGAGCCGGGGACTCGCCGCCTCCCTGCTCGCCGCTTGAAGCGGGGTCTGGATTGCTGCCTGCTGCTGCTCGCCGGTGCCAGGGAAGACTGCTGTGCCGTGGTGTCTACTGTGCTGCGCCTGCAGGAGGGGTCGCTTACTAATTCCATAGACCCCTGATATATACCTAGATAACCTTCCCTGAACCTTGGTCCTCTAATAAACCTCCTAGTGTGTAAGTGAAATATTGGTCTTTGTGAGCGTGGGGGGGGGGCATTCCACTCCACCCTCTAAGGTACGGTCCCATCTACGAACCTCTCCGCTCCCTGCCAAGAAGGCGGGGGGGGGAGGGAATAGTCGCGGAAGCATCCTGACATCCGATAACCATTAATATAGGTCCGCGACAGCTGCAAACATCCTTTTTTTAATCATGCATATTCGGTCTCATACTACTCTGCCTGGACCAATAGCGGAGGGTAATTGTGTTGCAGTAATTGTTATCTCAGTATGGCAGTTTCAACCTCTCGAGCCTTTGAGCGAGCACGTCTGTCTCATGATTTCTTTCATCAGAATGCTAGTTCCCTTTGCAAAACGTTTGGCCTTACCATGGAGCAGGCTAGGGACATTGTATGTGCCTGTGCCGATTGTCAACAGCTAACTCCTGTGTCTGTTACTGAAAGTGTGAACCCTAGGGGATTACATGCCAATGAACTGTGGCAAACTGATGTCACGCATTATCCTGCTTTTCGTCGTCAGAAGTATGTTCATGTTACAGTAGACACCTTTTCTGGGTTTGTGGCTGCTACTGCGGCCTCCGGAGAAAAATCTCGAGATGTCCAAAAGCATTGGCTTCATTGTTTTGCAGTTTTAGGGGTGCCATATAAAATCAAGACGGACAACAGTCCTGCCTATGTCTCTCAACCCACGCAATATTTTTTACAGCAATGGGGGGTGTCCCATGTAACAGGCATTCCCCAGTCCCCAATGGGCCAAGCTATTGTTGAGCGTACCCACAGCACCTTGAAAGCTATGTTGTTAAAACAAAAAAGGGGGAATCCCCTTTCACCACAGGAGCGTTTAGATAAAGCCACATATGTACTAAATTTTTTTAATCATTCTGGCACACGTGTGCTGACATCAGCGGCTGTGTGTCAATTTGGGCACGCTCCAAATTTTGCTGCTAGGCCCAAAGTCTGGTATCGTGAACCAGGGAATCCTGAATGGAATGGTCCAGTAGAGTTAATAACTTGGGGGAGAGGGTATGCATGTGTTCTTCTTGCCTCAGGACCTCGTTGGTTGTGAAACCCTACCATGAGCTGGAGCGACAAATTCCAGAACCCAATCCCTGAGAGGAGTCTTCTGCAGATCAGGATGAGACCTCCTTGCCAGAGACCTAAGTCACGTGAAGGAGTAAACGATGTACTGTGGGGATCATCCATATCTGTTCTTATTAGCAGAAGACTTGGAATATAGTGAATTGTAACAGTTCTTTTTGTATCAGTGTGTGAAACTTGCCTATGAGAATCTCCTTTATCTTTCCTTTATGGTTAATCTCTTTATAATATGCAACCTGGGTGGGACGACTTATGACACATGTTGGCCCCATGTGTCGCAACCTCGTCCGCCTGTAAATATGCAACCTGGGCAGGATGACTTGCGACACATGTTGGCCCCATGTGTCAGAACCTCGTCCCCCTTGTAAAAGGTATATGAACCAGGTTTTTTTCCGACACCATAATTTGTAATAGCAGGAGTTTATTGTACCTTTTTGTTTTGTCTTTTGGTCTTATTTTTGAGCAAAATTCTTTTGTTATTAAGAGCTAATTTTTTTGTTGAATAACCTGCTGTATTGATGCAAATCTGTGTGTGCTTTGCCACAGTAGCGACTTGTTACTGGATGAAGCAGGGGGAAGGACTAGGGCTGGCCAAGCACCTCCTACCATAGTCAAGGGCAAGACTGGGTTGGCCTCTGTGTTTGCCACCAAGAAGAACCTTGAGCTCCGCTGTTGGCTGCAACCCAGTAGGCGTTGAGCGGTGGAGACATATGCCATACCAGACCTTGATGTGAGGGATGGCCTCCTCTGTTATAAGAGGGCCATCCAGGAGGGGAAGGCAGGCCGCAAAGCCTGCAGCTGGCATGAATCACTGAATGGTTGCATCTGGACATCCATTCAATGATTGCAGTAAACCAAAGCCTGGCTTATGTCCACCCCCATCTTGAGTGGCCATTGAAAAAACAAAAAAGGGGGGAGCTGTGGAGAATAGTCAGGAGAAAAGAAAAAGGGGCCTCCATTGGCTGTTAGGGAACAGATAGGAACAGCAGCAGCACTGGGAATGTTGATATAGGGTAGAACACTGCTTATCGTATCCTTGATGTGTGATTGGTTACATCCTGGGAACCCAAGGACTCCGTGTGTGTTAACGAGCAAATGTGAGGTTGTTTACATCTCTCTGTGTTCCGGTTGTTTGCTCTCTGTTCCCACGGTAAAGCTTATAAAGGTGATTTTCCCAAAATCAAGTCAGTCCATCTCCTCTTACCCTAGAGTTCGTGTCTCCGTCCACCGCCACAATTAACCATTAAAATGCCGGTAACTTATTTATTATGAAACTCTACACTAGGCCTAGAATATTAATTATCACTCTTAATGGTCCCCACAATCTTAAACTTAATGATGAAAGTTACTTAACATTAAGTTTACTAGTAAAGGCAATGAAAGAGTAATATTTCTCACCCTTGCCAGACCACAGCTGGGTATGCTTGGGTGTAATTCTCGAGAATTAATCTCTCTGGCAGGCATCCCCGCTCGAGAGGAGAAGGTCCAGCACACTCTCCTGGAAAGCGTACGGAAGTCTTGCTGATCAAAAATGGGACCAGGCTTTTATAGAATAAAGTGGATAGACTGCTGTCATTTAACCATTAGCTGTACCTCCAAAATCTCTCATTGGAGAATAAAAGCAAAACAGAAGCAAACTCTCTTGTTTATCTGTTTGTTATTAGCCCGTTCCAGGCCTAGTTGTGGCTGGGCTGAGCTCCATGTTCTTCAACACCGGAGAGCAGCTGGTGTTATGAACATCACCTTGGCCCTCTGTTTATACCTTTCAAGGTTGTTACCGGCTCAGAGTTTGCTAGGCCTTTTCCTTTCTCATGGGAGCCCTTCCACTTCAGGCCTGAGCCTGCAAAACTGAGAGACAAAAGCTGTTGAATAATAGAGTAAAACTGAGGCAGGCATATTGAGAGATAAAGGGTCCTGCTACACTGCCCAACCAGAAAAGTCCCAAATTGGACTCTGCAGCAGATGGGGGTGCCCAAGTCCAGGGTCCCAGTGACAGCCTACAAAAGCCTTGGATCAGCCAAACCAGTCCCACACAGCAAGGCAAGGCAAAGTGTCTTGAATGAGGTTCTTCTCCAGTGACAAAACAGAATGCAGGAACACCAGCAGCACAGGGGAAAAAGGGAGGACAAACATACACCAATGCAGCCAAAAACCAAGACAGAGCAGGTGTTGCGGTCCGGGTTCGACCCGGGCTGGAAAACTCGAGTCGAGACACGGATCGCACCTTCTCTTCTCCTCAATTAGAGGAGGAATAGCCCCTAGTTGGCTGGTTTTAATTTCCCAGTGGGTCCGTCCCTAGGTTGGGACCAGCTGGCTACACTGGGTGTATCTATAGAACGCAAACCCCTGCCCAGATGCGCACATGCACCAGCACAAACACAGAGATTATGTGTTTAAAATACCACTTTACTATAATAGTTTTAGAGCAGAGGGAGTATGTGGGGGGGAGAGGATATGCAAATGTAGTTATAGGAGACAAACTTGGGATGTGTAACTTGGTAAAGAGAAAGAAAGAAACGGTATTACAGTTGGGAGTAGGGTGCCCGACAAGTTTCCCATATAGGGTAGACGAGGTGCGTGTGTGTATGTGGCTGATTACTTGTGCCCGGGGAAAAGTACACAAAGAAAGGAAAGATTCTTACAGACTCAGAAGCAATGACAGGTTTGGCAGCATCTGTGGCTTTAAGAGCGGGCTTTCAGTGAGCGCAGTTTTCAGTGAGCGTGGCTTGGGCAGGCGGCTCAGGCAGGCGGCTCAGCTTTAGCTGCAGCAGGACATGGCAATGAGTGGCCACACGCTGGAGCTCCAGCGCAGGCAGCTACAGCACATGCTGACGATGGCCCGTGGTGGCTGCCTCGGCCTGGGCAGGCAGTGGCTGTAGCTGCACCGACTGGCCTTGGAGCACTGATAACAGAAGGTTTTGGGGAGCGAGCAGTGATTCCAGCTCTTTTAGCTTTTTACATGCTCATGCAGGCTGGTCTGGCCTTTTGTCTGTTTAGTCCTCAGCTCCTACCTGTGGCTCCTGTAACAATTTTTCCATGCTCCAGCCAAGGGATGGGTCCTGGCTGCACACATATCAAGGGGGGCAGGGGTCTCTGCCCTTCCTTGTGTAAATCCCAGCTGCACCCTCCCCCAGGGTTGTCACCGCTTCGGTGTTTTTTTTTTTTTTTCTTTCCTTCAACTTTTACATCCCTCTATTGCAACCAATTTGTGGGAGAGACATACCTTTTGTGGAGGCCAGTCCCCCACAGCAGGGTTCTCTTAGGAGCCATTTTATACTGAGCACCATGGGAAGGAATACTGTGATTGGTCCATTTGGGTCACCTGACACATCCTTTCCTCCCCATAGGCATGGCTGCTCCCCCCCGTTGTAATTGCCACATCCCCAGGCTGGTAGCAGCTGGTTGGATCCCAGGCAGTCTCAGGTCAGTATGGATGTAAGCAAGTTTTATCTTGGTCCTCTCAAGCCAGGACAATCCAGCCTTTATTCCTTACAGTGTTGTCATGGTTTGACTCAGAATCAGTAATTAAACCAATGACAACAATGCTCTTGATCCCTTCCTCCTCCCACCCAGGTAGGGAAAGGAGTGAGAGAATAAGGAGAGAGGCTGTCACGACCCAGGTAGGGCAACCCAGGAAGATTCATATTGGACCCCCTTGCTTTCTAAACTCCTTCTCAGAGAGGATCCGATGTGCGGCTGGATCCAACCTTTGTCTCAGACCTGGCCCTTCCAGGGTGAGTGATTAAAATATCACAGTCTGAGGAAATGCTCAACCGTTCAATACCCCTTGATCAGATTAAGGTGAAACAACACTCAAGGTCTGTATTTGAATATTAGGTTTAATTAAAACTATAGAAGGAATACGGATACTTCAATTATCTTAGGTTGCATGATCATAGAGGCTGACATTTAGATCACGAAAGTACAATACATGTATGTTTAAGCTGCACAACGTGAGAAAAAATCGTGGTTAGGCCTTGTGTTACTTAATGATTTTAGGAAGGAGAAGAAAAGTTTAGAGAGATAGATAGTAGAAAATCTCCAGTCCTGGATCCAGCGTTGGGCCAGCCAACGGGGGAGAGTTGGTGTCATTGAGGCTCCCAAAGCCCACCATTGCAGCCCCCTGTTTTATAGGCCTAATTTCCTTGTTTCACAAGGATGGGCAAGCATGTTTAAGTCATAAGACTGAGCAGCTGAAGTGGACCTCCGCCCCCTCTGCCCCTCTATCCTTAACTCAGTTGCTGTACATGCAGGCCGCAGGCCATATACAGGCTATCTTCATTGTCTGCATCCTCACAGGCAGGCCTTTTGGGATGCAAACAAGACTTTGTTCAAGGGGTTACAATGGGGTTTGGACAGCAATTCCAGCAAGTATGGGTCCTGAGCATTGGTCCCTCACAGAGGCTTTTTGGATTGAAAATTAAACTAGACAGCTTTAATTAAATACATGCTTGGGTCCCCAGCTCTCGCAGTAGCAGCTGCAGCCACAGAAGGAGAGACAGTGAGGTAGCCCTGTATGTTGGGGAGTGTTTTGACTGCACAGAACTTAATGGATATATAGGTGTGGATATAGATATAGAGATAGACCTTGTGTGTTAGGTGATATCGGACTTGCCAAACCCTCAGTGCCTATTGATCCCTAAGCGTTGTTTGTGAGTGTGACGGGGAGCGGTCCTCAGCCCTCAGCCCTCGATCCCCCGAGGTGGGGGTGTGGGTCGCGGCTTTACCTATCTCGGTCCGCGACAGATGGTGACGACAGGGTTGAGTGTTTATGGGTAAGAAACAGGGGAATGCCAATGAGGCAGACACCATAGTGGGAGTCTGTTACAGACAGCCTGTGAGAGACGGACTCTATGATGGCCTTTAGTCCAGCGACATCTACTGACCAGTCCTGGTAATGCACTCCCCGGCATTCGTGGGGAGAGGACAGAGGACCAGGCACATGCGCACAGACCCACAGACTACAGCTCCCAGGAGGCACGGCGGGGCCGGAACCGGGAAAGGGAGGAGCAAGAAGGCGCGCGCTCTGTGAACACACACGGATCCAGCCGGCGCGGTGAGGGTATCACTGCGGAGGCTGCCGTGCCGTTGCGGCGCCGCCCCCCGTGGGTGTTGGCGTGTGGACGTACCGAGCGGACCGTTTGCCTGGAGTCTCAGGGGACAGGACGTGGATCCCGACCAGGGATTGGCTTCGGCCGTACCCCCCGGTGGTGAGGATTGCGAACATCTTACTAACATTCCTACAAACATTCCTACATAATACTCACACATACCAGACACTCACTCCTCTTTTCCAATATTCTTCTATTTCCCAAAGGCTCTCTCTCCAGGGAGTGGTCTTCAGCTCTCGATCCCCTGAGGTGGGGGTGTGAGTCGCGGCTTTACCTATCTCGGTCCGCGACATAGCCAAACCAGGATGAAGAGGTAGACAAAATATTCTATAAGCGACTGGGAGAAGTCTCACTAGCACTAGCCCTTGTTCTCATGGGGGACTTCAACTTCCCAGATGTCTGCTGGAAATACAGTACAGCAGAGCAGAAACAGCCTAGGAGGTTCCTGGAGTGTGTGGAAGATAACTTCCTGACAAAGCTGGTGAGGAAGACTACTAGGGAAGGTGCCCTGCTCAACCTACTGCTTGCAAACAGAGAAGGACTTTTGGGTGATGTGATGGTTGGAGGCCGTCTTGGGCATAGCGATCACAAAATGATAAGAGTTTTCAATTCTTGGAAAAGTAAGGAGAAGGGTCAGCAGAACTGCCACCTTGGACTTCTGGAGGGCAAACTTTGGCCTGTTAAGGGGTCTGGTTGAGAGAGTCCCTTGGGAGGCAGTCCTGAAGGGCAAAGGAGTCCAGGAAGGCTGGACGTTCTTCAGGAAGGAAATCTTAAAGGTGCAGGAGAAGGCCATCCCCATGTGCTGAAAGATGAGCTGGTGGGGAAGAAGACCAGCCTGGCTGAACAGAGAGCTTTGACTTGAACTCAAGAAAAAAAAAAAAAAAGAGGTTATGTCCTTTGGAAGAAGGGGCAGGCAACTCAGGAAGACTACAAGGATGTCGTGAGGTTATGCAGGAAGAAAAGTAGAAGGGCCCAAGCCCAAATAGAACTTAATCTGGCTACTGCTGTAAAAGACAATTTAAAAAGTTTCTAAAAATATATTAGCAACAAAAGGAGGGCTAAGGAGAATCTCCATCCGTTATTGGATGCAGGGGGAATCATAGTGACAAAAAGATGAGGAAAAGGCTGAGGTACTTAATGCCTTCTTTGCCTTAGTGTTTAACAGCAATGCCAGTTGTTCTCGGGGTAACCAGCCCACTGAGCTGGAAGACAGGGATGGGGAGCAGAGTGAAACTCCCATAATCCAAGTGGAGATGGTTAGCAACCTGCTACACCACTTAGACACACACAAGTCTATGGGGCCAGATGGGGTCCACCCAAGGGTACTGAGGGAGCTGGCAGAAGTGCTCACCAAGCCACTTTCCATCATTTACCAGCAGTCCTGGCTAACTGGGGAGGTCCCAGTTGACTGGAGTTTGGCAAATGTGACCCTCATCTACAAGAAGGACTGGAAGGAGGATCCAGGGAACTACAGGCCTGTCAGTATGACCTTGGTGCTGGGGAAGATTATGGAGCAGATAATCGAGTGCCATTATGCAGCACATGCAGGACAACCAGGTGATAAGGCCCAGTCAGCATGGGTTCATGAATGGCAGGTCATGTTTGACTAACCTGATCTCCTATGACAAGGTGACCCACTTAGTAGATGAGGGAAAGGCTGTGGATGTTGTTTACCTGGACTTTAGTAAAGCTTTTGATACAGTTTCCCACAGCCTTCTCCTGGAGAAACTGGCTGCTCATGGCTTTTACAGGTGTAGTCTTTGCTGGCTAAAAAACTGGCTGGATGGCTGAGCCCAAAGAGTTGTGGTGAATGGAGTTAAATCCAGCTGGCAGCCGGTCACAAGTGGTGTTCCTCAGGGCTCAGTACTGGGGCCAGTTCTCTTTAATAGCTTTACCAATGATCTGGACGAGGGGATCATGTGCACCCTCAGGAAGTTTGTAGATGACGCCAAGTTGGGCGGGAGTGTTTCATAGAATCATAGAATGGCTAGGGTTGGAAGGGACCTTAAAGATCATCTAGTTCCAACCCCCCTACATGGGCAGGGACACCTCCCACTAGACCAGGTTGCTTAAGGCCTCATCCAATCTGGCCTTGAACACCTCCAGGGAGGTGGCATCCACAACCTCCCTGGGCAACCTATTCTAGCATCTCACCACCCTCACAGGAAAGAACTTCTTCCTAATGTCTAGCCTGAATTTCCCCTCTTTAAGTTTCAAACCATTGCCCCTTGTCCTCTCACTACACACCCATCTAAAAAGCCCTACCCCAGCTTTCTTGTAGGCCTCCTTCAGATACTGGAAAGCTGCTATAAGGTCACCCCAGAGCCTCCTCTTCTCTAGGCTAAACAACCCCAACTTCCTCAGCCTATCTTCATAGGGAAGGTGCTCCAGTCCTCTGATCATCTTTGTGGCTCTCCTCTGGACATGCTCGAGGAGCTCTATGTCCTTCTTATGCTGGGGACTCCAGAATTGGACACAGTACTCCAGGTGGGGTCTCACCGAAGCAGAGTAGAGAAGGAGAATCACCTCTCTCAACCGGCTGGCTATGCTTCTTTTGATGCAGCCCAGGATACAGTTGGCTCTTTGGGCTGCAAGTGTACATTGGCGGCTCATGTTAAACTTCTGGTCGATCACCACCCCCAAGTCCTTCTTCTCTGGGCCGTCCTCAATCCTTACTCCTCCCAACCTGTATTCATGCATGGGATTGCCTCAACCCAAGTGCAGAACCTTGCACTTGGCCTTGTTGAATTTCATGCAATTTGCACGAGCCCACTTCTCAAGCCTGTCAAGGTCCCTCTGGATAGCATCCCTTCCCTCCAGCTTGTTGACTTCACCACATAGTTTGGTGTCATCAGCAAACTTGCTGAGGCTGCACTTGATTCCACTGTCCATGTCGCCAACAAAGATGTTAAATAACACTGGTCCAAGTACCGACCCTTGAGGAACACCACTCGTCACACACCTCCATTTGGACACCGAGCCATTGATCACAACTCTTTGGGTGCGACCGGTCAGGCAGTTCCTTATCCAACGAGTAGTCCATCCATCTGCCTGAGGGTAGGAAGGCTCTACAGACAGACCTGGACAGGATGGATCGATGGGCCAAGGTCAATTGTATGAGATTCAACAAGGCCAAGTGTTGGGTCACAACAACTGTATGCGACACTACGGGCTTGGCAAAGAGTAGCTGGAAAGCTACCCAGCAAAAAAGGACCTGGGGGTATTGGTCGATAGCCAGCTGAATATAAGCCAGTAGTGTGCCCAGGTTGGCAAGAAGGCCAACAGCATCCTGGCTTGTATCAGAAACAGTGTGGCCAGCAGGACTAGGGAAGTGATTGCCCCCCTGTACTTGGCACTGGTGAGGCTGCACCTAACTGTGTTCAGTTTTGGGCCCCTCACTACAAGAAGACATTGAGGTGCTGGAATGTGTCCAAAGAAGGGCAACAAAGCTGGTGAAGGTTCTAGAGAACAAGTTTTATGAGGAGCATCTGAGAGAACTGGGGTTGTTTAGCCTGGAGAAAAGGGGGCTGAGGGGAGACCTTATTGCTCTCTACAACTACCTGAAAGGAGGTTGTAGTGAGGTGGGGGTTGGTCTCTTCTCCCAAGTAACAAGTGATAGGATGAGAGGAAACAGACTCCAGTTGCACCAGGGGAAGTTTAGATTTGATATATGAAAAAATGTATTTACTGAAAATGTTTTCAGGCACTGGAACTGGCTGCCTGGGAAAGGCGTTGAGTTCCCTGGAGGTGTTTAAAAGAGTGTAGACGTGGTACTTAGGGACATGGTTTAGTGGTGGATTGGCAGCGTGCTGGGTTAACGGTTGGACTTGATGATCTTCAAGGTCTTTTTTCCAACCAAAATGATTCTATGATTCTACGTCATTATTTAAATTAATATTTAAATGTTGTCACAATCTGTCTGGATGAATATACATGAACAAAACCATTGGAAGAAATGCAGCTGAACAGTAATGTACCCTGAGGAAAGAAAGTCTTATTTTTTTAATAAAGACAAGATCAGATTAAATGCATTTCCCTAAAAACATTAGTTGATTTTAAGTTACTTTAAGTACACCTTTGTAGTCAATGCAAGGCATTTAAAACCCCGACATTATTGCTTGTCTCTTTTTCTAGTTGTCGCGGACCGAGATAGGTAAAGCCGCGACTCACACCCCCACCTCAGGGGATCGAGAGCTGAAGACCACTCCCCGTCACACCCACAAACAACGCTTAAGAATCAATAGATTTATTAAAGGCACTGAGGGATTGGCAAGTCTGATATCAACGATCACACAGGGTCTATCTCTATATATATCCACACCTATATATCCATATACCAACAGCTATACAACTATACATCTATATACCAATAACAACACACACAGAAAACAAGAGAGAACCTCCCCCCTTCCCCCCTGTTCCCGTTCCCGGACAGGGATAAGAGGGAAAGCCTGGAGAGAGCCTTTGGGAAATAGAAGAATATGGGAAAAGAGAAGTGAGTGTCTGGTATGTGTGAATATTATGTAGGAATGTTTGTAGGAATGTTAGTAAGATGTCCGCAATTCTCACCACCGGGGTACGGCCGAAGCCACGTCGGGATCCACGTCCTTTCCCTTGAGACTCCAGGCAAACGGTCCGTTCGGTACGCCCACAAGCCAACAACCACAGGGAGCAGCACCGTAACGGCACGGCAGCCTCCGCAGCGGTACCCTCACCGTGGCGGCTGGATCCGTCCGTGTTCGCAGAGCGCGCGTCTTCTTGCTCCTCCCTTCTTTTTCCAGTTCCGGCCCCGCCGTGCCTCCTGGGAGTTGTAGTCTGTAGTCTGTGCGCATGCGCCTGGTACCTCTGTCCTCTCCCCACGAGTGCCGGGGGGGCACATCGCCAGGACTGGTCAGTGAATGTCGCTGGATTAAAGGCCATTATAGAGTCTGTCTCTCACACTAGTTCTTAAAGAAGTCTTTTCTTGTTCTTGTAAAATATGCAGAGAAAAAAAGGAGATTTGAATTATTAATGAATGTAATAATGAAAGCCAAGTACTTTTACTTCTTTAAAAAAACCTAGTTAGTAGGAACTGCTAAATGAGGAGGAAAGTTAGTAACTGAAATGTTATTAGGGTAAAAGCAGTAATTGATGAATTAAATTGTTTTATGCAGTGGCTTGTTCTTGATAAATTGGCTTAGTCCATTTAATTTCTTCAGTTGGTCTGCTGCAGTTTGGGTAAATCGGAACTTCTTTCCACTTTAAGTATGGAAACTCATATATTCAAGTGCTTTGAAAGTTTGTTCTGTGTTTTATCTCTGTCTGCAACTGACAGCTCACATAATGTGCTGGAACATAAAAAAACCCCAAAACATTTTACCACTCTGTACACCAGAATAAGGAGGACTTCAAGACATTTGTCTTAATATTAAGAGTTTTTCTGCAACGTCTTCCTTTGTTTCCATAAGTCTAAGACTTATGTTTTCCTCTTCAACACTGAATTCCAGTACTAAGTGTTTATACTCAAACAAAAAGGGAAGAAAGATGGTGAGAAGAGAAAGGAATATAGCAGAAGCAGTGGGATATGTGCAAGTCTACTGAACACACACAAGACATGATCTGCATCACTGGCAGGCCCATTTTATGCTGCTCTACAGCTGTGCAGTCATTCTTTATCTGACTGAATTCACGTTTTACTATGATTTTTTCTTTTAAAAGAAGCTCTGCAGTTTGGTAAAGGAAAAAGGAGAAGGCTATCCCTACATAATCATAATGGGAGACAGATGGCAAAGAACTGTGAGGTCAGTGAATGATAAAGTACACCAGACTACAGCAATAACCTCTAGCAGATCAAATTCTCTCTGATTTTGCTTGAATGACTACCACAGCTTTGCAGCCTTTGTAGCAATAGAAGACGTTTTCCCTTCCCAGGCTTGTGGTTCCTATATGAAATTAGTCACATTTACAAGCAAATCTGTGCTTTCATAATTCCCTTCACTAAATTCTTAACAGGGCCAAAGGCCTTTCTGTTACACTGCAAGTCCATTTCTCCACAGATGCTTTGTGGATGAGATGCCTCCCTTTGGCTCCTGTTTTTCTGCTTCAGAAAAACATTGCATCTGCAAAGGTTGCAAGGGCTGTGACATCATCTGGACCTCAGGGAAAGGAAGTTGGGCAGAGGACAACTACTGGTACCTTATAAAATGCTATATAAATTACCACTCTGAGTAGATGTGCAGAGATTAATTTTTCCCCTGGAGCTGTATATGGTCAAAACAAAATGTTGGTCAAGAAACATCTATAGTTGAGCCTATCTCAGCACATGACTTTTGGATTCCTTCCCAGTTTTTCCACTTACTTCTTTCTACTGTATCTGTATTATCAGTGTGTGGAAAAACAGAATCTCAGACCATGAGGAGACTGGACGGAGGCAGCGGCTGCGGTAAGTGCTCTGCCTTAACAACAAACTTTACCTGTTTAAGACAGACAGGGGGGGTTCCCAGAGCCCAGGAAGCTCGTGGGAGAGAGGAGAGACCTGGAAGGTCTCAGCAGCTCTTTCAAGAGTGGCTGGGGGCATTGCTGGGGAAACCGCACAGCATTTAAACACGGCCATACCTGGAGGCTCCCCTCAGACCACAAGGAGAGTGGACAGAGGCAGCGGCTAGCTGTCGGAGAGTGCGGCGCGAGCAGGGCGCGTGGGTGAGTGTGTGAGGAGGGATTGGTGAAACCAACCAGCGAAGAAAGGGTTAAATATGGTTTCCACCCGGGCACAAGCTATTGCCAGAGGACTGTGGCAACCCAAACAGAGGTTCCTCACAGACATGTGGGGCTCCAGGCCTCTGGCTGCAGGGAGTGCCAGAGCCTATCGTTCACCCTGGAGAATGGCAGAGACACCAGCTGTGTGAGGTGTGAGCAGATAAATGATCTGCTAGGCATGGTTGCACAGCTGAAGGAGGAAGTAGAGAGGCTTAGGAGTATCAGGGAGTGTGAGAGGGAGATAGACCGTTGGTGCCATGACTTAGCATCCCTTAACCAGACCCAAAAGACAGGTGAGGCTCCTGATGCAGACCACTGCCTATCTCCTGTCTGCCCGGCTGAGTGTGATGGCCTACAGGATGAGGAGCAATGGCAACAAGCTTCTGCACGGCACAAGTGGTGCGGCAAGGGTGTCCCTAGAGTTCTCCCTCCCCAGGTGACCTTATAAAATAGATACGAAGTTCTGCAAGGAGAACCAAATGGTAATGTGGACAATGGATCACCAAACTTGGAGGTGTCATCGAGGCCAAGTCAGTCTGTACCTTGCATCAAAACCACTTCAGTTAAGAAAAAAAGGCGGGTACTTGTCATAGGTGACTCACTTCTAAAGGGAGTGGAAGGCCCTATATGCAGACCAGACCCATTTCTTAGGGAGGTCAAGTGCTTCCCTGGGGCCAGGGTTAAGGATATTTGGAGGAAACTCCAGTGAGGGTTTTACCCCTCACCAAGGGAAAATTGTCTCCCATAAAGAACTATTCACCTGGTAAAGGAGACAATAGGGCTGCACCAGGAACTACTACACAGTCAAGGACAAGTCCAGGACAAGCCTGGACAAGTCTTGGACCAAGACTGCTGCTAAGCCCTGGATGGAACTCTGCAGCTAGCTGGATAGCTATCTGATTGGCTGGAACTATATGCAAATAAACGGATTCAAAAGATGCACCAAACAGGAGGCTCCTAGGGGCTATAAAGGGACCGCTCACCAGGGTCCTTGCTCTCTTTCGCGGCTGGACCTCTTTGTTGCCTTGCTTCCTCACCCGACTACCTGCACCAGTCTGTGCTGAGGAGAAGAAGGCGAGGTAAAAGAGCCATGGATCTCGGCTACGGAGGCTAGGTCTCCACCCGAGAATCCAAAAGGGGAAGCCTAAAAGGACTATAAAATCACTACTCGAGAGCTGGGCTTAAAGCAGGAGTTGTAAGCTCAGTATCTGCTAGCCCCACTGCCTCGAGAGCACCTGAAAGAGCAGTGAATCTCCCCCAAAGGCGCTCTCTCTCTCTCTCCCTCCTTCCATCAGAGAAGACGCCCGCAGCCTACCGTCTGCCGCGAGCCGCTTTGCTATAGTGCAGCCCGCAGTCTTAAAGCCACCGCTACAGCTGCCGTGGAGCCTGCAAACTGCCGCTGCACCTAGAGCCGCTGCTGCCTTTGCCATAAAGCCTGCAAGCCACCGCTGCTGCTGCCACGTGCAAGCTGACATCTTAAAGCTGCAGACCGCCACGTGCAAGCCGCCATCTTAAAGACACAGACCGCCACGTGCAGCTTGCCAGGACTGTAAGATTTAATAATAATATTTCTTTCTTTTCTGTCATTAACTGCAATCTTTCCCTGGGGTAAAACCACAATCGGCCCTCACTTCCACGCACAACATTGACCCTATTGAGAGGGAAGCCACGCCGCGCTATACCAGCCCCCTCTATCATAAGTTTTCTTCTCTTTTCAATCTAAACTATTATACACACACACACACCTCCCCCCCCTTGTATCCTGCCTTCTGAATTTACCTCCTACATATTTGTGATTCCACTCAAGCAGTTAAAGCATATAAATTATAACTCGGTGTCTGGTCTTCATTGCGTGCGGACGTGCATGCTCTCCTATTTAGGGCTTCTGGTATATCATACATTGGTGTCATCGCCATCCCCAATATCAGGGGCGAATCCTAAATACAGAAGGGATAACTGCTCGGGCCCGTCCGAGTCACCGCTTGGACCGGGACAACTCCCTACCCTAGTTCGGCCCTCAGATTACTACCCATTACTGTTATTCTAAGTAGGCAGTGATGAGGTAGCTATCAGAAGTCTAGGGGCAATGAAGAGAGACTTCAGGGCCCTGGGATGGCTGGTTAGGGGATCAGGAGCACAGGTGGTGTTCTCCTCTATCCCACCAGTAGCAGGGATTGATGAGGGGATAAACGGGAAGAGCCAGAAGATTAACTACTGGCTTTGGGACTGGTGCAGCCGAAAGGACTTTGGCTTTTTTGATCATGGATGGACCTACAGAACACCAGGCATGGCAACAGGTGGGGGAAACCTAACCCAAAGGGGGAGAAGGATCCTGGGGCATGAGTTAGCAGGGCTCATTGAAAGGGCTTTAAACTACGTTTGAAGGGGCATGGGGACAAAACCAGGCTCACCAGAGACCATGATATAATTGCCATCACGGAAATGTGGTGGGATGATTCGCATGGTTGGAGTGCTGCAATGGATGGCTACAAGCTCTTTAGAAGGGACAGGCAAGGCAAGAGAGGTGGTGGGGTGGCGTTTTATGTTAAGGAGTGCTTTGACTGCCTAGAATTCAACAATAGACACACCAAGGCAGAATGTTTATGGGTAAGGATAAAGTGGAAGGCCAATAAGGCTGATATCCTAGTGGGAGTCTGCTACAGACCACCTGACCAGGATAAAGAGACTGATGAGACATTCTTTCAACAACTCGGAGATGTCTTGCGTTCACTAGCCCTTGTTCTCATGGGGGACTTCAACTTACCAGATGTCTGCTGGAAGTACAACACAGCAGAAAAGGGGCAATCCAGGAGGTTTCTGGAATGCATGGAAGATAATTTCGTGCTACAACTGATAAGTGAGCTGACCAGGGGTAGTGCCATGCTAGACCTACTGTTTACGATCATGGAAGGGCTGGTGGAAGATGTAGTGGTTGGAGGTCATCTTGGGCACAGCGACCATGATATGATAGAATTTACAATTTGTGGAGAAGTTAGGAGGGTCGTCAGCAAAACCTCTACCTTGGACTTCCAGAGGGCTGACTTTGGCCTCTTCAGGATGCTGGTTGGGAGAGTCCCTTGGGAAGCAGCCCTCAAAAACAAAGGAGCCCAGGAAGGCTGGGCTTGCTTTAAGAATGAAATTATGAAGGCACAGGGGCAGGCTGTCCCTATATGCCGAAAAAGGAGCCGGCGGGGAAGAAGACCAGCCTGGTTGAGCAGGGAACTGTTACAAGAACTTTGGAAAAAGGGGCAGATGAATCAGGAAGCATTTAAGGATATTCTAAAGGCATGTAGAAAGAGAATTAGAGATGCAAAAGCTCAGCTAGAACCTTATCTGGCCATCTCTGTAAAGGATAATAAAAAATTCCTTTAAAAATACATTAATAATAAAAGGAGGGTCAGGGAAAATCTTCATTCCTTATGGGATGTGGGGGGGTGTCCTGGGTTGAGCCAGGATGAAGCTAATTTTCCTTTTACTGATTTTTTTTCCTTCAGTAAGCTTTCTTTTAACTAGCAGCAAGTGTTCCAGCTAGTGGACTGATAACACTGGAATGTTTATGTTGCTGCCAAGACTCCAAGGTTGCTTCTTAGCTCTGCTGCTACAGAGGCTACTGGGGCAGGAGAGTTGCATCTATGACCCCCCCCGTAGGGGAGCTGGACTAGACAGACAGCAGAATTGACCAAAGGTATTCCATTCCATATATCTACGTAAGCTCCGAGGAAAGTCAGAGATCACAGAAGACAACTTCCTTCCTGCTTCTTCTTCCCTATTCAACAGTCCTATTCAACATCTTTATTGATGACCTGGATGTGGGAATTGAGTCCACCTTTAGTAAGTTCGCAGATGACACCAAGCTGGGGGGGGGGGGGGAGTGTCGATCTGCTGGAGGGTAGGAAGAAGCTGCAGGGTGACCTGGACAGGCTAGGTCGATGGGCCGAGGCCAATGGCATGAAATTCAACAAGACCAAATGCAGGGTCCTGCACTTTGGCCACAATAACCCCATGCAATGCTACAGACTGGGGGAAGAGTGGCTGGAGAGCAGCCTTGCAGAGAGGGACCTGGGAGTGCTGGTGGACAGCCGGTTGAACATGAGCCAGCAGTGTGCCCAGGTGGCCCGGAAGGCCAATGGCATCCTGGCTTGTATCAGGAATAGTGTGCCCAGCAGGAGTAGGGATGTGATTCTCCCCCTGTACACAGCACTGGTGAGGCCTCACCTTGAGTACTGTGTACAGTTCTGGGCCCCTCACTTCAAGAAGGACGTTGAGGTGCTGGAGCGGGTCCAGAGGAGAGCAACAAGGCTGGTGAAAGGACTAGAGGGAAAGTCTTATAGGGAGAGGTTGAGGATGTTGGGGTTGTTTAGCCTGGAGAAGAGGAGACTCAGGGGGGACCTCATCACTCTCTTCATCTACCTGAAGGGAGGTTGTAGTCAGGTGGGGGCTGGTCTCTTCTCCCAGGCATCCAGTGACAGGACAAGAGGGCATAGCCTGAAGTTGCTCCAAGGGAGATTTAGGTTGGATATTAGGAAGCACTTCCTCACAGAGAGGGTGGTTAGACATTGGAATAGACTTCCCAGGGAAGTGGTGGAGGCACCGTCCCTGGATGTGTTCAAGGCAAGGCTGGATGTGGCACTTAGTGCCATGGTCTAGATGGTGTGGTGGTGTTGGTCATAGGCTGGACTTGATGATCTTAAAGGTCTTTTCCAGCCTTGGTGATTCTGTGATTCTGTGATTCTGTGAAGAGTGGCTGGAGAGCAGCCCAGGAGAGCGGGACCTGGGAGTACTGGTTGACAATCGGTTGAACATGAGCCAGCAGTGTGCCCAGGTGGCCTGGAAGGCCAATGGCATCCTGGCTTGTATCAGGAATAGTGTGGCCACCTGTACTCAACACTGGTGAGACCTCACTTCGAGTACTGTGTATAGTTCTGGGCCCCTCACTTCAAGAAGGATATTGAGGTGCTGGAGCGAGTCCAAAGGAGAGCAATGAGTCTGGTGAAGGGGCTATAGGGGCTTATAGGGATAAGCTGAGGGAGTTGGGATTGTTTAGCCTTGGAGAAGAGGAGCCTCAGGGGGGACCTCATCACTCTCTTCAACTACCTGAAGGGAGGTTGTAGTCAGGTGGGGGATGGGCTCTTCTCCCCAGCAACTAGCAACAAGACAAGAGGGCACAGCCTGAAGTTGCACCAGGGGAGGTTTAGGTTGGATATTAGGAAATATTTCCTCACAGAGAGGGTGATTAGACATTGGAATGGACTTCCCAGGGAAGTGGTGGAGGCACCGTCCCTGGATGTGGCACTTAGTGCCATGGTCTAGCTGATGTGGTGGTGTTAGGTCATAGGCTGGACTTGATCTTAAAGGTCGTTTCCAGCCTTGGTGATTCTGTGTTTCAGATATTAAATGTATTTTCCTTTTAATAACTGCTCATTTCCAAATAGCATTGATATAATAATTTCCTTGCCCAGTCTAAACTCTATTTTAGTGGTACTAGCTGCTTTTAAGGGCTTCACTATTTTTCTTTGTATAATTAGTTAAGGTTTTTACATCTCACTGTTAATGGAATCTCTCAGGAGGAATTTCATTGAGAAGAAGGTGAACTGATAAACAGGATACAGCAAGTGTAAACAGGCATGAGGACATAGAAGCTAAAATGCCCTTTTTGAGGCCTTTTTACTATACAACAAAACAAAACATAATAGTTCAACTTGCCTCCATTCTCAGACTTCTCTGAAATGCTAGATATTTTCCAATAAGCTTTCATCTGGTCTGCATTCCTGTAAGAGAACGGTCGCTTAAAGTACCAATTTTTAGAATATTATTTCCCTAGATTTATGCTGGTACCTTACAGACCATGCGTGTATAACCTACATCTCCTCAATGGAGGTTTATTAAAATATTTGATCATTTTAAGGTGAGTGTGTGGAAAACTATACAAAGCAAACAAGAAAACAGAAGGGTGTGTCTGCGTTGCCCCTGAGCTTGCAGCGGAGCTCAGACGTACATACCACATTTTGTAGTTAACATTGTCCTATGCCCAGATTATGGCTCCACAACTCAAAACCCTCTGTGGTCACCAAGAGTAAGGAAAGGCCAAACATGCTGGAAGCAGTTTCAAAGCTGGGTCTTTATGCTTCATGACAATATTGATTGCTCTTCCCTATGTGAGACTCCTGGCTGTGTGTATTTTATTCCATTTCCATTCTAGTAAAATTAGTTGACAGAAGTAACTCAGGGTTTAAGCTAACTACTGATGCTGTAAAGGGGCAGAAAAGGGCCCTGAGGACCACAGTCTCTAAGCTGACAGGGCATTTTAACTCTTCGAGCACTTTGCAGCTGTTCCATCAAAGGAAAGTCAACAACTTAAAGCTGTAAGCAGCATGAAGTGCTGATAGGTTTGAAACTGCCTTTGGCATTAGTGTAGCAGGAGTGAAATGCTCACACTAGTAACATAGGTGGTAGTGGTTACTCGCTGGAGGTCAAATTATAAAACATTTATTTTTCAAAAACCCACCACTCAACCCTCTAGACCAAACATATAGCAGGAGACACTAGAGTTGCCTGGGACATGACTGTATATTTTGTCAGCTTTCAAGGTTCAAAATTCTGGCCTTGGGTTGCCTAGGTGAAAGAGAGAATACCTGGGCTCAAGTCCCTTACTCTGATGAATCTGCAATTGAAACTAAGTTTTGAGTCTTTTGAGTCTTCCTAGCTAACACTAGGTGTTCTGGGTGGGCATTCCTGCTCTCTCTCAGATTTCATTACTGAGGGGTTTGTGGAAGAAGCCTGAGCAGGGAGGGAGGAAGTCAAGAAAGATTCAGTCTTGCCAGGATTTTTTCCACTTAAAATGATACTTTATTACCACTTTGTCCAATTAATACATTTAATTAAAATGTCCTAAAGATCTGATACCAAGTATTTTATCAAAAGGAAAAAAATTAGCTGTTTCTTCCTGTGAAATGTTTAGGGCTGACACTAATGAATACACTGAAACGAATTTTAAATAATAAAAAGTATTAATATTACCATTTTGCAGGTGGTACTGATTGCATGTTTGTTACTCCTCCATCTACTGGTATCACAACCTGGACATTAGACAGCATACTAGGCACATTCAGAGACTCTGGATTGTACTTATAATCCACTCACATCAGTAGTGCTAGCATTACATTTCCAGTAAGTTGCAAGATTCAAGGGAGTGGACTGGATGTCATTTGAAGATAACTGTAAAAGAAAAAAACATTGAAAGCAGCTTAATTAAAATATTCCCCTTTGGGGAAGAATTAGGGAATGATGGCAATGAGTATAACTAAATCCTGACAAAAGACCAAAAGAAAAATTGATGTATGTTTTGGTTTGAGCAAGCCCTTTGCTGTGGTTCCTCTTGCATGATTATTACAAAGAGGATATGAGAACCTGGGATAATAAACCCACTGATATTCTCCAGCTACGTGTACAAGAGCTACTAGGTAGACAAGGTGCAGTAGATGGTTCTTCCTGGAAAAAGGCAGCTCCGATTTCCAGCAACCAGTCCTTCAACTACGATGGTGCATCGACCTCTACTGGTCAGTATTAGAGGTGCCCTGCCTCCAGCCAGGGGGAGGAGAGGGACAATTGAATTTATTGGACTGTGTGTATTCGGTGGCTTGGCACATTGGAACCACAAAGGTATAAAGCCTTGGTGGACACTGGTGCACAGTGCAACTTAATGCCATCGAATCACAAGGGGACAGAGTCCGTTACTATTTCTGGAGTGACAGGAGGATCTACAGAACTGACCATTGTCGAAGCTGATATAAGCCTCACAGGAAATAAGCGGCAGAAGTGCCCTATTGTGACTGGCCCAGATGCTCCTTGCATCCTTGGAACAGACTATCTCAAAAAAGGATCTTTCCAGGACCCAAAAGGGTATCGGTGGGCCTTTGGTATAGCAGCTGTAGAGACTGAGAACACTGAACAACTGCATACCTTGTCTGGCCTTTCAGATGACCCTTCCTGTCGCGGACCGAGATGGGTAAAGCCGCGACTCACGCCCCTCCAAAGGGGACTGAGGGCTGAGGACCACTCCCCGTCACACTCACAAACAATGCTCAAGAATCAACAGATTTATTTAAGGCACCAAGGTTTTGGCAAGTCTGTAGCTACTAATATACACAGAACACTACACAAAAGACAATAGAGAGATCCCCCCTTTCCCTCTGGTCTTATTCCCGGACAGGGATAGGAGGGAAGAAGCCTGGAGAGAGCCTTTAGGAATTATAGGAAATTAAGTGTATATAGGAAATCATGAAAGTGAGGGTATGGTGTGTGTGAATGTTAGAAGCAGTCATGGAAGGGTGCCAGGACCCAAAGTTCGCAAGTCTCACCACCGGGGTGCGGCCGAAGCCGATCCCAGGTCGGGATCCTCCTCTTTCTCCAATGACTCCAGGTAAGCAGTCCGTTTGGTACGCTCACACGCCAACATCCACAGGAAAAAGGCGCGTCACGGCCCCACGGTTCCACACCAGCCTCCGCAGCGATACACTCACGGCGGTGGCTATCTCTGGAGAGCTAGTGGGGGTTCACAGCGCGCGCCTTTCGGCTCCCCTTCCGGTTCCGGCCCTGCTGTGCCTCCTGGGAGCTGTAGTCTGTGGTCCTGTGCGCATGCGCCTGGTACCTCTCTCCTCTTCTCACGGGTGCGAGGAGCGCATCGCCAGGAATGGTCAGTAGATGTCGCTGGATTAAAGGTCATTATAGAGTCCGTCTCTCACACTTCCCTAGTGGGGTTGCTGAAGGTTGAAGACCAACAGGTGCCAATTGCCACTTCAACAGTGCAAAGACGACAATATCGCACCAACAGAGACTCTTTGATTCCCATCCATAAGCTGATTCGAAAACTGGAGAGCCAGGAAGTGATCAGCAGGACTCACTCACCCTTCAACAGTCCTATCTGTCCAGTGCGGAAGCCTGATGGCAAGTGGAGGCTGACAGTGGACTATCGTGGCCTGAATGAGGTTACACCACCACTCAGTGCTGCTGTGCCAGACATGCTAGAACTTCAGTATGAGCTGGAGTCGAAAACAGCCAGGTGGTATGCCACTATTGACATCGCTCATGCCTTTTTCTCTATTCCTCTTGCACCAGAGTGCAGGCCACTGTCGAGGCAGCATATGGACTTCACACAACTCTATAAGAGTTATAACTGAAGACCTTTTTTATTAAAAATGGCAGCAATATATACACCTCTGACTCCAAATGGTCCACCCCAGTACAAACCCCATTGGTTACATACATTCACAGTTCGTATATGATTGGCTATGTGTCTTGTCACTTGCTGTCCGTGTCACAATGACCCAGGGCTTTTGCTTCCCAGCCAGTGCCTGACCCAACCACTTCTGTGGTTACTAACCTGTTAGTGAGCCCTGTGTTTGCACACAAGGCTTCCAGCTCTTCCTCTTTGTTTCCCATGCTGTGTGCATTGGTGTAAATGCACTTGAGCTGGGTCATCGATTTCATCCCTGACATGGGCACACCACCCCTAGGCTCATCTGTAGTAAGCCTGGCTTTATCCCCCACCCCCTGCCAACCTAGTTTAAAGCCCTATCAATAATCCCCACTAACTCCTGCCCTAGTACCCTTTTTCCCCTGTGGGACAGGGTCTTCCCATCCAATGTCAGCAGGTCTGGTGTCCTGTAAACCAAACCGTGTTTAAAAAAACCCGACGTCCTGTTGGTAGCATCAGTTTTGGAGCCAGGCATTGATCTGTGTGGTCTTTTTGTTAACCCATTCATCATTCCCCAAGACTGGAGGGACAGAGGAGAACACAACTTGTGCACCCGAGCCCTTGACCAGTCGTCCCAATGCCCTAAAATCTTTCTTTATTACCCTCAAACCTCTTTTCTCCACCTCATCACTACCAACCTGAAAGATCAAAAGAGGATAATAGTCTGAGGGCCATATCAGACCAGGAAGTTTCCTGGTTATATCCCTTACCCTGGCTCCAGGGAGGCAGCAGACTTCCCTGTGGGAAGGGTCCAGCCGGCATATGGGACCTTCAGTTCCTCTCAGAATGGTATCACCTATCACTATCACCCTATTCTTGCTCTTCTGAGAAGCAGTCTTAATATGAAGAGCTGGTTGCTTTGGCAACTTCTTAGAAGCAGTTCTATTGTGTTGAGCTGGCTGCTTCAGCATGTCTCTGGATGGGGCTTCTTCAGCATCCTTGTTTAACTGGTCCCCTATCTCCAGCGCCCTGTATCTGTTCTGTAAGGGCACCTGGAAATGTGGGGAGGGTCTGGTGAGAACTCTTCTGCTACCCCTAGAGGGGACCTGCTTCCATCCCCCCCCCATCCTCCTAGTTCCCGTCCTTCCTCCTGGTGACCAGAGGGCTGGGGATCTTCTACCTCTTGTGACGCTACCACCTGCTGCCTTTTCCCCAAGGATGGCAGGGTGCAGCTCCACCAATTTATTTCCCTTTCACATTCCCATATGGTCCTTAACCTCTCCACTTCCTGCTTAAGCTCAGCAACCAGGCTGAGCAAATAATTTACCTGGTCACAGCGCACACAGATGTTGTCTTTACTGTCATCCTGTAATGTGACAGGCTCAGACACTCCATGCAGCCCGACACCTGGACAGCTGCATGCCTCTGAGGCAGATCAGCTTAGGTTCCAACATTGCTTTTAACCGAGGCTTTCGAAAGAGTTGAGACAATCTTCCACTCTGCCTTGCCTGCTAACTTCCCTGATGATTCTCCCTTCCACCCTCAGCACTTCTCTCCCCTCCCTAGTTTGCAGCAACCTCAGCGTCCTGCCGGTGCGAAATGCCTCGTGCAAACTGCCATGCCACGCCTCACAGACATGCCACACCCCTGTTCACTGCGCTCCAGGTCGCTCTCGCTCCCCAATGGCATTTAAATCTCCCGTGTGGCTCCTGGCCACACCCCCACCGCGCCTGATTGACTGCCGCGGACTTCCCAGTTCCTGCTGGGGCTCAGGTGGGTAATGGGGTCCCTGAGCTCGGAAACCCCCCTGTACTGCTCGATTGAACCCCCACCTCAGGCTTACCTCAGTCACCGCCACTGCCGCTGCTTCTGCTGCTGCCGCTGCTGCTGCAGCTACGCTGACTCCTTTCTTAAGATAGTCTATGCCAAGGATGCACGGAGTACCTGGGCCAGTCACTATAGGGGGTGCATTTGCCACTCTTTACCAGTGAGGCTCACATCGGCCTCCACAACAGTCAGTTCTTGAGATCCTCCTGTCACTCCAGAAATAGTGATGGATTCTGTCCCGTTATGATTCGATGGCATTAGGGTGCACTGTGCACCAGTGTCCACCGTGCACCAGTGTCACAGAATCACAGAATCACCAAGGCTGGAAAAGACCTTTAAGATCATCAAGTCCAGCCTATGACCCAACACCAACACACCATCTAGACTATGGCACTAAGTGCCACATCCAGCCTTTCCTTGAACACATCCAGAGACGGCGCCTCCACCACTTCCCTGGGAAGTCTATTCCAATGTCTAACCACTCTCTCCGTGAGGAAGTGCTTCCTAATATCCAACCTAAACCTCCCTTGGAGCAACTTCAGGCTGTGCCCTCTTGTCCTGTCACTAGTTGCCTGGAAAAAGAGCCCAGCCCCCACCTGACTACAACCTCCCTTCAGGTAGATGAAGAGAGTGATAAGATCCCCCCTGAGTCTTCTCTTCTCCAGGCTAAACGACCCCAACATCCTCAACCTCTCCCTGTAAGACTTTCCCTCTAGTCCTTTCACCAGCCTTGTTGCTCTCCTCTGGACCCGCTCCAACACCTCAACGTCCTTCTTGAAGTGAGGGGCCCAGAACTGTACACAGTACTCAAGGTGAGGCCTCACCAGTGCTGTGTACAGGGGGAGAATTACATCCCTACTCCTGCTGGCCACACTATTCCTGATACAAGCCAGGATGCCATTGGCCTTTCAGGCCACCTGAGCACACTGCTGGCTCATGTTCAACAGGCTGTCCACCAGCACTCCCAGGTCCCTCTCTGCCAGGCCGCTCTCCAGCCACTCTTGCCCCAGCCTGTAGCGCTGCCTGGGGTTATTGTGGCCAAAGTGCAGGACCCTGCATTTGGTCTTGTTGAATTTCATGCCATTGGCCTCGGCCCATCGACCTAGCCTGTCCAGGTCACCCTGCAGCTTCTTCCTACCCTCTGGCAGATCGACACTTCCCCCCAGCATGGTGTCATCTGCAAATTTACTGAGGGTGGACTCAATCCCCACATCCAGGTCGTCAATAAAGATATTGAATAGGACTGGGCCCAGTACTGATCCTTGGGGGACACCGCTGGTCACCAGATGCCAGCTGGATGCAGCTCCATTCACCATCACTCTCTGGGCCCGGTCATCCAACCAGTTTTCGACCCAGCGAAGGCTGCACCTGTCGAAGCCATGGACTGCTAGCTTCTCCAGGAGGATGCTGTGGGAGACTGTGTCAAAGGCCTTGCTGAAGTCAAGGTAGACCACATCCACAGCCTTCCCCTCATCCACTAGGTGGGTCACCCAGTCATAGAAGGAGATGAGATTAGTCAGGCAGGACCTTCCTTTCCTAAACCCATATTGGCTGGACCTGATCCCCTGATTGTCTTCCACATGCCGCTTGATGGCACTCAGGATCATTTGTTCCATAACCTTGTGTCAAGATCCGACAAGAGATTCAAATCCTGACACCAATTAAATAAATGTCGTGATCCAGGCTCTTGTATGTAAGTGTATATGGGTGGTGCTATGTATGGGCGGAGTGTATGCAAAGGTCTTGCCCTCACACACCCGGCTTTGATTAAAGCCCAAAATCACAACGTTCAGGGGACTCGAGCGGTTAGTCCCATGATGATACCTCCGGTGCACCCCTGCCACTACAGCTATTTTAAGGGATATTTGCTGTAGAAACAGAAAACTCCACACTCGGGAAGTTTAAACTATGTGCTTGTTTTACTTTACAATTAATTCAGAAGGCACAATGTGACTAATACAAGAATTAGCAACCACTTATCAGCTACAAAATGTATGGGAGGGGTACCCGCACCGAATCAGGGAAGTGTCGCGGACCGAGATAGGTAAAGCCGCGACTCACACCCCCACCTCAGGGGATCGAGAGCTGAAGACCACTCCCTGTCACACCCACAAACAACACTTAAGAATCAACAGATTTATTAAAGGCACTGAGGGTTTGGCAAGTCTGATATCAACGGTCACACAGGGTCTACCTCTATGTATATCCACATCTAGATATCCATATACCAACAGCTATACAACTATACATCTATATACCAATAACAAAACACACAGAAAACAAGAGAGAACCTCCCCCCTTCCCCCCCTGTTCCCGTTCCCGGACAGGGATAAGAGGGAAAACCTGGAGAGAGCCTTTGGGAAATAGAAGAATAGTGGAAAAGAGAAGTGAGTGTTTAGTATGTGTGAGTATTATGTAGGAATGTGTGTAGGAATGTCCTGTCCCCTGAGACACCAGGCAAACGGTCCGCTCGGTACGTCCACACGCCAACAACCAGAGGGAGCGGCGCCGCAACGGCACGGACGCCTCCCGCAGCGGTACCCCCACCGCGGTGGCTGGATCCGTGTGAGTTCACACAGCGCGCGCCTTCTTGCTCCTCCCTTTCCCGGTTCCGGCCCCGCCGTGCCTCCTGGGAGCTGTAGTCTGTAGTCTGTGCGCATGCGTCTGGTACCTCTGGCCTCTCCCCACGAGTGCCGGGGAGTGCATTACCAGGACTGGTCAGTAGATGTCGCTGGATTAAAGGCCATCATGGAGTCCGTCTCTCACAGGAAGGTAAAGGAAAAGATAAAAGGATTAGAGAGTTTCCCAACTCCCCTCCTCCCACCCCCCAAGGTAATTTAGAATAAGGGAAGAGCAGACGGGAAAGGCGGTCTTTAGGTAATTGTCTTACACCTCGTATCCCGGCGGAGTCAGAGACCAGCCCTGGCTCTTGGTGGCCAGCTCTTCCTTGCAGATCTTCAGGGGGAGAGCACCTAAGGCCTCAGCTCCAAGAGCCTTTAAAAAGGCTTTTAGCCTGGGCTCGATCCCCCACAGTGTGGTGAGCGGGCGGCGTGCTGGCTGCAGACGGCGGCGCGCAGGGCGGAGCAATGCGCGGGGCGCGTGGGCGAAGCGGCTGCCGAAGCGGCAGGCGAAGCGGCGGGACGCGGCTGCCGAAGCGGCGGGCGAAGCGGCTAGCGCCGGACGCGGCGGTTTCTTCTCCTCCTTTTTCTTCTGGCGACCCCGAGCTTCCAACTGCCTCGAGGCTGTGGAGGTGGTCGCCTTTATTGGAAAAATGCCAGGCGGGGCCTGGCTTCTGATTGGTCTGTCACTTTTCAATCCGCCCTGTCATTGGTCCCTGGCGCTGAGGCGCCGAAAAGTCTCTCAGAGCCTGGTATGCTGTTTTTTTTTCTCTTTTTCAGTCAGTCCTCAACCAGGTCCGCCTTTAACCCTTTCCTGCCTCTAACCCTTATTGCCATGAGAATCATATATATGGTTTATGTGGGGCATATCTTTAATGAATGTAGGGGCCGTCCCCCATACCTTGCCAGGCACCGAGGTCAGGCTGACAGGCCTATAGTTCCCTGGATCCTCCTTCCGGCCCTTCTTGTGGATAGGAGTCACATTGGCCAACCTCCAGTCATCTGGGACCTCCCCAGTGAGCCAGGACTGGTGATAAATGATGGAGAGTGGCTTAGCCAGTTCTTCCACCAGCTCCCTCAGCACCCTAGGATGAAGCCCATCCGGACCCATGGACTTGTTGGAATCTAAGTGGCACAGCAGGTCCCTAACTACTTCCTCCTGGATTACAGGAGAGGCATTCTGCTCCCCATCCCTGTCTACTAACTCAGGAGCCCAGTTGTCCTGAGGGTAGCTAGTCTTTTTGTTAAAGACTGAGGCAAAGAAGGTGTTAAGCACCTCAGCCTTTTCCTTGTCCTCCATTACTAAGTTCCCCTCCTCATCCAATAAGGAATGAAGATTTTCCCTGATCCTCCTTTTATTATTAATGTATTTATAAAAACATTTTTTATTATCCTTTACAGAGATGGCTAGTTTAAGTTCTAGCTGGGCTTTTGCGTCTCTGATTCTCTTCCTTCATGACCTTACAATATCCCTAAATACTTCCTGATTCACCTGCCCTTTTTTCCAAAGCTGATACATTCTTTTTTTATTCCTGAGTTTTTGCAGTAGTTCCCTGCTCAACCAGGCTGGTCTTCTTCCCCGCCAGCTCCTTTTTCGGCACATAGGGACAGCCTGCTCCTGCGCCTTCATAATTTCATTCTTAAAGTAAGCCCAGCCTTCCTGGGCTCCTTTGTTTTTGAGGGCTGTTTCCCAAGGGACTCTCCCAACCAGCATCCTGAAGAGGCCAAAGTCAGCCCTCTGGAAGTCCAAGGTAGAGGTTTTGCTGACGACCCTCCTAACTTCTCCACAAATTGTAAATTCTATCATATCATGGTCGCTGTGCTCAAGACGACCTCCAACCACTACCACCAGCCCTTCTCTGTTTGTGAACAGTAGGTCTAGCATGGCACTACCCCTGGTAGGGTCACCTACCAGCTGTAGCAGGAAGTTATCTTCTATACATTCCAGAAACCTACTGGATTGGCCCCTTTCTGCTGTGTTGTACTTCCAGCAGACATCCGGTAAGTTGAAGTCCCCCACAAGAACAAGGGCTAGCGAACGCGAGACATCCCCAAGTTGTTGAAAGAACATCTTGCGGCGGGAGCACAGACTAACGCACCACGATCAATGAGATCAAGCGAAAGCCGTTTCTAATTAAAAATGGTGGCAAGTGATACCCCTCTGACTCCAGATGGTCCACCCCAGTACAAACCCTGTTGGTTACATACGTACACAGTTCATATATGATTGGCTACATGTCTTGTCATTTGCTGTCCGTGTCACAATGACCCAGGGCTTCTGCTTCCCAGCCGGTGCCTCTCAATTCTTGCTACAACATTCTTTTCTCACTACTTCATGAGATAACAACCGTGGGATACCTACTTGTAGGACACCTGCTGTTTACTGGTCCCGTGGGGCAGCGGCCTGTGGGGTACCAGCCTGTGAGACACCAGCTTGTTTATTGATCCCACAGTTTGCTTCAGGGTGCCTGACGCTTTGGTCAGCAGCACCTGCAACACTGCTGTTTTAATTCAGGCATATTAATTTTCCATAAATCCCATATTAATTTTCCATAAATCCCCACAATTCCCCCTTTTTTTGTTTTAGTAATAAGGTGAGCATAATCCAGGCTTTGGGGTATCAATTTTTGTCAATCACAGGCCTTGTGGCCTGTCCTCCTCTCCTGGATGGCCCTCTTATAATAGAGGAGGCCATCCCTCACATCAAGGTCTGGTATGGTATATGTCTCCACCACTCAACGCCTACTGGGTTGCAGCCAGCAGCAGAGCTCGAGGTTCTTCTTGGTGGTAAACACAGAGACCAACCCAGTCTTGCCCGTGATGATGGTAGGAGGTGCTTTGCCAGCCACAGTCCTTCCACCTTCTTTATCCAGTAACAAACTGCTACTATGGCAAAACACACACAGGTTATATCAATATAACAGGTTAGTCAATACCACAAAATACAAAATAAAAGGTGCATTAAACTCTTGCTATTACAAACTATGGTGCTTGAGAGAAACTTGGTTCACAGACCTTTTATAAGGAGGACGAGGTTCCAACACATGGGGCCAACATGTGTCGCAAGTCATCCTGCCCAGGATGCACATTTACAGTGGGACAAGGTTGTGACACATGGGGCCAACATGTGCCACAAGCCGTCTCACTCTGTTCAGTATTGTCCATTCACCTTCATTATTTCTATTTCATAGCCAAATACTCATGACTGTGTTCCTCCAAAAAGGACCCTACAATTCCTTTTTTTTTTTGTGAACTACCCATATCTCCTTCATAGCTTTCTCTATCACGTGGTTAAGCATTTTCAAAATATATGGTACAACTGACAGCACAACCAATATTACTACTAGTATGATAAGTTCATATACCATAAGATCTTTCAACCATTCAGTAATACCCCAATCTGCCAGCCATCCATCAAGGCCTACACTCGAGTGAGTTAATTGCTTTGTGAGATGTTAAAGATCCCGGATCTTCTTCTGTTATCGGCTCAGAATGGTCAGATAGGTTCATGCAACACATACCCTCAAAAGCCTCACATCCATGTCCCTGTGTTAATAGTAAAAAGTAAAAAAAAACCAAAACAATAGCTGCTCTATTATGTAGCGTGGCATATTACTAGGAAATGAACATAACAGATCTATCTCCTGTGGTTCCAAGTAAGTTACATTTAAAGCTGCAATCATAGGAACTATTTGTGAAACACTCGTTACCTTATCTAAAAGCTTTTATCCTTAACATAACTATTAAATGAATCAAAAGTACTCAAACGGAGCCCCACTAAGCAAGTTCGAAAAGGGTCCCCTGCTTTCGCTACTGATAAACAAAAGGATTCCTGCTGGAAAAAGAAAAAAAAAACCGCAGCGGCGGCCAGACGCCGTCGGCGCTCGAGAGGGCAAAAAAAAACGGGGGGGGGCCAGGGGGGAAGGTGCTTTTCTGTAGCCGCCGGTCCCTTTCTCAGGCTGGGGGTGCGGGACTGCATACAAGCTGACATTTACTATTCCTTTTCTGACCGCCCCCCCTGGTCGGACATTCCTTTTTAATTTGATGCAGTCGGACATTCCTTTTTAATTCCTTTTTAATTTGAGCACGCGGCAGCGCAGAGCAGAGAGCGGCAGCGGTGTGAGCTGTTCCTTTAAACTGCTGAGGATTTGAGAGAGAGCCGGGCTTCCCGGAGATGGTGAAGCCGGGGCAGAGCCAGGAGACCCGAGTCTGAGCGGGAAGCCTGCGAGGGAGAGGAAGGCTGACGTGGCAGGGGGCGTGGCTGTGAACGGCGGCAAGGTTTAAAAAGCGGCCATTTGGAAGCCTTCTCTGAGCACGCGGCAGCGCAGAGCAGAGAGCGACAACCAGCCTCCAGAGGGCAGGCGCGAGGGCAGGCAGGCAGGCAGCAGCGGGTGCCTTCTCACAAGAAAAGCAAACTAGTAGTTAGATAGATCATGGTCACAACGCGGCCAAAAACCATAGTGAAAAAGAATGTGGGGACTCAGACAGAGCTCCCAAGCAGGCATGCAGCAGTGCAGGTCTCTGGCTGCAGTGAATGCTTGAGCCTGGCACTGGTACCAGAGGGAACCAGTGACACCACATGTGTGCGGTGTGAGCAAGTAAATGATCTCCTCAGGCAGGTGGTTAATCTGACAGAGGAGATTGCAAGACTGAGAGCCATTAGAGATTGTGAAAGTGAAATAGATTGGTGGAGTCATACCCTGATGCAGGGGCAGATGGAAGAGGTTGAGAAAGTGACGGATCCCCTCCCCTCCTGTCACCAGACAGATGGAGAGGACTTAGGAGATATGAAGGAATGGAAGGAAGTCCGACCTCAGAAAGGCAAGAAAAAATCCTCCCAACCCCTTCCACCCTCCCAATTGCCCTTGAATAACAGATATGAGGCCTTGGAAATTCAGGGACAGGAAAATGAAGTTGGAGGGGTAGACTTATCTAGTGAAGCACCTAGGACTCGTCAGTCACCCTGAGTCCTTAGGACTTCTTCAATCAAGAAGGAAAGGAGAGTAATTGTGGTGGGTGACTCCCTTCTGAGGGGGACAGAAGGGCCCATCTGTCGACCGGACCCATCCCACAGGGAGGTCTGTTGCCTCCCTGGGGCTCGGATTAGAGATGTTAAAAGGGAACTCCCTAATCTTGTGGGTTCCTCTGATTACTATCCACTGCTGATTTTTCAGGTTGGCAGTGATGAAATTATCACAAGAAATGTAAGGGCAATGAAGAGTGACTTCAGGGCCCTAGGACGGCTAGTTAGGGGGTCTGGAGCGCAAGTAGTGTTTGCCTCCATCCCTCCTGCAAGAATGGGTGGGGAGGTATATAGGAAGAGTTTACAGGTCAATGAATGGCTAAGAGATTGGTGTCAAAGACAGGGTTTTGGTTTTTTTGATCATGGGATGCTATATGAGACACCTGGCCTGGTGGTGGCAGGTGGGATGCACCTGTCCCAGAGGGGGAAGAGGCTTTTGGGGCAGGACGTAGCAGGGCTCATTGAGAGAGCTTTAAACTAGATGTGAAGGGGGAAGGGGAGAAAACTGGGTCTGTTAGGGAGAAGCACAAGAGGAACGTACCAGGGCCTGAAAGCAGGTGGTCTAAGGAGGATTTAGTCCCACCAGTGGGCTCTGTTTGTTTCCTGAAATGCCTGTATGCTTGTGAGAGACGGACTCCTTGATGGCCTTTAAGCCAGCGACGTTTGCTGGCCCTTCCTAGTGATGTGCTCCCCGGCACTGGTGAGTACCAGGTGCATGCGCACAAGACCACAAACTACAGCTCCCAGGAGGCACAGCGGGGCCGGAGCCGGAAGTGGAGCCGGCAGGCGCGGTCTCTGAACAGTCACAGCTACTACGGAGGTGACCGCCGCCGCGTGTGCATCGCTGTGGAGGCTGCCGTGGAGCCAGAGGCGCCTTTTCCTGTGGTTGTTGGCGTGTGGACGTACCGAACGGACTGCCTGCCTGAAGTCACTGGAGAAGGATCCCGACTAGGGATCGGCTTTGGCCGTACCCCGGTGGTGAGACTTGCGAACTTGACTACACTCTGACATTTCCTATTAACACTTACAGACATTCATACACTCATACATACCGATTGCATCTTCCTATTGCTATTAATCTTCCTAAAGGCTCTCTCCAAGTTCTCCCCTCCTATCCCTGTCCGGGACTGAGAACGGGGGGTGGGGGTGGAGGGGTAGAATCATGTCTGTCTTGTTTTGTTTGTTTGTTTATTCCTATATATATATGTGTGTATTGTTATTGTTCTGTAGAAATAACCTTGTCTAGACCGTGGTGCCTTTAATAAACCCACTGATTCTTGAGCATTGTGTGTGAGTGCGACAGGGAGTGGTCCTCAGCCCTCGATTCCTTTGTGAAAGGCAGTGGGTCGCGGCTTTCCCTATCTCGGTTCGCGACATTTTGGCGTAGTCGGCAGGATTTACGAGGGTCTGTTGTAGCCCTGAACGCGCTCACTCCGACATAGAACATGGAGGGCGAAGGCAGGGACCTTTCGATTGACCTCGAGGGGGTGGCTGGCGTTGTGCTGGAAAGCGCTGAGGGGGGGGGCACAGTGAGTTCATCGGATTCCAGAGGTCCGGGAAGTCCTCTGGACTCCGTGCTCCTGTCATGCACACCTCCTCATTCATCGCATGCTGGAGGTTTAGCAGGAGCAGATGTGTCACCACAGGCTGTAGACGATGCACGGATGCAGGATCTGGAGCAGGAGTACAAGGTGTTGAGGCAGGATGTTGCGGACTTATGGAAGGAGCATGTCGAGTTGACGGTACATAGGGAGTTGGAGCTGTTCAAGCAGCAAGTTGAGGAGTTGGAGCTGTTAAAGCAGCAGGTTGAGGAGTTTGAGCTCTTAAAGCAGCAAGTTGAGGAGTTGAAGCTATTAAGGCAGGAGATTGAGGAGTTGAAGCCGTTAAAGCAGCAGGTTAAGGAGTGGAAGTTGTTAAGGCAGGAGGTTGAGGAGTTGAAGCTGTTAAGGCAGGAGGTTGAGGAATGGCGACAAAAGCAGCCAAAAAAGAAAGAGAGTTAGGGGCAAGATGAAAGGAGGAGCAGAACGATGAATATGATAAGTTGCTACAGGAGCATACGCAGTATAAGCAGGAGTCTGAAAGGAAATATACGGAGTTAAAGAAAGATCATACTGACATGCAGACAATATATGAAAAGAAGTTGCATGATATGCAGAAGGAGCATACAAAGGTATTGGATGACATGGAGAGGGATGCTAGGTCAAAAAACCGAGACATCACAAGATTGCAGACAGAGATTATGACCTTACAGGAAAATATTGAACGGCTCAAACAGGGGTCATGTCCTACACTCCCTGATCCTCCTCGGGGAGAGGAGGACGCCGGTGCTTTGGAGCAGGCAATCAGCCAGGTCTTACAGAGGACTGATATGACTACCAGTGAAAAGGGAACAATGATTATGGCATTATGTGCCGCTCAGCAGGAGCGGATCTCCACAGATCCGTCCCCCCACGCTGATGAGGTGCAAAAGGCGAGGAAAGTACAGTGGGCCCCGACATTTGACCTTGGGGCTCAGTATGCAGAAGAGGCAGAGGAGGAACAGGAAGAAAAGAAAACACTCCGGCCCATTAGAGTAACCACTTATACCCAGAAAGCAGGGGCTACACAAGGAGATACAGAAATCAAAGAAAAGCCCTATTCATCCATAGAAATGGGAAAACTTAGAGGGAAATATAGCAGACTAGAAACAGAAACAGAAGCTGAATATGTCATGAGAGTGTCCCTCACAGGTGGAGACGATATTATATTAACTGAACGAGAGGCCGATGGCTATTGGGGACCTGGGATTGTCTTACAAACTGGAGATGCAACACACCCATGGTCCCTAACCCAGCGTGCAGCCTGGAGTGTAAGTGATACTGACCCGGTTGATAGAGGGGAACCAAGTGCCCTACAAGGGAATCCCAATAATATTATGGAAAATGTTCGTAGGGCTGCTGTGCTCCAGATGATCCATGATGGTGAACTGGAAGCAGAGCATGCAAGTCCTATGACCCTTAACATAAAAGCAAAAAGGATGAATGTGTTGATAAGGGGACTTTCTGGGGCGCTCCAAACAAAAGCCATGCAGTTTCAAGAGGAGGTTGCATGTAGACGGGTACAGATGACATGGGGTGACTTAGCCCGGACTTTGATGACTTGTGCTAAGAACTGTCAGGTATATGAGGGCCCTACTAGGCCCTCTGCCCCTGCACCTAAAAAAGCTGTTCGGCTGTCATATGCTGAAGTTGCTGCCAAGCCACCCCGAGACCCCCCTTCTCCTAGGCAAGACAGATCACGGGGTGACTGGAATGTGGTAAACAGAGATAGGCAGAAGAAATCACAGCAGAGGTCACCCAGGAGACAGATCTGTGAAACACAACATTCCTCAACACAAGATAACAAGGGGCCTTATGCTAGGCTTAAGGAGGAAGGCAGGCGGGCAGGAATGCCAGCATCGCTCCTAGCCAGGACTCGTCCTTATGAGGAGCTAAAGGAACTGGTTGAGTTCTTCCGTGAAGTGCTGGGACGAACCCGAGGCAGATCACAATCACGAACCTGAGCCAGATCACAAACTGGGGCCCGAGGCCGGTCACAGTCTAGAACTCGGGCTCAAGCACAGGGAAGGTCCAGTAGTTTGGGAAACTAGAATTCCCTCCTCCTGCTACTACTGGTAAATCAAAAAGGCGACGGAGGAGGGGTAAAACACAAAGTCCTAGCACAGAATGTCAACATGACTCCCACATAAATCAGGAATCCAGAAACCCCTTAATCCAGAAATGTCCTAGTCCCCCAAATGACTGGCAAAACATATTGAGACTTGTGTACAATAAGGATGGAGATCTGGTACTCACTTGTGCTGTTGGTCCAAAACGTTATCCTGTTACTTTTGTTGTAGACATAGGGGCCCAGATGTCCACACTGAAAGCCGAGGAGGCAAGATACTGTGGCATTACCACATCTGCAAAATCGGTTTGTGTAAGTGGAGCATTCGGTAATTCTATTTTACAGAAAACAGCCATGGTCACCATGCATCTTCCAGGAGATGAGAAACCAATCCGAACCAAAATGATTGTAGGTGATGTACCTAACTTGTTAGGTTTGGATGTTTTGGCAGGTCGGGCCTGGAGAGACGAGCGAGGTTGCTATTGGACATTTGGCACACCGACACTGGAAGTAAAGTTGTTAGAACGTTCCCCACGTCTGCCACAGAGCAAAACAACAAGAGTAAAACAATATTCTATCCCAGTTGCTGCCAAGGATGGTATCAGAGAGGTAATAGCTGACTTAAAACAGAAAGGCGTAATTGTGCCATGCCATTCACCATACAATGCCCCAGTCTGGCCTGTGAGGAAACCAGATGGTAAATGGAGACTGACTTGAGACTACAGAAAATTGAATGCCAATACAGAAGGCCTCACTGCAGCCGTACCAAACATAGCTGATCTGGTGCTAGAAATCCAGGAAGCAGCACATCCTGTGCTGGCAGCACTGGATATTAAGGACATGTTTTTCCAGGTCCCTATTGATATTGAGGACCAAAAGTATTTTGCCTTTACGTGGGATGGGATCCAATACACGTTCACGAGGTTGCCACAGGGATATAAACACTCACCCACACTGGCCCATCACGCACTTGCGTGTGAACTGGAAAACGTTCCAGAAATCAAAAACAATTCCAAAGTGAAAGTTTATCAGTACATAGATGATATACTGATAGGGGGTCAGAGTGAGGGAGAAGTGAAAGTCGTGTATGATGCTATCATTAAGCATCTGACTGATATTCAGCTAGAGATCCCTGAAGGGAAAAGGCAACCACCATCCCAAGAGGTAAAATTCCTGGGAATAAGGTGGAAAGGGGGAACCTGGAATATTCCGTCCGATACTGTGTCCCAATTGACTCAGATGAAGGTACCAGCTAATAAAAAAGAATTGCAACAATTGCTGGGAACCCTCCAGTATTGGAGAAAACATATCCCTGAATTCTCTGTTATAGCACGGCCTCTTTATGATCTCTTGAAAAAGAATCATCACTGGGAATGGAACAAATTTCATGACGAGGCCCTTGAACTGCTAATACTGGAAGCACAGACCTTCCAGACTCTGGGACCTCTTCACCCAGAGGATCCAATAACAATAGAATGGGGATTCTCAGCTAGTGCCTTATCATATCACTTTTGGCAAAAGGGACCTAGTGGGAGTACACGACCCATTGGCTTCTATTCACAATCTCTTAAGGACTCAGAAAAATGATACTCCACTCTGGAGAAGGGATTGCTAACAGTGTGCACAGCACTAACAGAGGTCAGTAAAATTGTTAAAAAACAAAAGGTGATACTACAGGGTCCTTTCAAAGTAGTTAATCATGTGCTGTCTGGGAAAGCCCCTCCAGAGGGAATATCCCAAAAGGGGACAATCAGGAAATGGTATAGCCAGATTGAGTGCTACTCTGGTCTTTTCAAGCTAGAGGAAGGCCCGGACAAACAGCTAAAAATCCAGGAACACATTGAATCCATGAAGGAAAAAGAGTTAACAATGAAAACTCCCAGTCCTATTAAGGAGGCCCCCGAATACAAAAGTGAGATGACTAATGCCTGGTTCACAGACGCGTCAGCCAGAAGAGAGGGTAAAACCTGGTTCTTCAAATCTGCTGCAGTCAAACCTTCCACGGCTGAACGCATAATAAATTGTGATAAGGGCAGTGCACAAGTGGGGGAGCTGGATGCTGTTCTCAATGTGTTTGTACGGGAAAAGGCCACCAAGGATGCTGTGTACATCTACACAGATTCCTTTTCAGTATTCAAGGGCTGTGTGGAATGGATAACTTTCTGGGAACAGAACAATTGGGAGATTAACAGGGTGCCAGTGTGGCAGAAAGAAAAATGGCAACAGATCCTAAAAATTGCCAAGAAAAATCCTAACTTTCATGTAGGGTGGATTCCTGCTCACCAGACCAGTCTGAAAAATGATGCTAGCAGGTGGAACAACTATGTTGATCAACTGGCCAAAATCAAAGTAGTGGAAATCAAAACAGCAGAAGAAAACCAAGCGTGGGAGCGGTTGCTTGAATGGCTCCATTGTAAAAGGGGTCACTCAGGGATCTTTGAATTGTATAAAGAGGCACAGAACCGAGGATGGCCTGTTACCCGTGAACAGTGCAAAACAACCATTTCTGAATGTGATCTGTGTAAGACTCGGTTGGGGAAGCATCCCCTGACAACTGACACTCTGCATATTCGAGAGGGAAAGTCCTTGTGGTCTACTTGGCAAGTGGACTACATAGGTCCTTTCCACAAATCAGGTAACAAACAGTATATCATTGTGATGGTAGAAGTGGTATCAGGTCTAACTTGTGCTGAAGCTGTTTCTAAAGCAAATGGTGAAAATACAGTTCGCTTCCTGGAAAGGGTATTTGGGGTATTACCTAAACCTACACATATTCAGTCTGATAATGGCACTCACTTCACTTCACATCTGGTACAACAGTGGGCGAGAAGTGAAGGCATCCAATGGACATTTCATATGCCATACTATCCCCAAGCAAATGGGATAGTGGAACGTACTAATGGGTTAATCAAAAGCCTTATCCGCCCACAGGACTCCAAATGGGATGAAAGGTTGCGATATGCAGTCACCACCATAAATAACAGATGGGGGGTAAACGGGTGTCCTCGTCTAACTGCTTTCTTTCCTACATCACCCACTCAAGAAAAGGAGACACAAAGAAAACCTTGCAACAAGAAAATCTCCCTACACCCAGGACAGACTGTAATGCTTCACCTGCCAAATATTGGGAAAGTCAAAATGATCCTGCAAACGCCCGTGAACTCGAATACGTGGGTTGCATCTGACATGAATAACAAACAACTCAAAATCAGTACAAATTGGATACTTCATGTTGAGTGAGGCAGGGTTTCAGGGTTGATTGTAGATATGTATCTGTGTACTTATATATATAGCAATGTGTATATGCTAAACCAACAACCCAAAGAACCGGAGACATCCCAAGCCAGAATAGGGTCTGATCAACCCGACACTGGTTTGAGGAGGGGGTACCTTGTGCATACTATGGACTTGATCACCCCATGGTTTGCACAACACCTCCTACTATACAGCATCATGTCTCCAAGAACTGTTTCCCCTTTTGGGTTGTTGTGTGTACATAAGGTACTAATGATGCACCAATATATACATATAGTCATAACAGGTCTTCTATTTATGTGGTATTTTCTCTTGTGTATTTCATATATATATATGCATATGTGGTATCGCATATAGGGAATTGTTCCCTCAGAAACACACGTAAAGTGTTACATGTATAATTGTGTGTATATATATATATCCAATATATATATGTGGAGTTATGTGAAATTATATATATGTCTTAAATAGGGAAGGAGGTAAGAGTTTGGACAAGTGCCTGATAGGGTACAGATGTACATGTACATATATATATACAAACACATTACACAGGAAACAAGTCGCTGTCATAAAAGCCATGGGGTGAGATGTGAGAGACGGACTCCTTGATGGCCTTTAAGCCAGCGACGTTTGCTGGCCCTTCCTAGTGATGTGCTCCCCGGCACTGGTGAGTACCAGGTGCATGCGCACAAGACCACAAACTACAGCTCCCAGGAGGCACAGCGGGGCCGGAGCCGGAAGTGGAGCCGGCAGGCGCGGTCTCTGAACAGACACAGCTACTACGGAGGTGACCGCCGCCGCGTGTGCATCGCTGTGGAGGCTGCTGTGGAGCCAGAGGCGCCTTTTCCTGTGGTTGTTGGCGTGTGGACGTACCGAACGGACTGCCTGCCTAAAGTCACTGGAGAAGGATCCCGACTAGGGATCGGCTTTGGCCGTACCCCGGTGGTGAGACTTGCGAACTTGACTACACTCTGACATTTCCTATTAACACTTACAGACATTCATACACTCATACATACCGATTGCATCTTCCTATTGCTATTAATCTTCCTAAAGGCTCTCTCCAAGTTCTCCCCTCCTATCCCTGTCCGGGACTGAGAACGGGGGGTGTGTGTGGAGGGGTAGAATCATTCCTATCGTGTCTGTCTTGTTTTGTTTGTTTGTTTATTCCTATATATATATGTGTGTATTGTTATTGTTCTGTAGAAATAACCTTGTCTAGACCGTGGTGCCTTTAATAAACCCACTGATTCTTGAGCATTGTGGTGAGTGCGACAGGGAGTAGTCCTCAGCCCTCGATTCCTTTGTGAAAGGCAGTGGGTCGCGGCTTTCCCTATCTCGGTTCGCGACAATGCTAATGCATGCAGCATGGGGAATAAGCAGGAAGAGTTAGAGGTCTGTGTGCGGGCTAAGGGTTATGATCTGGTAGCAATAACAGAGACGTGGTGGGACAGCTCACATGACTGGAATGTGGCCATGGATGGTTATGTGCTTTTTAGGAAAGATAGGGCAGGGAAGCGAGGTGGTGGAGTTGCTCTTTATGTGAGAGAGCAACTAGAATGCATCGAGTTTTGTGCAGGGGCTGATGAGGGGCAAGTTGAAAGTCTGTGGGTAAGAATTAAGGGGCAGGCTGGTGTGGGTGATACAGTCGTGGGGGTCTACTACAGACCTCCTGATCAAGGCGAGGAAGTTGATGAGGCTTTCTACAGGCAGCTGAATGTAGCCTCACAACTGCAGTCCCTAGTTCTCATGGGAGATTTTAACTACCCCGATATCTGCTGGAAGACTCACACAGCCAGCCTTTCACAGTCTAGGAGGTTCCTCCAGTGCATTGATGATAACTTCTTAATGCAAATGGTGGACAAGCCGACTAGAAGAGGAGCGCTGCTGGATCTTTTACTAACCAACAAGGAGGGCCTTGTTGAAGCAGTGGTGGTCAGTGGCAGCCTTGGCTGCAGTGATCACAAGATGGTGGAGTTCAGGATCCTGTGTGGAAGGAACAGAATACCCAGTAGGACCAGAACCCTGGACTTCCACAGGGCAAACTTTGGCCTCCTCAATCAACTGTTAAGGGAAATCCCATGGGACAGGGTGCTAGAAGATAAAGGGGCTCAAGATAGCTGGTCAACATTCAAGGACCACTTCTTGCAAGCACAGGATCAGAGCGTCCCAATGGTTAGGAAATCTAGTAAGGGAGCTAGGAGACCAGCATGGTTAAAAAAGGAACTGCTGGGCAAACTTAAGTGGAAAAGGAAAATCTACAGATCATGGAAGGAGGGGCTGGTCACTTGGGAGGAATATAGGGCTGTTGTCAGAGGATGTAGGGAGGCAATTAGGAAAGCTAAGGCCTCCTTGGAACTTAACCTTGCAAGTCAGGTTAAGGATAATAGAAAGGGCTTTTTCAAATACATAGCTAACAAAGCTAACACTAGAGGCAATATTGGCCCACTGTTGAATGAGGGGGGAGCCCTGGTGACAGAGGATATAAAGAAGGCAGAGGTGCTGAACGCCTTCTTTGCCTCTGTCTTTACTCCTGCAGGATTTCCCCATGAGCCCCAGATTCATATAGCCCCAGAAGTAGTCAAGATAGATGAGGAGTTTGACATTAGTAGATGAGGATTGGGTTAGGGATCAGTTGAGTAATCTGGACATCCACAGATGGGTCCAGATGGAATGCATCCAAGGGTGCTGAGGGAGCTGTCGGAGGTCATTGCTAGGCCACTCTCCATCATCTTCGGTAAGTCATGGGTAACGGGAGAGGTGCCTGAGGACTGGAGGACAGCAAATGTCACACCAGTCTACAAGAAGGGCAAGAAGGAGGACCCGGGTAACTATAGACCGGTCAGCCTCACCTCCATCCCTGGAAAGGTGATGGAACAACTTGTTCTTGTCTCTATCTCTAGGCATATCAAGGACATGGGGGTCATCAAGAGCAGTCAGCATGGTTTTATCAAGGGTAAATCATGTTTGACTAACCTCATAGCCTTCTATGAGGAAATTACTAGGTGGATAGATGATGGTAGAGCGGTAGATGTGGTTTATCTTGATTTCAGTAAGGCATTTGACACCGTCTCCCACAGCATCCTTGTAGATAAGTTGATCAGGTATGGGTTTGGTGATCAGGTAGTGAGGTGGATCAGGAACTGGTTGATGGGAAGGAGTCAGAGAGTTGTAGTCAATGGGGCAGAATCGAGTTGGAGGTCTGTGACTAGTGGAGTCCCTCAGGGGTCGGTACTGGGACCGATGTTGTTCAACATCTTCATCAACGACCTGGATGAGGGTATAGAATGTACCCTCAGCAAGTTTGCTGATGACACTAAGCTGGGAGGAGTGGCTGACACACCAGAAGGCTGTGCTGCCATTCAGAGAGACTTAGACAGGCTGGAGAGTTGGGCGGGGAGAAACATGATGAAATTCAACAAGGGGAAGTGTAGAGTTTTGCATTTGGGGAAGAACAACACGATGTCCCAGTATAGGTTGGGGGCTGACCTGCTGGAGAGTAGTGTAGGTGAAAGAGACCTGGGGGTCCTGGTAGACAGGAGGATGACCATGAGCCAGCAATGTGCCCTTGTGGCCAAGAAGGCCAATGGCATCCTGGGGTGCATTAGAAAGGGTGTGGTTAGTAGGTCAAGAGAGGTTCTCCTCCCCCTCTATTCTGCATTGGTGAGGCCGCATCTGGAGTATTGTGTCCAGTTCTGGGCCCCTCAGTTCAAGAAGGACAGGGAACTGCTTGAAAGAGTCCAGCGCAGAGCCACAAAGATGATTAAGGGAGTGGAACATCTCCCTTATGAGGAAAGGCTGAGGGAGCTGGGTCTCTTTAGCTTGGAAAAAAGGAGGCTGAGGGGTGACCTCATCAATGTTTACAAATATGTAAGGGGTGAGTGTCAGGGAGATGGAGTTAGGCTCTTCTCAGTGATGACCAGTGATAGGACAAGGGGTAATGGGTGCAAATTGGAGCATAGGAGGTTCAAGGTGAATATCCGAAAAAATTTTTTTACTGTAAGAGTGACAGAACACTGGAACAGGCTGCCCAGGGAGGTTGTGGAGTCTCCTTCACTGGAGGCATTCAAAACCCACCTGGATGCGTTCCTATGTGATGTACTCTAGGTGACCCTGCTCTGGCAGGGGGGGTTGGACTAGATGATCTTTCGAGGTCCCTTCCAACCCCTAGGATTCTATGATTCTATGATTCTATGATCCACTTTTCCACAACCAAAACACTTCAAACCCACTCTGCCTACCGTAAGCTGCTGAGCAAGGGCCTCAGCCAGCATAGATACCTTAAGCGACTCTGAGCCCACATTCTGACACACCTCTAACAGCTCAGCAATCAAGTTAGCAGAGTGCCTAATCGGGGTGACTGCCTCCTGGCAATCTGCATTTGCATTTCCAGAAGCCAGCTGAGAAAACACACACGCCACATTCTCTACTTGCCTTGAAATAGCTGTCTGAAGCCAATTTATGAAAGAAACATAGGCCTCCTGTCCTGTATATATTACCTAATACAGCCTGCGTAAACGGTGCTTGCAACCCATACGTTAAGGCAGATTGATTACAACCTTTGTCTACCAAAGTTACTGTATACACAGACATCAACCCTGACTCAAGCAACTCTCCCTCCCTCCAGGCAGCAGCGTACACCTCCCCCCACCTCCTTCTCGGATCGTACGCATGTTTCCCTTGTTCCACCCCCCGCGCGCTAGGTTCACTCCCTGACTCCCCCCAGTCACTAGCATCGCTGGGCAAGGGTGGATACAAATCTTCAGGTTCTCTTCCTCCCGGTGCGGTCGTGTTGCCGACCTTCTTCCGCGGCCCCGGTCAGTGCAGTTCCAGACCACACGGGCAGTGATTGGTGCAGCTCTGGCAAATGGGCGGACACTCCTTCAATATCACTCGTCGGATCTTTTCTAGCAGCGCATCGCCTGTGTCTTGCGACTCCGATTTTCGCGTCGGAACAATGCTGCTAGCGTGACTGGAGACATTGGGAGTGAGAGCGGCAAACGCAGACGCAGCTGCCTCACGTTCCGCTTTCAGTGAGCTCAGAGTCTCTTTTAGCAGCCTCCAAAGGGTGGAATATTTACTTCCTTCTTTGGCTGTTGTCCCCCCACTACTAATATCGTCCCATAGTTCTTTTCCTATGACTTCCCAGACAGAGAGTTCAAACGCTACATTAATTTCAGGGATCAGTCCTTTGTTCCGGACCCTCTTCATCATCCCCTTTAACGCGGGGGAATCATATTTAATTCCCCTCATAGAGAGCATATGTTGGAGGAGATTTAGGACAGCCTCTTGCTTTTTGTCCAACCCCATCTTCCTCCCCGACCGCTCACCTGATCAGGGTGAGATTCCGTAATTCTGGATGCGCACCCCCTTCCGATCCCGGCTGCTCCTCTTGGCTAGCTGCTTCCTCTTCCTGTCAAAACGACAAGGCATCTTGCTGAGACAGCAAGGATTCTCTTCTTGCCCTGCTGGCAAGACTTCTTGCCGGGGTAGCAAGGAATAATTTCGGCCGGCTTTCCCGCCCCCTTTCAGTCCTTCTTTCAACTGGTTTGCTGCAATAATTGAGGAATCTGATGGTCCCTGTTCAGGCGCCATTTGCAGCGGGAGCACAGACTAACGCACCACGATCAATGAGATCAAGCGAAAGCCGTTTCTAATTAAAAATGGTGGCAATTGATACCCCTCTGACTCCAGATGGTCCACCCCAGTACAAACCCCATTGGTTACATACGTACACAGTTCATATATGATTGGCTGCATGTCTTGTCATTTGCTGTCCGTGTCACAATGACCCAGGGCTTCTGCTTCCCAGCCGGTGCCTCTCAATTCTTGCTACAACATTCTTTTCTCACTACTTCACGAGATAACAACCGTGGGATACCTACTTGTAGGACACCTGCTGTTTACTGGTCCCGTGGGGCAGCGGCCTGTGGGATACCAGCCTGTGAGACACCAGCTTGTTTATTGATCCCACTGTTTGCTTCAGGGTGCCTGATGCTTTGGTCAGCAGCACCTGCAACACTGCTGTTTTAATTCAGGCATATTAATTTTCCATAAATCCCATATTAATTTTCCATAAAACCCCACAACATCTCATCAGTCTCTTTATCCTGGTCAGGTGGTCTGTAGCAGACTCCCACTAGGATATCAGCCTCATTGGCCTTCCCTTTTATCCTCACCCATATACATTCTGCCTTGGTGTGTCTAGAATTGACCTCTAGGCAGTCAAAGCACTCCTTAACATATAACGCCACCCCACCACCTCTCTTGCCTTGCCTGTCCCTTCTAAAGAGCCTATAGCCAACCACTGCAGCACTCCAACCATGCGAATCATCCCACCACGTTTCTGTGATGGCAATTATATCATGGTCTCCCTGGTGCACAATAGCTTCTAACTCCTCTTGTTTATTTCCCATGCTTCAGGCATTGGCAGATATACACTTGAGCTGTGGTACAGATATCCCAACCACCTGCGTGGTTACCAACCTATTAGTGAGCCCTATGTTCTTGTTGCCACATTTATCCCCGTTTCCCACCTTGAGTGGGATAGCAGACTGGCAGCTGTCCTTAGGCTCATCTCTGGTTTTGTCCCCATCCCCCTTCAAACCTAGTTTAAAGCCCTGTCGATGAGCCCTGCTAACTTGTGCGCCAGGACCCTTCTTCCCCTCCAGGTTAAGCTTTCCCCACCTGTTGTCATGCCCGGTGTCCTGTAGGTCCATCCATGATCAAAAAAGCCAAAGTCCTGTCTGCTGCACCAGTCCCGAAGCCAGGAGTTAATCTTCTGGCTCTTCCCGTTTATCCCCTCATCGATCCCTGCTACTGGAGGGATAGAGGAGAACACCACCTGTGCTCCCGATCCCCTAACCAGCCGTCCCAGGGCCCTGAAATCTCTCTTCATTGCCCCTACACTTCTGGTAGCTACCTCATCACTGCCTACTTGGAACAGCAGTAATGGGTAGTAGTCTGAGGGCCGAACTAGGGCAGGGAGCTTCCTCCTTATATCCTTAACCCTGGCCCCAGGGAAGCAGTTGACCTCCCGAAGAAGTGGGTCCGGCCTGCATATAGGGCCTTCCACTCCCTTTAGAAGTGAGTCACCTATTACAAGTACCCGCCTTTTTTTCTTAACCGATGTGGTTTTGATGCAAGGTACAGACTGACCTGGCCTCGGTGACACCTCCAAGTTTGGTGAACCATCATCCACAATATCATTTTGTTCTACTTGTAGAGCCTCATATCTGTTCTGTAAAGGCACCTGGAGATGGGGAACACTAGGGACCCCTTGTCATGCCGCTTCCGCCGTGCAGAAACTCTCTGCCATTGCTCCTCATCCTGTAGGCTATCTCGCTCAGCCAGGCAGACAGGAGATAGGCAGTGGTCTTCATCATGAGCGCCACCTGTCTTTTGAGAGTTGCTCAGGGATGCCAAGTCATGGCACCAACGATCTATCTCCCTCTCACACTCCCTGATACTCCTAAGCCTCTCTACTTCCTCCTTCAGCTGTGCAACCATACCAAGCAGATAATTTATCTGCTCACACCTCACACAGCTGGCATCTCTGCCATTCTCCAGGGGGAACAACAGGCTTTGGCACTCCCTACAGCCAGAGACCTGAAGGCCCACATGTCTGTGAGGAACCTCTGTTTGGGTTGCCACAGTCCTCCTGGTAGAAGCTTTTGCCCGGGTTGAAACCATACTTAACCTTCTTTCTTTTCTAGCTGGTTTTAACGACCTCTCCTCTCACCCGCACGCCCTGCCTGCTGTGAACTGCCTTGTGCAAACTGCCGTGCCACACCCTGTTTGCAAACTGCCGTGCCACACCCCTGTTCGCAGCGCTCCGGGTCACTGGCACTCCCTAGAGGTGTTTAAATCTCCCGCGCAGCCTCTGGCCGCGCCCCCTCCGCGCCTGGTTTGCTGCCACAGACTTCCTGGTTCCGGACGCGGCTCGGGTAGAGAACGGGGGTCCCAGAGCTTGGAAACCCCCCTGTACCGCACACCTGAACCCCCACCTCGGGCTTACTTCAGTCGCTGCTGCCGCTGTCGCCACCGCTGCTACACTGAGTATCTACCCAGCAGAAAGCCATGACCTCTCTAAGCTCTGCACTCACCACAATTGATGCAGCTTCCCAGACAGAGCTCCAGTGGGAACACGCTGCCACCCAGGTTTGAGGCTGCGGGGTATGCCTTGCTCTTATGCCAGTATTGGATGGCAGCAGTGAGCATGGGAGACGTGCCCAGGTAGAGGAACTCCTCCACTTAGTGACAGAGCTCCGGGAGGAGGTGGGTAGGTTGAGGACTATCAGGGAGTGCAAGAGAGAGATAGACTACCGGAATTGCACTCTACTTGCCCTGAGACAGGCAGACAGGATGCATGATACATAGGATTCCCTATCCTCTCTCCACCTGGCTGAACATGGTGACTTGGAGGCAATGGTGACAAGTTCCTACCTGGTGGAGAAGGCACGTCTCCTCTGTGACTACCACACCTTCCCTAGTGCCCTTGCATAATAGGTATGAGGGTCTGCAAGTGGAACCAATGAGGATGATGAGGACGATGGTTCATTTTACTTGGAGGTGTTGCTGAGGTTAAGTCGGCCTAGGCCCTATATCAAAAATGCCTCCATAAAGAAAAAAAGATGGGCCATTGTCATAGGAGACTCGCTTTGAAAGGGAACAGAAGGCCCGATATGCAGACCAGACCCACTTCTTAGGGAAGTCTGCTGCCTCCCTGGAGCCCAGGTTAAAGATGTGAAGAGAAAGCTTCCTACTGGCCCTCAGATTATTATCCATTACTATTTTTCAGGTAGGCAGCAATAAAGTTGCTACAAGAAGTCCAAGGGCAATCAAGAGAGACTTCAGGGCCTTGGGACAACTGGTTAAGGGATCAGAACAAATAGTGTTCTCCTCTATCCTTCCAGTTGCAGGCATTGATGAGGGAATAAAGAGGAAGAGCCAGCAGATCAATACCTGGCTCTGAGCCTGGTGTAACTGGCAGGACTTTGGGTTCTTTGATCATGGATTGATTTACACGACACCAGGCCTGCTGGTGACATATGGGGTACACCTGTCTCAAATGGGGGAAAAGGATCTTTGTGCAAGAGTTAGCAGGCCTCATTGAAAGAGCTGTAAACTAAATTTGAAGGAGGAAAGGGAGAAAATCAGGCTCGCTAGAGATAAGCCTGAGGGTGGCATGCCAATGCTTGAGGGATGGTGTGTTAGCAAGGTCCTTGGGTCTGCCATCTCAGTTGTCTTCTGTGATCTCTGAACTTCCTCAGAGCTTACGTAGATATATGGAATGGAATACCTTTGATCTATTCTGCTGTCTGTCTAGTCCAGCTCCCCTACAGGGGGTCATAGATATGACTCTCCTGCCCCGGAAGCCTCTGTAGCGGCAGAGCTAAGAAGTGACCTTGGAGTCTCAGCAGTAACATAAACATTCCAGTGTTATCAGTCCAGTAGCTGGAACACTTGTTGCTGGCTAAAAGAGAGCTTACTGAAGGAAAAAAAAAGTCAGTAAAAGGAAAATTAGCTTCATCCTGGCTCAAACCAGGACATTCCACCCCTTATTCCATACCATATATTACATATAGGCTCTATATTTTACCAAGTGTCAAATTAAGGATTCTCCCCCAGAGTCAGATTACCTTGAGGTACATATTGTACTTCACTATACTCCATCATCACACACAAGGTATGTCCAGGTCCCTGAGCAAAAGCAACACCCCAGACAGGTTTGCCCTTGCCTGAAGTAGGGTAAACCCAAACAATTTTACCCAACAGGTTTCTTTCACATACCACAGGGACTTTATCCCTGTCTGCAGTGTGTAGAAGGTCTGACTGAGCAGGACCAGCCCGATTGATGGATCCCCTGGTATTAACTAGCCAGGTGGCCTTTGCCAAATTTTTATCCCAGTTCTTGAAAGTTCCACCACCCATTGCCTTCAGGGTAGCTTTTAACAGACCATTGTACCTTTCAATTTTCCCTGAGGCTTGTGCATAGTATGGGATATGGTATATCCACTCAATACCATGTTCTTTGGCCCAGTCAGTCACAAGACTGTTTCTGAAATGAGTCCCATTGTCTGACTCGATTCTTTCTGGAGTACCGTGTCTCCACAAGATTTGCTTCTCAAGGCCCAGGATGGTATTCCGGGCTGTGGCATGAGGCACAGGATATGTTTCCAACCATCCTGTACTTGTTTCCACCATTGAAAGCACACAGCGCTTACCCTGGCGGGTCCGAGGCAGTGTGATATAGTCAATTTGCCAGGCCTCCCCATACCTGTACTTTGAGCATCTCCCTTCATACCACAAACGTTTTAACCTTTTAGCCTGCTTAATTGCAGCACACGTTTCACAGTCATGGATAACCTGCACAATAGCGTCCATGGTTAAGTCCACCCCTTGGTCATGAGCCCATTTGTATGTTGCTTCTCTGCCCTGATGACCTGAAGTGTCATGGGGACATGAAGTCAAAAAGAGTTCACCCTTATGTTCCTAGTCTTAGTCTATTTGGAACACTTGAGCAGCCTCATCTGCTCGTTGGTTGTGTCGATGTTCCTCAGTGGCTTGACTCAGAGGAACATGTGCATCTACATGACGCACTTTTATAACCAGTTTCTCTATCCGAGCTGCAATGTCTTTCCACAGCTCAGCCACCCAAATAGGTTTACCCTTTCGCTGCCAGTTGTTCTGCTGCCACTGCTTTAGCCAACTCCAGAAGGCATTTGCTGCCATCCATGAGTCAGTATAGAGATAAAGTCTTGGCCACCCCTCTCGCTCAGCAATGTCCAAAGCCAGCTGGACGACTTCCACACAGTCCAGTGAACTTGGTAGTCCCTCTCCTTCTCCTGGATGGAGGCAGGGCACCTCTAATGTTGAGCATTTGAGGTTGAAGCACCATCCTGGTTGGAGACTGGTGCAACCTTCTTCCTGGAAGAACCATCTCCTGCTTTTGTTCTATTTAGTAGCTGTTGCATGTGTATCTGGAGAATAGCAGTGGGTTTCTTATCCCAGATTCTCATGTCCTCTTCAAAATAATTACGCAAGAGAGACCATAGGTAGTGTCAGAGTGGGTCCTGTCTCTCTTGCTGCTGTCTCTTGGCAGGATGTCTCCTCTTAATGGCTGCAACACGTGACCAGTTGTCTCTAGGGAGATCCTGGCGTTTACATTCCCATCTGTTCGGCATATTATTCTTTCTGCCAGCCATTTGTTCAATGGCTGAGGTGTGAAATGGATGGGAATCAGAGATCATGTCTCCATACTGTCATGCTCTGAAAGCCACTTCACACACAGTTGGTCTTGCATCGTCATCAATGCATCCCATTAAGGAGAATATATGGGCATGTGCTGCTGGTACAGCCTGCGCAAACCTCCGGAACATTTGTGTGTCACAGAGAATGCCACCAGGATTTGTAAGTCCATTGTTATCATAGATCACCTCTCGCACAGCCAATTCTCTCCAATACGTGATGGCTCTCTCAAGAGTGGGTGTTCTGCTTCGGTGCCATTCGATGTCACCCTTATCACAGAATCACAGAATCACCAAGGCTGGAAAAGACCTTTAAGATCATCAAGTCCAGCCTATGACCAACACCACCACACCATCTAGACCATGGCACTAAGTGCCACATCCAGCCTTGCCTTGAACACATCCAGGGACGGTGCCTCCACCACTTCCCTGGGAAGTCTATTCCAATGTCTAATCACCCTCTCCGTGAGGAAGTACTTCCTAATATCCAACCTAAACCTCCCTTGGAGCAACTTCAGGCTATGCCCTCTTGTCCTGTCACTGGATGCCTGGGAGAAGAGCCCAGCCCCAACCTGACTACAACCTCCCTTCAGGTAGATGAAGAGAGTGATAAGGTCCCCCCTGAGTCTTCTCTTCTCCAGGCTAAACAACCCCAACCTCTCCCTATAAGACTTTCCCTCCAGTCCTTTCACCAGCCTTGTTGCTCTCCTCTGGACCCGCTCCAACACCTCAACGTCCTTCTTGAAGTGAGGGGCCCAGAACTGTACACAGTACTCGAGGTGAGGCCTCACCAGTGCTGAGTACAGGGGGAGAATTACATCCCTACTCCTGCTGGCCACACTATTCCTGATACAAGCCAGGATGCCATTGGCCTTCCGGGCCACCTGGGCACACTGCTGGCTCATGTTCAACCAGCTGTCCACCAGCACTCCCAGGTCCCTCTCTGCCGGGCTGCTCTCCAGCCACTCCTCCCCCAGCCTGTAGCGCTGCCTGGGGTTATTGTGGCCAAAGTGCAGGACCCTGCACTTGGTCTTGTTGAATTTCATGCCGTTGGCCTCGGCCCATCGATCCAGCCTGTCCAGGTCCTCCTGCAGCCTCTTCCTACCCTCTGGCAGATCAACACTCCCCCCCCCCAGCTTGGTGTCATCTGCAAATTTACTGAGGGTGGACTCAATCCCCACATCCAGGTCGTCAATAAAGATATTGAATAGGACTGGGCCCAGTACTGATCCTTGGGGGACACTGCTGGTCACCGGACGCTAGCTGGATGCAGCTACATTCACCATCACTCTCTGGGCCCGGTCATCCAACCAGTTTTTGACCCAGCGAAGGCTGCACCTGTCGAAGCCATGGATCGCTAGCTTCTCCAGGAGGATGCTGTGGGAGACTGTGTCAAAGGCCTTGCTGAAGTCAAGGTAGACCACATCCACAGCCTTCCCCTCATCCACTAGGCGGGTCACCCGGTCATAGAAGGAGATGAGATTGGTCAGGCAGGACCTCCCTTTCCTAAACCCATGTTGGCTGGACCCGATCCCCTGGTTGTCTTCCACATGCCGCTTGATGGCACTTAGGATGATCTGTTCCATAACCTTGCCAGGCACCGAGGTCAGACTGACAGGCCTATAGTTCCCCGGATCCTCCTTCCGGCCCTTCTTGTGGATAGGAGTCACATTGGCCAACCTCCAGTCATCTGGGACCTCCCCAGTGAGCCAGGACTGGTGATAAATGATGGAGAGTGGCTTAGCCAGTTCTTCCACCAGCTCCCTCAGCACCCTAGGATGAATCCCATCTGGACCCATGGACTTGTTGGGATCCAAGTGGCACAGCAGGTCCCTATCTACTTCCTTATGGGGGTATCTCTCCCTCACAGCTGAAAGAAGTTGGCCCCACAGGGTGGTAGTTCCTGTCTTACTACCAAATGCTCTATCAATACCAGTATCTCTGGCCAGGGATCCCAACTGCTTGACTTCTCTCTCGTCCATGTCATAGGTTTCAGCCCCACTATCATAGCATTGGAGCAACCAAGGAAGAGGTCCCTCACCGTCAATGCGGGTGAAGTCCTTTCTCATGAGGTGCAGTTGCTTTAGAGAGAAAGACTGGACAAGATCATCATTGTCATGTGCTTGAGAAGGGCCTGCTTTTCTATCTGCTTTAGAGAGGTCTGATTTCTTATCTGCTTGAGCAGGGCCTGCTCTTTTATCTGCTTCAGAAGTACCTGCTCCATCATCTGATTTAGAATCATCTGCTTTCTTAGTTTCACTCTCTTATAGAACTTGAAGAAACTCTGGATGTCTCAGACAGGAGCGGGTAAAAGGGCTGGAGCGTTTCACCTTTGCTTTGTTCCTGGTCACTGGATTAACTCTTAGTTTGTATTGAAGGGGATTTGCCTTGATCTTTGCAGAAGCAGCTGTTTTGCTAGGAGTACCAGTGTTGGCAGCAGCAGCAGTGGTGGTAGCAGCATCACGGGTGGCAGCAGCATTGCCTGTGGGGGATTGGCAGTGAGTGGAACCTCACTCTATGCATCCACAATACATTATAAACATTCAGCAGAAGCATCCCTACTGAAACAATGCTATTCAGATCAAGAGCTGGGAGATTTATCTTGAGACAAAATGGAGAGGTAAAACTGGACCTGGTACTGCTATTACCAACACAGACCTTTTCATTCGCTCGAGGATCTGTACCATAACTGTATGCATACAGTGCCCCCATAAAGATCAGTATCAAAAACCCTAGGATCACTAGGCTGGTAATTATACAGTTGATTATGGCTACAGTTCTGTCTATACACCATAAAACAATAACAAGAGCAGCTACACAGAGCAGTATGATCCCGGCTGCATACCACATGTACGATTGCATGGTGGGAAAAAGGTCCAGCAGAAACATCCCAGAAACTGTTTGTTCAGTTTTCAATCCATCATTAGATTGAGGAGAAGTGTTGCTCATTGCCATCTGAGGGATTCCTCCCATCAGAAATTGAATTTTTAACATTGCCAATTAGTGAGAATTTATAGCCTGGGCTTAAAATCGAGCCCCACGTTGGGCGCCAATTAAATTGTTGTCAAGGTTTGACTCAGGATCGGCAATTAAACCAGAGACAACAATGCTCTCGATCCCCTCCCCTCCCACCCAGGTAGGGAAGGAGAGAGAGAATTAGGAGAGAGACTTAGCTGGATTGAAAACTAAATTAGACAGCTTTAATTAGATGTACAATTATATACAAGTATGTTCAGGAGTATTCAAAAGCCTCTTGCCTCCCCCCACCCCCAGCAACTCTCCCGGCACTATCCTTAGCTGTGAGCAGTCTCGAAATGTCTCAGCCCACTGTCTGAGATAACAACAGAGCAGACGGGGCTGTGGGGAGAGTTATGAGGGTCAGGGCTGAGCCTGGGGTCGACAATGATGGATGGAGTCCTCCCCGGACACCGGCCATGGATGGAAGGGAAGAAGAAGCAGTGTCGTGGACCGAGATGGGTAAAGCCGCGACCCACACCCCCTCCTCAGGGGAACGAGGGCAGAGGACCACTCCCCGTCACACTCACAAACAATGCTTAGGAATCAGTAGGTTTATTAAAGGCACTGAGGTTTTGGCAAGTCCGAGATCAAATGTTATATGTACAGATAACACACAAAAAGACTATCTATATATCTATATACCAACAGCTATACAACAATATATCTATATACCAATAACAACACACATAGAAAACAATAGGTAACCCCCCCCCTTTACCCCTGCTCCCGTTCCCAGACAGCGATATGAGGGAAAGCATGGAGAGAGCCTTTGGGAAATAGAGGAAAATTGAAAAGAGAAGTGAGTGTCTGGTATGTGTGAATGATATGTATGAATGTTAGTAAGAAGCGTCAGACTGTAGTTCGCAATTCTCACCACCGGGGTACGACCGAAGCCGATCCCTGGTCGGGATCCTCGTCCTTTCCCCTGAGACTCTGGGCACGCAGTCCGTTCGGTACGTCCACACGCGAACAACCACAGGAAAAGGCGCTGTAGTCTGTGGTCCTGTGCGCACGTGCCTGGCACCTCTGTCCTCTCCTCACGAGTGCCGGGGAGTACATTACCAGGACTGGTCAGTAAATGTCGCTGGATTAAAGGCCATTATGGAGTCCGTCTCTCACAAGCAGGAAGGAAGTTGTCTTCTGTGATCTCTGACCTTCCTCGGAGCTTACGTAGATATATGGAATGGAATACCTTTGGTCAATTCTGCTGTCTGTCTAGTCCAGCTCCCCTACGGGGGGGGGTCACAGATACAATTCTCCTGTCCCGGTAGCCTCTGTTGCAGCAGAGCTAAGAAGCGACCTTGGAGTCTCAGCAGTAACATAAACATTCCAGTGTTATCAGTCCAGTAGCTGGAACACTTGCTGCTAGTTAAAAGAGAGCTTACTGAAGGAAAAAAAAATCAGCAAAAGGAAAATTAGCTTCATCCTGGCTCCACCCAGGACATGATCACAATAAAGAGGAGTTTTAGGAATTTTTTTACCTATATCACTGTGGAAACAAGATATGTGTATACATGTATGATTGCTCCTTGTCTGGATTAAAAGCTTGCATTATCTGAGCAAGCTTATGACTAACTGTTCTGCATAAGATATGGGTGTCTTATTACTAGTCTCTACATGGAAAATTCAATTGCATTAATGTAGTTGCACATAACAAGCTGTAAAGTAGGTTTTATGAAGCCAATAATGCACATAAAATACTAGAGGAATCTCTTTTGGTTTGGTTATATTTATTTTTCCAAACATTTTTTTTGAGAGAAAATGAGATTGCTATCTGCTGTTTCCTTATTTTTTGCAGGAAAGCAAAGGGTTGTTAACTTCCTCTCCCCTCCCTTCCTTCCTTCTTTTGGAAGGTACTGTACTTATCTGAAAAAAAGAGAATGAAATGATTGTTCTTGTTTTCTTTCTTAAGTTATTTGAAACACCATCCCTGCTAGTTTTATAAGTTAACTGCAATCTCTGCGCAGAGGGGAGGAGAGAGAGATTGATTACCAACATGAGAGTAGGTAGAGTTTAGGGCAAGATTTGTTCCAGCTTCAATAACTGGTAAGTTAAGTAAAAATGATTTTATTATTAACTCTTTAGAAGTGCAATATAAATGTTTTTTAATTAATAAAAGGCATTTATCAGATGCACATTTAATTGATAAAAAGATAACAAACATATGCATTTAAAAGCAGTATATTTATGTTATAGATACCTATAGCCTGGTTTTTAGATACTGGTGCTAATAGCATGTGGTGTAACCAACACAGACAAGAAAATGCTTTCCAGTACGGTTGATAATATCCATAACATAATCTGCTGTGAATTTTGCATATAGGACTTCTCCTAACAGAATCTTGTTACAGGCTTCACTAACTTTATCCTGAATGTTTTTGTAAGCTTCCCTGGGCTATTGCTCAAATAAAGAGAGAAGCTGTGTAATATGCAAATTCATATATTTTATATATCTATCATCTGCCACTACTGAAGTCTGCACCAACCCATGCTATAGTGGGAGAAAAATTACTATTGGCTTTTTTTTCTTTCAAATGTTATTGTGTTTATCTTTACTCATCCATATATGCAATTAGACTACGAAAAGTGACATTTGAGACATGCTAAAACAGTTCCAGATTCTCACTTGAAAAAAGAAAGTTCATGTTGCATAGTATGTAATATCACTAAGGTTGATCACCAGCATCAGTAATAGGATGGACTCAAATGTTGTCTATTTGTCATTTACATTGTTTTAGATAATATTTTTTTATGTTGGGCATAAATCTATCAGAATAATCAGAAATGATTGAATGGAAGAGAAAATTCCCCCTCCCCTATGCTTTTATAAAAGCAGAATGTAGAGGTGAGGGGAAGAATTAGGACAGGTGACCATTTCTCTGTAGGAGAGCTTGGTCATCTTTTCACCCAGTATTTCTTCAAGTTATGGCTCTCTGAAGTGCAAGGTCCATTACAGGATGCCTGGAGCCCAGACAAAGCCACTCCAAATGGCAGGCAGGCATTGCAGAGAGCTAGCGGGCAGCTCAAGCTGCCCCACTCCCACCAGGGCTGTGCTTCTGCCCCAGGACAACCCTCTGCTCCCACTCCTTGCTGAACCAACTAGTAGAACAGACTTTCTTCCCCCTCTATTTTGTGCCTTTCTGCAAGCTTTTTCACAGGAAAGAGTGATCTACCCCAAATTCAGTCTGATTTCTCTGGGTAAATTGTAAATTCCCCTCACTTGAAGAGCAGCACAGGGGTTCTGCCAAAGGAGGTGGAAATAACTTGTTTCTCAAACTTCGTAGCTTAATATTGCAGCTTGGTTTAGTTTGGTGCCAATTATTAGATTCACTTGGTGATACTTAACCCACAAAGAATTCTCTGCTAATATCAAGAAAATTCTAAATGTTGCCATGAAAACCACCTGCCACATCTTTCGTTCAAGATACCTGGGTTTATGTTTTACATTATTAAATACTGATTCAATTAAGCAGATGATTTGGACAGCTATTTCAACAGTTGCATGTCAAACATCTGGAAAACCACTTTTTACTTCAAGTGAGAAGTGGAGTCTCCTAAACATGCAAAAATATTTAAGCTCTGTATTTGTTGTGGTATTTTGATCAAATTGCAGTGTTAGTCTGGACTGCAGTCACCTGGAAGTTTTGATCTGGTTAGTTCATAAGTTCCATTTACCATGTAGGTAAGAGTCAGTTGCAGCATTTAGGGACAGATTTTATTTTTTAAGATACTAAACATTAATATATGTCGTTGTTGGGACGGACACGACACAAGCTTGCGTGCAAAAAGACCACTTTATTCTTATTACCAACCTTTTTCTATCCTCTCCTATACATGTGTCTCTACATCTCATTGGCTAAGCAAAAAACTCAACAGTCCACAATTGGACAACTTTTCTCTGCTGTAACTTCGATAATCTTCTTTTTCATGTCCCATCTGGTGGTTCGGCAGATGTTCCACCTGGCAGTCGCTTATCTTGTTTACTCAGCTCTTCTCAAGATTCTCAGGCCTCTTCAAGGGCACGGTTATCTGCCCAAGGGCAACTTCAAACTTGCATTCCAGTCCCTCGGACCAGCCGAAGTTTCCCACAAATATATTATTTAGATTTTATTATGGATTTATTATTTGAATGAAGAATTTAAAAATTATTATTCTTACTTTTTTTCCCCTCCCTCTTCTACTGTGAAAACTAAACCTGACACATTTTCCTTCTACTTTGTGGATGTGCATGAATTAATGTGTATGAATTTTGGTTTAAAAGAAAAAACTTTGGGGTGTTATTTAAAAGAATTAGGATTAAAAGTATGTTTCCTGAAAACCTATTTTCCCCTTGCCAATATTCAGAAAAAAGTAAACCTGAAAACATTCAACTTTCCAGCTGCTTATACTTATTAGAAACACCAGAATTCTGGGAATACTGAAAAACACAAATGGTCAATGAATCTGAGAGTTTATTTAATTACAAAAACTAAGAGGTAAAAAGAGTCTAATACATTGATGTTGCAAATGGGATGGGATGGCAGACGAGGCGTATATGCACAGATCAAGATTTATTGCATATAATGTTGGGGTCTTAACTCCTTAAAGTAGAAGACACAAATGCAGTCAAATTGTAGAGAAATTGGGAGATTGGAACAGAAGTTGAAGTTTGAATGCAAAAGGTATCTTAACAGTGAAATGTACTACTTGTAGTTAGATCACACAATAAAGGTTGACCATGTAAATGCTAGCAGCTTACTTATTATCAAGTTTTATACTAGGCCTAGAATATTAATTATCAATCTTAAAGGATTCTGTAATCTTTAAACTTAATGAAGAAAATTACTTAACGTTAAGTTTGCTAATAAAGACAATGAAAGAGTTAATATCTCTCAGCCTTGCCCAGCCGCAGCTGGGTGTCCCTGGGTGGATCATAATTCTCGAGAATTAGTGTCTCTGGCAGGCATTCCCACTGGAGAGGAGAAGATCCAGCACACCTCTTGGGAAAGTGTACAGGAAGTCGCCCCCAATCAAAAATGGGCCCAGGCTTTTATAGAATAAAGTGCATTGACTGCTGTCATTTAACCATTAGCCATGCCTTCAAAATCTCTCATTGGAGAATAAAAGAAAAACAGTAGAAAAAAACATGAAGGCCCAGTTCCCACCAAGCAAACTCTTCTGTTTATCTGTTCGTTCTTACTTTATCTCCGTTCCAGGCCTAGTTGTGGCTGGGCTGAGCTCTGTGTTCTTCAACACCGGAGAGCAGCTGGTGTTATGAACATCAACTTGGCCTCTGTTTGTACCTTTCAAGGTTGTTACCAGCTCAGAGTTTGCTAGGCCTTTCCCTTTCTCATGGGAATTTTCCACTCCAAGCCTGGGCCTGCAAAACTGAGAGCCAAAAGCAGTTGAATCATAAAGGGAAACTGAGGCAGGCATATTGAGAGATGGAGCATCCTGCTACAATTGATAACATCACTTTTCTCCAATATAATGTGCAACTGAGTTGAAATTGAAAACAAGGCTATTTTTAGTTGTTATTCTCAGACAATGCTAAGGAATACTAATCATACAGTCATAGAATGCCAAGTTGGAAGGGACCTCAAGGATCATGTGGTCCAACCTTTTTAGGTAATACTATAGTTTATATGAGGTGGCTCAACAACCTGTCAAGTTGAGACTTGAAACTGTCCAATGTGGGGGAATTCAAGGCATTCCATCTTGTGTGGGGGGAGAAGGAAAAATGGTCCGTTCCCCACACTACCATTTCCCTTGGGAGACTATTCCAATGTTTGACTGTCCTCATGGTGAAAAATTTACTTCTTGTGTCTAATCGGAATCTCCCCAGAAGCAACTTGTGCCCATTACCCCTTGTCTTTTCCATGTGACTCATTGTAAATAGGGAGTCTCCATCTTCTTTGTAGACACCCTTTAAGTACTGGAACATTGTAATAAGGTCTCCCCAAAGCCTTATTTTCTCAAGGCTGAACAAACCCAGTTTTCTCAGCCTCTCCTCATATGGCAGGTCCTCCAGTCCTCTGATCATCCTTGTGGCCCTTCTCTGGACTCTCTCCAGCCTATCCACATCCTTTTTGTAGAGTGGGGACCAAAACTGAACACAATACTCTAAGTGTGGTCTGAAAAGCACTGAGTAGAGCGGGATGATGACTTCTTTATCTCTGCTGGTGATGCCCTTGTTGATGCAGCCCAGCATCCTGTTGGCTTTCTTTGCCGCTGCAGTGCACTGTTCACTCATATTGAGCCTTTATCCACCAAGACCCTCAGGTCCCTTTCCACAGAGCTGCTCTCCAGCCAGGTGGATCCCAGTCTGAACTGCACTCCTGGGTTACATGTTCCCAGATGCAAGACCTTACACTTCTCCCCGTTGAACTTCATAAGGTTCCTGCTAGCCCACTCCTCCAGCCTGTCTAGGTCATCCTGGAGGGTGGCCCTCCCTTCTGGAGTGTCAACCTCTACACTCATCTTGGTGTCATCAGCAAACTTCATCAGGGTGCTCTTGATCCCAACATCCAGGTCACTTATGAAGATGTTAAACAGCATTGGGCCCAATATTGATCCCTGGGGGACCCCACTTGTGACAAGTTGCCAGTTTGAGGAGGAACTATTTACTATCACCCTCTGGGTACAGTCTGTCAACCAGTTCCCCACCCACTGCACAGACTACTTGTCAAGGCCGTAAAGAGTCAGTTTCTCCAGAAGGAGGCTGTCAGGGACCGTATCAAAAGCCTTGGAAAAGTCCAGGTAGACGATGTCCACTGCTCGCCCTGCATCAACCGAGCGGGTTACTTTGTCGTAGAAGGCAATCAGGTTTGTCAAGCACGATTTGCCCCTGGTAAATCTATGTTGACTTTTCCCAATCACGTGCTTCAATTGACTTGTGACAGTCCCCATGAGGATTTGCTCCATGACCTTTCCAGGAACTGAAGTGAGGCTAATGGGTCTGTAATTACCTGGGTCCTCCTTTGAACCCTTCTTATAGATGGGGGTGACATTAGCCTTCCTCCAGTCTTCATGGACATGACAAGCAGGAATTAAACACACAGTCCTGTTTGGAGGCCTGATGAAGAATAGAAACCACCTAGTTTCTCTGCATACAAAGAATTTCACAGGGTGGTGTTCCCAGGGTGGAGGAGCAGGTGTGACAGCTCTGGGATAGGAGCACATGGCTTTACCCCTTGTCAGGGAGCAGTTTATTCTGACACCAGGTGCTCTGATAAAGCCACAAATATGTCAACTGGGAGTGATGACATCAAGTCTTCCTCTTTCTTTTCCTCAACTGTGCAAAAGCCACTTATGCTTTAGCCTTCTCTGATCAGAGTTGCAGTGTAACCGTTAGACTCTTTTTACAGTGATGAAAGATGTTTTGTTTTATGGAGGACCCTATGCCGGATCTCCTACTACTCCTTTGGAAATGGTTAAAATCCAAAAGTTTCTTAAGGTCTTTGTAAATAGGAACAAGACTGTCTCTTCCTAACATTCAATACACTAGATTTAAACCAAATTTAAATATACCCATTCTAAAGATATCAGGGAAGAACACATCGTATACAATATAGTCTCTATTTCAAGTTTAGTCCACTCTCTGAGGTGCTTTCTAAAGCAAGTAACTCCTTGGTGTTTCAACTCCAGATTAAATTAATTGAAAGCATTATTTGAAAAGGGAGTGTCTTCCATATAGTATTTCCAAGTAGCAGGATATTTTTCTACCTAATTTTTCTTAAAAGTATTTAGAATATACATGTAATGAAAACAATATCAGGAGGTGAAAAGGAAAGGGATGACCTGTTTTTGGAGCATCAGCCAGCTTCTAAGGAACAGCAGAACTTGTTTGAACCATCTGGGTTTGAACCCTGGGTTGGTTCTTTAGTACAGGTTTCTGAAGTCATGAAGAAGAGCATCCTGTATTAGTCCAAACTATTGTCCTGTGATAGGAATGACAGAAAACTGTAGAGAATCTCCTGGAAGAGAAAGTTGACAACAGGGTACTTTTAAGTTTACCAGAAACTCAAACTCTCCTTTTATAAAGGTGCAGGAAAATATTTTTTTTTTTGCAGCACCACAGCAAGGAATCACACCAGCATGAATGTTATATCAAACAGTTTTTCTGCGTAATGCTCCACTCATAATATGAAGTCACCAAGGTTTCCAGAACCATTTTTAAGTGTGTAGGTAGCATTTTGTCAAGCTGCTATGGAAGTAATCACATACATCAGAGAAGTGGTGCTGACCAACTCCTCCTCCATCTCTCTCCTCTCTGCCAGAGAAATCAAAATACTAATTAAAGTCTCTTAACCCCAAATACATTAATTTCTTTTTTCCTATCCCCCAAAAAGGGATTCCCCCCCCCAAGCTTTAGCCACAGGTAAAGAAATGTGATTGAACAGATGTCACTGGATTCCATAGGCAAATGGTCAGGACTCGGGATTACCTCTAATAACAGCAGCAAAGATGTTCACTAGTTTGTTCACTACTATACACAGAAAAAAATAATTCATGAACAAGCACCCAGTAGAAGGCACTGAACATGGCCAGGACAGTAAGTCAGTAAAAAATTAACACAACAGTTTATCCTTGGGCATTGTTCCACTGCACATAGCACAGCTTCACCTGCCATTCCTCCCAAAACACAGCAATAATGTCTATCAAGTCTTCTAGGTTTTTATATATATTTGACATTTTTCTGGGGAAAAAGCTCTGAGTAGAATGATTTATTTAGTTATTCATTTGGAGGGGGATTTAGAGAAAGTTTATTAATATATAAGGTGTTTTTTACAAAACTTCATTTTAGATTGCTGGTTGGCTATTCTTTGACATGGGGTAGAGTCACAGCACTTTGATTTTTTTTTTTTTACTTTCCTTATTCTTGCAATGAAAATCTGAACTGAGTTGGCATCTTGGACATCACTAACAGTGAAAGAGTAGTACTAGACTGGTTTGGGAAACATTCGGAATTTTAGATTTCAAACTATGTTCAGTTTCTTCTCTCTTTTTGGGGAAGGGGGGCAAAAAGCAATCTCTTATTTGTTTGTAGCTCTAGTCTCTATTCCAGTATCTGCTGATGACATTTGGCTAAGTCTGATCTGCCATCCCCCCTCTGTATGCTAGTTTATTGAATTCCATAAACCTGGCATTTTTTAATGTTTCAGTTTAAAATAATTAATTCCAGGAATTTCTCCCTGTTGATTTCCATGGAGGTTTGTTTTCCAAATTATCAAAGTGACAGAAGCGATATAAAAACTGTTTTAAATTTCAAATTTATGTTATTTCCTTTAGCTGTTGCAACAAGCTAATGCTTATTTAAATTTTTTTTAGAAGTTAACAGCATAATTAAGTGCTATATACATGATGCATTTTTGGGATCAGAGACAGAAAGCATTTGTTTCTTGATGTCCAGTCAATAAGATTCAAATTTGACATGACAGGTGAAGGACAAAGCCAGAGAGGAAATTAAATTACATCCTTGCAGGCATTTCATATGATCAGTCAAAAAATACCATTTTATGCTCAAACTGAAGAACTAAGCACATTGCTCTTTAAACAAAATCTTTTTTTTTAAATGAACCCTTATTTGAATGCAACTGTGAAATGTATGTGAAGGTGATCTTTTTTCTAAACAATAAACATTTTAGTTCAGCATGATTGGAAAGTTTCAAGGCATTTTATGCTGTGGCAGTCTGGAAAGCAGAACTCCCTAATCACAATGCAGACATATCAAAAGCCATTCCCTCCCAATGCCCCAGTAATTTGCCTTAAGAACCATTTTGAACTCTGTCTTCCCATGCTTCTTACTTTTTCTACTCATTTGGGTATCAACAGGATAAACACAATTGTGTCCTAGGAATAGCACTGACATCTCTAATTCTTTTGCCGTATTTCCTATTGAACTTCTGTTCATAGGAAAATGACTAAGTCACTACTGAGACAGCTTGATTACAACTAATAGAGGGATACCTTATCCCACCTCTCCCTTCTTCCCAGGCCCAAATTACTTTATTCCTGATTTCTCTACCTCCTTCTCCCCCCAGCAGCACAGGGGGACAGGATTTTAGAGTCAGTTCGTCACATTTTCTGCCACTCCTTCCTCCTCAGGGAGAAGGATTCCTCAGTCCTCCCCTGCTTCACCACGGGGTCCATCCAGTGGGAGAGAGTCCTTCATGAACCTCTTCAACTTGAGTTCCTCCCATGAGGCGCAGTCCCTCAGGAACAGACTGCTCCAGTGCAGGCTTCCTACAGAGTCACGGCCTGCTTTGGGAACAGTCTCCTCCGCGGCACAGGGTCCTCCACAGCTGCAGGTCCGCACGTGCTCCACCATGGTCCAGGGGCTGCTCCACCGTGCTCCTCTATGGGTTGCAGGGGGACAACCTGTCATTTCACTACGGGTTGTGGGGAGAACCTCTGCTCGGGCACCTCCTCCCCCTCCTTCCTCACCGACCTTGGTATCTCTGCTCCAGCATTGCTCTCACCTCTGCCTTCCTGTCTTATATCAGTTAATTTCCCCTGCCTTTATATGTTAATCGCAGAGGTGCATCCATTGTCTCTGATGGGCTCAGCCCCAGCCAGAGGTGTGGCCACATTTTTTGGAGTGGGGGAGCTTTTCAGCAGCTTCTCACAGGAGCCACCCCCGGGGCCCCTCCCCCGCTAACAAAAACTGCACCAAACCAAACCAGCACGGTGGTTGATACCCCATCCCTTGAAATATTCAAGGTCAGGCTGGCCAGGGCTCTGAGCAACCTGATCTAGTTGAAGATGTCCCTGCTCATTGCAGGGGGGTTGGACTATATGACCTTTAAAGGTCTCTTTCAACCCAAACTATTCTATGATTCTGTTTCTATTAATTAGGACAGTTACTTGGGATGAATTACTGACACTGTTTAATTGAGTAATTAACTGAGTGTCGCGGACCGATATCAAAGGCTATCAGATGTCAGGATGCCTCCGCGACTTCCTCCCCCCCCCTTCTCAGCGGGGAGCGGAGAGGTTTGTAAATGGGAGCACACACGCGGTCACTGTGGGACTGTACCTTAGAGGGTAGAGTGGAATGCCCCCCTCCCCACGCTCACAAAGACCGATGTTTCACTTACACACTAAGAGGTTTATTAAGGGTTAACACAGATTAAGGGGCCAGGGTGTATATTAGGTATATATCAGAGGTCTATGGCATTAGTAAGTGCACTCCCCGCGGAAGAAAGGTGGGAAGGATTAATGGGGGAAGGGCAGGAGTCGAGCCCGTATGTGTACTTGTATATGTGGATGCGTGTGTGTGTGGATGCGTGTGTGTGTGTGCGTGTGTGTATGTGTACGCATGTTACCCCCTTCCGTAGTGAAGATGTACTCAGCGTCCAGGCGACCAGCAGCGGCGGGACCCCGCGGCGCCGGGGCGTGCCCGGCGGCGACCCCTCCAGCAGGCACAGCACAGCAGTCACGGCAGTCAGACAGGTAGTCTCAGCACAGTAGACACCACGGTAGGCAGGCTCCCCTGGCACCGGCGAGCAGCAGCAGGCAGCGATCCAGACTCCGCTTAGAGAGGCGAGCAGGGAGGCGGCGAGTCCCCGGCTCCGCTTCGAGCGGCGGGGGGGGGAGACGATTCCCCCGCGGGCGAGCACCGGCCCCCCCGCGCGCAGCCGCAGTACCGATAGGTGGCTCAGTGGGTCCAGCGGCTTCACTAGCATAGCCCGCCTCCCTTTAGATAACGTTCTCTTTTAGTATGTGGCCAAGTCTTTCAGAGGGAGCCTGCTATCTGTATTTCTGCCAAGGCTGTTTCAGTCTGTCCTTGGTTTCAAGAGGCACTTCGCTGGCTTGAAAGGCATTCCGTTGTGTGGGGGGAGAACTAGTCCGTTCCCCACACTGAGCTTACCAACCCATCGTTGATTCTACTAAGTAGTGAGGACAGGATTAAATTGCACTTCCACCCAGTCTGCTGGTTCCAGTTAAGCTTTGCAAATTTGAAGTTCTGCTATTGTATGTTCTCCTGATGTCATTATCCTGGCCAATCTGGTCTTGTCAGTGCTGACATCTGGGCAGGGTCTGGAAACTCAGTATACCTATGCCTAAATGGGGAACCAGTCCTGTAAGTATATTTATATGAAATGGAATATATACTAATGGCATCAAATTCAGTGTAAAATATACAGCCATGAAGTGGGAGACTAATTCATTTTCCTCCTCTCTCCTGAGGGATTTGGACCCTCATCTCCAGCCTCTTAATGTAGTGCCCTTACTAGAGACCTGTTCTGTGAGGGTAACCCTGCTCTCCTTTGGCTGGAGCTGGGCTATTATGCAGCCAAAAATGCAAGTGCTAAGGGGCAGGGAGCAGAGAGAAGTCACATGGGGTAGTTGGGGGCTGCAGACTCCATCCTTTCCTGAGATAGGTCTGGGACTCCCTCCAGGTGTCACTTCTGCAGGTTTATTGAACTGTCATAAGTTAAAGATACTTCACCCTCCTGTGTGATTGCACTTACGGCTTGGCTACAAAGTCAGGCTCCTTTTGGTTCATTCTTTCTGGTAACCCTTTCTCTGCAGTGCCAAAGCTCCAGAAGAAGGGACTCTGGGTCCAGTATAGGTGAATGCAATTTGTTAAGGTACTTTTCTAGGCCTGGAACATCCTCAGCCTAAACTCAGACCTATACTCACTTCCTGGACAAAAGCTCTCGGCACTGAGCCTTGCTTTTTTGTTTTCTTTTCAAAACAGATGAAACTAGTCTGGGGTACCTAAGACAATTTCTTCTTGACATGAACACTAGCTGAGTGCCACACACTGGTTAGCCTGCCTGTACATTTAAAGAAAAAAAACACAACCAATTAAGACTATGCAGTTCAAGGGTCATCAGTAAAAATGATCCAGCTCTGCAGTAGCAAAAGATCAGTTTCAAAAGCTGGGAGAAATTGAAGCAGGATGGCATCAGCTGTTCAGGCAGTGGTGATGGAAAGTGGGGCATAAATGAAATTACTTGCAATACACATGGTTTTCAGGGTACCGAAAGAAGAAACACCCAACTGTCTTGTCAGTCAACAAAAAAGTAATGAGAATGATAGAAAAGTTTTGCTAAACTAAGGACAAAGCACATATAAAAGCAATGACGGATAGCAAACCATTATGCTAAACTGAGAAAAGAGCATTCACACTGGAGAGAAGAAAAATATTTACAGCTACCTCACTACAGCACCAGATATTTTTTTAAAAAAATCTAATAAACACCACTAATGAAAAGAAAATTATGCCACTATATAAGCACCTCAGTTTCAGCACCTAAGTGCCTCAGTTTCGGCAGTGTAGGTGGTTAGACTGCTCCAGATTTTCAGCAGAGGAAAACTGAGAATCTACTTTAATCTTTTCAATAACTATCAAGACAAAAATTATCTGTAAGTTACAGAAAAGTGAATGTGCATTCATTTTGATATTTTTTTATGCATTTTGTCTGTTACAAGAAATACCAAACTAACTACTCCTGTAAAAGTGCTTATAGCATCTTGCTCCCTGTAAATAGAGTAGAAAAAGAAGTTAACATCTATCCAAGACAATCCCAAAAGCCACTCTATAAGCACTGCAGGCAAGTGGGTATGTTTCCTAAACATCTGTATTTCCCAGCTAAAATAAAATCAAAATTATGTAAATTAAAATGTTAATATTTGGGAATAACAAAGACAATGCAGGGAATATATTCTCTTGCACAGTTTTTTTGAGAGAAGACCTATTTCTTCATATTGGTATAATCTCCTATACAATATGAATGCAGCTACACTGCATAGGAAACCCTTAAAGCAGACGGAATATATAATCAAACCCCAAACATGAAACAAGGGAAAAAAGGATTAAAGGATCATTTAATATATATCTTCAAAAGTTGTTTGTTGCATGTTGTCCTGAGTTGAGCCAGGATGAAGCTAATTTTCCTTTTACTGATTTTTTTTGTTTTCCTTCAGTAAGCTCTCTTTTAACTAGCAACAAGTGTTCCAGCTAGTGGACTGATAACACTGGAATGTTTATGTTACTGCTGAGACTCCAAGGTTGCTTCTCAGCTCTGCTGCTACAGAGGCTATCGGGGCAGGAGAGTTATATCTGTGACACCCCCCCCCGTAGGGGAGCTGGACTAGACAGACAGCAGATCTGACCAAAGGTATTCCATTCCATATATCTACGTAACCTCTGAGGAATGTCAGAGATCAAAGAAGACAACTTCCTTCCTGCTTCTTCTTCCCTTCTCTCCCGTCCATGGCCGGTGTCTGGGGAGGACTCCATCCATCACTGTCAACCCCTAGGCTCAGGCACCTCATAACTCTACCCTTAGCCCCTCTCTGTTCTGCCTTATCTCCTGCCTGCGGGCTGAGACTTTTCGGGACTGCTCACAGCTAAGGAGAGTGCTGGAGAGTTGCTAGGGGTGGGGGAGGCAAGAGGCTTTTGCACATTCCTGAACATACTTGTATATAATTGTACATCTAATTAAAGCTGTCTAATTTAGTTTTCAATCCAGCTAAGTCTCTCTCCTAATTCTCTCTCTCCTTCCCTACCTGTTGGGATTTATGGAAAATTAGCATGGGATTTGTGGAAAATTAATACGGGATTTATGGAAAATTAATATGCCTGAATTAAAACAGCAGTGTTGCAGGCGCTGCTGACCAAAGTGTCAGGCACCCTGAAGCAAACAGTGGGATCAATAAACAAGCTGGTGTCTCACAGGCAGGTACCCCACAGGCTGCTGCCCCACGGGACCAGTAAACAGCAGGTGTCCTACAAGTAGGTATCCCACGGTTGTTATCTCGTGAAGTAGTGAGAAAAGAATGTTGTAGCAAGAATTGAGAGGCACCAGCTGGGAAGCGAAAAGCCCTGGGTCATCGTGACACAGACAGCAAATGACAAGACACATAGCCAATCATATATGAACTGTGAATGTATGTAACCAACGGGGTTTGTACTGGGGTGGACCATCTAGAGTTATGACAAGTATGCATAATTAGTAGCAAGAGTATAAGAACACTGCTGTATCTTGAATAAAGTTGAAGCTTGCTTTACCAATCATATTGATTTGACTGCTTGTCTTCCCTCGCCACCGCACCTACCTGGGTGGGAGGGGAGGGGATTGAGAGCATTGTTGTTGTCTCTGGTTTATTTTTCGATTCTGAGTCAAACCGTTACACGTCTGTTGTGTCATGTCAAGCTGTTTAAAGACTTCAGATTTTTTAATTAAGCTTGTGTATAATTGTATGATTTTCAGTAAGTCTGTCTGCAAAAGTTTTTATCTGTTATCATATTGTCTCAGGATATAAGGTATTTTCTTCCAGATTTATATAACACATTTGTCAGAAGTATCACATTTTGGTCATGGCATAGATGGGATCATATCTCATTAGACAACAGTTCTCTTAACAACTCCCAGCAGTGCTACAGCCTCGGGGAGGAGTGGCTGGAGAGCTGCCCAGCAGAGAGGGATCTGGGGGTGTTGATTGACAGCTGGCTGAACATGAGCCAGCAGTGTGCCCAGGCAGCCAAGAAGGCCAACACCATCCTGGCCTGCATCAGGAATAGTGGGACCAGCAGGACCAGGGAGGTGATCTTAGCCCTATACTCGACCTTGGTGAGACTGCACATCGAGTACTGTGTGCAGTTTTGGGCACCGCGGTATAGGAAAGACATTGAAGGTGCATATATATACACACAGTGTGTATATACACACTACTGCCAATCAGTGAGCTAGGTACTGAAAGTCACATTCTGATATACTTCACAGAATCACAGAATTGTCAGAGTTGGAAGGGACCTCTAGAGATCTAGTCCAACTCCCCTGCTAAGGCAGGATCACCTAGAGCACATTACACAATACTGCATCCAGGCAGCTTTTTAATATCTCCAGAGAATTATTACTTATCCCAGTTATAAGCAATTTTTTTAGGCTTTTGCCCTACCACGTGTTCTTTGAATAATAATTTTAGAGAACCTACAATTTTCACTTCAATTACTATTCCTTCTTTGTGCATTGATTGATCCCTTTGTCTAAAGGTTCCATCTTAAAGTTCTGTCACTGAGCCTTTGGATTCACACAGTGTCTCAAAGATAATTTCATAATTTACCCTATTGGAAGGGGTCATCTACAAGCAGGTTTTTAAGATGCCTTCTTTTGTCCACAGCCTTACTAGGTCAGAGAGATGTGCTTTTATCTATCTTTAGAAGCAGATTTGTCCACATGGAGCTTCCTGAAACAAAACAGGAGTGTCATCACCTTAATGCTCTCCACCCAATAGTTCCAATAATGGTTTTATAAACAGCATCAACTTGTCACAGGTAACAGAGGGAAAATATGCCTAGTTTTCCAACCTAATCTCTGCCTGGTTGGACATGTACACAGACATATACACACACTTCCATATAAGTGCATCCATAGAGAGCCAAGGGAAAAGGTAGTAGCCTTATTTAAGATGAACCAAAATTAATAATCTATCATTTAGATGAAACCCAAATTCAGGAGAAGCTCCCTGTACAAACAGTGGAATATAAAATTTTGTCACAGGAAAATTATTAATCTGCCTTGCCATACCATACCATGGAAAAGATCAGAGCATTCTTAGGTACTGTCCTAGTTTTGCTGGGACAGAATGATAAGATTATTTTTCTGTTCAGAGAAACTGTAGTTTTGAGAGGCTGCAGAGAACAAATGAGACAAGATGTGTCATTTTTCTTTATACCCAGCTCTGGTATGCAGGTTTCTATAGTGACCAAGGTCAAGGGTAGTTTTGAACTATGCTGGTGCAATGAGCTTGGATGGGTGAAGCCCAGGGCAGCTGATCCAGGCTAGTTAACCAAAGTATTACATACCATAAACATCACCTTCACTATATATCAGAAAGTTTGCAAGGAATAGTTTTTTTTCTTCTAACATGACTGCTTTCCCAAAAGGGTCCTGTCCATCTCATCTGTCATTCTGTGCTTGAGGCCTACTCCTCCACTTGCTGTGACCATTGCATTCTTGCTGGAGCTTTCGTGCTCACAGTGTTTGGCATTTAGCCTTCACTGCTAGAAGCACACAGCTTGTAACTACTATCTGAAGCTGAGTATAACTTGGCATTTCATATTAGTATTGGGGTGAATATTAGTTCATTATTATTTTATTAAATCTGTTTTCATTTCAACCCACAGGAGTCCTTTCCTTTTCCCAATTCCCCCTCTCAGGTGGGGTTGGGTGACAGAACAACTGTCTAAACCATGACAGGTGCCAATTACTCTGGAGGTTTGAAGGGTTGTTGACATAAATTCTATATTTAAAGTGGGGTTTTGCCCACCTGTTTAGGAACAAACAAACAAAACCCTAGATTATGTCTGTAAAAGTAATTCAGAGAGTGGTCAAAGGCCTTTCCTCTCTTTAAAATCTGCCAGGTAAACATCTCTGGGATTAAACCAAATAAAATTAATCTCTGCCTTCTTATTACAATACAAAGCGGAAGAAGCCAGGAAACACAGCGCAAAACCCAATAGTACACAGTGTCCTTAGATCACTTGGCCATTGTTTTCTCTCACAGCAACACATGTTAATGATACAAAGAAATTTTAATTGTTTTGGCTTTGACTTTTCATGTCACAGTCATAAATGTGCATGTTATTGTTTGTATTGCCATATCCTTTAGATGTTTTTTTGTTTGTTTTAAGGAATTTGGCCACAGAAAAAATTAAATATTATGAAGAATGAAGAAATGAGTTTTAATGTGGACAGTACGCAAGCCTCTCCTTTTTCCTGCTGCCTGCAGCCACTGAGTCCTGTTACAGAGCCACACAGAATTACTCCATTTGGTGAAGAATTCAGACCACACATCTCACATTTCCACTGTGGCCACCCTCCTCTTGGAGGCATAGAAACTTTCCAGGGGTCCTTGGAAGGAGGGTCTCGGAAACGCAAGAGCATGCCAACAAAAATGCCTCCTCCTATCTCTCTTGAGGGTTCCTCATCACCAGGCAGGCCTGAAAATCACAATGATATAAGCTCTTCCAGTCACCCCTTGATGTTTCAATACTCAGCACAGCCTAAATACAGTTCCCAGATGATCAAGCTCTGCAACTTTGGTTTTCAGTTGTACAGACCTCTGGAGAACTTTGGAGCCAAGCCCATTAAGCAAGAACCAGTGAAGCCTATGATTGAATGGCCCAGTAGCTCAGCATTAACACAGGCTCCTTACCCTTATTATCCTAAAGTCCATCCTGGTTTAATGTTTCCTTTTATTGTGCCCCCAAACTTTCATTTTAGGAATCCCTTTCAAATGAAAAGGCCTCCAGAGCCACCCTTCAGGAGGGCTGAAGTAAGAGGAAGTAGTGAAAACAAACAGAAAATGGAAAGAGTAGATGTCAACCTTCAGATAGATGACAGCTACTATGTTGATATGGGGGGTGAACAGAAACGCTGGCAATGTCCTATGTGTGAGAAGTCCTATACATCCAAGTACAATTTGGTGACCCATATCTTGGGACACAGTGGCATTAAGCCACATGCTTGCACCCAATGTGGCAAACTTTTCAAGCAGGCAAGCCACTTGCACACACATATGTTGACACACCAGGGCACTAGGCCACATAAGTGCCAGGTGTGCCACAAGGCTTTCACTCAAACCAGTCACCTTAAGAGACACATGATGCAACACAGTGACATCAAGCCTCACAACTGCAGGATCTGTGGCAGAGGTTTTGCCTATCCCAGTGAGCTGAAAGCACATGAATCTAAGCACGAGAGTGGCAGAGAGAACATTTGCGTGGAGTGTGGTCTGGACTTCTCAACCTTGGCCCAGCTGAAAAGACACTTAACAACCCATCGTGGCCCTATACAGTACAATTGCACTGAATGTGATAAGACTTTCCAGTACCCGAGTCAGTTGCAAAACCACATGATGAAGCACAAAGACATCCGTCCATATATCTGCACTGAATGCGGCATGGAGTTTGTGCAGCCTCACCATCTCAAACAACACTCCCTAACTCACAAGGTAAGCCATCACAAGTTGCACTCTCACCTTGCATTGGAGGGTAGCACAAGGATTACAGACTACTAAAGGTATATGTACCTCCTTGGAAAGAAGGAGGCTGGCCCTTTGCCAGTGGGAGAATTTTATGCAGAGCAAAAACCCCAGCAGCGCTGACAATACTATAAGCTAGATGTCTGTCAGTGATCAGAAAGCACATGCAAGTGTTTATAACAAAACAGGAGTTAAATTAAAACAGCTGTATCACTTCCCAAAATTCTATTCACATTTCTGTTTCTGGGTTTTATCTTCAGAATGACCTTCTGTAAAATAAAATAGTTTAGTAAAGCTAACCCCCCTGACATTTTAACAGTAATTCTCTGAAAAACAGATCTATTGCTTTTCTTCCCTTAACTTGGAAGTAGGTGGATATGCAGTAGGCTGTATGTATGCAGCAAAAGAGGGTATATTATTACTCATCAGAATTTGAAGAATCATTATAATGAGACATTTAGGGAAAAATCAGCCTAATAAAAATTCCCCTTTTTGCATAAGTAATCCAGAATACGAGTTAATAAAAGTGGACAAGCAGGACCATAATCCCAGCCAATTCATATCAAGTAGCAGTCTTGCCACTGCTGTCAGTAATGACATCAGTGGTGTCAGTTTTGACTAGGAGGAGGCTTTGGAATACATCCAATAGGATCACTTTAAAAAAAATGGAAAAATGTGTTCCATTCAACAATGTTGGAAATTATTTTATCCACCTTTACAATGTTAAGACAAGTCAAAAACCCCACACATTTTATAAAAATTTGCTTCCAGTCTTGCATATTTTTTCCTTTAACACTTGAGTTTTGGCTTTTATATGAAAAAAAAAAAGCTACAGCATTTTAGTCAGACATTGTCTTTTAAAAAACAACCTCCACTTTCGCATTTGCTTGTTCTTCCCTACTACACTATTATAATTTCTGCTCTTTCTGGAGATTCCCTGGTCTTTGGATTAACCACATAAAATTCTACTAATTAAAAACTGTTAAGTTTTTTGTTATAAGAAATGCAATGCCATTGAGCCTTTAAAGAGCTTCTGCTTCTTTCTCCACAGCTACAGCTGTGAACATAATCAACAGTACTTAGCTGCCCAAACATAGCCTCACATTAAATAAGCAGACACTTAAATTTACAGTTTTAGCTTTGCAATTAACTATTAAATCCACTTACTGGTACAAAAGTAGAGACTGTTTCAAATCATCTTTGCAATTGCTCTTGGTATTTCACTAGTAAATCCTCATTACCTTCAAGTTATATTCAAACTCTTAAAGTGTGTAGCGGTAAACTCATTTTCATAGTTAAATTACTTTTTGAGGAGCTAGCAATTAGACCACATGGCCGTGACCCAGAATATTGAATTATGCATTAGTAAGTTGACTGGATGGCATACAGGGCGCTAGAAATGCTCTGTAAAACCAGATAAAATAGGGTCACTCGATCAGAGTTAGTGCAAGTTCCACTAAGAGTAAATAGTATTAATTTTCCTTGAATGTAACATGGACATTCTTATTTGGTGACATTGCTTTAATACTTTTCAACTACTTCAGATTTTTTTCTATAGCTTTCTTCAAAACAGGGACAGGTCTTTCTTAGAAGCCAATGATGCTCAATTACCATAGACAGACACTACTTTAGTCTCTTATCTGGTTAGCTTTTATTCTCGGCCAATAAGTATACACATTTGACCAATATTTTACATGAGCAGCAGAATAGGACATGAGCTCCACAACTGTCTCACTGATTTGTAAACTTACTGATGGAAACAAAACTCATTATTTCGTTAAGCTTACATTTTCTTTTCCTTCTCTGCTTCTCAGATTCTTGTACAAACTTGCCAATAAAAAAAAGCATAAATATCTATTACTTTAGCAATGATGTTAAAAGCAAAATAATTTATTACCTGCTTTGCTATTGCAGAATTAAGATGAAATTATCTAAAAAATATTTTATCTACAGAATTTCAGTTGTTTTTTTTTTAATTTTCTTACAGGGTGTGAAAGAGCACAAATGTGGAATTTGTGGCCGGGAATTTACTTTGCTGGCCAACATGAAGCGACATGTTCTGATTCATACCGATATCAGAGCCTATAAGTGTCATTTGTGCTTCAAGAGCTTTGTGCAAAAGCAGACTCTCAAGGCCCACATGATTGTTCATTCTGATGTTAAACCCTTTAAATGCAAGGTAAGTACGTCTCCTTTGGTGGCAGAGGCATGAACCCACTGGATATCACAGCCCAGAAAGCCCACTGTGTTCTGGGCTGCATCAAAATAAGCATAGCTAATAGGTCGAGGGAGGTCATTCTCCCCCTCTACTCCATTACCTAAGACCCCACCTGTGAGAGACCTTTAATAAACCTACTGATTCCAAGCGCTGTTTGTGAGTGTGACGGGGAGTGGTCCTCAGCCCTCGATCCCCTGAGGAGGGGGTGTGGGTCGCGGCTTTACCCATCTCGGTCCGCAACACCATCTGGAGTACTGTGTCCAGTTCTGGGGCCCCAACACAGGAAGGACATGGAGCTGTTGGAGCAAGTCCAGAGGAGGGCCACAAAGATGATCAGAGGGCTGGAGCACCTCTCCTATTAAGGCAGGCTGAAAGAGTTGTATTTGTTCAGCCTAGAGAAGAGAAGGCTCAGGGGAGTCCTTATAGTAGCCTTCCAATAGCTGAAGGGGGCCTACAAGAAAGCTGGAGAGGGACTTTTTACAAGGGCATATAGCAATAGAACAAGGGGTAATTGTTTTAAACTGGAAGAGGGTGGATTTAGGTTAGACATCAGGAAGGAATTATCTACTGTGAGGGTGGTCAGACACCAGAACAGGTTGCCCAAAGGAATTGTGGATGCCCCCTCCCTGGAAGTGTTCAAGGCCAGGTTGGATAGGCCTTTGAACAACCTGGTCTGGTGGAAGATGTCCCTGCCCATTGCAGGGAAGTTGGAACTAGATGATCTTTAAGATCCCGTCCAACCCAAAACATACCATACAGTTGCTTAGTACAGCCATCCAAACAGAAGTCTAAGTGCTTAATAGCTTGAAACACTGACTAAACACAGATATCAACTCTTATCACCCTGCAGAGGACCATGAAAAAGCAGCAGCCACAACTTCACTCAGTGATGCTATACAACAGAACATATATCACAGTTATAGACAACAACCACATGACAAATGCTCTTTATTATCCTTCCACTACCCCCCCAGGGGAAGATAAAAGAGGAGTAAGGGAGAGGTTGGAAAAAACCCAACTAGAATAGGTTTGATAAAATAATAAATAGCAATAAAAAAGTCAATTACATACAAATATGTAAAAATAAATATGAAAACACAGAACCCACATTCCTCAGTTGGTAATTACTTCCCAACCAAAAAAGTCCCAAACTAGACTCAGAAGCAGATGGATGTGCCTGAGTCCACAGTCACAGTACACAAAAAAACTTGGAGCAGCCAAGCCAGTCCTACATAGAGAAAGGGAACCTGTCTCAATTAACAATGTTCTTCTTCAGAACAAAAACAAACAACCAACAACAAACCAACCAGAACACCAGCAACACAAAAAGAGATCACAAACAAACAAATACCAGCCACAAAACCCAGAAGAAAGCTCTCTTAAGAGTAATTTTATACTGAGCACCATGGGAAGGAATACTATGATTGGTCCATTTGTATCACCTGACCCATCCTCACCTCCCCATAGGCACAGCTTCTCCCCTCTCTATTGTAATTGATACACAAATAGGCTGGCAACAGCTGGTGGGGTCCTAGGTGGTCTCAGGTTAGTAGGCCATAGAAAATTTTTATCCTGGTACTCTCAAACCAGGACATTAGGAAGGACTCAAAACCAAAGAAAAATTGAACTGCAGAATGGGCTTGAATGGGCTAAATGTAATTACTAGACTGAAATTCAGGGCAGGACATCAGTATCTTAATGAAGTGGCCTCTGAGACCATCTGGCCTTTTTAGGATTTTTTTACTTCTCTATCCCCACCCAATGTTCCTAGGAGGAAAAAAACCAAGTAAGCACAGTGAACCAGTTTCTCCTATGGCTGAAGGGGTATGAATCAACATCACTACCCTTGAACAGGGTGGAGATCCTAACTATAAGCAAAGGGAGAATCAGGAATTGCTCTTTGGTATTAGCAACATCCCTTGCCTCACTGTCAGAGCCCTTGAAAGGCTTGAGCAAGTATTTCTGGCTAGTATTCAGAAGGTCAAGGCAATGACCAGATAGCAGCCTTTTGGCACCAAGCTCCTCCTCAGCAGAAGGAAGGATGTAGCTGTATGAACAGCCTGCTTAACAATGGCTCACATATCCCCTGGGAACTGCTTGCAAATAGATTTAATCTTGCTTTCTCTTGTACTTTTCAAAGTTTCCTGTTTTCTCACGGTCCTTTTGGACAGTTTACAGTCTTTCTTCCTCTCCTTCTCTCTTTGAGAAAAGGAACACCCTTTCTATGAAGAAAAAAAAAAAAGAAGAATACAAGGGAAAGAGCACAGCAGTAGTCTTTCTACTTCACCACATGCAAATGGTTTTCTTTACCTTTTTCTCACAGAAAAAAAACCAAAACATGAGGCTTTCCTATGTGTCTAATCACAGCTAAGCACAAACCATCTGAAGTGAGGGAATAGCGGTTGTCCCTTCTGTTTCCTCATCCAGCTGCAGCCTGGATCTGTGAATTTCTCTAGCTTTTAAAGGCCTGAGCCTATGCTTCCTTGTTTATTTCTGTTTTAAACAAAAACACTGAGGAGTTCTGAAGGAGTTGCACCAAACAGTGCAATATTGCTAATTCTGATTTGCAGAGGAAGCTCCTATGAAATTTACAGATGCTTTTAGTGCTGCAGTCAATAAGATTTCAGACTTCTAATAAAGAATGCAATGAAGTTTTCTCCAGCTCTTTGCAGCAGATGTTTTGAACTCCACTTTTTCCCCATCTAAAATTGCAGGTTTAGATCAAGAGTCAAAACCAAAGTCAAAACCCTGCTCATAGCAGGGAGGTTGGATCCTGACGATCTTTAAGGTCCTTTCCAACCTTAACTATTCTATGAAAATGTGACAGATAAGTACTTTGGGAAGAAACAAAACAGACTGACAAATCTAGAAGGGTGATACTTCATGTGGTGGCTTAGGAAGACAAAAATCTAGTGTTTAACTAATTCAGCTTCTCTAGCAAACTGTACTGTAGTCCATTTCACCAGCCAGTGCATCAAAGTGTGTTCAGCAGACTTGCAGCTAAGGTCTCTCTCCTCAGGGCTTGAATTTTATTTTGTCTAAACTAGAGAGCCTAACAAAAGGTCCACAACTAAACCATGTTCCTGCTATCCCAAGATCTCTTGCATGAGCTTTGCATCTCCCCAAGTGCTAAGGTGCTCTGTGGTGATTTATGCTGCAGTTCCCTCCAATGCAACTGGCTCTGGGTCATCTTTCACACTCTGCTCATCAGTGCTCACATCCTTGTCCTGTCACAGAGAAAGAAAAACTTGTACACCTTCCTAGTTTGGTCTGCAGACTCAGACTGTTGTTTAAGCACTATCTGTGAACCCCATCTAGCTCTGAGTTGCCATCTTTCAACACATGAGCCTGAAACCTGCTCCCTTCTCTCTCTGAATCATGGACATTCATCTGAAACTTGTCTTGTGCCTTTTGAATGGGACATCTTAACCAGATACCATGCCACACAGAACCATGGTTCTGAAAAAACAATTTTCATGTCTGCATTTCTTTCATTTTCCTGCCACACCTCTCCACTCTGGTACCTTTTCCTCATGTCCCCAGAGGAGATTTCAGGACAGGAACACATTACAAATCCCCAAGACTGTGCATGACTGGGAAATGTAAAACCTACCCCCTTTATTCAAAGACAAAACTTTTATGCTGTAAGGAACTATCCTTTAGGAATTCCCCTCTCTTTTCATTGTGAAGAAAGAGAAATAAATGTTGCCTTGAGAGAAAAAAATGCTCCTACCAGACCCATTTTACTGCTCAATACCTTATAAAATTAGATTTGCATGACGTACTCTAACCATTGAGCTGTTCAACCTGATTTTCCTTTGTTACCAGTTTAGATAGAGAAATAAAGACTTAGCAAAAGCTGGTGAGAACATAAGTCAGACAAGCAGATAACCAGAAGCCTTCTGCTAAGAGTTATTGCTATTCTTATAGCCAGAGAAATATTGACACATCACAGATTGTTCCAGCAGCTGTCAAGATATTCAGCTGGTGTTGTTCCTTCGGAATTTTCTGTGCTCATCACTTCTGCTTCTCCTCTGTTTTCTCCCAGCACTTTCAGAATGGTTTTGGTGTATTCATTTCACTGAATATAGGTTGAATGGCAGATTGATCTGCGACAGCAGATTAGCTTTCTTTAAATGTAACAGAGACACCTCAGAGTCCTCTTTCCTAAGTGAATGGATGACCCTTGTGATCTGATATCTTACTTTTAAAAATTAATAACTCATTTTCAGTCACTATTTTTTTTTTTTGCTGATAAATGTATTTGCTAGCATGCTAATTTTAGCAAAATCACAGAGAGCAAATCATAGAAGATGAATGCAGCTGAAGTAAATATTTTTTTAAAAGCAAGTGAATATTTCTGGGCTTTTCCTTTTTGCAACACTGACTCAGCTCTAGTTTTTATTTAAAAACAATACCACTGCAAATTTTTATATTAGTGAACTGCTTCCATTTTCATTCAAGAGATGGTGTAAAAAGCAAAGGATACAGTACTACTTCACTGAGGATCATTCCACTACCTAAATTTCATCCAGATACTCTAGGTGATGGCTTTGTGAATTTGACTCAAAAAGTACTGTAGCAGACCTTCTGTACTACCAAAATAAGTTAAATCAAAAGTCAGATTGGACCAAAAATTTGGTGGAATCGCAGTAATTGCTTTTTAATAATTTTCTTCCAGATGAAGATATGATTCAGTTACTCAGGAATGGTGGTTATGGCTCATATAGTAATAAAGATCATTAAAAAAATTCTGATGATAAAAGTATTTAGCTAAAAACATTCCAAAAAAGAGTTTAAGTAGAAAGCAAAGAAGTTTCCTGAGAATTAAAATATCCACTTGAATGGGAATAAAATTATAAATCCTGATAGTGAAAGACCAGAAGACAAGTAAGACTAGAAGCTTGTAATAGGGATGTTAAACTCTTATGTCTTGAATCATAGAATCATTTTGGTTGGAAAAGACCTTTAAGATTATTGAGTCCAACCATTAACCTAACACTACCTAGTCCACCACTAAACCATATCCTCAAGCACCACATCTACATGTCTTTTAAATACCTCCAGGGATGGTGACTCCACCACTTCCCTAGGCAGCCTGTTTCAGTGCTCGATAACCCTTTCAGTGAATAAATTATTCCTAATATCCAATGTAAACCTCTTCTACTGCAACTTGAGGCCGTTTCCTCTCATCCTATCACTTGTTACCTGGGAAAAGAGACTGACACCCACCTTGCTACAACCACGTTTCAGATAGTTGTAGAGAGCAATAACATTGCCCCTCAGCCTCTTTTTCTAAACAACCCCAGTTCCCTCAGCTGGCTCCTCATAAGACTTGTGCTCTAGACCCTTCACCAGCTTGATTGCTCTTCTTTGGATGCAAGAATATATTTGATTTATAAGGGACCAGACTACAAAGGACACATCTGGATAAACAACAATGAAAAAAACACCTTATTGTTTCATCAAATGGAAACCTGCACAATCAATAGCTCAAGCTATCAGGAAAACCCTTCAGGGAAAGCTGAGTCATTCTTGCAGCCCCATGACTGTTTAAATTCCAGCTTACTCACCAAACACTGAAACACAGAAGCTGGTAAACAGAAGATAAGAGGATCAGAGAAAAATAGAGGAGCAAGACACAAAGAAAAAAAGGAATTTCTTTTTCTAGCTTTAACCAAAATGTACAGCCATTTCATTTCCACTTAAGAAGTAATATTCTGCTTGACTATTTCACATAAATCCTTTGATTTTATCTTGTATCTCCATCTCTACCTGATAGTGTTTTTGATTAAAGGCTAGATTTACAAACTACAAATGAAAGGGTTCACCAAGGCAGAAAATTATACTTTGAATTTCATTCAGGTTAAGAGCCTTTTGGGTTACATTCTTAAACCTCTCCCCTCCTTACAACAATATTCCCTGATTCTGGGGAATCCTTGACTATGTGTCTCTCCTAGTCACCAAATTTTTTTAAAAATGGCAGCAGTGCAGAAGGCCCTAGATAGATGAAACTCAGCCACATATTATTGTCTGTAGGGTTTTGCCTGTATCTTTGAAAAAGAAATTGCTGCCAGGGTTCAAGTTGAGAAGGGTAGATTCTATTTAATTTTAAAATGATCTCCTTGGAAGTACCCCTATGAACAAATAATTTTCATTTTTACTGTTTTTGACAGCTGTGTGGAAAGGAATTTAACAGAATGCACAATTTAATGGGACACATGCACTTGCACTCAGACAGTAAGCCTTTCAAGTGCCTCTACTGTCCCAGCAAATTCACCTTAAAGGGGAACCTAACCAGGCACATGAAAGTCAAACACAGCATCATGGAAAGAGGATTTCATTCTCAAGGTAATGTTTTTCAGTTATTCTCTGAAAGATTTGAAGGAGCATATCAGTAAATCCAAATGGGCTTTGTACCACAGATCTACGGTCTCATATCATAGATCCAAAGTAATTGGAAAAGATTGAGTCCCATAAGCGTAGGAGTTTGTTATTAACTATCTATATTACTCCAGTGCTATAGTTCAGAGATCCCCAAGGTAGTGACCCTTGTCTCAGAGAACTTTCAGACTAGATACATGATGATACAGAGGTACAGACCAAGATGGAGTAGTAGATTGAGACAAAATGAAACAGTACTTGTGAGCACAAAGGAAATAAGTTTATCACACTAAGTTGCTGTTGTCAAGTGTTAGGGAAAATATAGTCAGTAGTGTTAAAGCAGAGGATTTATCAAGCCATACCATACATTCTTGTACTTAAGCCCAGGGCTGCCCATTACTGCGCGGAAGGTGCAATATCCACAGCACCACAGAGCTTCTCCCAGCATGTGGGTACCCCTGAGACACAAATGGGAGTGAGCTGGTGGAGACTCAGCCTTAGTAAGACTGTGGCACGTGTAGTTGGCCAGGGGAATGATTTGAGGACATGGCTGAAATTGCATTGATCTTCCTGACTGAGGGTGTGGTTCCATTATTTTTTAAGAAATTTTACAGTTTGGAGAGGAGTTGATTCCCAGATGCTGACAGACCACAGCCTAGCAGCCATGAACAAGCAGACATTTTTCCCCAGATACATCTGGTTAGGAGTTTATAGCTTTTCTCTCATCTTTGAGGTACACCCCCATGGTTTTAAACATGAAGATAAATCATAAATACATTCAAAACTGACAGAAGCAAAAAATCTAGAAGATTTCACGGGTCTTGTTCACTGCTTTTTGGATTCTAGTCTGGAATGGGAATGGAAGCCCAAATGGCTCTACATCCAAGAGCATTTCTGCTTAAGATATGTTAATTCTGTGATGTATTGACATAACTGATGCTAGATAAGGCCATAAGCTCAGATCCAATTTAAAAAGAAGCACATAGACAGGGGGAGATACTCCTCTCTCTCAAAGTACATGGATTTTTTTGACCACTCAGGTTATCCTGCAAATCATTTCCTACCTCCTGCCCACCACATACACTTCATAAAATCAGCCTCATCTATGCACACATGCCAATGCTATCTAAAGAAGTGGGGTAATTAGAGGGGATTGGTTTGAGAGTTGGGGTATCCAAGATATTTTTTGTTAAGTGTTTCTGGATAAATAACTCCTTCACGGGTAAGATTTCTTGGTGTTCCTCAAATTTAGGCTTTAGGGCAGCCTAGCACATATGGAAAATACAAACTCTAATGAAATTTGGGTAAAATTTTCAAAGCTCCTAACAGATAATAATATAAATAGCTCTTTTTTTCCCTGTAAATATCCTACAGCACCATGCTAGTTACACAATTACTTGTAATTGAAGACAGTCTATGTGCTTTTCAGTATACAGAGATTCTTCAGCCCTTGAGGCTTATCACACAGAAGACAATTTGTGAGGGCTGCCACCTGCTCATGAACCATTTTAACAAATACAACCTGTTGCAAAGTAGCAGCTGTATCTAGTGAGGCTGCATAAATCCTACAGAAACTGCACTTAATTACTGAGGAAAAAAAAAACAACCCAAAACTAGGCAAGTAAAATAGTAGTTGTCATGGTTTAACGCTGGGCTGGCAATTAAACAAATGACAGATGCTCTCTATTAACCCCCCTCTCCCTCCCCCTTATAGGGAAAGGAGAGAGAATAAGGGAGAGAGACTTGTGGGTTGGAAGCTAAACTACACAGCTTTAATAAAATAGTGATGAAAAAGAAAATAATTAAATATATACAAATATATACAAATATATTTGGCAGCCTCCTCTGAGCACGCGGCAGCGCAGAGCAGAGAGCGGCAGCGGTGTGAGCTGCTCCTTTAAACTGCTGAGGATTTGAGAGAGAGCCGGGCTTCCCGGAGACGGTGAAGCCGGGGCAGAGCCAGGAGACCCGAATCTGAGCGGGAAGCCTGCGAGGCAGAGGAAGGCTGACGTGGCAGGGGGCGTGGCTGTGAACGGCGGCAAGGTTTAAAAAGCCGCCATTTGGCAGCCTCCTCTGAGCACGCGGCAGCGCAGAGCAGAGAGCGGCAGCCAGCCTCCAGAGGGCAGGGAGGGAGCGAGCGAGCAGCGGGTGCCTTCTCACGAGAAAAGCAAACTAGTAGCTGGATAGATCATGGTCACAACGCGGCCAAAAACCATAGTGAAAAAGAATGTGGGGACTCAGACAGAGCTCCCAAGCAGGCATGCAGCAGTGCAGGTCTCTGGCTGCAGTGAATGCCTGAGCCTGGCACTGGTACCAGAGGGAACCAGTGACACCACATGTGTGCGGTGTGAGCAAGTAAATGATCTCCTCAGGCAGGTGGTTAATCTGACAGAGGAGATTGCAAGACTGAGAGCCATTAGAGATTGTGAAAGTGAAATAGATTGGTGGAGTCATACCCTGATGCAGGGGCAGATGGAAGAGGTTGAGAAAGTGACGGATCCCCTCCCCTCCTGTCACCAGACAGATGGAGAGGACTTAGGAGATATGAAGGAATGGAAGGAAGTCCGACCTCGGAAAGGCAAGAAAAAATCCTCCCAACCCCTTCCACCCTCCCAATTGCCCTTGAATAACAGATATGAGGCCTTGGAAATTCAGGGACAGGAAAATGAAGTTGGAGGGGTAGACTTATCTAGTGAAGCACCTAGGACTCGTCAGTCACCCTGAGTCCTTAGGACTTCTTCAATCAAGAAGGAAAGGAGAGTAATTGTGGTGGGTGACTCCCTTCTGAGGGGGACAGAAGGGCCCATCTGTCGACCGGACCCATCCCACAGGGAGGTCTGTTGCCTCCCTGGGGCTCGGATTAGAGATGTTAAAAGGGAACTCCCTAATCTTGTGGGTTCCTCTGATTACTATCCACTGCTGATTTTTCAGGTTGGCAGTGATGAAATTATCACAAGAAATGTAAGGGCAATGAAGAGTGACTTCAGGGCCCTAGGACGGCTAGTTAGGGGGTCTGGAGCGCAAGTAGTGTTTGCCTCCATCCCTCCTGCAAGAATGGGTGGGGAGGTATATAGGAAGAGTTTACAGGTCAATGAATGGCTAAGAGATTGGTGTCAAAGACAGGGTTTTGGTTTTTTTGATCATGGGATGCTATATGAGACACCTGGCCTGGTGGTGGCAGGTGGGATGCACCTGTCCCAGAGGGGGAAGAGGCTTTTGGGGCAGGACGTAGCAGGGCTCATTGAGAGAGCTTTCAACTAGATGTGAAGGGGGAAGGGGAGAAAACTGGGTCTATTAGGGAGAAGCACAAGAGGAACGTACCAGGGCCTGAAAGCAGGTGGTCTAAGGAGGATTTAGTCCCACCAGTGGGCTCTGTTTGTTTCCTGAAATGCCTGTATGCTAATGCACGCAGCATGGGGAATAAGCAGGAAGAGTTAGAGGTCAGTGTGCGGGCTAAGGGTTATGATCTGGTAGCAATAACAGAGACGTGGTGGGACAGGTCACATGACTGGAATGTGGCCATGGATGGTTATGTGCTTTTTAGGAAAGACAGGGCGGGGAAGCGAGGTGGTGGAGTTGCTCTTTATGTGAGAGAGCAACTAGAATGTATTGACTTTTGTGCAGGGGCTGATGAGGGGCAAGTTGAAAGTCTGTGGGTAAGAATTAAGGGGCAGGCTGGTGTGGGTGATACAGTCGTGGGGGTCTACTACAGACCTCCTGATCAAGGCGAGGAAGTTGATGAGGCTTTCTACAGGCAGCTGAATGTAGCCTCACAACTGCAGTCCCTAGTTCTCATGGGAGATTTTAACTACCCCGATATCTGCTGGAAGACTCACACAGCCAGCCTTTCACAGTCTAGGAGGTTCCTCCAGTGCATTGATGATAACTTCTTAATGGAAATGGTGGACAAGCTGACTAGAAGAGGAGCGCTGCTGGATCTTATACTAACCAACAAGGAGGGCCTTGTTGAAGCAGTGGTGGTCAGTGGCAGCCTTGGCTGCAGTGATCACGAGATGGTGGAGTTCAGGATCCTGTGTGGAAGGAACAGAATACCCAGTAGGACCAGAACCCTGGACTTCCACAGGGCAAACTTTGGCCTCCTCAATCAACTGTTAAGGGAAATCCCATGGGACAGGGTGCTAGAAGATAAAGGGGCTCAAGATAGCTGGTCAACATTCAAGGACCACTTCTTGCAAGCACAGGATCAGAGCGTCCCAATGGTTAGGAAATCTAGTAAGGGAGCTAGGAGACCAGCATGGTTAAAAAAGGAACTGCTGGGCAAACTTAAGTGGAAAAGGAAAATCTACAGATCATGGAAGGAGGGGCTGGTCACTTGGGAGGAATATAGGACTGTTGTCAGAGGATGTAGGGAGGCAATTAGGAAAGCTAAGGCTTCCTTGGAACTTAACCTTGCAAGTCAGGTTAAGGATAATAGAAAGGGCTTTTTCAAATACATAGCTAACAAAGCTAACACTAGAAGCAATATTGGCCCACTGTTGAATGAGGTGGGAGCCCTGGTGACAGAGGATATAAAGAAGGCAGAGGTACTGAACGCCTTCTTTGCCTCTGTCTTTACTCCTGCAGGATTTCCCCATGAGCCCCAGATTCATATAGCCCCAGAAGTAGTCAAGATAGATGAGGAGTTTGACATTAGTAGATGAGGATTGGGTTAGGGATCAGTTGAGTAATCTGGACATCCATAAATCGATGGGTCCAGATGGAATGCATCCAAGGGTGCTGAGGGAGCTGTCGGAGGTCATTGCTAGGCCACTCTCCATCATCTTCGGTAAGTCATGGGTAACGGGAGAGGTGCCTGAGGACTGGAGGACAGCAAATGTCACACCAGTCTACAAGAAGGGCAAGAAGGAGGACCCGGGTAACTATAGACCGGTCAGCCTCACCTCCATCCCTGGAAAGGTGATGGAACAACTTGTTCTTGTCTCTATCTCTAGGCATATCAAGGACATGGGGGTCATCAAGAGCAGTCAGCATGGTTTTATCAAGGGTAAATCATGTTTGACTAACCTCATAGCCTTCTGAGGAAATTACTAGGTGGATAGATGATGGTAGAGCGGTAGATGTGGTTTATCTGGATTTCAGTAAGGCATTTGACACCGTCTCCCACAGCATCCTTGTAGATAAGTTGATCAGGTATGGGTTTGGTGATCAGGTAGTGAGGTGGATCAGGAACTGGTTGATGGGAAGGAGTCAGAGAGTTGTAGTCAATGGGGCAGAATCTGGTTGGAAGTGTGTGACTAGTGGAGTCCCTCAGGGGTCGGTACTGGGACCGATGTTGTTCAACATCTTCATCAACGACCTGGATGAGGGTATAGAATGTACCCTCAGCAAGTTTGCTGATGACACTAAGCTGGGAGGAGTGGCTGACACACCAGAAGGCTGTGCTGCCATTCAGAGAGACTTAGACAGGCTGGAGAGTTGGGCGGGGAGAAACATGATGAAATTCAACAAGGGGAAGTGTAGAGTTTTGCATTTGGGGAAGAACAACACGATGTCCCAGTATAGGTTGGGGGCTGACCTGCTGGAGAGTAGTGTAGGTGAAAGAGACCTGGGGGTCCTGGTAGACAGGAGGATGACCATGAGCCAGCAATGTGCCCTTGTGGCCAAGAAGGCCAATGGCATCCTGGGGTGCATTAGAAAGGGTGTGGTTAGTAGGTCAAGAGAGGTTCTCCTCCCCCTCTATTCTGCATTGGTGAGGCCGCATCTGGAGTATTGTGTCCAGTTCTGGGCCCCTCAGTTCAAGAAGGACAGGGATCTGCTTGAAAGAGTCCAGCGCAGAGCCACAAAGATGATTAAGGGAGTGGAACATCTCCCTTATGAGGAAAGGCTGAGGGAGCTGGGTCTCTTTAGCTTGGAGAAAAGGAGGCTGAGGGGTGACCTCATCAATGTTTACAAATATGTTAGGGGTGAGTGTCAGGGAGATGGAGTTAGGCTCTTCTCAGTGATGACCAGTGATAGGACAAGGGGTAATGGGTGAAAATTGGAGCATAGGAGGTTCAAGGTGAATATCCGAAAAAATTTTTTTACTGTAAGAGTGACAGAGCACTGGAACAGGCTGCCCAGGGAGGTTGTGGAGTCTCCTTCTCTGGAGACATTCAAAACCCGTCTGGACGCGTTCCTATGTGATGTGCTCTAGGTGACCCTGCTCTGGCAGGGGGGGTTGGACTAGATGATCTTTCGAGGTCCCTTTCAACCCCTAGGATTCTATGATTCTATGATATATACAAAGCCACTGTCATGCTCCCCCAATAGTTCTCACATCACCACTGAGGTTGTAGGGCAGGCCCTAGAAAAGTCCCAGACTGGACTCCTGGAGTCAGCAGCAGATCAGAGCTGGATGCAGGAATGCAGGGATACAGGAACACGTGGATCAGGATCAAAGGCAGACAAACAGAGTCCTCCCAGGATGCCTACCATGGATGAAGAAAGCTTGACCCTTGTGATCCCTCATATTTATACTGAGTATGACATGTATGGGAAGGGATACTTTGGTCAATTTTGGTCACCTGTCTGGTCTGTTCCTCCCCACAGGAGGGTTGCAGGTGTGACCCATTTCCTCCCTTCTGGTTCTGGAGCATAAGATGTTTTTCAGAACCAAGCAGTGGCCTTGATGTTGCACACCATTCTCCAGCAGTAACTATAAACATCAAGCATTATCAGTCCTAGAAGCAGACACTGACTGAGAAACGTGCTATTAATTTCAGCAAGTGCAGCTACTTAGAAGTGATTTAACCAAAAAGTAAAATTACTAAAAGGAAAATTGTTGTTATTCTGGCTCAAACCAGGACTGTGTCTCTCATAGATTTTTGTTATTGGGTGAAATCCTCACCCCAGTAATGTCATTTTTCTTTTAATTAAGATGAATTATGCCTGCACTGTCTGAATCTTCTTCTGTGCACCCTGATGGTCAGAGCACAATAAAATCCACAGATGCCTCCTGGGTAATGTCTGGGTCTCCAGCAAGAGGAAAAGAAAGGAGATGCTGTGACAAATATTAAGACAAACTTGATCCAGGAGCACACTCAAATTTATACTACACAACTCAAAATCATAATTTGATTATAATGATTTCTTCAAACTGAAGCACTATCTAGCTTTTCAGTAGCGCTAGATGAGAGACAGAGCAAAAATCAAAGAGAATGGCGGTTGTAGAATGATGAGACATGATTGTGTTTTCATTTTTAAAGTAGTAACGTTGAACCAGAGGACCCGTAGAACAAATCTGTTAACATGTTTTTAATCTCTCCCAGTCCTCTGGAAAAAAATGTAGAAAACCTGGGACTTTGATTATGGCATGTAATGGTTTAGATCAAAGTGTTAATTTTAAAAACAAAGGAAGGAGGAAGTGGGAAGGTTCACTGGCAAAAATAGTTTACAAGAGGCTGGGACACTTCACTTATATTCCTAGCTCTTTCATCAAGTGTCTGGCATGTATAGCACAATGTTTTGTGTGTCCCGACCTGGCTGTGAAGTGAATATGATAGTACTTCTTGTAACAGCATCTCAAAGGGGATGCCATGAGATGTAAACAGTAAAGTAGTTGGAGATAGCTGGGTGGAAGACAAAGGTAAAATATCAAATAGAAGGCCATCTCATGTTTTTAACCATGTATCACATAGTAACATTTGCTATATATATATAAATTGTTCCTTTTCTCCTTCCTCAAACCACTACAAGGTTTTGGAAGAATTTCTCTGTCCCAGGCAAATGTCTCGAGAAGTTTGGAACAGGAGGAGCCCTTTGATCTTTCCCAGAAAAGCCAAGGGAAAGGAATCTCATTTCATTCGGATGGCGAGAGTCCCAAGGGAAGCTCATGTCAGGAAGAAGAGGAAGACAACTGCTGTGAGACAGAGCATTACACCCCTCGCATGTATCATCATGACAACAACAAGCTGTACATAGGTCAAAATCTGTCTGGCAAACCTGAGTGCATGATGAAGGACTGTAATGAGAAGGAAGAAATGCTAAGTGAGGGAGGACGGGAGAAGAGAATAGGAAATTCAGACAAACAGGAGAGTCAAGGAGAGACAGACCTTGCAAGCAACAAAGAACACCTAAGCTTTAGACCTTTGAAAAGGCCAGGCTTGGCCATTCTCTCTCTGATTACTTGTATTTCAAACACAGGAACAAAAGCTGGAAAGAATTACTGGGGGAAAAAATGGAAAAACAAACAATGCTTATAGGCATTAAAATGGACATTTTAAAACAGCTGGAAAATTTGAACCAGATAGATTTTAGCATGAACTGTAATTTAGCAAAGCCTGGAAGTTTGCAGTAGTCTTTAGAAATAAACAAGCCAAATGAATAAAAATAATTTAATGTAAAACATGTAAAGAATAAAAGAATAAAGCAGTCCAAGGTCACCAAGAAATGTAATAGATATTAACCACTAACATTTTTATACTTATCCAACTGATGTAAAAGCAGACAACGGGATGGGAACAGAATTTAATTTTCCTTTATCTGGGGTGGTAGAGACTTATACACAATTTTCTATTTTTTAAAAAGCAACATAATTTAGCATTTGATTTGTTATCTCACTAAATATATATGAAGATTTCTAACCATAGGTCTCAAAAAATCTGAAAATGCTAAGTATTTCACAGTATTTGACACTGTCTTGCATGACATCCTAGTTCCTAAATTGGAAAGATATGGATTCAATGGATGGACCACTTGGTGGAAAAGGAATTGGCTGTATAGTCACATTCAAAGAGCTGTGGTCAATGGCTCAATGTCCAAGTGGAAATCAGTGACGAGTGGTGTTCCTCAAGGGTCAGTACTGGGGCTGGTGATGTTGAACATCTTTGTTGGTGACATGGACAGCGGAATTGAGTGCACCATCAGCAAGTTTGCTGACGACACCAAGCTGTGTGGTGTAGTCAACACACTGTAGGGAAGGAATGCCATCCAGAGGGACCTTGACAGGCTTGAGAGGTGGGCTCATGCAAACCATGTGAAGTCCAATAAGGCCAAGTGCAAGGTCCTGCACGTGGGTCAGGGCAACCCCAAGCACAGTTACAGACTGGGCAGAGAAAGGATTGAGAACAGCCCTGAGGAGAAGGACCTGGGGGATTTGGTTGATGAGAAGCTCAACATGAGCTGGCAATGTGTGCTTGCTGCCCAGACAGCCAACCGTATCCCGGGCTGCATCTAAAGAAGTATGGCCAGCAGGTCAAGGGAGGTGATTCTTCCCCTCTACTCCACTCTTGTGAGACCCCACCTGGAGTACAATGTCCAGTTCTGGAGTCCTCAACATAAGAAGGACATGGAGCTGTTGGAGTGAGTCCAGAGGAGGGCCACAAAGATGATCAGAGGGCTGGAGCCCCTCTCCTATGAAGACAGGCTGAGAGAGTTGGGGTTATTCTGGAGAAGTCTCTGGGGAGACCTTATAGCAGCCTTCCAGTACCTGAAGGGGGCCTACAGGAAAGCTGGGGAGCAACTTTTTACAAGAGCGTGTAGTAGTGGGACAAGGGGTAATGGTTTAAAACTGAAGGAGGGTAGATTTAGACTAGATATAAGGAATAAATGTTTTATGCTGAGGGTGGTGAAACATTGGCACAGGTTGCCCAGAGAGGTGGGAGGTGCCCCATTGTCCTGGTTTGAGCTAGGATGAAGCCAATTTTCCTTTTACTTATTTTTTTTTTTCCTTAAGTAAGCTCTCTTTTAACTAGCAGCAAGTTTTCCAGCTAGTGGACTGATAACACTGGAATGTTTATGTTACTGCTGAGATGCCTAGGTCACCTCGCTCTGCTGCCTCAGGGATGCTACTGAGAGCAGAAAAGTCGTATCTGCAGCCCATAGGGAGGAATGGACTACAAGGACAGCAAAATTGACCAAAGTATTCCATTCCATATATCTACGTAAGCTTGGTGTAAGGTCAGAGATCACAGAAGAGAACTTCCTTCCTGCTGCTTCTTCCCTTCTCTTCCGTCCATGCCCAGCATCCAGGGAAAACTCCGTCTATCCATCACCGTTGATCGCTAGGCTCGTGCATTCCTGACCCTCATAACACTACCCTCAGCTCCTGTCTGCTCTGCGGCTATCTCCAGCAGTGGTCCGGGACATTTCAGGACTGTTCACAACTAAGGAGAGTGCCATGGGAGTTGCTGGGGGTGGGGGAAGGTGATAGGGTTTTGCACATTCCTGAACATACTTGTATATAATTGTACATATTTTATTTTGTCATTAGTGTTTAATTAAAGCTGTCTAGTTTAGTTTTAAATCCGGAAAGTCTCTCTCCTTCATTTTCTCTCTCCTTTCCCTACCTGGGTGGGAGGGGGAGGGGATAGAGAACATTTTTGTTGCTGGTTTAATTGCCAATACTGAGTCAAACTGTGACGATAATTTATCGGCGCCAAACACAGGGCTCGATCTTAACCCTAGGCTATAAATTCTCACTAATTGGTGAATGTTTAGAATTCCATCTCTGATGGGAGGAATCCCTCAGATAGCAATGGGCAACACTTCTACTGAATATACCGACAGGCTGAGAACTGAACAGACACTTTCTTCAGTGTTTCTGCATGTTTATTTTCCCATGTCCTAGGTTGAGCCAGGTTTGAGCTAATTTTCCTTTTACTCATTTTTTTTTTCCTTCAGTAAGCTCCTTTAACTAGCAACAAGTATTCCAGCTAGTGGACTGATAACACTGGAATGTTTATGTTACTGCCGAGACTCCAAGGTTGCTTCTTAGCTCTGCTGCTACAGAGGCAACCGGGACAGGAGAATTGTATCTGTGACCCCCTCCCCATAGGGAAGCTGGACTAGACAGACAGCAGATCTGACCAAAGGTATTCCATTCCATATATCTATGTAAGCTCTGAGGAATGTCAGAGATCAAAGAAGACAACTTCCTTCCTGCTTCTTCTTCCCTTATCTCCTGTCCATGCCCGGTGTCCAGGGAGGACTCCATCCATCACCATCAACCCCAGGCTCAGCCCTGACCCTCATAACTCTCCTCACAACCCTGTCTGATCTACTGTTATCAAAAACAGCGGACTGAGACTTTTTGGGACTGCTCACAGCTAAGGAGAGTGCTGGGGAGTTGCTGGGGGTGGGGAGAGGCAAGAGGCTTTTGCACATTCCTGAACATACTTGTATATAATTGTACATCTAATTAAAGCTGTCTAATTTAGTTTTCAATCCAGCTAAGTCTCTCTCCTAATTCCTTGCCTACCTGGGTGGGAGGGGGAGGGGATCGAGAGCATTGTTTGTCTCTGGTTTAATTGCGAATCCTGAGTCAAACTTTGACAACAATTTATTGGCGCCCAACGTGGGGCTTGATTTTAAGCCTAGATTATAGATTCTGACTAATTGCGAATGTTTAAAATTCCATATCTGATGGGAGGAATCCATCAGATGGCAATGAGCAACACTTCTGGTCAATCTATTGACCTATTGAAAAGTGAACAGACACCTTCTGGGATGTTTCTGCTGGACCTTTTTCCCACCATGCAATTTCACGTGCGGTATGCAGCCGGAATCATACTGTTCTGTGTAGCTGCTCTTGTTATTGTTTTATGGTGTATAGACAGAACTGTAGCCATAATCAACTGTATAATTACCAGCCTAGTGATCCTAGGGTTTTTGATACTGATCTTTATGGGGGCACTGTATGCGTACAGTTATGGTACAGATCCTCAAGTGAATGAAAAGGTCTGTGTTGGTAATAGCAGTACCAGGTCCAGTTTTACCTCTCCATTTTGTCTCAAGATAAATCTCCCAGCTCTTGATCTGAATAGCACTGTTTCAGTAGGGATGCTTCTGCTGAATGTTTATGTTGTATTGTGGATGTGTAGAGTGAGGTGTTGTGCTACTCACTGCCAATCGCCCACAGGCAAGGCTGCTACCACCTGTGATGCTGGTACCACCACTGCTGCTGCTGCCACCACTGGTACTGCTACCAAAACAGCTGCTTCTGCAAAGATGAAGGCAAAACCCCTTCAATACAAACTAAGAGTTAATCCTGTGACCAGGAGCAAAGCAAAGGTGAAACGCTCCAGCCTTTTTACCGGCCCCCATCTGAGAAATCCAGAGTTTCTTCAAAGTGTGTTAGAGACTGGGGAAGTAGACGACTCTAAATCAGATGACAGAGCAGGTACTTCTCAAGCAGATAAGAAATCAGACCACTCTCAAGCGGATAGAAAAGCAGGCCCTTCTCAAGCACATGACAATGATGATCTTGTCCAGTCTTTCTCTCTAAAGCAACTGCACCTCATGAGAAAGGACTTCACCCGCATTGACGGTGAGGGACTTCTTCCTTGGTTGCTCCGATGCTATGATAGTGGGGCTGAAACCTATGACATGGACGAGAGAGAAGTCAAGCAGTTGGGATCCCTGGCCAGAGATGCTGGTATTGATACAGCACTTGGTAGTAAGACAGGAACTACCACCCTGTGGGGCCGACTTCTTTCAGCTGTGAGGGAGAGATACCCCCATAAGGGTGACATCAAATGGCACCGAAGCAGAACACCCACTCTTGAGAGAGCCATCACGTATTGGAGAGAATTGGCTGTGCGAGAGGTGATCTATGATAACAATGGACTTACAAATCCCGATGACATTCTCTGTGACACACAAATGTTCCGGAGGTTTGCGCAGGCTGTACCAGCAGTGACGACGGCGAGGGAAGACAAGCAGTCAAATCAATAGGATTGGTAAAGCAAGCTTCAACTTTATTAGGATACAGCAGTGCTTATATACTCTTTCTACTAATTATGCATACGTATTGTAATCTCATTGGTTACAAACAGGTGATTACGTCTACACCCTCCTCCTACTTTGCAGACTCTAGCCCAAGGTTCTTCCTCATTCTTACCGTTATACTCCTTGCTCCCATGTTGGGATTTATGGAAAATTAATATGGGATTCATGGAAAATTAATATGGCTGAATTAAAACAGCAGTGTTGCAGGTGCTGCTCACCAAATTGTCAGGCACCCTGAATTAGCCCGTGAGATCAGTAAACAAGCGGATGTCTCACAGGCTGGTACCCCACGGGACCAGCAAACAGCAGGTGTCCTATCTCACGGTTGTTATCTCATGAAGTAGTGAGAAAAGAATGTTGTGGCAAGAACTGAGAGGCACCGTCTGGGAAGCGAAACACCTTGGGTCATCATGACACGGACAGCAAGTGACAAGACACGTAGCCAATCATATATGAACTGTGTATGTATGTAACCAACGGGATTTGTACTGGGGTGGAACATCTGGAATCAGAAGGGTATAAATTGCCACCATTTTTAATAATAAACGGCTTTTGCTTGATCACATTGATCGTGGTGCGTTAGTCTGTGCTCTCGCCGCAACACTCCCACTCTAAACAAAACTGGCAAGGACACTGTGCCCTTGCTTTTCTTCCTTGTCAGCATGATTTTACAATTTCTACAAAATGGAGTCAGGCCTGCTTATGCTAAGCTAGCAAGGAGATTGCTTGTACAGTTCCTCCATGGATCCGTGGCCCTGTTCTGCAAGCCATTCTTCAACACAGCAGCACATGCCCATATATTCTCCTTAATAGGATGCATTGATGACGATGCAAGACCAACTGTCCGTGAAGTGGCTTTCAGAGCATGACAGTATGGAGACATGATCTCTGATTCCCATCCGTTCCACACCTCAGCCATTGAACAAATGGCTGGCAGAAAGAATAAGATGCCGAACAGATGGGAATGTGAACGCCAGGATCTCCCTAGAGACAACTGGTTCCGTGTTGCAGCCATTAAGAGGAGACATCCTGCCAAGAGACAGCAGCAAGAAAGACGGGATCCACTTTGACGCCACCTGTGATCTCTCTTGCATAATTATTTTAAAGAGGACATGAGAACCTGGGATAAGAAACCCACTGCTATTCTCCAGATACGCATGCAAGAGCTACTAAATAGAACAAAGGCAGGAGACGGTTCTTCCAGGAAGAAGGCTGCACCAGTCTCCAACCAGGATGGTGCTTCAACCTCAAATGCTCAACATTAGAGGTGCCCTGCCTCCAGCCAGGAGGAGGGGAGGGATAACTGATTTTATTGGACTGTGTGGATTCGGTGGTGTCGCGGACCGATATTAATGGTTATCGGATGTCAGGATTCTTCCGCGAGTATTCCCCCCGCCCTCCTTTCTCAGCAGGGAGTGGAGAGGTTTGTAAATGGGACCGTACCTTAGAGGGTGGAGTGGAATGCCCCCTCCCCGCCCCCCGCTCACAAAGACCAATATTTCACTTACACACTATGAGGTTTATTAAAGGACTAAGGTTCAGGGAAGGTTATCTAGGTATATATCAGGGTCTATGGTATTAGTAAGCGACCCCTCCGGCAGGCGCAGCACAGTAGACACCACGGCAGGCAGGCTTCCCTGGCACCGGCGAGCAGCAGCAGGCAGCGATCCAGACTCCGCTTCGAGCGGTGAGCAGGGAGGCGGCGAGTCGCCGGCTCCGCTGCAGCCGGCAGGGGGGGGAAGATGATTCCCCCGCGGGCGAGCACCGGCCCTCCTGCGCGCAGCCGCACTCCGACAGGTGGCTCAGTGCGTCCAGCGGCTCCACTAGCATAGCCCGCCTCCCTTTAGATAACGGTCTCCTTTAGTATGTGGCCAAGTCTTTCAGAGGGAGTCTGCTATCTGCATTTCTGCCATGGCTGTTTCAGTCTGTCCTTGGTTTCAAGAGGCACTTAGCTGGCTTGAAAGGCATTCCATTGTGTGTGGGGAGAACTAGTCTGTTCTCCACATCTCACCCCGTGGCTTTTAAGGCAGGTGTCGCAAACCGAGATGGGAAACTGCGACTCACTGCCCTACACAAAGGGAATCGAGGGCTGAGGACCACTCCCTGTCACACTCACAAACAGTGTTTAAAAATCAATAGGTTTATTAAAGGCACTACTATCTAGGCGGGGTTATTGCTACAGAACTACAGAGCAACAGCAATCGTAGGGAAGAATAATGCAATACAATATAGCAACAGTACAATACAAACAATCCTATCCCCCTCCCAATCCCCCCCCCCCCCAATCTCGGTCCCGGACAGAAAATGAGGGAGAGAACTTGGAGAGAGCCTTTGGGAAGATTAAAGGAAGCAAGTGTATAGTAGAGGTGTGTGTGGATGGGTGAATGTCTGTAAATGTTAGTAAGAAACGTCAGAGTGTAATCAAGTTCGCAAATCTCACCACCGGGGTGCGGCCGAAGCCGATCCCTAGTCGGGACCCTTGTTCTCCAGCGAGTCCAGGCGGGCAGTCCGTTCAGCGTGCTCATACACCAGCAACCACAGAGGAAAGGTACGCAGCAGCTACACGGCAGCCTCCATAGCGATGTCCTCACCGCAGAAGTGTTCGCAGAGCGCGCCCCTTGCTCCCCTCCGGTTCCGGCCTCGCCGGGCCCCCTGGGAGCTGTAGTCTGAGTCTGTGCGCATGCGTCTGCTGCCTCTAGCCTCTTCTTGTGCCGGGGAGTGCATTACCAGGAATGGTCAGTAGATGTCGCTGGATTAAAGGCCATAATAGAGTCCGTCTCTCACATCTCACCCCGTGGCTTTTATGACAGCGACTTGTTCCTTGTGTGGCGTATGTATATGTAGGTATATATATATATATGTACATCTGTACCCTATTAGGCTCTTGTCCAAATTCTTACCTCCTTTCCTGGTATTTCTCAATATATATATATAATTATAACATTTATCAAACAACGCATATAGCACTTTCTGAGGGAACAATTCCCTATATGGGATACAACATATACATATATCTGTACAGATATCTTAATATTTTGGTGCACCATTAATATCTTATTAACATACAACAACCCAAAGGGAAAAGCAGTTATAGGAGACATGATGCTACAAAGTGGGAGACATTGCGCAATCCATGGGGTGATCAAGTCCATAGAATGCACAAGGTACCCCTTCCTCAAACCAGTGTCAGGCTGATCAGACCTTGTCCTGGATTGGGATGTCTCTCTGGTTCTTTGGGTTGTTGAAGTAGCATAGACACATCACTATATACACGAGTACACAGATACATATTTACACTCTACTCCTATATCCTGCTTTACTCCACATGCAGTATCCAATTTGTACTGATTTTAAGTTTTCTGTTATTCATATCAGATGCAACCCAGGTGTTCGAGTTCACAGGTATTTGCAGGATCAACTTAACCTTCCCGATGTTTGGCAGGTGTACCAGCACGGATTGTCCAGGATGTAGGGAGACCTTTCGCTTTCCGCAGGGTTTGTTGTATTTCCCCTTCTCTGGTGTGGGTGATGTGGGAAAGAAAGCGGTTAAACGAGGACACCCGTTCACCCCCCATCTGTTATTGATAGTGGTGACTGCATATCGCAACCTTTCATCCCATCTGGAGTCCTGTGGGCGAATAAGGCTTTTATCAATCCATTAGTACGCTCTACTATCCCATTTGCTTGGGGATAGTATGGCATGTGAAATGTCCATTGGATGCCTTCACTCTTTGCCCACCGTTGCACTAGATGTGAGGTGAAATGAGTACCATTATCAGATTGAATATTTGTAGGTTTAGGTAATACCCCAAATACCCTTTCCAAAAAGCGAACAGTGTTTTCTCCATCTGCTTTAGCAACAGCTTCAGCACATGTCAGACCTGATACCACTTCTACCATTACAATGATATACTGTTTATTACCCGACCTACGGAGAGGACCGATGTAGTCCACCTGCCAGGTGGACCACAAGGCCTTTCCTTCCCGGATGTGCAAAGTATCACCTGTCAGGGGATGTTCCCCCAATCTGATCTTACACAGATCACATTCAGAAATGATTGTTTTACACTGCTCACGGGTAACAGGCCATCCCCGGGTTTGTGCCTCTTTATACAAATCAAAAACCCCTGAGTGACCCCTTTTACAATGAAGCCATTCAAGCAATCGCTCCCATTCCTGATTTTCTCCTACTGTCCTGATTTCCACTATATTGATTTTAGCCAGTTCATCAACGTAGTTGTTCCACTTACTAGCTTCATCTTTCTGGTTAGTCTGATGAGAAGGTATCCACCCTACATGGAAATTGGGATTTTTCTTAGCAATCTTTAGGATTTGTTGCCATTTCTCTTTCTGCCAGACTGGCACCCGGTTAATTTCCCAATTATTCTGTTCCCAGAAAGTTATCCATTCCACACAGCCCTTGAAGACCGAAAAGGAATCTGTGTAGATGTACACAGGGTCCTCGGCGGCCTTTTCCCGTACAAACACATTGAGAACAGCATCCAGCTCCCCCACTTGTGCACTGCCCTTATCATGATTTATTATGCGTTCAGCCGTGGAGGGTTTGACTGCAGCAGATTTAAACAACCAAGTCTTACCCTCTCTCCGAGCTGATGCATCTGTGAACCAGGCATTAGTCATTTCACTTTTGTATTCTGGGGCTTCCTTAATAGGACTGGGAGTTTTCATTGTTAACTCTTTTTCTTCCAAGGATTCGATGTGTTCTTGAATTTTTAGCTGTTTGTCCGGACCCTCCTCTAGCTTGAAAAGGCTAGAGTAACACTCGATTTGGCTATACCACTTCCTGACTGTTCCTCTTTGAGATATTCCCTCTGGAGGGGCTTTCCCAGACAGCACATGGTTAACCACTTTGAAAGGACCCTGTAGAATTACCTTTTGTTTCTTAACAATTTTACTGACCTCTGTTAGTGCTGTGCACACTGTCAGCAATCCCTTCTCCAGAGCGGAATATCGCTTCTCTGCATCCTTGAAGGATTGTGAATAGAAGCCAATTGGTCTTGTACTCCCATTAGGTCCCCTTTGCCAAAAGTGATATGATAAGGCATTAGCTGAAAACCCCCATTCTATTATCATTGGGTCTTCTGGGTGAAGAGGTCCCAAAGTCTGGAAAGTCTGTGCTTCCAGTGTTAACAGTTCAAGGGCCTCATCATGAGATTTATTCCATTCCCAATGACGATTCTTTTTCAAGAGATCGTAAAGAGGCCGTGCTATGACAGAAAAATCAGGGATATGTTTCCTCCAATACTGAAGGGTTCCCAGCAATTGTTGCAATTCTTTCCTGCTAGATGGTACCTTCATCTGAGTCAACTGGGATACCGTGTCAGGTGGAATATTCCAGGTCCCCCCCTTCCACTGTATTCCTAGAAATTTTACCTCTTGGGATGGTGGTTGCCTTTTCCCTTCAGGGATTTCTAACTGCATATCAGTTAAATGCTTGATTATGGCATCATAGACTGCTTTTACTTCTCGCTCACTCTGGCCCCCTATCAGTATATCGTCTATGTACTGATAGACTTTCACTTTAGGATTCCTTTTGATTTCTGGAATGTTTTCCAGTTCACGCGCAAGTGCATGATGGGCCAGTGTGGGCGAGTGTTTGTATCCCTGTGGCAACCTCGTGAAGGTGTATTGAACTCCATCCCAAGTGAAGGCAAAATACTTTTGGTCCTCAGTATCAATAGGGACCTGGAAAAACATATCCTTAATATCCAGTGCTGCCAGCACAGGATGTGCTGCTTCTTGGATCTCTAGCACCAGGTCAGCTATGTTTGGTACCGCTGCAGTGAGTCCTTCTGTGTTGGCATTCAGTTTCCTGTAGTCTAAAGTCAGTCTCCATTTACCGTCTGATTTTTTCACAGGCCAAACTGGGGCATTGTATGGTGAATGGCATGGCACTATCACACCTTTCTGTTTTAAATCAGCTATCACCTCTCTGATACCATCTTTGGCTGCAACTGGAATGTTATATTGTTTTACCCTTGTTGTTTTGCTACGTGGCAGACGGGGGGCACGTTGCAACAACTTCACTTCCAGTGTTGGTGTGCCAAATGTCCAGTAGCGGCCTCGCTCATCTCTCCAGGCTCGACCTGCCAAAACATCCAAACCTAACAGATTAAAGGGAATATCGCCCACAATCATCGTGGTCCGGATCGGTTTGTCATCTCCTGGAAGATGTATGGTGACCTTGGCTGTTTCCTTTCAGAGGGAGTCTGCTATCTGCATTTCTGCCATGGCTGTTTCAGTCTGTCCTTGGTTTCAAGAGGCACTTAGCTGGCTTGAAAGGCATTCCATTGTGTGTGGGGAGAACTAGTCTGTTCTCCACATCTCACCCCGTGGCTCTTAAGGCAGGGATCATATAGTGTCCTTCTTGTGTATATGTGACTATGTGGTGTATGCATGTATCCAACCAGGCTCTTGTCCAAACCCTTACCTCACATTAGATCCTTCCCTCCTCGGGCATAGAAACAAGTATAGCTGTAAAATATAAATATAAACAAGATATTAAGTATAGAGGAACATAGCGAACTCTAACAATAAATAAGGGATCAATTCCCAGTCATAATGCTATATACAATCGGCGTGGACTGTTAATACATTCTATCATAATACATGAAGAATACAGGGGATCAATATAATAATAAATATAATATAAACAAGAGTCTATATATATAAGTATTTCTATCTAATAATAACAACATCTTAACTACTATACAACGTATTACAGACAACAACTCAAAGGCATGTATGGACAGAAGTATTGTTATAGAGCACCTTGTTTAGGCTATGAGGTGATCAGTCTTACAGCGGTCACAAAGTAACTCCTCCAGAGTCCAGCAGCAGGTTGATCAGGCCTGATACTGTCACCGGGATGTCTTTGTCTCTTCAAGTTGTCAGACTAGTAATATAGCTATTAACATTACTGGACATGAGTACACAAAGACGTAAACACATGGAAAGAGGAAAAAATGAAATGAAAACTGAAACCTGATTTACTCAACATGAATTATCCATTTTGTATGGATTTTATGCTGTTTGTCATTTAAATCAGATGTGTTCTGGTTTAAATATTAAAGGTGAACCCCAGACAACCAGAGGACAGAATTGCTCTCTATTACCCCCCACCTCCTCCCTCCCAAGGGAAGATAGAAAGGGGAATAAGAGAGACTTCAACTTTGGAAATTGAAACCAGAAACAAGTTTACTATAACACAACAAAAAGGGGTAAAACGGAGGGGGGGGGGGAAGTGAGAAAACAGAGGCGGGGGGGGGGGGGAAAGGGTGAGTAAATATTTATATACAAATATACAAAACCGATCTCAAGGATGGCAGGGATATGGGGAACGCAGGGCCGCTCCAGAAGAGGTCCATGGCTCCTCACAGCACCCGATGTAGTTGGATTCTGGAGCGAGCACGCGGGAAGCCGAAGGAAGCCAGCAGCACACCCGGCAGGGGAAGAGGAGTAGGAAGAAAAGGAGAGCGGCTTCCGGTTCTGGTGGCTTTTATAGATTGTGACAGGAAGTGGGTGGGAATACTGACCCCTGCCAGTCTCTCAGGGTGCTAAGGACCCCTCTCTCTCCGATAGGTGTCCAACACAATGCCGGGGTCTCCCAAACCATAATATTCCACCCCTTATTCCAATCCACTTCCCGTCACAATCGTTCACCAGGTTGTGAACTGTCCGTATGTAGTATAGTCCATTGAGTCCAGGCTCTGGATTTTTTTTTATCCATCGGGGAGGTCTCTCAGGGCAGAGGAGGTGTCACAGGGTTCTTGGGACTTCATGCTCGTGTTCTGCAGGTCCTTGGGCACCACTGCATTCTCCTGGAGAGAAAAACACTGAAAACAACTTATTACTATCATGCAGTAATTAAAACTACACAACCCAAACTAAATGATCTCAGCTAGTGTTAAGCTCCCCTGTGGTACACACTGAACTTCACCATTCTCCTGCACCACCCACCAAGTATGTCCAGGACCTTGAGCAGAGACAACCCCACGGATGGGTTGGCCTCTGCCCAAAGCAAGGTACACCCAAACAGTTTTTCCCAGTAGATTCCTTTCACACACAACGGGGACTTTATCCCCATCCACTGTATGTAAAAGGTTTGACTGGGCAGGTCCGGCTCGGTTGACAGATCCTCTAGTATTAACTAGCCAAGTAGCTTCTGCCAAATGTTTATCCCAATTTTTAAAAGTCCCACCACCCATTGCTTTCAGAGTGGTTTTCAACAGGCCATTGTAGCGTTCAATCTTGCCAGCTGCTGGTGCATGATAAGGGATGTGGTATATCCATTCAATGCCATGCTCTTTGGCCCAGCTGTCAATTAGGTGGTTCCTGAAATGAGTTCCATTGTCCGACTCAATCCTCTCAGGGGTACCATGTCTCCATAAGACTTGTCTTTCGAGGCCCAAAATAGTGTTACGAGCAGTGGCATGAGGGACGGGATATGTTTCCAGCCATCCAGTGCTTGCTTCCACCATTGTAAGCATGTATCGCTTGCCATTACGAGTCTGAGGGAGGGTGATATAATCAACCTGCCAGGCCTCTCCATACTTGTATTTGCACCAACGTCCATTATACCACAAAGGTTTTAGCCGTCTGGCTTGTTTGACTGCTGCACATATGTCACAGTCATGGATAACCTGTGTAATAGTATCTAGAGTTAGATCTAAACCTCGGTCACGGGCCCATCGGTATGTTGCATCTCGTCCTTGATGCCCAGATGTGTCGTGGGCCCACCGGGCTAAGAACAGTTCACCTCTGTGCTCCCAGTCCAAATCTGTTTGGAACACTTTAGCTGCCTGGTCTGCTTGATGGTTGTGTTTCTGTTCTTCAGTGGCCCGGCTCTTTGGTACGTGGGCATCTACGTGCCTGACCTTTACTGTCAGTGTCTCTAGTCGGGCTGCAATATCTTGCCACAGGGAGGCGGCCCAAATAGGCTTCCCTCTGCGCTGCCAATTGTCCCGTTTCCATGCCTTTAGCCACCCCCACAAAGCATTTGCTACCATCCAGGAATCTGTGTAGAGGTAGAGTATTGGCCACTTCTCCCGCTCTGCAATGTCTAGGGCCAGCTGGACGGCCTTTACTTCTGCAAATTGGCTCGATTCACCTTCTCCATCCTTAGCTTGTGCAGCCTGTCTTGTAAGGCTCCAGACAGCAGCTTTCCACCTCCGCTTACTTCCTACAAGACAGCAGGATCCATCTGTGAAAAGAGCAAATTGCTTTTCATGATCTGAGAGCTGATTATATGGGGGAGCTTCCTCAGCACGAGTCACTATCTCATCTGGTGGCATTCCAAAATCTCTGCCCTCTGGCCAGTTTGTAATCACCTCCACCATGCCTGGGCGATTTGGGCCCCCTATTCGAGCTCGCTGTGTTATCAGGGACATCCACTTGATCCAGGTGGCATCGGTGGCATGGTGTGTGAATGAGTCCCTCCCTTTATACATCCATTCCAGGACTGGCAGTCGAGGTGCTAGGAGGAGCGTTGCTTCTGTACCAATTACCTAAGAAGCAGCTCGGACTCCCTCATAGGCAGCTAATATCTCTTTTTCACTTGGGGTGTAATTGGCTTCCGAGCCTTTATACTGCCGGCTCCAAAATCCTAGGGGACGACCTCTCGTCTCATCAGGTGCCTTTTGCCAGATGCTCCAGATAAGACCAGTGTCACCTGCTGCAGTGTAGAGCACGTTTTTTATGTCTTGTCCAGTTCAGACAGGTCCCAGAGCCACTGCATGGACTATCTCTCGCTTTATCTGTTCAAAGGCCTGTTGCTGTTCAGGGCCCCATGCAAAATTCCTTTTCTTTCTAGTGACTTCATAGAGGGGTTTCACAATCTGAGCGTACCCGGGAATGTGCATTCTCCAAAACCCCACAGTGCCTAGGAAGGTCTGCGTCTCTTTCTGGTTGGTGGGTGAAGCCATAGTTGCTATTTTACTGACCACATCCATAGGGATGTGTCGCCGCCCATCTTGCCATCTGACCCCTAGGAACTGGATCTCTCTGGCCGGCCCCTTGACCTTGCTTCTCTTTATAGCAAAGCCAGCTTCTAACAGAATGTCGATTACTTCCCTACCTTTTTCAAAGACTTCCTCTGCTGTATTACCCCATACAATGATGTCATCAATGTATTGCAGATGGTCTGGAGCTCCACCCTTCTCCAGTGCAGTATGGATCATCCCGTGGCAGATGCTAGGGCTGTGCTTCCACCCCTGGGGCAGTCGATTCCAGGTATACTGGACACCCCTCCAGGTGAAAGCAAATTGAGCTCTGCACTCTGCTGCTATGGGAATGGAGAAAAAGGCGTTAGCAATGTCAATAGTGGCATACCATTTAGCTGCTTTGGATTCCAGTTTGTATTGAAGTTCCAACATGTCTGGAACCGCAGCGCTCATCGGTGGTGTGACTTCATTCAGACCACGGTAGTCCACAGTTAATCTCCATTCCCCATCAGGCTTCTGCACTGGCCATATGTCCCGGTCCAAGCGGTGACTTGGACTCGGATGGGCTCGAGCGGTTAGCCCTTATATATTTAGGATTCGCCCCTGATTTTGGGGATGGCGATGACGCCAATGTATGATATACCAGAAGCCCTAAATAGGAGAGCACACACGTCCACACGTAATGAAGACCAGACACAGAGTTATATTTTATATGTTTTAACTGTTTGAATGGAGTTACAAATGTGTAGGAGGTAAATTTAGAAGGTGGGATGCAAGGGGTGTGTATGAGTATGTGTGTGGGAGTTTAGATTGAAGAAAGAAAACTTATGATAGAAGGGGCTGGTATAGCACGACGCGGTTTCCCTCTCAATAGGGTCGACGTTGTGCGTGGAAGTGAGGGCCGTTTGTGGGTTTACCCCGGGGAAAGATTACGGTTAATGACAGAAAAAGAAATATTATTAAATCTTACAGTCTCGGCAAGCTGCACAAAGCGGTCTGTAACTTTAAGATGGCGGCTTCCACGTGGCGGTCTGCGGCTTCAAGATGGCGGCTTCCACGTGGCGGTCTGCGGCTTTACAGCAAAGGCAGCAGCGGCTCTGGGTGCGGCGGCAGGCTGTAGGCTTCACGGCAGCTGTAGCGGCGGCTTTAAGACTGCGGGCTGCGCTATAGCAAAGCGGCTCACGGCAGACGGCAGGCTGCGGGCGTCTTCCCCGACGGGAGGAGGGAGAGAGAGAGCGCGCCTTTGGGGAGATTCGCTGTTCTTTTAGGTGCTCTCGAGGCAGTGGGGCTAGCAGATACTGAGCTTAGCGCTCCTGCTTTAAGCCCGGCTCTCGAGTAGTAGCTGTATAGTTCTTCAAGCTTCCCCTTTTTTGGATTCTCGGGTGGAGACCTAGCCTCCGTAGCCGAGATCCATGGCTCTTTAACCTCTCCTCCTCGGCACAGACGGGTGCAGGTAGGCGGGTGCAGCGGCAGGGCAGCAGCGAGGCGGCAGGGCAGCAGCGAGGCGGCAGGGCAGCAGCGAGGCGGCAGGGCAGTAGGCGGCAGGGCAGCGAGGCAGCAGGGCAGCAGGGAGGTCCAGCGGCGAAAAGCGAGAGAGCTCCCGCGAGCGGTCTCTTTATAGCCCCTAGGAGCCTTCTGATTTGGCGCATCTTTTGAATCTGTTCATTTACATATAGTTCCAGCCAATCAGATAGCTATCCAGCCAGCTGCAAGAGTTCCATCCAGGGCTTAGCAGCAGCCTTGGTCTAAGGCTTGCCCAGGCTTGTCCTGGACATGCCCAGGCTTGTCCTGGTGCAGTCCTGTCTCCTTTACTAGGTGAATAGTTCTTTATGGGAGACAATTTTCCCTTAGTGAGGGGTAAGACCCTCACACTTCACCCCGTGACTCACAAAAGAACTATGAAACATTATACAGAACCGTAATATTTATATAACATGTAAACAACATTGACTGTAGCTTATCCTGTAAGAAAGACATTGTAATCCACTTAATTTCAGTAACTTCAGAACGTATATCAACTCACAACTTTAATCACCTATAACAAACTTCAGTGATGTTCAAGAACACCACTTTTGAATAATTATGTTTATCTACTTGTTGCAGTATGCAATGTCTCAAAGGTGGTATTTTTCTACCTAGACCATATCTTAATGGTCTATAATTACTATGCCTTGTGTTTTTGCATAATTTGTTAGCCACATTGTCCAGATTAGGGATATCACCATTTTCCAATGTGTGTATCAGACTGTGACCTGGCAGCTTTACTAAATCAGATATTAAAGGTTTTATACATTGTAACAGTGTTACTGATGTAAAAATCAAGTATGAGGGGTATTTAGTTATGTTAGCAGGCTGCATTCTGTGCTTCCAAAGTGCTCAGTTTTGGTTGCACCAAATAACAGCTGCTCTCTTGTTTTCCTTTAGCAGAGGTGAGCAGTCTCTGCCAAGGCAAACAAGACAGTCTTCCCTTGAAACACTATTACAATGATAAAACTGCAATGATACCGTTTTCCTGAATGAGTCAATAAGAGTGGGCAGTGTACAGCTGTTTCCAGCAAAGTCCCTTAGTTGTCACTCTTGATTTCTCGATCTTCTGAGAGGATTAAAAGCATTATATTACAACATAAAAGGTTATTCAACGCACAGAATCCATTTAGTACTAATTTTATACTGCTTGTCATTGTAATCTTTAGCTTTCCATGTATTTTGATTCAGTGGCACGTCCAATATCAGTTTAACTCTCCCAACATTAGGTAAATTAACCAAAACAGTTTGTCCAGTTTCAAAACCATCCTTATGCTTTCCTTTGTCTCTCACCCCGTGATTCTTTGAATGTTGGCTGGTAGGTGGAGTTGGGTAAAAGGCATTGAGTCTGGGACATCCGTTCACTCCCCATCGGTTGTTCACAACTGTGAGGGCTTGACTTAATCTTTTGTCCCACTGTGTGGCTTGTGGCTTCAGAATACTTTTTATAAGACCATTAGTACGCTCTACTATTCCATTCGCCTGAGGATAGTAGGGTGTATGTAAGGTCCATTTAATGTTTTCCTGTTCAGCCCAGTGTTGCACCAAACGTGAAGTGAAATGAGATCCATTATCTGATTGTATGTTCTTAGGTTTTGGCATTATGCTGAATAAGTTCTTTAAGAAAGATACTGTATTTTCACCTGTGGCTCTAGGAAGCGCTTCTGCATAGGTCAAACCAGAGACTACTTCTACTGCTACAATGACATATTGTTTTGCATTTGACTTTCTGAAAGGTCCAATGTAATCTATCTGCCAGCAGTCCCATAAACTTTTATTATCTCTGATATGCAGTTGTTCTTGAGTTAGAGGATGTTGTCCCAACCTGATTTTACATTGATCACATGCTGAAATGATAGTCTTGCATGCCTCCTTGGTGACAGGCCATCCTCTAGCTTGTGCTTCTTTATAAAGGTCGTAGTTACCTGAGTGACCTCTCTTACAGTGTAGCCACTCGAGTAACCTTTTCCATTCCAAGTTTTCTCCTTCAATTGCAGCTTTCCTGATTTCAATTAAGTTTAGTCTTGCCAATTCGTCTACTTCATTGTTAAATTTAGCTGCTTCATTTGTTAGGTCTGATTGATGTGATGGAATCCATCCTACATACAGTTTGGAATGCAATTTAGCTGCTTCTAATATTAATTTCCATTTCTCTGATTGCCATACCTGGATTCCATTGATCTGCCAATCATTTTCTTGCCAATAGGAGATCCACTCCACACAACCTTTATAAACAGCATATGAATCTGTATATATATACACAGGTTCTTTATTAGTCTTTTCCTTTTGAATGACATTGAAGACTGCATCTAATTCGCCCACCTGGGCACTTCCTTCACTTTCATTGATTATTTGTTCACCAGTATTTACATTCAATGCAGCAGAGCGAAATTTCCATGTTTTCCCCTCTCTTTTTGAGGATGCATCAGTGAACCACACATTCTTTAGTTGGGCTGAGAATTCTGGAGCTTCTTTGATTGGGGAAGGTATTTTTTCTGCCAAATGTGTATCATCCCTTTCAGTGGACTTAATCTGATCTTGTATTTTTAAATTTTTTTCAGGACCCTCAGAGACATTGAACAGATTACAGTAATATTCAATTTGAGAATACCACTTGCGTACTGTATTCTTTTGTGAGACCCCCTCGGGTGGTGGTTTTCCCGATGTGACCTGATTGACAATTTTGAATGGGCCTCTCAAGATGATTTTTTGTTTTTTAACCATTTTCTCCACCTCTTTCAATGCAGTGGTAACAGTCAATAGGCCTTTTTCCCAAATTGAGTATCTTCTTTCTGTTTCTTTAAAGGTTTGCGAAAAGAAACCAATTGGTCTTGTAGCTCCCTCGGGGCCCTTTTGCCACAAATGATATGAGAGTCCATTTATGGCAAATCCCCATTCTATAATTATAGGGTCATTTGGATGAATTGGACCTAATGTTTGGTATGTCTGTATTTCTAATAGCAGTAGTTGCAGGGCTTCATCGTGTACCTGAGACCATTCCCAATGTGTATTCTTTTTTAACAAATCATAGAGCGGTCTTGCTATTATGGCAAGGTCTGGTATGTGCTTCCGCCAAAATTGCAAAGTTCCCAGAATCTCTTGTAGCTCTTTTTTGTTATCAGGGATTTTGATCTCTCCCAATTTGGAAATTGTATCAGTAGGAATATTCCATGTACCTTTCCTCCACCAGATACCTAAGAACTTCACCTCCGGGGAAGGTGGCTGTTTTTTATCATCAGGGATTTCAATCCCTATGCCAGACAAATGGTCAATAATATTGTTATAGACCTCTTGTACTTCAGACACATCAGGCCCTCCAATTAGTATATCATCAATGTATTGGTAAATTTTTACATCTTTAGGTGCTTTGGAGATTATTTGTTCTAATTCAGTCGCCAATGCATGATGTGCTAAAGTAGGAGAATGTTTGTATCCTTGAGGGAGTCTGGTAAATGTGTATTGGTTTCCTTGCCAGGTGAAAGCAAACTTCTCCTGGTCTTTCTCTTCAATTGGAATCATGAAAAACATGTCTTTAATGTCCAGTACAGCCATTATAGGGTGAGCTGCCTCTTGTATCTCTAAAATCAGTTCTGATAAGTTGGGTACTGCAGCTGTGAGTGGGTTGGTATTAGCATTCAGTTTGCGAAAATCCATAGTGAGCCTCCATTTCCCATTGGACTTTTTGACAGGCCAGATTGGAGAGTTATATGGGGAATGAGTGTCAATTAAAATTCCTCGAGTTTTAAGATCTTCAATTACATCTTTTATTCCTTCTCTTGCCGCTTTAGAAAGAGGATATTGTTTTACATTTGTGACTGTGCTTTGTGGCAGGCATGGAGCTTTTTGTAATAGCCTCACATTTAGAGTGGGTGTACCAAAGTTCCAAAAGTTGCCTTTATCATCTCTCCATGCTCTTCCTTGCAATATATCCATCCCCATCAAATTGTAGGGGATGTCACCCACTATCATTTCAGCTCTAATTACACTATCTTCGCCTGGTAATTTCAAAGAGACTTTAGCAGTCTTTTGGAGAGTGGGCTGGCCAAATGCACCACTCACAAGCATAGGTTTTAGGGATGGATTGATTCCACATTTTCGGGCATCATCTTTTCTGAGTGTGGATATTTGTGCTCCAGTATCTACCACAAATGTCACAGGGTACCTATTAGGACCAACACTACAAGTGATTTCCAAGTCACCCTTGGAATTTTGAGTTAGTCTTAAAATGTGCTGCCAATTGTGAGGAAGCTGATTGAGTTTAGAATCTGATTTATTTTCTTGTTGACAATCATCTTTGTTTTCGGGCATGTCTTCCCACGATTTTCCCGGATTGTTTGGCTCATCATTACCAACAGTATTTTGTGTTTTGTTTTTCTCCTTCTGCTTTTTCTTTTTAGTTTGTTTTGGTGCAGAAGGAGAGCAATTTAGTTTCCCTGATTGTTATTGTTCACAGGCCACTTCTCAACCAAATCTTTGAGATGACTGTAACTGTAATTTCGTGTTAAAAGTTCAGGGGGTATGCCTTTGCGTCGGGCTTCCTCTTTAAGCCGTGCAAAGGGCCCCTGGCGGACGCCATTTTGTGACCCAGAACTCGTGGAGGGTTGGGGATCACGTGCAGTGTGTGGCCTGTTCCTGGAAGGTGTCTGGTTTCTAGTGGGGGCTCGGTCACCGCGCCGTCCTCCCGAAGTTCGGGGGGGGGTGCGTGGTGGCCTTGCAGCCACTGCGGCATAAGTTGGCTCTGGACTTTCATAGGCTGAGTCCACTTTGCGTATGGTGTGCCTTTTAGAGGCATCATATTCTGGCACTCCATATTGTCGACCATACTCTGTTAGTTCTTTGGCCAGGTCTCCCCAAGTATATGGATTGTTGTCCTGATCATTATTTGCAATTTTGCCTTTCAGCTGGATTGCCAAATTTTTAAGCTCTCCCGGTAAGCCCCAGATAAGAATGTTCATTCTTTCTGGTCTTACCGGCTGCAGGAGGGGAGAATCTTGTCCCACAATTAAATCATTTTGATAAATCATTTGTATCACAGCGGCCTTATGAATGTTTTCCATTAGTTGTGTTATGTCACCTTTCAGGACTAAAGGCTCACCCCGTGACATAGGGTCTATTAAACCTACATTATAGGCAGCACGCTGTGTTATTGTCCACATAGCTTGGTAATTTCCAGTGGTAAGTGAAGCTCCTGGACCCCAATATCCAGAGGCTTCTTTTTCTGAAAGCAGAATATCGTCCCCGCCCTCAACAGAGACATGGATGACATATTCTGTGTCACTCTCTGTGGGTTTTTTACTGAACCGTTTTTTGAGGTCAGCCAACTCGATTGGTGAGTAAGGGGTTTGCTTTTGCCTAAGGATTGCCCTCCCAGTTTCAGTATCAATAGAATATTCTGACCGGATTACTGGCCTGAGGGTTTTATGCGGGGTTTCCTCATCATCTGAGCTTTGATGACGGGATGAATTGCAGGATGAATTGCGGGATGAATTTTTTGAATGACTTTCAATCAAAGTTGCCAATTTATTAATCTTTTTCCCCATTCTTTTCATTTCCTCATGACCAGTATCCATCAGGGTCTGGATAGTGTTATTCACATCGTGTTTAAGGGATGCAAGATCCTTCTCCAATTTGCTGATATTAGAGGAGGTAGCCAACCTGCGTTTGGGTTTACTGTATTGCTGGGTCCTCCTCTTGCTAAATGTCACGTGTTTTTTGGGAAGTGTGTGCGCTGTTTGCTCTTCATCACTGTCTGTATCGGATGTTATAAGATTAACAAGCTCCTCCTCTAGTGGAGGTGTGTCCCTCCGTGAGGTCATACCCCTCTTTTCACGGGACGAATCTGAGTCATATCCTCCCGCACATGGTACAGCCTTTTGATCCATATCTATGCCATTGTCCTTGAGAATTTGTTTTAGCTCTTCCTTCTCCTGCCAAATTAATGTTGCTAGAATAAAGAATGTTTTGGCATTATAAAGATCATAGCCAGCTTTTCTCACTCTTTGGTACTGATCTTTTGTCAAATATGAACCATTCTCCAGGTATTTTAAATTCTGGCAAATTTGTTCCAAATTACCCTCATTATAGTGTCTTTTTATTGTATCGAAATAAGCAGTTGAAGGGATGTACCCTCGGGCTTTGACATGGCTGTAAAAAGGGATCACAAATGGATAATGCTTAAATTCGTCCTGGAATGGAGATGGGATGCGGATAGATGTTTCCTCAGATTTTGAACGCAGCTTATCTAGGAGTCCCATTGCGCGTGGTGTGTGGCTCAGAGCTTCTAAGGTATATCCCACTTCTGACACCAGAATAAAATGTCCCGGTCCAAGCGGTGACTTGGACTCGGATGGGCTCGAGCGGTTAGCCCTTATATATTTAGGATTCGCCCCTGATTTTGGGGATGGCGATGACGCCAATGTATGATATACCAGAAGCCCTAAATAGGAGAGCACACACGTCCACACGTAATGAAGACCAGACACAGAGTTATATTTTATATGTTTTAACTGTTTGAATGGAGTTACAAATGTGTAGGAGGTAAATTTAGAAGGTGGGATGCAAGGGGTGTGTATGAGTATGTGTGTGGGAGTTTAGATTGAAGAAAGAAAACTTATGATAGAAGGGGCTGGTATAGCACGACGCGGTTTCCCTCTCAATAGGGTCGACGTTGTGCGTGGAAGTGAGGGCCGTTTGTGGGTTTACCCCGGGGAAAGATTACGGTTAATGACAGAAAAAGAAATATTATTAAATCTTACAGTCTCGGCAAGCTGCACAAAGCGGTCTGTAACTTTAAGATGGCGGCTTCCACGTGGCGGTCTGCGGCTTCAAGATGGCGGCTTCCACGTGGCGGTCTGCGGCTTTACAGCAAAGGCAGCAGCGGCTCTGGGTGCGGCGGCAGGCTGTAGGCTTCACGGCAGCTGTAGCGGCGGCTTTAAGACTGCGGGCTGCGCTATAGCAAAGCGGCTCACGGCAGACGGCAGGCTGCGGGCGTCTTCCCCGACGGGAGGAGGGAGAGAGAGAGCGCGCCTTTGGGGAGATTCGCTGTTCTTTTAGGTGCTCTCGAGGCAGTGGGGCTAGCAGATACTGAGCTTAGCGCTCCTGCTTTAAGCCCGGCTCTCGAGTAGTAGCTGTATAGTTCTTCAAGCTTCCCCTTTTTTGGATTCTCGGGTGGAGACCTAGCCTCCGTAGCCGAGATCCGTGGCTCTTTAACCTCTCCTCCTCGGCACAGACGGGTACAGGTAGGCGGGTGCAGCGGCAGGGCAGCAGCGAGGCGGCAGGGCAGCAGCGAGGCGGCAGGGCAGTAGGCGGCAGGGCAGCGAGGCAGCAGGGCAGCAGGGAGGTCCAGCGGCGAAAAGCGAGAGAGCTCCCGCGAGCGGTCTCTTTATAGCCCCTAGGAGCCTTCTGATTTGGCGCATCTTTTGAATCTGTTCATTTACATATAGTTCCAGCCAATCAGATAGCTATCCAGCCAGCTGCAAGAGTTCCATCCAGGGCTTAGCAGCAGCCTTGGTCTAAGGCTTGCCCAGGCTTGTCCTGGACATGCCCAGGCTTGTCCTGGTGCAGTCCTGTCTCCTTTACTAGGTGAATAGTTCTTTATGGGAGACAATTTTCCCTTAGTGAGGGGTAAGACCCTCACACCATATAGGGCTGTTAAAGGGTGAATGAGTCTTACTTATCACTCCTTGGCTCTCTAGTCGGCGAATCAGGTTATGTATGGGGAGCAGGGAGTCTCTATTGGTGCGGTACTGTCGACGATGTACTGTAGTAGAAGCTGTTGGTACCTGTTGTTCCTCCACCTTCATCAGGCCCACCACAGAAGGGTCATCGGAGAGACCGGGCAGGGTAGACAGCCGTTTAATGCCCTCAGTCTCTACAGCTGCTACCCCAAAGGCCCATTTATACCCTTTCGGGTCTTCAAAGTACCCTTTCTGGAGAAAGTCTATACCAAGGATGCATGGAGCATCTGGGCCAGTTACAATCTGATGGGTCTCCCAATCATTCCCAGTCAGGCTAATGTCAGCCTCCAATACAGTCAATTCTTGAGACCCTGCAGTGACTCCAGAGATGGTGATGGAGTCTGACCCTCTGTGATTGGATGGTATCAAAGTGCACTGTGCACCAGTGTCCACCAGGGCTCTATAACTCTGTGGTTCTGTTGTGCCAGGCCACCGAATCCACACTGTCCAATAAACTCGGTTATCCCTCTCCTCCACCTGGATGGAGGCAGGGCCCCTCTAATGTTGAGCATGACATCCACAAGTGACACAGGGGTTTGTGTGGTGTGCTGGACTCACATTTGAGTCTGCCACCCATCTGCTTGGACCAGCGGTTGCTTCCTGGGAGACCGGGGCAGTCATCATTCTGGGACCATTAGCCCTAGAGGCACCACCCTGCAGCTGCCGTACTCTTGCACGCAGAGCAGCGGTGGGTTTGCCATCCCATTTGCTCATGTCCTCACCATGGTTGAGCAGAGTAGACCATAGAGACCTTCGTGTTGGGTTCTGCCCAACCTGAACTGGTCTCCTAGGAGGGCCCCTGTTTCTAATGGCTGATACATGGTTCCATGAATCAGGAGAGAAATAGGTGGTTTTCTCCCTCTCCAGTCTGGATACCCTATCGCCTAATGTCTTCCACTCCTCAACTGTTTTTTCCACAGCTGAGACACGGGCATTCAAGGGGTTAGAGATATTGTCTGCATACTGCCTTAGCTGGCTAGCAAATTCATCCACAGTTGGTAGTGTTTCACCGTCCCCTGCAAAAACCCTTCCTCCTAAAATGGTGGAATACATAGGAGGAGCACACTGTGCAAGCTTCTTTAACATAAGCTTACTACATGGCAGCTCATCAGGGCTTTCAGGTGTGTCCCCATTACCGTAGATGACCTCCCGCACTGCCATCTCTCTCAGATAAGCAATCCCTCTATTTACAGTGTTCCACCTACTGGATCGGCATTCAATGTCCTCCCTATGGGGATACCGGCTTTTGACAGCCATTAACAGGCGGTGCCAGAGATTATGAGTACCGTTTTTCCTCCCAATCATCTTATTGATGCCTGAACCTCTGGCTATCGATCCCAACTGCCGAGCTTCCCTGCCCTCCAGGTCTATCCCATCAGCTCCCAAGTCATAACACCGCAACAGCCATGAAATCAGTGACTCATCCTCCCTACGAGTATAATCCTTTCTTATGTCCCTTAACTCTTTCATGGACATAGATTTAACAATTATTTCAGGGTCCGAGTCGCTATCATGTGTTGTTCCTGCCTCTGCCTGCCCCTGTCCGTGCCCATCGCCTGCCCCTCCCCCTGTATCCGAATTCTCATCACTAACGCGGCGGTCGGACTTCTTTAGATGTTTCCTCCGAGCTGTTACAGGGGCGACCAGGACCGGTTCGGGCTGAGGGGGAGCGGTACCGCTCCCTACCGGGCGTGCCGCCGGTGCCAGAGCAGACCCGGAGGCGGCACGTTTCTGCGCGGCCGGCACAGCGCAGCTGCAGCTCGCGGCGGCAGCGGGAGGTGACGCGGCGACAGGGGCGGGGACTGCAGGGGCAGGGATCGCGGCGGCAACGGGAGGGGTCGCGGCGGCAGGGGCAGGGGCCGCGGCGGCTCGGGTTTCCCGCGCTGCCGTCACGAGGCAGCGGCCACTCGCAGCCATTTTCCCATACGAGTTTTTAACTACAGACCACCCCTGGTACACATTCAGGCACACCGATATTACCAACAGCAAGTAACAGACATTCCCGAAGCCTCCAGACTCTGGGACGGTGAAATTGCCAGAGAAAGGAGTGGAGTAATTTTCCGTGACACTAGAAAAAGGGACAGAATAATTTTGCATAACCGTAAAAATCATAGAACGGCTCCTGAACGCCTTAAACCGATCTGCAGCCCAGCTCCTCCCAGCAGCACGTAATGCTTGACCACAATGGGAAAGTAAGAAACCAGGTACATATAACAAAAAACCCTGAACCTCCGTCACAACAAAAGCCGTGGCTATATGAAAAAACAGGTTTTTAGCAATCCACATAAGAATCGCCATTTCAAAATAAAATTCCTTTTTCCAGTTTCAATTTCCAAACTCACAATTCTTTAAAATAAAACCTAAATTTCGTGCCCCACGTTGGGCGCCAATTATTCTGTTCTGGTTTAAATATTAAAGGTGAACCCCAGACAACCAGAGGACACAATTGCTCTCTATTACCCCCCACCTCCTCCCTCCCAAGGGAAGATAGAAAGGGGAATAAGAGAGAGACTTCAGCTTTGGAAATTGAAACCAGAAACAAGTTTACTATAACACAACAAAAAAAAGGGGTAAAACGGAGGGGGGGGGGGGAGGGGGGAAGTGAGAAAACAGAGGCGGGGGAAAGGGTGAGTAAATATTTATATACAAATATAGAAAACCGATCTCAAGGATGGCAGGGATATGGGGAACGCAGGGCCGCTCCAGAAGAGGTCCATGGCTCCTCACAGCACCCGATGTAGTTGGATTCTGGAGTGAGCACGTGGGAAGCCGAAGGAAGCCAGCAGCACACCCGGCAGGGGAAGAGGAGTAGGAAGAAAAGGAGAGCGGCTTCCGGTTCTGGTGGCTTTTATAGATTGTGACAGGAAGTGGGCGGGAATACTGACCCCTGCCAGTCTCTCAGGGTGCTAAGGACCCCTCTCTCTCTGATAGGTGTCCAACACTGTGCCGGGGTCTCCCAAACCATAACAAGATGCAAACGAAGTGTGTCAGTATGGCACTGAGTTGGCAGTCTCTCGATTCACCCCTCCCCCACCCTCTTCCCCCAAGGTAAGGAAAGAGGGAGAAAAATGAGAAAGAGAGGCTTTTTGGGTTGAAAAGTGAAACAGATTGATTTTAATTATTAGTGACAAGGGAATATATATATATTTGCGAAGGGATGTGCAACACCCAATCCCTTCCCTCCTCCCCTAACCACTCTCACAGTCTCCCAGCTGAAGGGGGGAGTGTCCGGGTGCACGGACAGGGTCCTTGGATGTCGGCTGTAAAGAAAAATGGAAAAAAAAAAGAGAGAGATCCGAAGAGAGGGCGATAGAAGCGACAGTAAGCAGAAAAGTGAGAGAAAAAGGAAAAAGAGAGGCTTGACTTCCGTGATGTATTAGCCTATACTGAAAGCCAAATAAAGAAAATATTATGAGAAGGGAATATTCTGGTTTGCTGATCCTGCCTTCAGTCTAATCTGCTCCCCCATAGCGGGGCGGAAGGCTGCAGACAGTCAGAAGTGACCTTGGTTATTATCAGTCCACTGGCGCTGCTAAAATGTTCACTGAAAGGAAGAAAAAAAAAACAGCAAAGAGTTTGCTCAGACCAAAACACCAAGTATTTGAGTTCACTGGTGTTTGTAAGGTGAGCTTGACTTTACCAATATTCGGCAGGTTTACCAGAACGGTCTGTCCCGGGTGCAGAGGCGTCTTGGCTTTACGGTAGGGTGTTCTGTGCTTTTCTTTATCCTGAGTAGGTGACGTAGGAAAGAAGGCGTTTAGACGAGGGCACCCATTAACCCCCACCTATTATTTACAGTGGTGACTGCATACCTCAACCTTTCATCCCATCTGGAATCCTGTGGACGAATAAGACTTTTAATTAACACATTCATATGTTCTACTACCCCATTCGCTTGTGGGTAGTATGGGACATGAAATGTCCATCTGATACCTTCTCTTTTGGCCCATTTTTGTACCAGGTGTGAGGTGAAATGAGTTCCATTGTCAGATTGGATGTTTGTGGGTTTAGGTAGCAACCCAAAGACCTTTTCTAAGAAGTAGACCATGTTTTTACCATTTGCTTTAGAAACAGCTTCAGCACAGGTTAGACCTGACACCACTTCTGCAATCACAATCATGTATTGTTTGTTTCTTGATTTGCAGAAGGGACCAATGTAGTCTACCTGCCAAGTGGACCGCAAGGACTTTCCTTCCCGAATATGCAGAGTATCAGTCGTCAGGGGATGTTCCCCCAATCTGATCTTACAAAGATCACATTCAGAAATGATTGTTTTGCACTGCTCACGGGTAACAGGCTACCCACGGGTTTGTGCCTCCTTATATAGGTCAAAGATTCCTGAATGACCTCTTTTACAATGAAGCCATTCAAGCAATCGCTCCCACTCTTGATTTTCTCCTGCTGTAATAGGTGTTCTGATTTCCACTACATTGATTTTGGCCAGTTCATCAACATAGTTATTCCACCTATTAGCTTCATTCTTCAGGTTGGTCTGGTGAGAAGGAATCCACCCTACATGAAAGTTAGGATTTTTCTTGGCAATTTTTAATATCTGTGTCCATTCCTCTTTCTGCCAGACCAGCACCCTGTAATTTCCCAATTGTTCTGTTCCCCGAAAGTTATCCATTCCACACAGCCCTTGAAGACTGAAAAGGAATCTGTGTAGATGTACACAGCGTCCTTGGAGGCTTTTTCTTTCACAAAAACATTGAAAACAGCGTCCAGCTCCCCCACTTGTCCACTGTATTTATCATGATTTATCATTTGTTCAGCTGTGGAGGGTTTAACTGCAGCTGATGTAAACAACCAGGTTTTACCTTCTCTTCAAGCTGACGCATCTGTAAACCAAGCATTAACCATTTCACTCTTGTATTCCGGGGCCTCTTTAATAGGACTGGGAGTTTTCATTATTAAATCTTTTTCCTCTATAGATCAAATTTGTTCCTGAATTTTTAATTGTTTATCTGGGCCTTCTTCAAGCTTAAAAAGGCCAGAATAATATTCAATTTGGCTATACCACTTCCTAATTATACCCTTTTGGGATATTCCTTCTGGAGGGGCTTTCCCAGACAGCACTTCTCCAGAGTGGAATATCACTTCTCTGAGTCCTTAAAAGATTGTGAATAGAAGCCAATTGGTGGCGTACTCCCATTAGGTCCCCTTTGCCACAAGTGATATGATAAGGCACTTGCTGAGAACCCCCATTCTATTATGATTGGATCCTCTGGGTGGAGGGGTCCCAGAGTTTGAAAGGTCTGTGCTTCCACTAGTAACAGTTCAAGGGCCTCATCATGTGATTTATTCCATTCCCAGTGATGATTCTTTTTCAATAGATCATAAAAGGGACGTGCTATAACATCAAAGTCTGGTGTGAGAGACGGACTCTATTATGGCCTTTAATCCAGCGACATCTACTGACCATTCCTGGTAATGCACTCCCCGGCACAAGAAGAGGACAGAGGCGCATGCGCACAGGCCCAGACTACAGCTCCCAGGGGGCCCGGCGAGGCCGGAACCGGAGGGGGAGCGAACGGGCACACTCTGTGAACACTTCTTCGGTGTAGCCGCGCGGTGTGGACATCGCTATGGAGGCTGCCGTGTAGCCGCTGCGCACCTTTCCTCTGTGGTTGCTGGTGTATGAGCACGCTGAACGGACTGCCCGCCTGAAATCGCTGGAGAACAAGGGTCCCGACTAGGGATCGGCTTCGGCCGCACCCCGGTGGTGAGATTTGCGAACTTGACTACACTCTGACGTTTCTTACTAACATTTTCAGACATTTACCCATTCACACACACCTCTACTATACACTTACTTCCTTTAATCTTCCCAAAGGCTCTCTCCAAGTTCTCTCCCTCATTTTCTGTCCGGGACCGAGATTGGGGGCGGAGATTGGGAGGGGGATAGGATTGTTTGTATTGTATTGTATTGTTATTGTATTGTATTGCATTATTTTTCCCTACGATTGCTGTTACTCTGTAGTTCTGTAGCAATAACCCCGCCTAGACAGTAGTGCCTTTAATAAACCTATTGATTCTTAAACATTGTTTGTGAGTGTGACAGGGAGTGGTCCTCAGCCCTCGATTCCTTTTGTGTAGGGCAGTGAGTCGCAGTTTCCCATCTCGGTTTGCGACATCTGGGATGTGCTTTCTCCAGTACTGAAGGGTTCCCAATACCTGTTGCAGTTCTTTTTTGTTGGATGGTACTTTTATCTGATTCAAATGAGACAAAGTATCAGAAGGAATATTCCAGGTTCCCCCCTTCCACCTTATTCCCAGAAATTTTGCCTCTTGGGATGGAGGTTGCCTTTTTTCGTTAGGGATTTCTATCTGCATGTCTGTTAAATGCTTAACTATGGCATCATAAACTGCCTTTACCTCCCCCTCAATCTTCCTACACCTCTTCTGCGGGGAGTGGACTTACTAATTCCATAGACCCCTGATATATACCTAGATAACCTTCCCCGAGCCTTGGTCCTTTAATAAACCTCCTAGAGTGTGAGTGAAATATTGGTCTTTGTGAGTGCGGGGGGTTGGGGGGCATTCCACTCCACCCTCTAAGATACGGTTCCGTCTACGAAACTCTCTGCTCCCACACCCCCTATCAGCACATCATCTATGTACTGATAGACTTTTACTTTAGAATTATTTTTGATTTCTGGAATGTTTTCCAGCTCACACGGAAGTGCATGATGGGCCAGTGTGGGTGAGTGTTTATATCCCTGGGGCAACCTTGTGAAGGTGTACTGTACCCCATCCCAAGTGAAGGCAAAATGTTTTTGGTCTTCAGGATTGATAGGGACCTGGAAAAACATATCCTTTATATCCAGGGAGGCCAGCACTGGATGTGCTGCTTCCTGGATTTCTAGCACCAGATCAGCAATGTTAGGTACAGCAGCTGTGAGTACTTCTGTATTGGCATTTAGCTTCCTGTAATCCACTGTCATTCTCCGTTTACCATTTGGTTTCCTTACAGGCCAGATTGGGGAATTAAATGGTGAATGACAGGGCACAACAATACCCCTTTGCTTCAAATCAGATATTACCTCTTTAATGCCATCTGTGGCAGCAGTTGGGATGGGATATTGTTTTACTTTTGTTATTTTACTTTGTGGTAGATGCGGGACACACTGTAACAACCTTATCTCAGGTGTAGGTGTGCCAAAATTCCAGTAGTGACCTTCTTCATCTCTCCACGCTCGGCCCGTGAGAACATCCAGTCCTAATAAATTAAAAGGAATATCATCCACAATCATCTCAGTCGAAATTGGCTTGTCTTCTCCTGGAAGGTGTATGGTGACTTTTGCTGTTTTCTGCAAAAGAGGGTTACCAAATGCTCCACTTACATACGTTGGCTTTGATGATAGGGCAATGCCACAGTGCTCAGCTTCATCCGCCTTCAGTGTAGAAATCTGCTCTCCTGTGTCTACCACAAAAGTGACAGGATAACGTTTAGGTCCTTCAGCACAGGTAATTTCCATGTCCCCATTTTTTTTTAACTGATCTTAATACATTTTGCCAATCTTTTGGAGGTTTGGGAGTTTTAGGGCCCAAGTGCTTATTGTTTACTTGGGAGGCATTTTCATTCTCTGTATTGGAATTCTGTGTTTTTCCCCTCCTCCGCCGTCTCTTAGCCTTTCTCTTCTCGGCAGAAAGAGGGTCATTCAGTTTTCCGAATCAACAACTAGGGTTCTTACTCTTGATCCCCCTCGGGATCTCCCTCTGGACTCAGATCTTCCTCTAGACCTAGACAGTGACCTGGGCCTTGTAGACTGACTTTGTCTTGACCTAAATAGATCACGCCAGCATTCAATCAATTCTTTTAGCTGTCTATAGGAATAAGTCCCAGCCAGAAATGCAGGCGGGACCCCTATACGCCTGGCCTCCTCCTTAAGCTTAGCATATGGCCCCTTATCACCCCAAGATGAAGTCTGTTGCTCCTTGGGGCGCTGGTTTCCTGGCGAGCCCCTTGGTTTATCATTCTGTTTACCTCTATTCACCACTGTCCAGTCACCCCATGATTTCCCTTGCTGTTTAGGTGTGAGAGACGGACTCTATAATGGCCTTTATTCCAGCGACATTCACTGACCAGTCCCGGTGAGGTGCCCCCCCCCCGGCACTCGTGAGGAGAGGACAGAGGTACCAGGCGCATGCGCACAGGACTACAGACTACAGCTCCCAGGAGGCACGGCGGGGCCGGAACCGGAAAGGGGGAGCAATAAGGCGCGCTGTCGTGGACCGAGATAGGTAAAGCCGCGACCCACACCCCCACCTCGGGGGAATCGAGGGCTGAAGACCACTCCCCGTCACACACACAAACAACGCTTAGGAATCACTAGATTTATTAAAGGCACTGAGGGTTTGGCAAGTCCGATATCAAATAACACACAAGGTCTATCTCTATATCTATATCCACACCTATATATCCATATACCAACAGCTATACAACACTACATCTATATGCCAATAACAACACACACAGAAAACAAGGGAGAACCTCTCCCCTTCCCCCCTGTTCCCGTTCCCGGACAGGGATAAGAGGGAAAGCCTGGAGAGAGCCTTTGGGAAATAGAAGAATATTGGAAAGGAGAAGTGAGTGTCTGGTATGTGTGAATGTTATGTAGGAATGTTTGTAGGAATGTTAGTAAGATGTCCGCAATTCTCACCACCGGGGTACGGCCGAAGCCAATCCCTGGTCGGGATCCACGTCCTGTCTCTTGAGACTCTAGGCAAACGGTCCGTTCGGTACGCCCACACGCCAACAACCACAGGGAGCAGCACCGTAACGGCACGGCAGCCTCCGCAGCAGTACGCTCACCGCGGGGCTGTATCCGTGTAGTATTCACAGAGCGCGCGCCTTCTTGCTCCTCCCTTTTTTTCTCGGTTCCGGCCCCGCGGTGCCTCCTGGGAGCTGTAGTCTGTGGTCCTGTGCGCATGCGTCTGGTACCTCTATCCTCTCCCCACGAGTGCCGGGGGGCGCATCACCAGGACTGGTCTGTGAATGTCGCTGGAATAAAGGCCATTATAGAGTCCGTCTCTCACACCTAAACAGCAAGGGAAATCATGGGGTGACTGGACAGTGGTGAATAGAGGTAAACAGAATGATAAACCAAGGGGCTCGCCAGGAAACCAGCGCCCCAAGGAGCAACAGACTTCATCTTGGGGTGATAAGGGGCCATATGCTAAGCTTAAGGAGGAGGCCAGGCGTATAGGGGTCCCGCCTGCATTTCTGGCTGGGACTTATTCCTATAGACAGCTAAAAGAATTGATTGAATGCTGGCGTGATCTATTTAGGTCAAGACAAAGTCAGTCTACAAGGCCCAGGTCACTGTCTAGGTCTAGAGGAAGATCTGAGTCCAGAGGGAGATCCCGAGGGGGATCAAGAGTAAGAACCCTAGTTGTTGATTCGGAAAACTGAATGACCCTCTTTCTGCCGAGAAGAGAAAGGCTAAGAGACGGCGGAGGAGGGGAAAAACACAGAATTCCAATACAGAGAATGAAAATGCCTCCCAAGTAAACAATAAGCACTTGGGCCCTAAAACTCCCAAACCTCCAAAAGATTGGCAAAATGTATTAAGATCAGTTAAAAAAAAATGGGGACATGGAAATTACCTGTGCTGAAGGACCTAAACGTTATCCTGTCACTTTTGTGGTAGACACAGGAGAGCAGATTTCTACACTGAAGGCGGATGAAGCTGAGCACTGTGGCATTGCCCTATCATCAAAGCCAACGTATGTAAGTGGAGCATTTGGTAACCCTCTTTTGCAGAAAACAGCAAAAGTCACCATACACCTTCCAGGAGAAGACAAGCCAATTTCGACTGAGATGATTGTGGATGATATTCCTTTTAATTTATTAGGACTGGATGTTCTCACGGGCCGAGCGTGGAGAGATGAAGAAGGTCACTACTGGAATTTTGGCACACCTACACCTGAGATAAGGTTGTTACAGTGTGTCCCGCATCTACCACAAAGTAAAATAACAAAAGTAAAACAATATCCCATCCCAACTGCTGCCACAGATGGCAGCAGAAGATTTGCCAGAACTGCCAGATTCACCATATATCTTCCCACATCTACCAGTTCTTTAGCTAACGTAGCCCATGTAAGGCGTAGGTTGCCCCTTTGGATCTCTTTCCGATATTGAATGGTTTCCATTTTAAGTGCTGGAGAGAGTCCTTTGAGCAAAATAGGTAATCTGTCTGGATTGACTCTAAGAGACAAAGGACTGCTCTGCTCTGGTACCAACTCACCGTCATAGATCATCTGAAGTACTGCAGCTCTGTGGACATTTTCCACAATATCAGAGTGGTCCTCTCGCAGGGCCTTCAGTTCTCCTCTGCTAATGGGATCTGTGCCACCAACACAAAAAGCCGCCTGCTGAGTTAGAGACCAAGGGTGAGCTGGGTTTCCAGTCACTAAGACTATGTCAGGTCCCCAGTACCCACCAGCTTCGTGTTCATTTAACAGAATATCATCTCCCCCTGTGAGGGACACTCTCATAACGTATTCGGCTTGGTGTATTGCTTCCTAAGCTTTACCAATTCCACTGAAGTGTAGGGTTTTTCCTTTACCTCCGTATCTCTCTGTGCAGCACCTGTCTTTTGAGAATAAGTAGTTGACCTAACTGGGCGCACGTATCTATGTTCCACTCCCTCCTGCTCTTCATCCACTTCCACACTATGTTGGGGAGATCTAATATAACGTGTCAATTCTCGCAGCTCCAAACGCAGCTCATCTATCTTAGCAGTTAGGTCCTCCGACCCTCCACTAGCTTGGGGGGGGGGGACTGGGGGGGCGGACAGGCGGCAGCCGGCTGCTGTTCTACGAGTGTGTTAAGAGCACCAACCTTTTCTTTTAAAGACCATTCTTTCATTTCAAAAACCTGTCTAATTACTCGATCGGGATCTAACTGGTTAACATCCTCCTGCACTATTGTTGTGTCCTGTGTTGGATCTGACTGACCACTCTCGGATGCATCCTCCTTCTTAGAAGGGGGAGCATCTTTTTGTCTTAACTGCTCTCGCAGTGTCATTATCTCTTGTTGCAGTATTTCATTCTCTTGTTGCAGTTTTGTTTGCTCTCTTCGTGACACTCTATCATCTGCATCCCTTCTACCTCCTGTTTCATGCCTACATTCTCCCGTTGGCTTTGTTGTAAGGTCTGTTGCGTTTCCTCATGTGTCTTGTGCAACTCCCTATATTTCTTATCTATCTTTACTGCCTCCTGGTGCAGCGCATCATAGTCCTGCTGTAACGTCTTATAATCATGTTGCAGCTGCTTACATTTTTCATGCCACTTCTCCTTCTTCACCCCTGTAGAGCTGCCCTCAAGCCTTTGCAGTAACCTGTCAAATTCCTGCTGCAGCCTACTATACTTCTCCTTTAACTCTTCAACCTCCTGCTGTGATGCTTTCCCTGTAAGCCCCTGCCTTAACTCATTAACCTCGTGCTTTAACTCAGCAACCTCTCGCTGTAGCTCTATATCCCTGGCCTCTTGCTGTAATGCTTTGTCTGTAAGCTCTTTAATATTTTCCCGTACTATTTCGTATGTAAGGCTCGAAACATCCAACCTTTCCAGAACCTCGGTTCCTTCCGCACAACTGGCATCCTCTACATCTGTAGGGATACTCTCGGTGCTCATTTTGATACTGATTTCTTTTCTTTTTTTGTTAATTTAGGTACTGAGAGCGTGGTCTGGTGGCTCCAAAAGACCCTCTATCCCACTTCTGACACCAGTTATGTTGCGGACCGATATCAAAGGCTATTGGATGTCAGGATGCCTCCGCGACTATCCTTCCCCCCCCCCCTTCTCGGCAGGGAGCGGAGAGGTTTGTAAATGGGACCGTACCTTAGAGGGTGGAGTGGAATGCCCCCCACACACGCTAACAAAGACCAATATTTCACTTACACACTAAGAGGTTTATTAAAGGACCAAGGTTCAGGGAAGGTCATCTAGGTATATATCAGGGGTCTATAGAATTAGTAAGTGCACTCCCCGCAGAAGAGGTGTAGGAGGATTAATGTAAGGGAAGGGTAGGAAGTAAGCCTGGATATTATTTATATGTGAATGTGTGTGAGTGTACCCATGTTATCCCTTCCATAGTGAAGATGTAACCAGCGTCCGGGCGACCAGCAGCGGCGGTGACGGGATGAGCCCGCGGCTGCGGGGCGTGCCCGGCAGCGACTCCTCCAGCAGGCACAGCACAGTAGACACCACGGCACGGCAGTCACGGCGGTCAGGCACAGCACAGTAGACACCACGGCAGGCAGGCTTTCCTGGAACTGGCGAGCAGCAGCAGGCAGCGATCCAGACTCCACTTCGAGCAGCGAGCAGGGAGGCAGCGAGTCCCCGGCTCCGCTTTGAGCGGCAGGGGGAGGGGGAGACAACTCCCCCGCGGGCGAGCACCGGCCCCCCACGCGCAGCTGCACTCCGACAGGTGGCTCAGTGGGTCCAGCGGCTCCACTGGCATAGCCCGCTTCCCTTTAGATAACTTTCTCCTTCAGTACGTGGCTGAGTGCCCAGTCTTTCAGAGGGAGTCTGCTATTTGCATTTCTGCCATGGCTGTTTCAGTCTGTCCTTGGTTTCAAGAGGCACTTCGCTGGCTTGAAAGGCATTCCATTGTGTGGGGGGAGAACTTTTCCGTTCCCCACATCTCACCCTGTGGCTTTTAAGGCAGCGGTCATATGGTGTCCTTCTCGTGTATATGTGATGTATGCATGTATCCAGGCTCCGGTCCAAACCCTTACCTCACATTAGCTCCTTCCTCTTCGGGCATAGAAACAAGCATTGCTGAAAAACATTAATGTGAATAAACATAGAGGAACATAGCGATCTCTAACAATAGATAGGAGATCAATTCCCGGTCGTAACGCTATATACTATGCATACATTTTATCATACTACAGGGGATTAATGTAACAATACATAAATACAAACAAGAATCTACATATCCAAGTAACACTAACCAATAATAGTACCTTAACCACTGTACAGCATATTACAGACAACAACTCAAGGGCATGTTATACGGAGTCTTTACCATGGAGCACCTTGTTTAGGCTATGAGGTGATCAGTCTCACAGCGGTCACAAAGTAGCTCCTGAGGAGTCCAGGAGCAGGTTGATCAGGCCTGATAATGTCACCGGGATGACTCTGGCTCAAGTAGTCAGACTAGCAATATGGCTAATAACATCGCTGGACATGAGTACGCAAGGATGTAAACACATGGCAAGAGGAAAAATGAAGACTGAAACCTGATTTACTCAACATGAATTATCTAGTTCGTGCTGATTTTATGCTGTTTGTCATTTAAGTCGGATGCAAACCAAACATTCAAGTTCACTGGTGTCTGCAAGGTGAGCTTGACTTTCCCAATGTTCGGCAGGTTTACCAGAACGGTCTGTCCTGGGTGCAGAGGCGTCTTGGCTTTACGGTAGGGTGTTCTGTGCTTTTCTTTATCCTGAGTAGGTGACGTAGGAAAGAAGGCGTTTAGACGAGGGCACCCATTAATCCCCCACCTATTATTTACAGTGGTGACTGCATACCTCAACCTTTCATCCCATCTGGAAACCTGTGGGCGTATGAGACTTTTAATTAACACATTAGTATGTTCTACTACCCCGTTCGCTTGTGGGTAGTATGGGACATGAAATGTCCACTTAACACCTTCTCTTTTGGCCCATTGCTGTACCAGGTGTGAGGTGAAATGAGTTCCATTTCCAGATTGGATGTTCGTGGGTTTAGGCAGGACCCCAAATACCTTTTCCAAGAAGCAGACCATGGTCTCACCATTTGCTTTAGAAACAGCCTCAGCACAAGTTAGACCTGATACCACTTCTACCATCACAATGATGTATTGTTTATTTCCTGATTTCCGGAAGGGGCCAATGTAGTCCACCTGCCAAGTGGACCACAAGGACTTTCCTTCCCGAATATGCAGAGCATCAGTCGTCAGGTGATGTTCCCCTAACCTGATCTTACACAGATCACATTCAGAAATGATCGTTTTGCACTGCTCACGGGTAACAGGCCATCCCCTGGTTTGTGCCTCGTTATACAGGTCAAAGATTCCTGAATGACCTCTTTTACAATGAAGCCATTCAAGCAATCGCTATTCCCCTGCTGTAATAGCTGTTCTAATTTCCACTACATTGATTTTAGCCAGTTCATCAACGTAGTTATTCCACCTACTAGCTTCATCCCTCAGGTTGGTCTGGTGAGAAGGAATCCACCCTACATGAAAGTTAGGATTTATCTTAGCGAGCTCTAATATCTATTGCCATAGATAGACCGGCACCCTGTTAATTTCCCAGTTATTCTGTTCCCAGAATGTTATCCATTCCACACAGCCCTTAAAGACCGAAAAGGACTCTGTGTAGATGTACACAGCATCCTTGGAGGCCTTTTCTTTCACAAAACATTGAGAACAGCGTCCAGCTCTCCCACTTGTGCACTGCCTGTATCATGATTTATTATTTGTTCAGCTGTGGAGGGTTTAACTGCAGCAGATCTAAACAACCAGGTTTTACCCTCTCTTCGGGCTGAAGCATCTGTAAACCAAGCATTAACCATTTCACTCTTGTATTCCGGGGCCTCTTTAATAGGACTGGGAGTTTTCATTATTAAATCTTTTTCCTCTGTAGATCCAATCTGTTCCTGTATTTGCAATTGTTTATCTGGGCCTTCTTCGAGCTTGAAAAGGCCAGAATAATATTCAGTTTGGCTATACCACTTCCTGATTGTACCCTTTTGGGATATTCCCCCTGGAGGGGCTTTCCCAGACAGCACTTGGTTAACCACCTTAAAAGGGCCTTGCAAGATTACCTTTTGTTTCTTGATTATTTTGCTGACCTCTATTAGTGCTGTGCACACAGTCAGCAACCCTTTCTCCAGAGTGGAATACCGCTTTTCTGAGTCCTTCAGAGATTGTGAATAGAAGCCAATCGGTTGCGTACTCCCATTAGGTCCCCTTTGCCCGAAGTGATATGATAAGGCGCTGGCCGAGAACGCCCATTCTATTATGATTGGATCCTCTGGGTGGAGGGGTCCCAGAGTCTGAAAGGTCTGTGCTTCTACTAGTAACAGCTCAAGGGCCTCATTATGTGAACTATTCCATTCCCAGTGATGGTTCCTTTTTAACAGATCATAAAGGGGATGTGCTATAACATAAAAGTCTGGAATATGCCTTCTCCAGTACTGAAGGGTTCCCAATACCTGTTGCAGTTCTTTTTTGTTGGATGGTACTTTTATCTGATTCAAATGAGACAAAGTATCAGAAGGAATATTCCAGGTTCCCCCCTTCCACCTTATTCCCAGGAATTTTGCCTCTTGGGTTGGAGGTTGCCTTTTTCCCTCAGGGATTTCTATCTGCATGTCTGTTAAATGCTTAATTATGGCATCGTAAACAGCCTTTACCTCTCCCTCAGTCTGGCCCCCTATCAGCACATCATCTATGTACTGATAGACCTTTTCTGTGGAATTATTTTTGATTTCTGGAATGTTTTCCAGTTCACATGCAAGTGCGTGATGGGCCAGTGTGGGTGAGTGTTTATATCCCTGGGGCAACCTTGTGAAGGTGTACTGTACCCCATCCCAAGTGAAGGCAAAACGATTTTGGTCATCAGGATCAATAGGGACCTAGAAAAACATATCCTTTATATCCAGGGAGGCCAGCACTGGATGTGCTGCTTCCTGGATTTCTGTCAAGATCCGACAAGAGATTCAAATCCTGACACCAATTAAATAAACGTAGTGATCCAGGCTCTTGTATGTAAGTGTATATGGGTGGTGCTATGTATGGACGGAGTGTATGCAAAGATCTTGCCCTCACACACCCGGCTGTGATTAAAGCCCAAAATCACAACGTTCAGGGGACTCGAGCGGTTAGTCCCGTGCTGATACCTCCGGTGCACCCCCGCCACTACAGCTATTTTAATGGATATTTGCTGTAGAAACAGAAAACTCCACACTCGGGAAGTTTAAACTATGTGCTTGTTTTACTTTACAATTAATTCAGAAGGCACAATGTGACTAATACAAGAATTAGCAACCACTTATCAGCTATAAAATGTATGGGAGGGGCACCCGCACCGAATCAGGGAAGGTAAAGGAAAGGATAAAAAGATCAGAGAGTTTCCCAACTCCCCTCCTCCCACCTCCCACCTCCCAGAGTAATTTAGAACAAGGGAAGAGCAGACGGGAAAGGCGGTCTTTAGGTAATTATCTTACGTCTCGGATCCTGGCGGAGTCAGGGACCAGCCCTGGCTCTTGTGCCAGCTCTTTCTTGTAGATCTTCAGGGGGAGAGCACCAAAGCCTCAGCTCCAAGAGCCTTTAAAAAGGCTTTTAGCCTGGGCTCGATCCCCCACAGTGTGGTGAGCGGTCGGCGTGCTGGCTGGAGACGGCGGCGGGGGGGCGGAGCGAAGCGGCGCGCGGCTGGCGGGACGCGGCTGGCGGGACGACCGGACGCGGCTACCGAAGCGGCGGGATGCGGCTACCGGAGCGGCTGGACGCGGCTACCGGAGCGGCGGCGAAGCGGCTGGCGCTGGACGCGGCGGTTTCTTCTCCCCCTTTCTTCTTCTTCTGGCGACCCCAGGCTTCCAACTGCCCCGAGGCTGTGGAGGCGGTCGCCTTTATTGGAAAAATGCCAGGCGGGGTCTGGCTTCTGATTGGTCTGTCACTTTTCAATCCGCCCTGCCATTGGTCCCTGGCGCTGAGGCGCCGAAAAGTCTCTCAGAGCCTGGTATGCCGGTTTTTTTTCTTTTTTCTCTTTTTCAGTCAGTATTCTTTAAACTTTAACAGCCCGTTGAACCTTAATGGCTGGACTTTTATTATTGCAATAGACGAGGAATTAGTGCATCCTCTTTCTAACCTTGAAAACTTATTTGTTACCTTTCTCCTTTTTAATTGGAAGATCTGGGTCTCCAATCAAGGCATTCATTTCCATACGGATTCTATTTTCTTCCTGGTTGTTTGGATCTGATTGAGTTTTAATGCGAGCTACCCTTTTGGGCATCGCATAATTGGAATACCAAATATTGCATAATGAACAAAAGCAAGGCATTATTATTATTAAAACTATAAGAACAATAAGGAGGTAAACCCAATTGCCAATATTGCTAAAGAAAGATGTAACTTTTGCCCAGTCAAACCCCTTCCAAACTTGAGTTGGTGTATAGGCTGTTTTCCTGATTCTGTCAGCTAGATTTTTGATGATTTCCCCATTATCGTCTATTTGCAAGCAGCAATTGGTCAGATTAAATTTAACACATACGCCTCCCTCTGCAGCCAATAAATAATCAAGAGCCATTCTGTGTTGATAAATTGTGGTCCTCATCTGAGATAATTGGTTGGCTGTCAAGGTTAAGGCTTCAGCTGTCCAATTAGACACTACTTCCACAACTGCTTGCAGTCGGATTATTCTATTTAAATTGTAAATTGGATCCCTAGCCCCATTAATTATTTCGTAAGGATTCCACGAGGCTGGATCATAATATCTTATGATTCGTTCTGGGGTCCACTCCTCGCCCTTCCATTTCTGTTTGCTAAGTGTAATGGATGGTATATTCAAAGTATCCCTTTTCCTTCTGATAACAGATTCTGGTTCATTATCATTAACTGCATACATAACCTTAAAATAAGGTCTGATAATTCCAACAAAACAGGTTCCCACCCAGTGTTTGGGTAATTTCCTGTAGGCAGTGTGGCCACAAACCCAATAGTGACCTTTATAAGCCCATGTTTCACCATGGTAAGTGAGGAAAGGTATTATAAAGTAGTTAGTAGCCTCCTCCTTACTAATTGGGAATGTTACACCTTGAAACTTATTATGGGTGATACCATCACACTTCCATATATCTTTTAATTTCTTACAACGGTCAGACCCAAGACCTGTTAGATCCTTATGGGACCAGTACTTTTTAAATTTGACAACCTTCCCAAACCGGTCTCTCCAATTCATCATACGCTTTGTATCCATGCAAGAGGCAGAGTGAAATTCCCTTCCCCAACAATCACGATCTCCAGTTAGGGTATAATTGCACTCAGAATGCCCAATAAACACCTGAGTGTCTCGCCTCTTTTCTGTTTGATTTCTCTGTATGCAAAATTTCGCAACTGGAATGCTATGGACTTTCCAGGGGTCAGCATCATCTCTCCAATGTCTTACACTTTTGTTTTGTCTGAATAATTGTGGAGGTATTTCATGGGCTAGCCATGGCCATTCATTGAAACCATGGTGGCTTCCACATACCCAGCAGTTTTTAAGACTCAGAATATTACTTATGTTTTGACCCAGACTTACAAAGTGATTCTTTGCCCATGGAGTGTGCATAAACTTTGTATTATTGTCCTGAGTTAGGGCTTTGGTTCCAGACAGGTGCATTAGTAACGCACAAGTCAGGATCGATGTTACCATTCTTATAGTCTTCATTCTGGCGTGTGTGGTCTTCGTCTCTTTCTGCAAGCGAGTTCTCTCCCTTTGCTTTCTTCAGCGTGCCCGTATTCTCTGTAACCAATAATCTCAATTGAACAGATTACAGGGTTGCAACAATCCATTTGGTACTAATCTTATATTCTACCCCCTGTTTATCTTTGGCTTTCCAGGATTTTTCATTGTAAGGAGACTGTAATATCAATTGAATATTACCAATATTAGGTAATTTGACCAGGACTGTTTGACCTACAGCATAGGGGCTTTTGAGTTTGTTTCCCAATGGACTGGAGGAAGGTGGTTCCGGGTAAAATGCATTAAATCTGGGGCAGCCATTGACTCCCCATCTATTATTTACCACAAACAAAGCGAAACTAAGTCTCTCGTCCCATTGGGGACGATGAGGCTTCAAAATCCCTTTCAGCAGACCATTGGTTCGCTCTACTATCCCATTTGCTTGGGGATAGTAGGGTGTATGAAAAACCCATTTGATATTTTCTCCCTTTGCCCATTGTTGTACCAATGTTGTTCTGAAGTGAGAGCCATTATCAGACTGAATGGTCTCAGGCTTTGGGAATACTGCAAAGGTTTCTTTTAAAAAGTCCAAAGTACTTTCTCCATTTGCTTTATATACCGATTTTGCCAATGTTAATCCTGAGATGATTTCCACCATGACAATTATGTATTGTTTTCCCTTAGATTTTCTGAATGGACCAATATAGTCCACTTGCCAAGTAGACCAAAGAGTTTTGTTACTCCTCAAATGTAAATCCTCTTTCATTGGGTGCTTATCATATTTGATTTTGCACTGGTCACAGGAAGTTATCATTGTTTTGCAGGCTTCTCGTGAAACTGGCCATCCACGAGACTGTGCTTCCTTGTACAGGTCATTATAGCCAGAGTGTCCTCGCTTACAATGTAACCACTCAAGGAGCTTTCCCCATTCAGTGGTTTCTCCTTTTCTGATGGCTTCTCTAATTTCGAGCCAATTTATTCGGGCCAATTCATCTACTTCATTATTCCATTTTGCAGCCTCATTTGTCATGTCGGCCTGGTGAGAAGGTACCCACCCGACATGGAAATTAGGATTGTTTTTGGCAATTTCCAATATAGCTTTCCATTTTTCTGATTGCCAAACAGGTACACTGTTAATTTGCCACTGATTTTCTTGCCAGAATGTAATCCATTCAGTGCACCCTTTATATACCGCATAGGAATCTGTATAAATATATACAGGCTCCTTGGTATCCTTCTCTTTCAGGATTACATTGTAAACTGCATCGAGTTCACCCACTTGGGCACTACCAGTCCCTTCATTTGTTATTGTTTGTTTGGTTTTGGTATTCAATGCTGCAGATTTGAACTTCCACTCTCCTCTCTCTCTCTGTGAGGAGGCGTCAGTGAACCAAACAATTACCAGTCTGTCATTGAATTCTGGTGCCTCTTTAATCGGGGATTGAATTTTCCTGGCCAATTCTTGTTCTGGATCAATTTCATACAATACATCCTCCTGGATATTTAGTGTTTTATCAGGTCCTTCAGTGATGGAAAATAGATTGGCATAAAATTCAATTTGAGAATACCATTTGCGAGTGGTTTGCTTTTGGGCAATCCCTTCCGGAGGGGCTCGTCCTGAAATCACTTGCTTTAGGACCTTAAATGGCCCTCGCAATACCACTCTTTGTGTTTTGATCAGTTTTTCTGCTTCTTTCAAGGCTGTTACTACAGTGAGGAGTCCCTTCTCCCAACTAGAATATCTTCTTTCTGTTTCTTTGAAGGATTGGGAGAAGAATCCCAGTGGTCTGGGAGCTCCACTCGGCCCTCTTTGCCAAAGGTGGAATGACAAACCACTTTTAGCAAAGCCCCACTCTATGATTACTGGGTCTTCAGGGTGGACTGGGCCCAGGGATTGGTGCATTTGTATTTCCATCAGTATTAATTTGAGGGCTTCATCATGAAGATCACTCCAATCCCAATGTTTCCCCTTTTTCAGTAGATCATAGAGTGGTCGAGCAATTATGGACAAATTAGGAACATGTTTGCGCCAAAATTGAATTGTGCCCAGTAATTCCTGCAACTGCTTCTTATTTTCAGGGACTTTAATATTTCCCAGTCTTATCAAGGTATCCTGAGGGATGTTCCAGGTACCCTTTCGCCACCGAATTCCTAAAAACTTAACCTCGGAGGCAGGAGGCTGGCACTTATCATCAGGAACTTCGATGTTGAGGCTTTTGAGGTGGTCTTTTATTAGGATATAAACCTCCCCCACCCTTGACTCATCTTGCCCAGCAATCAATATATCGTCAATGTATTGATAGATTTTGACATCATGATAATCTTTTCCTGAAAGGGCTCGTTTCAATTCTGTTGCTAGTGCATGGTGTGCCAAGGTTGGTGAATGCTTATAGCCTTGGGGAAGCCGGGTGAAAGTGTATTGATTACCACCCCAGGTGAAAGCAAACTGACTTTGGTCCTCTTCTCGAATTGGTACTGTGAAAAACATGTCTTTGATGTCCAGCACAGCCATCACAGGATGAGCTGTTTCCTGGATTTCCGATAACAATTCAGCCAAATTTGGCACTGCTGCAGTCAGAGGTCCTGTGTTTGCATTTAACCTCCGGTAATCAACCGTAAGTCTCCACTTTCCATTGGATTTCTTAACTGGCCAGATGGGGGAATTAAAGGGTGAGTGAGTTTCTATTACTATACCCCTTTCCTTTAAGTCTTCAATCACTTCCTTGATTCCCTCTCTGGCGGCCAGGGACACTTGGTATTGTTTTGTATTGGTTATCTGGCTTTGAGGTAGTGCAGGAGCCTGTTGTAAAAGCCTAACATTTAGAGTGGGTGTACCAAAGTTCCAGCAATTACCACTATCATCTCTCCACGCTCTGCCTTTTAAGATATCCATTCCCAATAAATTGTAGGGAATGTCACCCACTATCATTTCTGTCCGAATTGTGCTGTCTTCGCCTGGCAATTTTAGAGAGACTTTGGCGATCTTTTGTGAGGTGGGCTGGCCAAAAGCACCACTCACCAGCATAGATTTTCGAGACAGACTGATGCCACATTTCTGTGCCACATCTTTCCTTAGTGTGGAGATCTGTGCTCCTGTATCCACAACAAATGTAACTGGATACTTTTTAGGACCAACACTACACGTGAGTTCCAAATCACCCCGTGAATTTTGGGCTAACCTTAGGATATTTTGCCAATCCAGATGAGGCAAATCTTTTTTAGGGTCAGATTTGGGTTCAGTAGTTGGCCAATCATTTGTGTCTGGGGCCTTGGCTTCCCATGTTTGTGCCCGATTGTCACCTGCAATTTCATTTTGATTTGAGCAGATTACCTCCCGCTGCCGTTTTCTTTGGCGTTGTTTTTTAGCTTTGGGAGGTTTATTTAGTTTCCCGAATTGGAATTGTCTTCTGTTGATTTTGGGGTAGGCCACTTATCAATCAGATCTTTGAGGTGGCTATAGCTATAGTTCCGTGACAACAAGGTCAGTGGGATCCCCTTACGGCGAGCTTCCTCCTTAAGCCGTGCAAAAGGTCCTGGGTTGGAACTAGCCTGTGTCCAGGAGCCATTTTGATTTTTTAGACGATCACGTGAATCATTGCGTCCTTTGGTGCTGTGGTTCATGGATGGATGCTCACCTCGCCCACCCCTTGACGTCTGAGGGGTATGCCTAGATGGGTGTGCAGCCACCACAGCATAGGAGGGTTTATTATTTTGAGCCAATTGTCTCACCTTTTTAGGATCATATTCAGGAATTTCATAGCGTCTCCCATATTCAGTTAATTCTTTTGCCAGGTCACCCCAGGTATAGGGGTTCTCCTCGGGGTCAGAACTAGCAATCCTGGTTTTAATTTGGATCGCCAAATTTTTCAATTGTCCGGGAAGTCCCCGAATAAGGACATCCATCCTTTCTGGCCGAACTTGCTGGAGAAGTGGGGAATCACAATTCTTGTTCAGTTCACCCTGATAAATATATTGAATTACAGCGGCCTTGTGAATGTTCTCCATCAAGTGGTTAATGTCCCCTTTTAGAATATAGGGTTCACCCCGTGACATGGGGTCTAACAAACCCACATTATATGCCGCTCTTTGGGTGACTGACCATGGGGATTCATTATTGCCAGTAGTGAGAAGGATTCCTGGTCCCCAATAGCCACTTGCTTCATGTTCTGACAGTTTTATATTATCCCCGCCATCAGCAGAGACCCGTATCACATATTCAGTGTCAGATTCTGTGAATTTTTTGGAAAATCTTTTCTTTAGATCTGCCAATTCCAATGGGGAATAAGGGATCTCTTTTTGAGTTGTATGGGCACGACCCCTTCTTGTAGTTTCAGTCTCAGTCTTTATAATGGGTCTGAGAACTTTCGGGGCATCCTCCTCAGATTCAGAGGTGGAGTATTTTCGGGAGGCTCTTGAGGAGCATCGAGAGGAGCTCCTTGAGAGGTTCCCTACAGCCTCAGTTAATTTGGTCACATTTTCACTGAGGGTTTTCATAGAGTTAGTAATTTCCCCTTTGAAAGAGGAAAAGTCCTTCTCAAACTTTGCCCAATCTGAGAAGGCATTGAGCCGCTTTTTTGCCTGAGAGATTTGTGAAGCCGCTATTTCAGTCAGTGGTTTGAAGGAGACTCTCTTAACAGTCCCCTCACCGAGGTCACTATCCTCAGTATCACTGGACAATTTTTCATCTGAGGGATCAGTGGCTTGATCGAGCTCAGAGTTCATAGATTCCCCCTCTTGACTTCGGTTATTCATGGCATTGTGCTTCAATTGGGACATCCCTGCTGTTCCAGGCTCTCCTCTTTCAACAATGTTTTTGTATTTTTCCTTTTCCTCCCATGAGATATAAGCCAATGTTAAAAATGTTCTGCCATAATAATGGTCCATGCCTTTTTTCTTTATTCGGCGCCTGTGACCTTTAGAGAGTTTAGAAGGGCACTCAAGCCTCTCTAGCATCTCGGCTACACCTTCCAGGTTGTCCTTATTGTAATAATTATTAACAATTTCGAGAAACGTTTGAGATGGAAGAAAATCATTCCTTGTGATTTGGTCCCAAAGGGGAGCCATCCAAGAGCATTGTTGGAAGGGATGCAAAGGGAGGTTTGCAGACTCATCAGGAGTCGTTGTGTGTTGCTTGAACAGCATATCAAGGAGTCCCATTTCTACAGCAATATCCTGGGTGTGCACGGGGTATCCCACTTCTGACACCAATAATATAAATGTCAAGATCCGACAAGAGATTCAAATCCTGACACCAATTAAATAAACGTAGTGATCCAGGCTCTTGTATGTAAGTGTATATGGGTGGTGCTATGTATGGGCGGAGTGTATGCAAAGATCTTGCCCTCACACACCCGGCTGTGATTAAAGCCCAAAATCACAACGTTCAGGGGACTCGAGCGGTTAGTCCCGTGCTGATACCTCCGGTGCACCCCCGCCACTACAGCTATTTTAATGGATATTTGCTATAGAAACAGAAAACTCCACACTCGGGAAGTTTAAACTATGTGCTTGTTTTACTTTACAATTAATTCAGAAGGCACAATGTGACTAATACAAGAATTAGCAACCACTTATCAGCTATAAAATGTATGGGAGGGGCACCCGCACCGAATCAGGGAAGGTAAAGGAAAGGATAAAAAGATCAGAGAGTTTCCCAACTCCCCTCCTCCCACCTCCCACCTCCCAGAGTAATTTAGAACAAGGGAAGAGCAGACGGGAAAGGCGGTCTTTAGGTAATCGTCTTACGTCTCGGATCCCGGCGGAGTCAGGGACCAGCCCTGGCCCTTGGTGCCAGCTCTTTCTTGTAGATCTTCAGGGGGAGAGCACCAAAGCCTCAGCTCCAAGAGCCTTTAAAAAGGCTTTTAGCCTGGGCTCGATCCCCCACAGTGTGGTGAGCGGTCGGCGTGCTGGCTGGAGACGGCGGCGGGGGGGGCGGAGCGAAGCGGCGCGCGGCTGGCGGGACGCGGCTGGCGGGACGACCGGACGCGGCTACCGAAGCGGCGGGATGCGGCTACCGGAGCGGCTGGACGCGGCTACCGGAGCGGCGGCGAAGCGGCTGGCGCTGGACGCGGCGGTTTCTTCTCCCCCTTTCTTCTTCTTCTGGCGACCCCGGGCTTCCAACTGCCCCGAGGCTGTGGAGGCGGTCGCCTTTATTGGAAAAATGCCAGGCGGGGTCTGGCTTCTGATTGGTCTGTCACTTTTCAATCCGCCCTGCCATTGGTCCCTGGCGCTGAGGCGCCGAAAAGTCTCTCAGAGCCTGGTATGCCGTTTTTTTTTCTTTTTTCTCTTTTTCAGTCAGTCCTCAACCAGGTCCGCCTTTTAACCCTTTTCCTGCCTCTAACCCTTATTGCCATGAGAATCATATATATGGTTTATGTGGGGCATATCTTTAATGAATGTAGGGGCCGTCCCCCACAATTTCTAGCACCAGATCAGCAAGGTTAGGTACAGCAGCTGTGAGTCTTTCTGTATTGGCATTTAGCTTCCTGTAATCCACTGTCATTCTCCGTTTACCATTTGGTTTCCTTACAGGCCAGATTGGGGAATTAAATGGTGAATGACAGGGCACAACAATACCCCTTTGCTTCAAATCAGATATTACCTCTCTAATGCCATTTTTGGCAGCAGTCGGGATGGGATATTGTTTTACTTTTGTTATTTTGCTTGGTGGTAGACGCGGGGCACTCTGTGTTGCAGAGGGAACTTAAAACGACATTAAAGGCATCGGAGGGCATGGAGAGGGACGTCAGGGCAAAAAACCGAGACATCTCGAAATTGCAGCAAGAGAATGTAACATTGCAGAGGGATAATGAACGGCTCAAACAGGGGCCTCTTCCTCCACCCCCTGCTCCCCCTCAGGAAAAGAGGGTCGATGACCTGGAGCAGGAAATCGACCGGATCCTACACAAAAAGCTAGCACTGCTTGGTGTTTTTCAGGAGCCACAGCAGGAGCGGGTCTCCCCATCTCCAGAGCTGTCCTGCAAAGTCGAGAAAAAAAAGGAAAGTCAGAGAGAGAAAACGTATGAATCAGGGATCCGGTATGGAGAGGGGGAGGAGGAAGAGCAGGAAGAAAAAAAGGTGGTCCAGCCTGTTAGGCTAACTACCTATACCCAGAGAGCCGGGGCTACACAAAGAGATACAGAGGTAAAGGAAAAGCCCTATTCGTCTATTGATCTGGGTAAACTCAGATAAAACTATAGCAGACTGGCTTCAGAAACAGAAGCTGATTATGTCATGAGAGTATCACTCACAGGAGGGGACGACATCATGTTGACTGAACGGGAGGCAGATGGTTTTTGGGGACCTGGAATAGTGTTACTAACCGGAAATACAAATCACCCATGGTACCTAACGCAGCGTGCAGCCTGGAACGTAGGTAAAACTGAGGCGGTGGAGCGAGGAGAACCGATTGCCCTAAAAGGGAGCCCCAGTGACATCATGGAAAACGTTCGTAGGGCTGCTGCACTCCAAATGATCTATGATCGTGAGTTGGTAGTAGAGCATGCAAGTCCCATGTCCCTTTGGGTAAAAGAGAGGAGAATGATTGTGTTGATTAAGGGGCTTTCTGGGGGGTTCCAGGTAAAAGCCATGCAATGTCGAGAGGAGATTGCAGCCGGACGATTACAGGTCACGTGGGGTGACTTGGCCCAGGACCTGATTGATTGCGCTAAGATATGTGAACATAAGGACCCTAAGTCCTCCTCTTCTACACCCAAAAAGGCTGCTCGACTGTCTTATGCTGAAGTTGCTGCTAAGCCACCCCGAGACCCCCCCCTCTCCCAGACAGGAGAGGTCACGGGGTGACTGGAATGTGGTAAACAGGGATAGACAGAGAGAACACAGCAGAGGTCACCCAGGAGACAGGCCTCTGATACACAGCATTCCTCAACACAAGATAACAAGGGGCCTTATGCTAGGCTTAAGGAGGAAGGCAGGCAATTGGGAGTGCCAGCTTCACTCCTAGCCAAGACCTGTCCTTATGAGGACCTAAAGGAACTGGTTGATGCTTTCCGAATGAGGGAACAACTACGAGGCAGATCACGATCACAAACCCGAGGCAGAACACAAACCAGGGCCCAAGGCCGGTCACAGTCTAGAGCTCGGGATAAAGCACAGGGAAGGTCCAGTAGTTCGGGAAACTAGAATTCCCTCCTCCTGCTACAGCTGGTAAGTCAAAAAGGCGATGGAGGAGGGGTAAAATACAGAGTCCTAATACAGAATGTCAAGACATCTCCCACACAGCTCAACAAGCTCCCATAATCCAGGAATATCCTAGTCCCCCAAATGACTGGCAAAACATATTAAGACTCGTGTATAATAAGGATGGAGATCTAGTACTCACTTGTGCTGTTGGTCCAAAACGTTATCCTGTTACTTTTGTTGTAGACACAGGGGCCCAGATGTCCACACTGAAAGCCGAGGAGGCAAGTACTGTGGCATTACCACATCTGCAAAATCGGTCTGTGTAAGCGGAGCATTTGGTAATTCTACTTTACAGAAAACAGCCATGGTCACCATGCACCTTCCAGGAGATGACAAACCGATCCGAACCAAAATGATCGTAGGTGATGTTTCTAACCTGTTAGGTTTGGATGTTTTGGCAGGTCGTGCCTGGAGAGACGAGCGAGGCCGCTACTGGACATTTGGCACACCAACACTGGAAGTAAAGTTGTTACAATGTGCCCCACATCTGCCACAGAGCAAAACAATGAGAGTAAAACAATATCCTATCCCAGTTGCTGCCAAGGATGGTATCAGGGAGGTAACAGCTGATTTAAAACAAAAAGGTGTAATAGTGCCATGCCATTCACCATACAATGCCCCAGTCTGGCCTGTGAGGAAACCAGATGGGAGATGGAGACTAACTTTAGACTACAGGAAATTGAATGCCAATACAGAAGGCCTCACTGCAGCTGTACCAAACATAGCTGAACTGGTGCTAGAAATCCAGGAAGCAGCACATCCTGTGCTGGCAGCACTGGATATTAAGGACATGTTTTTCCAGGTCCCTATTGATACTGAGGACCAAAAGTATTTTGCCTTCACTTGGGATGGAGTCCAATACACCTTCACGAGGTTGCCACAGGGATATAAACACTCACCCACACTGGCCCATCACGCACTTTCCTGTGAACTGGAAAACATTCCAGAAAACAAAAACAATTCCAAAGTGAAAGTTTATCAGTACATAGATAACATACTGATAGGAGGACAGAGTGAGGGAGAAGTGAAAGTCGTTTATGATGCCATAATTAAGCATCTAACTGATATTCAGCTAGAGATCCCTGAAGGAAAAAGGCAACCACCATCCCAAGAGGTAAAATTCCTGGGAATAAGGTGGAAGGGGGGAACCTGGAATATTCCGTCTGATACTGTGTCCCAAGTGATGAAGGTACCAGCTAATAAAAAAGAATACCCTTCAGTATTGGAGAAAACATATCCCTGATTTCTCTGTTACAGCACGGCCTCTTTATGATCTCTTGAAAAAGAATCATCACTGGGAATGGAACAAATTTCATGATGAGGCCCTTGAACTGCTAATACTGGAAGCACAGACCTTCCAGACTCTGGGACCTCTTCACCCAGAGGATCCAATAACAATAGAATGGGGATTCTCAGCTAGTGCCTTATCATATCACTTTTGGCAAAAGGGACCTAGTGGGAGTACACGACCCATTGGCTTCTATTCACAATCTCTTAAGGACTCAGAAAAACGATACTCCACTCTGGAGAAGGGATTGCTAACAGTGTGTACAGCACTAACAGAGGTCAGTAAGATTGTTAAAAAAACAAAAGGTGATACTGCAGGGTCCTTTCAAAGTAGTTAATCATGTGCTGTCGGGGAAAGCCCCTCCAGAGGGGATATCCCAAAAAGGGACAATCAGGAAATGGTATAGCCAGATTGAGTGCTACTCCGGCCTTTTCAAGCTAGAGGAAGGCCCGGACAAACAGCTAAAAATCCAGGAACACATTGAATCTATGGAGGAAAAAGAGTTAACTATGAAAACTCCCAGTCCTATTAAGGAGGCCCCAGAATACAAAAGTGAAATGATTAATGCCTGGTTCACAGATGTGTCAGCCCGAAGAGAGGGTAAAACCTGGTTTTTCAGATCTGCTGCAGTTAAACCCTCCACGGCTGAACGCATAATAAATCATGATAAGGGCAGTGCACAAGTGGGGGAGCTGGATGCTGTTCTCAATGTGTTTGTACGGGGAAAGGCCGCCAAGGACGCTGTGTACATCTACACAGATTCCTTTTCGGTCTTCAAGGGCTGTGTGGATGACAGGGCACAACAATACCCCTTTGCTTCAAATCAGATATTACCTCTTTAATGCCATTTTTGGCAGCACTCGGGATGGGATATTGTTTTACTTTTGTTATTTTGCTTGGTGGTAGATGCGGGGCGCACTGTAACAACCTTATCTCTGGTGTTGGTGTGCCAAAATTCCAGCAGCGGCCTTCTTCATCTCTCCACGCCCGGCCCGTGAGAACATCCAGTCCTAATAAATTAAAAGGAATATCACCCACAATCATTTCGGTCCGGATCGCGTTGTCTTCTCCTGGAAGGTGTATGTTGACTTTAGCTGTTTTCTGTAAAAGAGGGTTACCAAATGCTCCACTTACATATGTCGGCTTTGATGATAGGGCAATGCCACAGTGCTCAGCTTCATCCGCCTTCAGTGTAGAAATCTGCTCTCCTGTGTCTACCACAAAAGTGACAGGATAACGTTTAGGTCCCACAGCACAGGTAATTTCCATGTCCCCATCTTTATTCCTAACCAATCTCAGTACCTTTTGCTAATCCCTTGAAGGTTTGGGAATCTTAGGGCCTGAGTGCGTATTGTTTACTTGGGAGGCATTTTCATTCTCTGTATTGGGAGTCTGTGTTTTTCCCCTCCTCTGCTGTCTTTTAGCCTTTCTGTTCTTGGCAGAAAGAGGGTCATTCAGTTTTCCGAATTAACAACTAGGGTCCTTACTCTTGACCCCCCTCCGGATCTCCCTCTGGACTCAGACCTTCCTCTGGACCTAGACAGTGACCTGGGCCTTGTAGACTGCCTTTGTCTCGACCCAAACAAGTCACGCCAGCTGTCAACCAATTCCTTTAGCTGTCTGTAGGAGTAAGTCCCCATCAGAAGTACGGATGGGACCCCTAAACGCTTGGCCTCCTCCTTGAGCCTAGCGTATGGTCCTTTATCACCCCAAGATGAAGTCTGTTGCTCTCCGGGGCGCTGGTTCCCTGGTGAACTCCTTGGTTTATCATTCTGCTTACCTCTGTCCACCACTGTCCGGTCACCCCGTGATTTCCCTTGCTGTTTAGAAGAGGGTTTCTGAGGAGAAGGAGGCTTCTGAGGTGGCTTAGCAGCCACCTCAGCATATGAGGGTCGAGTAACCATGACTTGTTTGACTGCAGAAGATTTGCCAGTACCGCCAGATTCACCGTGTAACTTCCCACATTCTACCAGTTCTTTAGCCAATGCAGCCCATGTAAGGCGTAGGTTGCCCCTTTGAATCTCCTTCCAGTATTGAATGGTTTCCATTTTAAGTGCTGGAGAGAGCCCCTTAAACAAAACAGGCAATCTATCTGGATGCACCCTAAGAGACAAAGGACTACTCTGCTCTGGTACTAACTCACGGTCATAGATCATCTGAAGTACTGCAGCTCTGTGGACATTTTCCACAATATCAGAGTCGTCCCCCTCGCAGGGCCTTCGGTTCTCCTCTGCTAATGGGATCCGTGCCACCAACACAATAAGCCGCCCGCTGAGTTAGGGACCACGGGTAATCTCTGTTTCCAGTCACTAAGACTATGTCAGGTCCCCAGTACCCACCAGCTTCGTGTTCAGTTAACAGTATATCATCTCCCCCTGTGAGGGACACTCTCATAACATATTCAGCTTCTGTCTCAGACTGAAGCCTGCTGTATTGCCTCCTAAGCTTTACTAATTCCACTGCAGTGTATGGCTTTTCCTTTACCTCCGTATCTTTCTGTGCAGCACCTGCCTTTTGAGAATAAGTAGTCGTCCTAACTGGGCGCACATATCTTTGTTCCACTCCCTCCTGCTCGACATCCGCTTCCACACTGCGTTGGGGAGATCTGATACAGCGTGTCAATTCCTGCAGCTCTGAACACAAGTCATCTATCTTAGCAGTTACGTCCTCTGACCCTCCACTTGCTTGGGGGGGGCGGACAGGCAGCGGCCGGCTGCTGTTCTACAAGTGTGTTAAGAGCAGCGACCTTGTCTTTTAGGGACCAGTTTTTCATTTCAAATACTCGGCTAATTACTCGATCGGGATCTAACTGAGCAGCGGCCCCCTGCATGTCAGAAACGATTCCTGTGTCCTGTGTTGGATCTGACTGAACACTCTTGGGCACATCCTCCTTCCTAGAAGGGGGGGAAACCTTTTGTTTTAACTGCTCTTGCAGATGGATAACCTCTTGTTGCAATGTCTCATTCTCTTGTTGTAATTTTGTTTGCTCTCTTCGTGACACCCTATCACCTTGATGCATCCCTTCTATCTCCTGTTTCATGCCTAAATTCTCCCGTTGGGTCTGTTGTAAGGTCTGTTGCGTTTCCTCATATGTCTTGTGCAACTCCCTATATTTCTTATCTAGCTTTACAGCCTCCTGATGCAGTGCGTCGTATTCCTGCTGTAACTTCTTATAGTCCTGTTGCAGCTGCTTGCATTTTTCGTGCCGCTTCTCCTTCTGTGCCCCTGTGGAGCTACCCTCAAGTCTCTGCAACAACCCTTCAAAGTCCTGCTGCAGCCTACTATGCTTCTCCTGTAACTCCTCATACTCCTGCTGTGACGCCTTCCCTGTAAGCTCCTGCTTTAACTCATTAACCTCTCGCTGTAGCTCTATCTCCCTGGCCTCTTGCTGTAGTGCTCTATCTGTAAGCCCTTTAATATTTTCCCGTAATATTTCGTATGCAAGGCTCGATACATCCAACCTTTCCTGACCCTCGGTGCCTTCTGCACAACCGGCATCCTCCACATCTGTAGGGATACTCTCGGTGCTCATATTGATTCCTTTGTTTTGTTATCAAATAGCTTTCGCGAGCGTGGTTTGGGGGATCCCACTTCTGACACCAGGTATGTCGCGGACCGATATCAATGGTTATCGGATGTCAGGATACTTCCGCGACTATCCTTCCCCCCCCCCCTTCTGGGCAGGGAGCAGAGAGGTTCGTGGATGGGACCGTACCTTAGAGGGTGGAGTGGAACGCCCCCCTCCCCCATGCTCACAAAGACCAATATGTCGCTCACACACTCGGAGGTTTATTGAAGGACCAAGGCTCGGGGAAGGTTATCTAGGTATATATCAGGGGTCTATGGAGTTAGTAAGTGCACTCCCCGCGGAAGAGGTGTGGGAGGATTAATGTAAGGGAAGGGTAGGACGTGAAGCCTGAGTGTGTAAGTGTACCTGTGTTACCCCTTCTGTAGTGAAGATGTAACTAATGTCTGGGTGACCAGCAGCGGCGGTGACGGGACGAGCCCGCGGCGGTGGGGCGTGCCCGGCACCGTCCTCTCCGGCAGGCGCAGCCCTGTAGACACCACGGCACGACAGTCTTCCCTGGCACCGGCGAGCAGCAGCAGGCAGCGGTGCAGACTCCGCTTCGAGCGGCGAGCAGGGAGGCAGCGAGTCCCCGGCTCCGCTTCGGGCGGCAGGGCGAGGGGGGAGACGATTCCCCCCGCGGGCGAGCACCGGCCCTCCTGCGCGCAGCCGCACTCCAACAGGTGGCTCGGTGGGTCCAGTGGCTCCACTGGCACAGCCCGCCTCCCTTTAGATAACGTCCTCCTTTAGTATGTGGCCGGGTGCCCAGTCTCTCAGGGGGAGTCTGCTATCTGTATTCCTGCCATGGCTGTTTCAGTCTGTCCTTGGATTCAAGAGGCACTTCACTGGCTTGAAAGGCATTCCGTTGTGTAGAGGAGAACTAGTCCGTTCCCCACAAATATACAGCCAGGTAGAAAGGAGTATACGTTCCCAGAATGGCAATGCTATTTGGGAATAATTTGCAACATAAATCCCTTTTCTTGCATTCTTCCTAGAAAATAGAGAATATTTCATTGTAATGAGGCCTTGAGACTGTGCCTGGTCACAGAGTCACGCTAAGCTAATTCATAAGCACCCACAGCTAACTCATGTTAGAGTAGTAAAGAACTCATCTAAAATTGTGACCAGTCAGAGGAATTGCAAACAAAACTATAACTGAGATAAAGCGGCAGTGCCAAGTGTCCCAAGAAAAAGGATTAGACGATAGTCCTCCCTACTACAGAAAATGCAGTTGGGTCTAAGACACTTATAAAGAGGCCTCAAGGGACAAATTAAAATGAAATAGCCTTCATTGTGAAGCATCTTGCTTTTCAAAAATAAGTTATTTTCACACTATGTACGTCAGCACCATTTTGGGAACAGACAGTAACAGCCTTTGGTTTTTAATAGCTTTGAAAACACAGAAATTTGCTCTCATAACCAAGTTATTTCCCATTTTTGAAGCATTAGCTTCCTTATTTTGCTTTGAATAGAGACCCAGAAATCCTGTTGAGACACCGTCTGTGTCCTGGACCTTGGGACACTCATTTTCTTTTTTCTTCCTTCCTAATCTGCGTCTATCTACCTTTTTCTAGCAATGTTGAGGAAAAAAAAGTATCTGACTCTTCTCTGCTACTTGGGTTTTCAGCACATTAAAGACTAGTCTCCACCACATCTATATTAAATCACATCCATATCATTTCCCTGCATTATTATATGAAGCCTAACTTCATCCTCTTGGAGAGCATTAGAGCAAACAAGAGTGACCACAAACTGATACAATTGAGGTCCTTTGCAAACCAGATGCTCAAGAAGCCTTGCTGAGGAACTGTAAATTGGTGTCCTGGTTTGAGCCAGGATGAAGCTAATTTTCCTTTTACTAATTTTTTTTCCTACAGTAAGCTCTCTTTTAACTAGCAGCAAGTGTTCCAGCTAGTGGACTGATAACGCTGGAATATTTATGTTACTACTGAGTCTCCAAGGTCGCTTCTTAGCTCTGCCTCCACAGAGGCTACCGGGGCAGGAGAGTCGTATCTATGATCTGTGGAGGATTTTCTTGCAGAAGTATGGGCATGTGAGCAATCCAGCCTTTGGTATAAAGCTTAATTGTGCTATAGAGACTTTAGCTGCACTACTGTTATCTCAAGGCCAATGGAGGGACAATTATAGCTGGGAAAGAAGAAAGCTAGCAGAAGAGAAATAACTCCCACATGCAGAAGAAGGAACGAGATACCAAAGGCGCTGAGATCATGCTATGTAAGGACTTTGTGTGCTTAGGGCTAGTAGCCAATCATGTATTAGAAGCAGGTATATGGACAGTAGCAGTGCACTAATCAGACTGAAGCATTATTCGTGTGGACAAAAGCATTTAACCAATAATGGGGGGAGCTTACTGTGTGTGTACCGGGCAATGAGGTATATAGCAAGGCATTTGTTTACAATAAATGGCTTTCGCTTGATCACATTGGTCATGGTGCGTTAGTCCGAGCTCTCGCCGCAACAATGACCCACCCCCCCATGGGGGCCTGGACTAGACGGACAGCAAAATTGGCCAGAGATATTCCATTCCACATATCTATGTAAGCTCAGAGGAAGGTCAGAGATCACAGAAGACATCTTCCTTCCTGCTTCTTCTTCCCTTCTCTTCCATCCACGGCCGGCGTCCAGGGAGGACTCCATCCATCCATCACCATCAACCCCACGCTAGTGTATCCCTGACACTCATAACTCTACCCTCAGCTCCTGTCAGTGGTCCAGGACTTTTCAGGACTGCTCACAGCTAAGGAGAGTGTCGTGGGAGTTACTGGGGGTGGGGGGAGGCAATAGGTTTTTGCACATTCCTGAATGTACTTGTATATAATTGTACATTTTTTCTTTTGTCCTTAGTGTTTAATTAAAGCTGTCTAGTTTAGTTTTCAATCCAGAAAGCCCCTCTCCTTAATTCTCTCTCTCCTTTCCTGGACAGGCTGGAGAGTTGGGCAGAGAAGAACTTCATGAGGTTCAATAAGAGCAAGTGTAGGGTCCTGCACCTGGGAAGGAAGAACCCCAAGCACCAATATATGTTAGGGGTGGACCTGCTGGAAAGTAGTTCAGAGGAGAAGGATCTTGGAGTCCTGATAGACAGTAAATTATCCATGAGCCAGCAGTGTGCCCTTGTTGCCAAGAAGGCCAATGGAATCCTGGGTTGCATAAAGAAGAGCGTGGCCAGTAGGTCAAGGGAGGTCATTCTTCCACTCTTCTCTGCCCTGGTGAGGCCACAGCTGGAATACTGCATTCAGTTCTGGGCTCCCAAATTCAAGAGAGACAGGGAACTACTGGAGAGAGTCCAGAGGAGGGTGACAAAGATGATAAGGGGATTGGAGCATCCCTCTTATGAGGAGAGGCTGATGGAGCTGGGGCTGTTCAGCCTGGATAAGAGGAGGCTGAGGGGAGACCTCATTATTCTCTACAACTACCTGAGAGGAGGTTGTGGTGAGGTGGGTGTTGGCCTCTTCTCCCTCGTGACTAGCGATAGGACAAGAGGAAATGGGGTCAAGTTGCACCAGGGGAGGTTCAGATTGGATATTAGGAAAAAATTCTTCACAGAAAGAGTGGTGAGGCATTGGAACAGGCTGCTCAGAGAAGTGGTGGAGGCACCATCCCTGGAGGTGTTCTAAAAATGGGTAGAGGTGATGTTTCAGGAGATGGTTTAGTGGTTAGGGGTTGTAGGGCGGACAGTTGGACTTGATGATCCTGAAGGTCTTTTCCAACCTTCATGATTCTGTGATTCTGTGACTCTGTGTATTTCCAGAAGACATCTGGTAAGTTGAAGTCCCCCAAGAGAACAAGGGCTAGTGATCATGGGACTTCTCCCAGATGCTTGCAGAATATTTAATCTGCTTCTTCATCCTGGTTGGACGGTCTATAACAGACTCCCACCATGGTATCTGACTCATTGGCAGATTCTTACCCATAAAAACTCAACCCTATCGTCGCTATCATTAAACTCTAGACAGTCAAAGCACTCACTAACATACAGGGCCACCCTTGTCCTGCCTTGCCTATCCCTTCTGAAGAATTTGCAGCCATCCATTGAAGCACTCCAGCTGTGTGAATCATTCCACCATGTTTCTGTGACAGCAACTATATAATATTTTTACAGTTTTACAATGGTTTCCAGCTCCTCTTGTTTGTTGCCCATGCTGTGTGCATTGGTGTAGATGCACTTTAGTTGGGCTATTGACTGCGCTACCTTTTTTTGGGGAGAGTCCCTAATTCCTATGTGACCATGTCGCGGACCGAGATAGGTAAAGCCGCGACTCACACCCCCACCTCAGGGGATCGAGAGCTGAAGACCACTCCCCATCACACCCACAAACAACGCTTAAGAATCAATAGATTCTCAGGCACTTCCATGGTTTCTAACACATCAATAACCTTTGTGTCTTTGCTGCTGCATGGATCTCCATCCTCTATCTCCACTGAGATGGCAGATCCAAGAACCTCACTAACACACCATCAAACATTAGCGCACCACCCCCAGGCTTATCTCTAGTGAACCTGGTTTTCTCCCTTTCCTCCTTTAAATTTAGTTTAAAGCTCTTTCAATGAGCCCTGCTAACTCCTGCACAAAGGTCCTTTTCCCCCCTTTGAGACAGGTGTACCCCATATGTTGCCAGCAGGTCTGGTGTCCTGTAGACCGATGCACGATTAAAAAACCCAAAAATCCTGCCAGTGACACTAGGCTCCGAGCCAGGTATTGATCTGCTGTCTCTTCCTGTTTCTTCCCTCATGATTCCCTGCAACTGGAAGGCTAGAGGAGAACACTGTTTGTGCTCCTGATCCCTTCACCAGTTGTCCCAAGGCCCTAAAGTCTTTCTTGTTTGCTCTTGGACTTCTTGTTGCAACTTCATGGCTACCTACCTGAAAAATCAGTAATGTATAATCATCTGAGGGCCATACCAGGGTAGGAAGTTTTCTTGTCACATCTTCAATCCAGGCCCCAGGGTGGCAACAGACTTCCCTAAGAAGTGGATCTAGTCTGCATATTGGGCCTTCTGTTCCCTTCCGAAAGGAGTCTCCTATGACAATGGCCCATCTTTTTTTCTTTATGGAGGCAGTTTTGATGCAGGACATAGACTGACAATCTCAGTGACACCTCCAGGCCAGATAAAACCTCATATTGAGCCTGTTGTCAACCAGCACCCCCAGATCCCTTTCTGCAGGGCTGCTTTCCAGCCAGGGTCTAGGACAACTGTCCATCACAACCAACTCTCTGCTGGAAAACTCTCCTCCAGACACTTCTATACTGCTAACTCTCTGCCGGGACGACTGTATGCATATCGGCAGATGACGCTCGTTCAGCATCATGAACAACCTCATTTAGCACCATGAACAAAACCTCGGGGAGCAGGCAGCTCTGCTCATGGTGCTCTGACTTTTGTAAGGAAACAGTGTATATACAGGGGGTTTGAGTGTATGAGTCACACAATTTTTAAAAAGTGCTAGCTGATTAATCTCATACCTTCACTGTGCTCGGCCATCAGAAGTGTCCACTTTGCAACTGTTTTCAGTTATCTCACTGTAATGGTTTGGCTCCGGGTTGGCAGTCAAACCAATAAGAATAATTCTCTCGATTCCCCCCCCCTCCCCCAAGGTTGGGAAAGAGGGAGAAAAATGAGAAAGAGAGGCTTTCTGGGTTGAAAAGTGAAACAGATTGATTTTAATTATTAGTGATAAGGGACTATATATATTTGTAAAGGGATGTGCAACACCCGATCCCCTCCCTCCTCCCCCAGCGACTCTCACAGCAATTCTTCTTCCTGGTGACTCCCAGCTGAAGGGGGGAGTGTCCGGGCGCACGGACGGGGTCCTCGGATGTCAGCTGTAAAGAAAAATGAAAAAAAACAAAGAGAGAGAGCCAAAGAGAGGGCGATAGAAGTGACAGTAAGCAGAAAAAGAGAGGGAGAAAGGAAACCAAAGGCTTGACTTTCGTAATGTCTTAACCTATACTGAAAGCCAAATAGAGAAAATATTATGAGAAGGGAATATTCTGATTTGCTGATCCTGCCTTCGGTCTAATCTGCTCCCCCGTAAGGGGGGAGGCTGCAGACAGTCAGAAGTGACCTTGGTTATTATCAGTCCACTGGCGCTGCTAAAAAGTTCACTGAAAGAAAAAAAAAATCAGCAAAGAGAAAGTTTGCTTCACTCTGGGTCAAACCAGGACACTCATGATTAGATAAAGGCAACTCAGTCAACTCACGGTGCTGAACAAAGTTCTGTTCCAGGTACAGAGGTTAGACTAACACCACGACATCTGGGTTTTTTTTCTGTAAGGCCTGTACAGTCAAATGTCTCCCTTACATATAGTGTAAAACCTACACCTCGCCTGCCCTGCCTATTACTCTGGAAAAGCCTATAGCCCTCCATCCTGGCACTCCAGGCATGGGCCTCATTCCACCAAGTCTTCCTAATACCAATGACATCATAGCTCTGGGAACTGACCAATTCTTCCGGTTCATCCTGTTTGTTTCTTGTACTATATGCATTGGTGTACAAGCATTTCAGATGTGCTCCTAAACTATCAGTGCTCCCTGGAGTAGTGTAAGTGCTTCCATTAGCATTGCCACACTCAGGTGGCACCGTGCCAACCCTTGGCTTACCTTCAGCTCTCCTGTTGGTATCCCCTTCCTCCATTGATCCTTGTTTAAAGCACTCTGAATCAGTTCTGCCAGCTTACAAGCAAAGAAGCAGTTTCCCCACCGGGACAGGTGGATCCCTTCAGGCCCCAGCACACCTTGTGTCTCAAAGGCTCTTCCATAGTTTAAAAATCTTAAGCTCTGGTGGAGGCACCAGTCCTGGAGCCAGGTATTGATGTCCTGGGAACACCTATTTCACAGAACAGAATCACACAGAACTACCAAGGCTGGAAAAGACCTTTAAGATCATCAAGTCCAGCCTATGACCAACACCAACACACCGTCTAGACTATGGCACTAAGTGCCACATCCAGCCTTTCCTTGAACACATCCAGGGACGGTGCCTCCACCACTTCCCTGGGAAGTCTATTCCAATGTCTAATCACCCTCTCCGTGAGGAAATGCTTCCTAATATCCAACCTAAACCTCCCCTGAAGCAGCTTCAGGCTGTGCCCTCTTGTCCTGTCACTGGTTGCCTGGAAAAAGAGCCCAGCCCCCACCTGACTACAACCTCCCTTCAGGTAGTTGAAGAGAGTGATAAGGTCCCCTCTGAGTCTCCTCTTCTCCAGGCTAAACAACCCCAGCATCCTCAACCTCTCCTTATAAGACTTTCCCTCTAGTCCTTTCACTAGCCTTGTTGCTCTCCTCTGGACCCGCTCCAGCACCACAACGTCCTTCTTGAAGTGAGGGGCCCGGAACTGTACACAGTACTCGAGGTGAGGTCTCACCAGTGCTGTGTACAGGGGGAGAATTACATCCCTACTCCTGCTGGCCACACTATTCCTGATACAAGCCAGGATGCCATTGGCCTTCAGGCCACCTGGGCACACTGCTGGCTCATGTTCAACCGATTGTCAACCAGTACTCCCAGGTCCCTCTCTGCAAGGCTGCTCTCCAGCCACTCTTCCCCCAGCCTGTAGTGCTGCCTGGGGTTATTGTGGCCAAAGTGCAGGACCCTGCATTTGGTCTTGTTGAATTTCATGCTGTTGGCCTCGGCCCATCGATCCAGCCTGTCCAGGTCCTCCTGCAGCTTCTTCCTACCCTCTGGCAGATCAACACTCCCCCCCAGCTTGGTGTCATCTGCGAATGTACTGAGGGTGGACTCAATCCCCATATCCAGGTCGTCAATAAAGATATTGAATAGAACTGGGCACAGTACTGCTCCCTGGGGGACACCGCTGGTCACCGGATGCCAGCTGGATGCAGCTCCATTCACTATCACTCTCTGGGCTCAGTCATCCAACCAGTTTTTGACCCAGCGAAGGGTGTACCTGTCCAAACCATGGATTGCTAGCTTCTCCAGGAGGATGCTGTGGGAGACTGTGTCAAAGGCCTTGCTGAAGTCAAGGTAGACCACCACATCCACAGCCTTCCCCTCATACACTAGGCGGGTCACCCAGTCATAGAAGGAGACAAGATTGATCAGGCAGGACCTTCCTTTCCTAAAACCATGTTGGCTGGACCTGATCCCCCGGTTGTCTTCCACATGCCGCTTGATGGCACTTAGGATGATCTGTTCCATAACCTTGCCAGGCACCGAGGGCAGGCTGACAGGCCTATAGTTCCCCGGATCCTCCTTCCGGCCCTTCTTGTGGATAGGAGTCACATTGGCCAACCTCCAGTCATCTGGGACCTCCCCAGTGAGCCAGGACTGTTGAGAGCGGCTTAGCCAGTTCTTCCGCCAGCTCCCTCAGCACCCTAGGATGAATCCCATCCGTACGCATGGACTTGTTGGGATCTTCCAATGTCTCTCCCCATTACTGGGAAGATTGGGGAACACACTACCTGTGTTCTTGAATCCTTTATAATTCTTCCCAGGGCCCTGAAATGTCTTCTGATTGATCTTAGACTTCTTCTTGCAACATCATTAGTACCCACATGAAAGAGCAGGAGTGGGTAATAGTCCAAAGACTGTACTAAGCTAGTCAGGTGTCAGGTGACATCCCTGATTCAGGCCCTGGGGAGGCAGCAAACTTCCCTGAAAAGAGGGTCCAGTCTGCAGATGGGTGCCTCTGTTCCTCTCAGGAGGGAGTAAGCTATCACCATAACTCACCATTGTTTCTTCTCAGCGCTAGTCTTAATGCAAGAAGTTGGTTGATCTGACCTTGGGGAGAGCACTTGCACAGGTTTCTCCTCTTCTATCTCATTATATTTCCTTCATCTACCATACCCAGAGCCTCATACCTATTCTGTAAAGGTAGCTGAGAGGGTAAGGAGGGATTACTTTTACAACTGCATGCAGTAACCTGCTTCCACCCCTCCTCATCCCTTGTAATGTTGCCTTCCTCCTGGCATAAAAAAGATACTACACCTACTTCAGTAGTCACCATGGTGAGTTGGTTTGTGTGTACCAGAGATGGCAGACCACAACTCCATTGACAAAGAGTAAGTTTGCTTCACCCTGGCTCAAACCAGGACATGCTCTTACAGGAGCTTATTCTATGTGGCTGTATTGGTTCTATCAGGTGCTAGAAGCACAGGAGCAGCAGAGGACATGCTTTTTCCTGTGTGGTCACCATGCTACCACCGCTGCTGCTGCTCCTCATACTACTCCTGCATGCACTGTAATTATATGTAAATAGGGGGGAGGGGTGAATCAAGAGCCTGCCAACTCGGTGCCAAACCGACACAGTAATATATGTATATGTATGCATATATATAATATATTGTCCTGGTGTGAGCCAGGATGAAGCCAATTTTCCTTTTACTGATTTTTTTCCTTCAGTGAACTCTCTTTTGAGCAGCACACTTGCTGAAAGTAGCAGCAAGTTTTCCAGCTAGTAGACTGATAATGCTGGAATGTTTATAGTTACTACCGAGAGACCAAGGACACTTTGCTCTGCTTGTTTAATCTGCTGCTTTGGACAGTAAAGGAGAAGGGTCACATTAGCAACCCTTCGATAGGGAGGAGCAGACTAGACAGGTGGCAAAATGGGTGAAACCAATTATTCCATCAATATGTTTACGTGGCACTAGGTATAAATTTAGGGATCACATAAGTCAAGCCCTTCTTCTTCTTCCATTCATGGCTGGCACCCAGGGAGGATTCTCTCTATCCATCTCCTTTGATCCCTAGACCCGTGCATTCCTCACCCTCATAACTCTACACACAGCTCCTGACTGCTCTGCCAATATCTCCAGCAGTGGTCTGGGACTTTTTGGAACTCCTGACAGCTAAGGAAAGTGCCATGGGAATTGCTGGGGGTGGGGGTGATAGGGGTTTTGCACATTCCTGAACCCATTTGTATATATTTGTACATATTTTCTTATCATTAGTATTTAATTAAAGCTGTCTAGTTTAGTTTTCAATCCTGAGACCTCTCTCCTTATTTTCTTTCTTCTCTCCCTATCTGGGTGGGAGGAGGAAGGGATCGAGAGCATTGTTGTCATTGGTTTAATTGCTGATCCTGAGTCAAACTGTGACATTTATATTATGTAAAATATGGTATAATATGATGGTATCGTGGTTTGGGCCTAACTGAAAGAACCAGCCACGTGGCTGCTCACTCACAGACACACCCCTTCATGCACATACACTGTGGGATGGGGAAGACAAAGGCCAACTAGAAGCTCATGGGTCAAGACAAAGAACAAAGGAGGGTTTCACTCACCATTTATGGTCAAGGACAAAAAAGACTTAACTTGGGAAAAAAATATAATTTTAATTTATCACTAATCAAATACAAACAGGACACAGACAAAACAAAAAAACAGAGCTTAAATACTTGACCCCACCTCTCCCTTCTTTCCGGGCCCAAATTACTTTGTTCCTGATTTCTCTACCTCCTTCCCCCCAGCGGCACAGGGGAACAGGGAATGGGATTCACACTCAGTTCATCGTCTGTTGTTTCCTGCCTCTCCTTCCTCCTGAGGAGGAAGGATTCCCCTGCTTCCCCACAGGGTCCCTCCCATGGGAGAGAGTCCTTCACAAACTCTTTGACATGAGTGCTCCCAAGAGATGCTGCCTTAGGAACAGTCACCTCCCCTGGCGCGGAGTCCTCCATGGCTGCAGATCCAAGTCCATGGGCTACAGGTCCACTTTTGCCCCTCCAGGAGCCTTCAGGGGACGCTCCGTCATGCTTCTCCATGAGTGCAGGAGGACAGCCTGCCATCTTGCCATGGGCTGCAGGGGAACTTCTGCTTGGGCACCTCCTTCCCCTTCTTCCTCCCCAACCTTGGGATCTCCACTTTGGCACCACTCTCATCTCTCTAGCTCAGCTCTTCTTCCTGTCCCTCTGCTTTCAGGTCTTATATCAGCTCATTCATTTGTTAATCACAGAGGTGCATCTATTGTCTTTCTAATGGCTTGGCTTTGGCCACCTGAGCGAGGGAATTTTAAGTAGCTTCTTACAGGAGCCACCTCTGGGGCCCTCCCCCGCTGCCAAAAACATGCCAGAACCAAAACAGCTGTACTGGTTTGAGCCAGGATGATGCCAATTTTCCTTTTACTGATTTTTTTTCCTTCAGTAAGCTCTCTTTTAACTAGCAGCAAGTGTTCCAGCTAGCGGACTGATAACACTGGAATGTTTATGTTACTGCTGAGACTCCAAGGTCGCTTCTTAGCTCTGCCACTACAGAGGCTACTGGGGCAGGAGAGTCATATCTATGACCCCCCCCGTGGGGGGCTGGACTAGACAGACAGCAGAATTGACCAAAGGTATTCCATTCCATATATCTACGTAAGCTCTGAGGAAGGTCAGAGATCACAAAAGACAACTTCCTTCCTGCTGCTTCTTCCCTTCTTTTCCATCCATGGCCAGTGTCCAGGGAGGACTCCATCCATCCATCACCGTTGACTCCTAGGCTCAGGCATCTCTGACTTCATAACTCTACCCTCAGCCCCTGTCTGCGCTGTCCTTCCTCTGAGATCAGATCAGTATATAAAGCTTTTGCATTAGAGAGAATCAGCCCTCCATACAGCCACATAAATACAATGAAAACTGACAACAGTGGTGAAATCCTGCTGTGAAGAAAGTTACACTAAAACTGAAACAGGACTGTACCTAGTATGATCTATCTTGGAATTCCATGAGAGCATGTCACGGTCCGAGCCTGGTTTGGGTCGAAGCTGCCTTATCTCAGGGCACAATCGCCCTGTTTATTTTTCAGTATTTTCTGACACCAATTTTAATATTCAGGATAGCCTTTTTAATTATATCGGTGGGTCCGTCCCTGGCTTGGGACCGGCTTGCTTCCACCGGGTATTTAACCAATTAATAAGCTCCTGCCCGGATATGCATGTGCAAGCACACACACACACACACAGGTAAGTTTTAACTTTTTACTACAAGGACAGAGGAGAGTGGAAGAGAAATGTTGTAGATGCACCAGGGAATGTGTCTGTATGAAATAAAATAATAATAGAGTGATTGAGAGCCCGAGGCTTCCCTTGCGGGTCGACGAAAGTGAATGCAAGTGAGGGGCTAATTACACACTCGGGGGAAGAACGCGTTAAAGAGAAGGTTTCTCACGTCCTCCTGGAGCCTGTGGGGGAGTTGCGGCAGCGGTGGCAGGTACGGCGTAGGCAGGGTGTGGGTTTACAGAAAATCAGCATGCCTGAATTGGAAGAAGGCAGCAGTGTTGCAGGTGCTGCTGACCTAATCACCTCATCCTGAGGCAAACCGTGGGATCAGTAAACAAGCTGGTGTCCCACGGCCGTTATCTCAAGCAGCAGCTGGAGAACAGAGAAAGTAGAAGAAGAAACTAAATGTTGAAAACAGAACGTTGTAGCAAGAATTGGGAGGCACCGGCTGGGGATTCAGAGAAGTGTTCCAGACTGAAGATAGATATGCATGAACAGTATGTTAATATAGCATTATTGTATAATCTGAGGGACATGGTATAAATGTAGAGAGACAAGAAATAAAGTGGCTTCTGCTCCTGCTTTCTAACGGACCTGATGACTGCGTGATTTATGCCCACCATAACCTTCTGCCCACCACAAATGGTGACCCCAACGTGATCGGCGCGGAGAGCCGATGAAATCCAGCGTAGTAGAGGACAGCATGGAGAGCTGTGGCAGCCTGAGAGCTGTAAAAGGGGACAGCGCGGAGAGCTGTGGCAGCCTGAGAGCTGTAAAAGAGGAAAGCCCAGAGAGCTGTGTTGCTGGCAACTGATTTATAAGGTGAGCCGCTGGGGACTATGGGGAGCCCACTGAGTAAAGAGAACTCTGTTGTCCTTGAGATGTGGAAGTTGGTATTGAAAAAATGAGTAAAGTTGGATGAACTGCTCCTCCGAAAAATGCTGCTATGGAGTAATGGGGTATGATTCCAGTACAGTAACTGCTTTTAGTGTGGGGGCATGGAAGGAAGTGGGCAATAAACTGTTTGATCAGGCTACTTGGGGGCAGAAGGACGCTGTAACTCTTCTTACCACATGGCACTTATTATATGAGACTTTAAAAACGCTTAAGGAGGCTTCTGATAAATCATCCCCTACAGCAAGTGATACTGCTTCTTCTCCTACAAGGGGGTTATCAACCCCAAGCCATGCACCTCTCACTATGGGAGAGGTGGCAGGGGGGAGCGAGAAAAAATTTAATAACTTTGAAGTGGAGGAGGGTCCTCGGGTAGCGCCTCCTGAGAAACGACAGTATAAGTCTCCTATGGAAACTAATGCACGATCGTATAAGACCCCCTTGGAATTAATACAAGGTCCTACAGACACCCATATGGTACATGAGTCCACACCATGCAGACTGAAACCCGAGCCCGATTGCCCCCCCCTCCCTCCCTCTGATTCAGATGCAGGCTTTGACTCAGTTGTGGGAGCTCTAGATACAGGACAACAGAAAGACTTTGATATCACAAAAGCCATGGGTGAAATGTCTTTGGGAGGACCTGCCTGTCATCCTAAGGGCCAGGACATTCAATTACCTCCAGCATGTATTGTGATACGCCCACATAATCCTTTAAAATCCTGGCAACAAATGAAGCAGCAAGTAATGCAGGAGGGTAATTGGGAATTGACAGAGGCCATTGATATACCGATGAGAGGGGACCAGATGGCCGCAGAACTATTAGCCCCATGGCGGCAAATGTTGCAGCTAATGCGTCAGCTCAAAAGTCAACGGGCAGCTAAGACCCCCGCTCCAGCTAAGACCAAGGATGAGGCGGACGCCCCAGTTGCTGCATCCCCGAGCCCTGAAATGATGGTAGAGGCGGGCGCTTCAGCTGACGCCTCTCCAGGTTCTGATCCCTTTCATGATGCCTCTGCTCCTCTATGCCCGCACTTGGCACAACGACTCTCACAGGCATGCTTTGTGCTTCAGTGTGCTGTTTGGTGAGCTGAATGTCAGGAGTTGTTTGCGGTGCGGGTCATGAATGGCATTGCAGCTAGTTCGAGAATCGATGAGAATGAACTGTTGGGACTGAATGCAAGGGCTATTCCCCAGGCACAAACAGGAACGCCGCGGGCGGCGTTCCAGCAGGCTGCGAACCTAGCGTTAAAGACCTTGCATAAGGTGTCTGGGACAGGGTGGCAGGAATCGTCTTTTGTCTCTATTAGACAGGAGCCACAGGACGCCTATGTTTCTTTCATAGATTGGCTTCAGACAGCTATTTCAAGGCAGGTAGAGAATGAGGATGGGGCACATGTGTTTTTTCAGCTGGCTTTTGAAAATGCAAATGCAGACTGCCAGGAGGCAATCACCCCGATTAGGCACTCTGCTAAGTCGATTGCTGAGCTGTTAAAGGTGTGTCAGAATGTGAGCTCAGAGTCGCTTAAGGTATCTATGCTGGCTGAGGCCCTTGCTCAGCAGCTTACGGTAGGCAGAGTGGGTTTGAAGTGTTTTGGTTGTGGAAAAGAGGATCAAATTAGAAAGGAATGTCCGACCGGGGGGGGGCGGTCAGAAAAGAAACAGTAAATGTCAGCTGACATGCAGTCCCACACCCCCAGCCTGAGAAAGGGACCGGCGGCTGCAGAAAAGCCCCCCCGCCCCGCCTTGCCCTCTCAAGCGCTGGCACCGCCTAGCCACTGCCGCGGGCCTTTTTTAACAGTCACCTTGTGCTATTCCCTCTGGTCAGTGACGCAGCTTTTATTATTGCCATTCTCTGTCCCTGCTGCTGCTGATCGCAAGCGAGGATGAGGAGGTTTTGGGAGTACTGATAACCCTCAGATATTTTGGACCCAACAGGTGACTGCTAGGTGACCACTTTTAACTGTCCTTATAAAAGGTCGATCTTTTGTTGGGATGGCGGACACTGATGCCGATGTCTCGATCATAAATCAGAGTGAGTGGCCGAAAGAATGGCCCTTAGCACGGGTTCCAGTAGCAGTTACAGGCATAGGTGGGACTCAGGTTCCATTTCAGAGTGCTCTCACACTTCTGGTGGAAGGCCCAGAGTAACAGCAAGCTGTGTTGAAACCATTTGTTCTCCCCGTTCCATGCACTTTATGGGGAAGGGATTTATTGTCTCAGTGGCATGTGACTCTGTCCACTGATTTGTCGTGCCAAAATTTATCAGCAGGGCCACTGACGTCCAGCCTTGACTCAAACTGACGTGGCTGACTGACTGTGAGAGACAGACTCTATAATGGCCTTTAATCCAGCTGTTATGGTTTGGGAGACCCTGGCATTGTGTTGGACACCTATCGGAGAGAGAGGGGTCCTTAGCACCCTGAGAGACTGGCAGGGGTCAGTATTCCCGCCCACTTCCTGTCACAATCTATAAAAGCCACCAGAACCAGAAGCCGCTCCCCTTTTCTTCTACTCCTTTTTCCCTGCCGGGTGTGCTGCTGGCTTCCTTCGGCTTCCCACGTGCTCGCTCCAGAATCCAACTACATCGGGTGCTGTGAGGAGCCGTGGACCTCTTCTGGAGCGGCCCTGCGTTCCCCATATCCCTGCCATCCTTGAGATCGGTTTTCTATATTTGTATATAAATATTTACTCACCCTTTCCCCCGCCTCTGTTTTCTCACTTCCCCCCTCCCCCCCCCCCTCCGTTTTACCCCTTTTTTTTGTTGTGTTATAGTAAACTTGTTTCTGGTTTCAATTTCCAAAGCTGAAGTCTCTCTCTTATTCCCCTTTCTATCTTCCCTTGGGAGGGAGGAGGTGGGGGGTAATAGAGAGCAATTGTGTCCTCTGGTTGTCTGGGGTTCACCTTTAATATTTAAACCAGAACAGAATAATTGGCGCCCAACGTGGGGCACGAAATTTAGGTTTTATTTTAAAGAATTGTGAGTTTGGAAATTGAAACTGGAAAAAGGAATTTTATTTTGAAATGGCGATTCTTATGTGGATTGCTAAAAACCTGTTTTTTCATATAGCCACGGCTTTTGTTGTGACGGAGGTTCAGGGTTTTTTGTTATATGTACCTGGTTTCTTACTTTCCCATTGTGGTCAAGCATTACGTGCTGCTGGGAGGAGCTGGGCTGCAGATCGGTTTAAGGCGTTCAGGAGCCGTTCTATGATTTTTACGGTTATGCAAAATTATTCTGTCCCTTTTTCTAGTGTCACGGAAAATTACTCCACTCCTTTCTCTGGCAATTTCACCGTCCCAGAGTCTGGAGGCTTCGGGAATGTCTGTTACTTGCTGTTGGTAATATCGGTGTGCCTGAATGTGTACCAGGGGTGGTCTGTAGTTAAAAACTCGTATGGGAAAATGGCTGCGAGTGGCCGCTGCCTCGTGACGGCAGCGCGGGAAACCCGAGCCGCCGCGGCCCCTGCCCCTGCCGCCGCGACCCCTCCCGTTGCCGCCGCGATCCCTGCCCCTGCAGTCCCCGCCCCTGTCGCCGCGTCACCTCCCGCTGCCGCCGCGAGCTGCAGCTGCGCTGTGCCGGCCGCGCAGAAACGTGCCGCCTCCGGGTCTGCTCTGGCACCGGCGGCACGCCCGGTAGGGAGCGGTACCGCTCCCCCTCAGCCCGAACCGGTCCTGGTCGCCCCTGTAACAGCTCGGAGGAAACATCTAAAGAAGTCCGACCGCCGCGTTAGTGATGAGAATTCGGATACAGGGGGAGGGGCAGGCGATGGGCACGGACAGGGGCAGGCGGAGGCAGGAACAACACATGATAGCGACTCGGACCCTGAAATAATTGTTAAATCTATGTCCATGAAAGAGTTAAGGGACATAAGAAAGGATTATACTCGTAGGGAGGATGAGTCACTGATTTCATGGCTGTTGCGGTGTTATGACTTGGGAGCTGATGGGATAGACCTGGAGGGCAGGGAAGCTCGGCAGTTGGGATCGATAGCCAGAGGTTCAGGCATCAATAAGATGATTGGGAGGAAAAACGGTACTCATAATCTCTGGCACCGCCTGTTAATGGCTGTCAAAAGCCGGTATCCCCATAGGGAGGACATTGAATGCCGATCCAGTAGGTGGAACACTGTAGATAGAGGGATTGCTTATCTGACAGAGATGGCAATCCGGGAGGTCATCTACGGTAATGGGGACACACCTGAAAGCCCTGATGAGCTGCCATGTAGTAAGCTTATGTTAAAGAAGCTTGCACAGTGTGCTCCTCCTATGTATTCCACCATTTTAGGAGGAAGGGTTTTTGCAGGGGACGGTGAAACACTACCAACTGTGGATGAATTTGCTAGCCAGCTAAGGCAGTATGCAGACAATATCTCTAACCCCTTGAATGCCCGTGTCTCAGCTGTGGAAAAAACAGTTGAGGAGTGGAAGACATTAGGCGATAGGGTATCCAGACTGGAGAGGGAGAAAACCACCTATTTCTCTCCTGATTCATGGAACCATGTATCAGCCATTAGAAACAGGGGCCCTCCTAGGAGACCAGTTCAGGTTGGGCAGAACCCAACACGAAGGTCTCTATGGTCTACTCTGCTCAACTATGGTGAGGACATGAGCAAATGGGATGGCAAACCCACCGCTGCTCTGCGTGCAAGAGTACGGCAGCTGCAGGGTGGTGCCTCTAGGGCTAATGGTCCCAGAATGATGACTGCCCCGGTCTCCCAGGAAGCAACCGCTGGTCCAAGCAGATGGGTGGCAGACTCAAATGTGAGTCCAGCACACCACACAAACCCCTGTGTCACTTGTGGATGTCATGCTCAACATTAGAGGGGCCCTGCCTCCATCCAGGTGGAGGAGAGGGATAACCGAGTTTATTGGACAGTGTGGATTCGGTGGCCTGGCACAACAGAACCACAGAGTTATAGAGCCCTGGTGGACACTGGTGCACAGTGCACTTTGATACCATCCAATCACAGAGGGTCAGACTCCATCACCATCTCTGGAGTCACTGCAGGGTCTCAAGAATTGACTGTATTGGAGGCTGACATTAGCCTGACTGGGAATGATTGGGAGACCCATCAGATTGTAACTGGCCCAGATGCTCCATGCATCCTTGGTATAGACTTTCTCCAGAAAGGGTACTTTGAAGACCCGAAAGGGTATAAATGGGCCTTTGGGGTAGCAGCTGTAGAGACTGAGGGCATTAAACAGCTGTCTACCCTGCCCGGTCTCTCCGATGACCCTTCTGTGGTGGGCCTGATGAAGGTGGAGGAGCAACAGGTACCGACAGCTTCTACTACAGTACATCGTCGACAGTACCGCACCAATAGAGACTCCCTGCTCCCCATACATAACCTGATTCGCCGACTAGAGAGCCAAGGAGTGATAAGTAAGACTCATTCACCCTTTAACAGCCCTATATGGCCAGTGCAGAAGCCTGATGGGGAATGGAGATTAACTGTGGACTACCGTGGTCTGAATGAAGTCACACCACCGATGAGCGCTGCGGTTCCAGACATGTTGGAACTTCAATACGAACTGGAATCCAAAGCAGCTAAATGGTGTGCCACTATTGACATTGCTAACGCCTTTTTCTCCATTCCCATAGCAGCAGAGTGCAGAGCTCAATTTGCTTTCACCTGGAGGGGTGTCCAGTATACCTGGAATCGACTGCCCCAGGGGTGGAAGCACAGCCCTAGCATCTGCCACGGGATGATCCATACTGCACTGGAGAAGGGTGGAGCTCCAGACCATCTGCAATACATTGATGACATCATTGTATGGGGTAATACAGCAGAGGAAGTCTTCGAAAAAGGTAGGGAAGTAATCGACATTCTGTTAGAAGCTGGCTTTGCTATAAAGAGAAGCAAGGTCAAGGGGCCGGCCAGAGAGATCCAGTTCCTAGGGGTCAGATGGCAAGATGGGCGGCGACACATCCCTATGGATGTGGTCAGTAAAATAGCAACTATGGCTTCACCTACCAACCAGAAAGAGACGCAGACCTTCCTAGGCACTGTGGGGTTTTGGAGAATGCACATTCCCGGGTACGCTCAGATTGTGAAACCCCTCTATGAAGTCACTAGAAAGAAAAGGAATTTTGCATGGGGCCCTGAACAGCAACAGGCCTTTGAACAGATAAAGCGAGAGATAGTCCATGCAGTGGCTCTGGGACCTGTCCGAACTGGACAAGACATCAAAAACGTGCTCTACACTGCAGCAGGTGACACTGGTCTTATCTGGAGCCTCTGGCAAAAGGCACCTGATGAGACGAGAGGTCGTCCCCTAGGATTTTGGAGCCGGCAGTATAAAGGCTCGGAAGCCAATTACACCCCAAGTGAAAAAGAGATATTAGCTGCCTATGAGGGAGTCCGAGCTGCTTCTTAGGTAATTGGTACAGAAGCAACGCTCCTCCTAGCACCTCGACTGCCAGTCCTGGAATGGATGTATAAAGGGAGGGACTCATTCACACACCATGCCACCGATGCCACCTGGATCAAGTGGATGTCCCTGATAACACAGCGAGCTCGAATAGGGGGCCCAAATCGCCCAGGCATGGTGGAGGTGATTACAAACTGGCCAGAGGGCAGAGATTTTGGAATGCCACCAGATGAGATAGTGACTCGTGCTGAGGAAGCTCCCCCATATAATCAGCTCTCAGATCATGAAAAGCAATTTGCTCTTTTCACAGATGGATCCTGCTGTCTTGTAGGAAGTAAGCGGAGGTGGAAAGCTGCTGTCTGGAGCCCTACAAGACAGGTTGCACAAGCTAAGGATGGAGAAGGTGAATCGAGCCAATTTGCAGAAGTAAAGGCCATCCAGCTGGCCCTAGACATTGCAGAGCGGGAGAAGTGGCCAATACTTGACCTCTACACAGATTCCTGGATGGTAGCAAATGCTTTGTGGGGGTGGCTAAAGGGATGGAAACGGGACAATTGGCAGCGCAGAGGGAAGCCTATTTGGGCTGCCTCCCTGTGGCAAGATATTGCAGCCCGACTAGAGACACTGACAGTAAAGGTCAGGCACGTAGATGCCCACGTACCAAAGAGCCGGGCCACTGAAGAACAGAAACACAACCATCAAGCAGACCAGGCAGCTAAAGTGTTCCAAACAGATTTGGACTGGGAGCACAGAGGTGAACTGTTCTTAGCCCGGTGGGCCCACGACACATCTGGGCATCAAGGACGAGATGCAACATACCGATGGGCCCGTGACCGAGGTTTAGATCTAACTCTAGATACTATTACACAGGTTATCCATGACTGTGACATATGTGCAGCAGTCAAACAAGCCAGACGGCTAAAACCTTTGTGGTATAATGGACGTTGGTGCAAATACAAGTATGGAGAGGCCTGGCAGGTTGATTACATCACCCTCCCTCAGACTCGTAATGGCAAGCGATACATGCTTACAATGGTGGAAGCAAGCACTGGATGGCTGGAAACATATCCCGTCCCTCATGCCACTGCTCGTAACACTATTTTGGGCCTCGAAAGACAAGTCTTATGGAGACATGGTACCCCTGAGAGGATTGAGTCGGACAATGGAACTCATTTCAGGAACCACCTAATTGACAGCTGGGCCAAAGAGCATGGCATTGAATGGATATACCACATCCCTTATCATGCACCAGCAGCTGGCAAGATTGAACGCTACAATGGCCTGTTGAAAACCACTCTGAAAGCAATGGGTGGTGGGACTTTTAAAAATTGGGATAAGCATTTGGCAGAAGCTACTTGGCTAGTTAATACTAGAGGATCTGTCAACCGAGCCGGACCTGCCCAGTCAAACCTTTTACATACAGTGGATGGGGATAAAGTCCCCGTTGTGTGTGAAAGGAATCTACTGGGAAAAACTGTTTGGGTGTACCTTGCTTTGGGCAGAGGCCAACCCATCCGTGGGGTTGTCTCTGCTCAAGGTCCTGGACATACTTGGTGGGTGGTGCAGGAGAATGGTGAAGTTCAGTGTGTACCACAGGGGAGCTTAACACTAGCTGAGATCATTTAGTTTGGGTTGTGTAGTTTTAATTACTGCATGATAGTAATAAGTTGTTTTCAGTGTTTTTCTCTCCAGGAGAATGCAGTGGTGCCCAAGGACCTGCAGAACACGAGCATGAAGTCCCAAGAACCCTGTGACACCTCCTCTGCCCTGAGAGACCTCCCTGATGGATAAAAAAAAAATCCAGAGCCTGAACTCAATGGACTATACTACATATGGACAGTTCACAACCTGGTGAACGATTGTGACAGGAAGTGGATTGGAATAAGGGGTGGAATGTTATGGTTTGGGAGACCCCGGCATTGTGTTGGACACCTATCGGAGAGAGAGGGGTCCTTAGCACCCTGAGAGACTGGCAGGGGTCAGTATTCCCACCCACTTCCTGTCACAATCTATAAAAGCCACCAGAACCGGAAGCCGCTCCCCTTTTCTTCTACTCCTTTTCCCCTGCCGGGTGTGCTGCTGGCTTCCTTCGGCTTCCCACGTGCTCGCTCCAGAATCCAACTACATCGGGTGCTGTGAGGAGCCGTGGACCTCTTCTGGAGCGGCCCTGCGTTCCCCATATCCCTGCCATCCTTGAGATCGGTTTTGTATATTTGTATATAAATATTTACTCACCCTTTCCCCCCCCCCCATGTTTTCTCACTTCCCCCCTCCCCCCCCCCCCTCCGTTTTACCCCTTTTTTTTGTTGTGTTATAGTAAACTTGTTTCTGGTTTCAATTTCCAAAGTTGAAGTCTCTCTCTTATTCCCCTTTCTATCTTCCCTTGGGAGGGAGGAGGTGGGGGGTAATAGAGAGCAATTCTGTCCTCTGGTTGTCTGGGGTTCACCTTTAATATTTAAACCAGAACACCAGCGACAACTACTGACCATTCGTGGTGATGCACTCCTCGCACCCGTGAGAAGAGGGGAGATGTACCAGGCGCATGCGCACAGGACCACAGACTACAGTTCCCAGGAGGCTAGGCACAGCCGTGCCGGAACCGTAAGGGGAGACAAAAGGCGCGCGCTGCGAATGCTCACTGCGGACACAGCCGCTGTGTGTGTGTCGCCGCGGAGGCTGCCATGGAGTTGTGGGGCGTCTTCTCTGTGGTTAATGTGTGAACTCGCCAAACGGATTGCTTGCCTGGAGTCACTGAAGAAGGAGGAGGGTCCCGGCCAGGGATCGGCTTCGGCCACACCCCGGTGGTGATACTTGCGAACTTAACTACATCCTTACGCTTCATATTAACTCTTATAGACATTCACACACAACATACACCTTAGAACACTTTTCTATGCCTTTTCCTAAAGGCTCTCTCCAGGCTTTTTCCCTCTTATCCCTATCCGGGAATTAGGAGCAGGGGAGTGGAGGGGGGAAAGATGGAGGGGATAGTCCTATTGTTCTTATATGTTGTTCTGATATACATCAATATCGTTCCATAGAATTAGTCTTGCCATAACCTCAGTGCCTTTAATAAATCTATTGATTCTTGAGCATTGTTTGTGAGTGTGACAGGGTGTGGTCCTCAGCCCTCAATCCCCTTTTGGAGGGGGAGCGGGTCGCGGCTTTACCCATCTCGGCCCGCAACACTGACACTCTGGTTTGGGTAGATCAGTGGCCTTTAAAGGGTGAGAGGTTGGAACAGGCGCAAAAATTGGTACAGGAGCAGTTGATGTGTGGGCACATTGTACTTTCTACCAGTCCTTGGAACACACCTATATTTGTCATACCAAAGAAATCTGGAAAGTGGCGCTTGTTACAAGATCTTAGGGCAGTGAATGCTGTCATGCAGCCAATGGGGGCCTTACAACCTGGAATTCCAAATCCTTCTATGATTCCTGCAGAGTGGCCTTTATGTGTGGTTGATCTTAAGGATTGCTTTTTCACCATATTGTTGCATCCTGATGACTGTGCACATTTTGCTTTTTCAGTGCCTTCCATTAACAACCAAGGGCACATGCAAAGATACCAGTTGGTGGTATTGCCACAGGGAATGATGAACAGTCCCACCATATGTCAGATTGTGGTAGACGATGCCATTTCTCCCATTAGGGCGAAATTCCCACAAGTAACAATTTATCACTATATGGATGATACACTGTTGGCTGTTAAACAGCAAGCACATTTGCTACAGGCGCTGTCTCAGTTGAAGCACTCTCTGGAAACTTATGGTTTGCAATTGGCACCTGAAAAAAATCCAAAAGGAAGCTCCCTGGAAATATTTGGGTTGGCGGCTGTATGCAGGTACAGTTTCCCCTCAATGTCTCTATTGCTACCTCCATAAATACTTTACATGATCTGCAGAAGTTGTTAGGGACCATCAATTGGATTAGACTGTTATTGGGAATCACTGCAGAGGAATTATCTCGACTTTTTTTGCTCTTAAAAGGTGAGGCTGACTTAATGTCATCTCGGCGCCTCACAGCTGAGGCGAAACAAGCATTGGACCATGTGGCTGACAAAACTGCATCTTCTTATGCGCATAGGTTACAATCTGCTTTGCCCATCTCTCTGTGATTTATAGTTCTTTCCAACCATATGGACTAATTGGGCAATGGAGAGAGACAGACATGAGTCTCTTTGTCTTGGAATGGGTATTTCTGTCACATGCCTTTACCAGGATGGTGACTACTGCATTGGACATAGTCATCAACATGATTTCCCGAGGCAGGTTGAGAGTTCAGCAACTGTCAGGAAAGGATCCTGATTGTATTTATTTTCCATTCACTAAGGAGATCTTTGACACATTGTTACATGAATCACTGTCATTGCAAACTGCCCTTGCTGATTATTTAAACATTTGTAAATTTTCTCTCCCACGGCACAAGTTGCTACATTCTTTGTCAGATCTGCCCTTGCAGCCTCTTATGTTGGTGTCTGTGATACCCCTGGAAGGTGCCCGTACAGTGTTTGTTGATGGCTCAGGGCGATCACACAAGGCTGTGGTGGTTTGGCAACCAGAAACAGATAAGGATTGGCAGTCATCAGTAATTACGGTGGCAGGTCCCACTCAAGTGGTGGAACTGTCTGCCGTGCTCCATGCCTTTTCCCTTTTTTCCTCAGAGCCTTTGAATATTGTTACAGATTCTTTATATGTAGTGGATATTGTACAACAGATAGCTGGCTCTTTCCTTAAGGAGGTTCTTGCAATTTTAGGGATGCATTATAAAATCAAGACAGACAATGGTCCTGCCTATGTCTCTCAGCCCACACAATATTTTTTTACAACAATGGGGGGTGTCCCATGTAACAGGCATTCCCCACTCCCCAACGGGCCAGGCTATTGTTGAACGTACCCACAGCACCTTGAAAGCTATGTTGTTAAAACAAAAAAGGGGGAATCCCGTTTCACCACAGAAGTGTTTAGATAAAGCCACATATGTACTTAATTTTTTGAATTGTTCTGGCACATGTTGTCGCGGACCGAGATGGGTAAAGCCGCGACTCACACCCCTTCCAAAGGGGATTGAGGGCTGAGGACCACTCCCCGTCACACTCACAAACAATGCTCAAGAATCAACAGATTTATTTAAGGCACCGAGGTTTTGGCAAGTCTGTAGCTACTAATATACACAGAACACTACACAAAAGACAATAGAGAGATCCCCCCTTTCCCCCTGGTCTTGTTCCCGGACAGGGATAGGAGGGAAGAAGCCTGGAGAAAGCCTTTAGGAATTATAGGAAATTAAGTGTATATAGGAAATCATGAAAGTGAGGGTATGGTGTGTGTGAATGCTAGAAGTATTAATGGGGGGTACCAGGACCCAAAGTTCGCAAGTCTCACCACCGGGGTGCGGCCGAAGCCGATCCCAGGTCGGGATCCTCCTCTTTCTCCAACGACTCCAGGTAAGCAGTCCGTTTGGTACGCTCACATGCCAACAGTCACAGGGAAAAAGGCACGTCACGGCCCCACGGTTCCACAGCACCCTCCGCAGCGATACATTCATGGCGGTGGCTATCTCTGGAGAGCTAGTGGGGGTTCACAGCGCGCGCCTTTCGGCTCCCCTTCCGGTTCCGGCCCTGCTGTGCCTCCTGGGAGCTGTAGTCTGTGGTCCTGTGCGCATGCGCCTGGTACCTCTCTCCTCTTCTCACGGGTGCGAGGAGCGCATCGCCAGGAATGGTCAGTAGATGTCGCTGGATTAAAGGTCATTATAGAGTCTGTCTCTCACACACGTCTGCTGACATCAGCGGCCGAGTGTCAATTTGGGCATGCTCCAAATTTTGCTGCTAGGCCGAAAGTCTGGTATCGTGAACCAGGGAATCCTGAATGGAATGGTCCAGTAGAGTTAATAACTTGGGGTAGAGGGTATGTGTGTATTCTTCTTCCCTCAGGACCTCGTTGGTTGCCAGCAAAGAACGTGAAACCCTACCATGAGCTGCAGCGACAAACTCCAGAACCCAGTCTCTGAGAGGAATCTCCTGCAAATCAAGATGAGACCTCCTTGCCAAAGACCTAAGCCACGTGAAGGAGTAAACGATGTACTGTGAGGATCATCCATATCTGTTCTTATTGGTAGAAGACGGACTACAGTGAATTGTAACAGTTCTTTTTGTATCAGTGTGTGGAACTTGCCTACGAGAATCTCCTTTATCTTTCCTTTACGGTTAATCTCTTTATAATATGCGACCTGGGCAGGACGACTTGCGGCACATGTTGGCCCTATGTGTCGCAACCTCATCCCCCTTGTAAAAGGTATATGAACCGTGTTTTTTTCCAACACCGTAATTTGTAATAGCAAGAGTTTATTGTACTTTTCTGTTTTGTCTTTTGGTCTTATTTTTGAGCAAAATTCTTTTGTTATGAAGAGCTAATTTTTTTTGTTTTGTTGAATAACCTGTTGTATTGATGCAATCTTTGTGTGCTTTGCCACAGTAGCGACTTGTTACTGGATGAAGCAGGGGGAAGGACTAGGGCTGGCCAAGTACCTCCTACCATCATCAAGGGCAAGACTGGGTTGGCCTCTGTGTTTGCCACCAAGAAGAACCTTGAGCTCTGCTGTTGGCTGCAACCCAGTAGGCGTTGAGCGGTGGAGACATATGCCATACCAGACCTTGATGTGAGGGATGGCCTCCTCTATTATAAGAGGGCCATCTAAGAAGGGAGGGCAGGCCACAAGGCCTGCAGTTGGCATGAATTACAGAATGGCTGCATCTAGGGATTCATTTGACGATTGCAATACACCGAAGCCCGGATCATGTCCATCTTCATCTTGAGTGGCTATTGTTTAAACAAAAAAGGGGGAAATGTGGGTTTACAGAAAATCAGCATGCCTGAATTGGAAGAAGGCAGCAGTGTTGCAGGTGCTGCTGACCTAATCACCTCATCCTGAGGCAAACCGTGGGATCAGTAAACAAGCTGGTGTCCCACGGCCGTTATCTCAAGCAGCAGCTGGAGAACAGAGAAAGTAGAAGAAGAAACTAAATGTTGAAAACAGAATGTTGTAGCAAGAATTGGGAGGCACCGGCTGGGGATTCAGAGAAGTGTTCCAGACTGAAGATAGATATGCATGAACAGTATGTTAATATAGCATTATTGTATAATCTGAGGGACATGGTATAAATGTAGAGAGACAAGAAATAAAGCGGCTTCTGCTCCTGCTTTCTAACGGACCTGATGACTGCATGATTTATGCCCACCATAACCTTCTGCCCACCACAGCAGGGACAGCAGGGGATGGCGTCGCTGGAGCAGGCTGCTTGCTTCGACTCCTCTTGGCCTTCTCCTTCTTCTTTTTCCTCGATCTCAGGAACACTGGAGAGGTGAGGAGTTCGACGATCTCAGGAACACACACTGGAGAGCCCAGGAGTGCGATGAGCCATTTTCCTCTTTAAGCACCGGGTCTGGTGGCAGAGTCACACCCTGTTGTGTCTCAGCCCTGCACTGTTTTTCAGCTCGGCTCCTTTTGTTTGGTCTCCTGTTCCTCTTTGTTTTGTCTTCTTTTCCAGCGTCTACGTGCAGCCCCTGATGAAGTTCCAGCCACGGCCTATCCCCTGCAGTATTGCCACCGTTTTTGTTATGTCTCTCTACCACAGTCAATCTAACTGGGAGACATAATTTTTGTGGAGGCCAGTTCTCCACACCCTTTTTGTTGTGTCTCTATATTACAGTCAATTTAGGTGGGAGACATAACTTTTGTGGAGGCCAGTTCTCCACAGAGTAGTACCAAGACTAGCAAGGTCAAAGATGATTTAGGTCCGATAAATGCAAACACCACCTGAGAGCTTGGAAAGAAATGTGATCTTACTTAAGGGGAAAAAAAAATTAAACGCTTTCCCCTAATGAGAGATTTTATTAAAATGAGATTAACTACATTGCAAGTTCTACAAGGTTGCATGAGGCAGACTGCATGAGCGATCAGTTGGGGCTAGAGACCAGCAAAACTAATGCCACTCTCAAATATTTTTTGCAGAAATGGCCAGAGTTGCTTATGATAACAGTAGCTCATCATTAAGGGGCCTACGATTGATTAAGGGTTAATTTTCAAGACTTATAAGATGTTATAGAGTACAAACTGCTAATGTTAATGTTTGATAGAGGCATTGTGTAGGAATAGGATGTGTCTCGCCTGAGAGCCCAAGAAACAGGATCCAGATGAGACTGTGCTTGTGCCTGTCCGTGCCTGTCCATGCCTGCTACATCAGTCAACCTGCCAGAATGATGGACGATACGGCCTAAGGTGAAAAGTGCACAGCAAGGAAGACTGCGAGCCTTCTTCCAAGAGACCCCTGCCCACGACCACCAAGCGGTAGTGTGCATGTGGTAATGGGCGTAGCTTTATGTTAATGATTTTGGGGAAATTATTTCAATATTTTAATGAATTCTAAGAACTAGTTTGTCTAATCCTGCCTATTCCTTTGTGAAGTAATGCATATGTATATTCCAAAGTGAATAAATATGTTCTGCCCTTGTTTGTTGGTGTGCATGTTTGGAGGAGCTATCCCCTGCGCACCCAGCGCTGCATAAAGAATACCTGCTTTATAGCTTCACAGGTCTATAGAGTCTTTTTCCTCTTGTCAGTTTGGCAACGCAGATGGGACCCTCTCTCTCCGGCTGCAGGAGCTGCTGAGGATGGGACCCCCTAGGGTACCCTCGAGTGATTTCTTGGAGGGGCTCCTCAACTCATTCAGATCACTGCAGGGACAGACAAGGACCATCTGAACGGACAAGGTATTCTTTCTCTTTTTATGTTCTGTAACTGTAATGGTAACTGTAAAGCTGGCTAGGTCAGTAACCCGTAAGTCGTAGAAGATGTCTTGCATGGGGCAGGGTGTGGGAGTCCGGAGTCCCAGAGTACCCATGTGATAGCAGCAATCCAGGACTGTGGGTTACAGTCCCACCTTAAGCCCTTTGGGATATATCCTGGACTTGTGTGTTTGTAAAGTGTTAACTTGGGAATTTTATAAGTTGCTCGGCAGGGGCTGCTCACCCCTTGCCTGATGTTATTTGGTATTGGTAAATTGACTATGCCTGAATCTGGTCTGGAATCTGGAATTGTGATTGGGATAAGGTTTTTTTGGGTTGTTTTAACCTATTGCTTATTGTGACTATCCCTTCTTTTGTCAGGTGTGTTGAAGTGAATGTGGAGTGAATGAGACGTTATTAACACAAAGTGATTGTGGAGTCTCGAGCTGCAGTTCCACTATCCCAAGAGGGACGTGGTCAGTGACAGATGAAGCAAGGGGTTTGAAAGGCCTAAGAAAAACAGACGCCTGAGATATGCAATTGAGCACGAAGCAAGTGTGGAGTTTCGATCCGTGGTTCCATTATCCTGTGAGGGGTGTCACAGTCCGAGGCTTTGGGTGAGTGTAACGCAGTGTTGGATGAGTGTGTGCTAATGTGTTTCACGAGATACGGTGTTAGTGTGATGTTTTATATGGACTCACGAACACCCGTGCCACTTCACACACTATTCACAGGCACGCCCCCTTACACACTGTCCTTGCACACCTCACGCTTTGCCCGTCGCTGGCCATTTCTCTTGTGGGAGAATGGAATCACAGCTCGGGGCTCCGCACTCGCTTTGCGTTTTTTACCGCGTCTCAGCCACACCCACTCACTCTGATTTGTGTATGCAGGAAGCCCCTGGACCATGTGCGGAAACCCAAGCGGTCAAAGGGATTTAGGGAAGACGCTGTGGGGAAGGCAGGTTTCTGGGGAAAGGGTCTTACGCCTCCCTGAAGGTTGGAGTCGGGGACCGGCCCTGGCTCTTGATGGCCAGCGTCTCCTGGGTCTTCGCAGGAGCAAGCACACGGGGAAGAGGTTTTTTCAGCTCTGCTAGCCTTTAAAAAGGCTTTTCTCCCCAGCTCAAGCCCCTGACTATTGGCGAGATGATAAAAGCGGCGGCTGGCAGACACACTGTCCGGGCAAAACCCCAAAATGGCAGCGGGAAGGAAGCGGCAGCTGACAGACGCGCTGTCCGGGTGAAAACCCGAAATGGCAGCAAGCAAGCAGTGGCGGCAGCGGGCAGCTTATCCGGCAAGCGTGGTCTCCACGGTGACCATCCTCTTCCCCGAACCGCAGCAGCAGTAGGCTGCTCCCTGGTGCTCCTTTATGGAAAAATGTCTTGGTGCACCGCGGCGCCTGATTGGTTTGTTTTTCAATCCACTCTACAATTGGTTGAAATTCACCAATCAGCTCTGTAGGTGCTTTCAGGTTTGCAACATTGTTACTCTTTTCCCGCCTTTGGCCACTATAGTCCTCACCTAGGTCCGCCTGTGTTTTCCTTTGTTCATTTATTTATTTATTTATTTCCCCTTTTAATGTCCTCTACTTTTAATCTCTTTAACTATGAGAACCATTAATGATTGCCTGTGGGGGGCTTGTCCCTTACAAGGGGTGCAGCCAGAGACAAACGAAGCAAGTGAGATATTAAGTAACACTAAAAAGAAAATGTTTTGGAAGTTGTATGGGAAAAAGGACTGAGGAAAACAGTGCGTATAATTTTTGTTCGGTAGTGTTTCATCAGCCTTTCCCTGCCACCATTGTAAAATTGTTATTCAACAATTAAATCTGTGTTTCCCCGTATATAATTGTTATCAGACTCCCCGATTTATATTGTAAGATCTGTGGCAAGTTTTACTTATTATCTGACATCTCTCTGTAAGCCTGGCTGTGTTGCTGTAACCAGAGGAGGCTTACTACTGAACAAGAGTGGCATCTAGAGATTAAAAATGGTTGGAGCACAGAGTGGAGAAATTTTGAAACAGAGTCTGTTAGGCTATATTATAGCTCATTTGAAATATATAGGCGGACCCCCAGGAGGGCGTGTGAACCAGAAAACGCTCGTTAAGTATTGCAATAAATGGTGGCCACTGTATAAACTAGATTATGGGGAAAAATGGCCAGTAGACGGCACTGTGAAATATAATACTTTGCTGCAGTTAATGTTGTTCCTAAGGAGAGAAGGGAAATGGGATGAGGTTTCATATGGGGACATGTTTTTTGTCGTTGTTGGGACGGACACGACACAAGCTTGCGTGCAAAAAGACCACTTTATTCTTCTAACCAACCTTTTTCTATCCTCTCCTATACATGTGTGTCTACATCTCATTGGTTAAGCAAAAATCAACAGTCCACAATTGGACAACTTTTCTCTGCTGTAACTTCGATAGTCTTCTTTTTCACGTCCCATCTAGTGGTTCGGCAGATGTTTCACCTGGCAGTCGCTTATCTTGTTTACTCAGCTCTTCTCAAGATTCTCAGGCCTCTACAAGGGCACGGTTATCTGCCCAAGGGCAACTTCAAACTTGCATTCCAGTCCCTCGGACCAGCCAAAGTTTCCCACAGTTTTTCACTCTCAGAAATCACCCAGAGTGGCAAAAAGATTTTGGAGTAAACACACCTCCCCAAGACCCATTAGTATTAGCCCTGGAGCGAGAACAAAATCAATCTAGGGGGTTGCAGAGGTGTTGCTCTGCCTGTAGCGTAGGCCAGAGATGCTTAAAAATCAAAGACCCTAAACCTGAGGAGGATTTTTACGATGATTTACAGAATTATACTGTCCCACCTCAGTTTCCACCTCATGTGAGAGCTGCCCCTTTAAGCACAACACAGTCTCCTATAGAATGGATTAAGGAAGGGGGGGAATCTGAGGGCAGTATGTCCCCACCTTCATCCCCTATTGCACCTTCATCCCCTTTTGTGCCTTCATCCCCTTTTGTGCCTTCATCCCCTATCGCTTCTTCATCACCTGTCGCTTCTTCATCACCTGTTGCTTTCAGGACTTGAAGTAAAAATTCCCCTTTACAAGCTCCCTTAAGGGAAGCTGTGGGGCCAACTGGAGACCAGTTCACCTCAGAGTTCCTTTTACTACCAGTGACTTAGAGGCAAGGAGAAATGTAGCCAAAGATTACCGGGATGATCCAATTAAAGTGGCAAAGAGATTTGAATAGTAAAACAACAAAATCCTCATTGGGGTGATACTGATATACAGTTAAGTGAAATGACAGAAACAGAAAAACAATTGATATTAAAAACAGCCCAAAATTTGGTTAGAACCCAAATTACTAGTGGGGTTCTCTATGGTACAGTGGAGGAACATTTCCTGTTAACCAACCATAACTGGGACACGAATTTGAGCGCTGTGTCGGTTTGGCACCGAGTTGGCCGTCTCTCTATTCCCCCCTCTCCCCCCCCTCCTCCCCCAAGGTAGGGAAAGAGGGAGAAAAATGAGAAAGAGAGGCTTTCTGGGTTGAAAAGTGAAACAGATTGATTTTAATCAGCAAGCTCTTTCCTGATTTTTCTTCCTTTCAGTGAACTTTTTAGCAGTGCCAGTGGACTGATAATAACCAAGGTCACTTCTGACTGTCTGCAGCCTCCTCCCGCTACGGGGGAGCAGATTAGACCAAAGGCAGGATCAGCAAATCAGAATATTCCCTTCTCATAATATTTTCTCTATTTGGCTTTCAGTATAGGTTAATACATCATGGAAGTCAAGCCTCTCTTGTTCTTTTTTCTCTCACTTTTCTGCTTACTGTCGCTTCTACCGCCCTCTCTTTGGCTCTCTCTCTTTTTTTCTTCATTTTTCTTTACAGCTGACATCCGAGGACCCTGTCCGTGCACCCGGATACTCCCCCCTTCAGCTGGGAGACTGTGAGAGTGGTTAGGGGAGGAGGGAGGGGATTGGGTGTTGCACATCCCTTTGCAAATACGTATATATATTCCCTTATCACTAACAATTAAAATTTTAGTAAAGCCACTATATGAGTTGATAAAAAGGACTCAGTCCACAATAACATGGATGGGCGACACACAAAGGGTCTTCCAGCAACTCAAACAGGAATTAATGAAAGCTCCTGCTTTAGGGCTGCCAGATGTCTCAAAGCCCTTTTGGCTATTTTCCCATGAGAAACAGGGAGTAGCCCTGGGGGTACTAGCTCATGGAGCTGTATGGAAGGAGCGTGGACTATTGACTGCTCAAGGGAAATGAATAAAACATGCTGAGGAAATCCTGAAACTTTTGGATGCCATACAACTGCCCAAAAGAGTGGCAATTATGCACTGTAAGGCCCACCAGAAAGGGAATATGAACTAGGAGCTTGGAAACATGATGGCTGATCAGGAGGCATGACAGATAGCCAAAGTGGCGCATCTTGAGGTTGCAACTTTGGTCCCAGATGGTAAAATCCTGATATAGATCCTAAGTATTCAAAAGAGGAACTAAAACTGATAGAGGATTTGGAGGGAAAAACCTCAGAAGGTGGGTGGGTTAGAGCAGCAGATGGACGGCTGATAGTGCCTTTTGCCTTATTATGGGCTCTAGGAATGGCAGAACATAGAAAGACTCACTGGGGAGCTGAGGCTTGTGTGGGGAACGGACTAGTTCTCCCCACACACAACGGAATGCCTTTCAAGCCAGCGAAGTGCCTCTTGCAGCCAAGGACAGACTGAAACAGCCTTGGCAGAAATACAGATAGCAGACTCCCTCTGAAAGACTGGGCACTTAGCCACATACTAAAGGAGAACGTTATCTGAAGGGAGGTGGGCTATGCGAGTGAAGCCGCTGGACCCACTGAGCCGCATGTTGGTCCTGTGGTTGCACTTGGGGGGGGCTGGTGCTCGCCCGCGGGGGAATCGTCTCCCCCCCCCGCCGCTCGAAGTGGAGCCGGGGACTCGCTGCCTCCCTGCTCGCCGCTCGAAGCGGAGTCTGTATCGCTGCCTGCTGCTGCTCGCCGGTGCCAGGGGAGCCTGCCTGCCGTGGTGTGCCTGTTTGCCGTGTCCGCCTGTGCCTGCGGGAGGGATAACCCCGCCGCTGCGGGCTTGCCCTGCCGCCTCTGCTGGTCGCCCAGACGCTGGTCATATCCTCGCTACGGAAGGAGGGTAACATGCGTACACATACACACACACACGCATCCACATATACAAATAAATATACGGGCTCGACTCCTGCCCTTTCCCCCCGTTAATCCTTCCCACCTTTCTTCCACGTGGAGTGCACTTACTAATACCATAGACCCCTGATATATACCGAGATTACCTTCCCTGAACCTTGGTCCCTCAATCTGTACTAACCCTTAATAAACCTCTTAGTGTGTAAGTGAAACATTGGTCTTTGTGAGCGTGGTGGGGGAGCATTCCCCTCTACCCTCTAAGGTACGGTCCCACAGTGACCGCGTGGGCAGTCCCATTTACAAACCTCTCCGCTCCCTGCTGAGGAGGGGGGGGAGAAAAGTCGTGGAAGCATTCTGATATCTGTTAGCCTTTAATATCGGTTTGTGACACCTTGTATAAATCTCTGAACAAACAAATAATAGCCCAGAACCTGGACACCACTGTGAAGCAAGTCTCATGGAAATGTGAGATATGCTTGCAAAATAACCCCCAAAACAATTCTCATGTGCAGTTGGGGACAACTGGTAGAGGAAATTTTCCAGGGCAACAGTGGCAAATTGATTTCTCAGAACTGTGGGAGATCAGCTATGGGCCGTGGGCGGCCTTGGTCTTGACAAACTACAGCTGTACCCTTGACGGGTTGAGATAAACAAGTTTGTGGGAAAAGAAGGGATGAGAGATACGGATATGTGTTGACAGTCTTGTAAGAAAATGTAAGAAACTTGCAGCCTATCATAAAATAAGATAGAACGCGTGAACAGAAGTTGTTAACCAATGGGAAGGAGGCACAAGGCACGTGAACAGGAGAGAAAAGTATAAGAATACTATGTAACCCTGAATAAAGTGCTGATGCTGATACTGACCATCATGGTGTGTCAGCCGTATCTCCGCTGCAAATGGTGATCCTGGCGTGGGATCGGCAACTGTGGACCCTCACCACCGGGGTGCGGCCGAAGCCGATCCCTAGTCGGGACCCTTGTTCTCCAGCGAGTCCAGGCGGGCAGTCCGTTCAGCGTGCTCATACACCGGCAACCACAGAGGAAAAGGTGCGCAGCAGCTACACGGCAGCCTCCACAGCGATGTCCTCACCGCAGAAGTGTTCGCAGAGCGCGCCCCTTGCTCCCCTCCGGTTCCGGCCTCGCCGGGCCCCCTGGGAGCTGTAGTCTGTGCGCATTAGCTGTGCGCATGCGCCTGCTGCCTCTAGCCTCTTCTTGTGCCGGGGAGTGCATTACCAGGAATGGTCAGTAGATGTCGCTGGATTAAAGGCCATAATAGAGTCCGTCTCTCACAGACCTAAAAGCAGTTGGCAGCGGAACCCAGCGAAGCACAAAGAAAAGGTGGATCGAGAGCCTAGTCCAGACACAGAAGAAATACACACCTTTGGGAGGCAAAGGTGAGCAGCTGGGAACATAAATATGGGGGCGAAGATGTCAGCAGAAGAGAGGTCTATACTAACCATTTTGTTAATAATACTGGAAAAGAGGGGCATAAAATATGATGAGCATGCACTACGTACTTTGCTTGTCTGGTGCAAGAATGGTGTGCAGGCTGATGCACAAACAGCCTTTTTTGTAGAGACATGGGAGGAGGCTGGGTGTGCACTTTGGGATGCCGCTACAAAGGGGGATGAAATGGCCACAAAGTCGTTAACATCTTGGCAGATTGTGCTGGAGTCATTAAAACAGCTTAAGGCAGATCGGGAGGCTGCAGCCACGGCAGCTGCAGCCACGGTGCCGGCGGCGCCGGCATTGCCAGCCCCGGTGCAAGTGAATTCTAAATTGGCTCCCATGGCCCGTGTGTGCATGGACGTGCCATTCCCACCCCCTCCACCTCCTGAATCGCTGCCTCCATTGCCCCCCGAAACAGAGGGTGAGTTTCAGGAAGCAGCAATAAGGGAACCTATGAGTCCGTGGTTAATAGATCCTTCGGCCCCTGGGGGAAATGACGCAGTGAATTGTCGCCCCCCCCCGCATAACTCATTAGCTATGCAGCCTGTGATCCCAGCCCCCAGAGTGAATGATGGAGTGACATGTGTGCCCTCTGCCCCCCCTCTTCAGGATTCACTGACTATACAGCCTGTTTCTGTAGCAATTAAAGGCGCAGACCCAGGCAAATTTTGGAGGAAATTGTATGAGCAAGCTAAAGAGGCAGGAGAGGTGCAACTGGCTGGTGATATTTTGGCTTGCCCTGTTATTCGTGATAATGAGAAGGATCCAAATGAGTGGGATCCGTTTCACTGGAGTATTATACGTGATTTAAGAACTACGATTATGCAGCATGGATTTACCTCGCCGTATGCTCAATCTTTATTACGTATTATTTTTTTCTAATGTCATTGATGTTATAGAAAGTATGGGGTCTTTGCAGTCAGGAATGCCTTCCCCCACCATGATTCCAGCAGAATGGGACATCTGTATAATAGATCTTAAAGACTGTTTTTTTACTATTCCACTACACCCTGATGATGCTCCACAATTTGCCTTTACAGTGCCAGCTGTTAATAACAGTGAGCCAGGGAAGAGATATCGTTGGACTGTTCTACCTCAGGGCATGAAAAATAGTCCCACTATTTGTCAGTGGTATGTGGCGCAGGCATTGTCTGGTGTGTGAGACCGATTTCAGAACATATATTGTTACCATTACATGGATGATATTTTGATTGCTACACCCACTGTTGACAAGTTGACAACTGTAATGCCTGGTGTAATTGAGGCTCTAAGGAAATATGGGTTGCAAATCACACCAGAAAAGGTGCAGCAACAGGCCCCATGGAAATATCTCAGCTTGAAAATATTAGATCAAACTGTGCAGCCACAAACTGTAGCCATCCAACAGTCAATACGAACCTTGAATGACTTACAGAAATTGTTGGGAACTATTAATTGGCTAAGGCTTTTGTTAGGGCTATCTAACACCTTGCTAGCTCCATTATTTGAACTGTTAAAAGGAGACACTGACCTACTATCTCCTCGGAGCCCCACACCAAAAGCTGAAACAGCACTTAAACAGGTGGAAATTGCCATTTCAGAAAAGAAGGCATGGAGAGTCGTTACTGCTATTCCTCTTAGTTTGTATGTATTGTTGTCTCCTGATCATCCGATTGGGCTTATTGCCCAATGGTATGAAGAGTGGGCAGATCCATTACACTTTTTGGAGTGGGTTTTCTTACCATATCAGAGAAAGAAAACTGTAACCACTCAGATTGAACTAATTGCACAGGTAATTTGTAAGGCCAGGCAACGCTGCGTCCAACTGTCTGGACGAGACCCTGCAATTCTCACATTGCCTCTCACTTCTGAATATCTGGACTGGTGTTTAGCCAATAGCGCTGTGTTGCAAATGGCCATGTTAAATTTTAAAATGGCCCCAGCTACACTGCTAAACGGACCAAACAGTTTTTGCAATTATGGGGTGTTCAGCATATTACGGGCATTCCTCATTCTCCCACAGGCCAAGCTATTGTGGAGCGCGCACATCAGTCCCTCAAGGCGTTGCTTGAAAAACAAAAAGGGGGAATGATGGGTGTGTAACGGTTTGGCACCAAGTTGGAACACTCTCAATTCACCCCCCTCCTCCCCTGAGGTAGGGAAAGAGGGAGAAAAATGAGAAAGAGAGGCTTTCTGGGTTGAAAAGTGAAACAGATTGATTTTAATTATTAGTGAGAAGGGAATATATATATTTGTAAAGGGATGTGCAACACCCGATCCCCTCCCTCCTCCCCCAGCGACTCTCACAGCAATTCTTCTCCCTGGTGACTCCCAGCTGAAGGGGGGGAGTGTCCGGGCGCATGGACGGGGTCCTTGGATGTCTGCTATAAAGAAAAATGAAAAAAAAAGAGAGAGAGCCAAAGAGAGGGTGATAGAAGCAACAGTAAGCAGAAAAGTGAGTGGAAAAGGAAAAAGAGAGACTTGACTTCCGTGATGTCTTAACCTATACTGAAAGCCAAATAGAGAAAATATTATGAGAAGGGAATATTCTGATTTGCTGATCCTGCCTTTGGTCTAATCCGTAGCGGGAGGAGGCTGCAGACAGTCAGAAGTGACCTTGGTTATTATCAGTCCACTGGCACAGCTAAAAAGTTCACTGAAAGAAAAAAGAAATCAGGAAAGAGCTTCTCCCTGGCTCAAACCAAAACAGGGTGTCAAGGTTTGACTCAGAATTTAAAAATAAACCAGAGACAACAATGCTGTCGATCCCCTCCCCCTCCCACCCAGGTAGGCAAGGAATTAGGAGAGAGACTTAGCTGGATTGAAAACTAAATTAGACAGCTTTAATTATATGTACAATTATATACAAGTATGTTCAGGGACGTGCAAAAGCCTCTTGCCTCCTCCCACCCCCAGCCACTCTCCTGACACTCTTCTTAGCTGTGAGCAGTCCCGAAAAGTCTCAGCCTGCTGTCTAAGATAACAGCATAGCAGACAGGGCTGTGGGGAGAGCTATGAGGGTTAGGGCTGAGCCTGGGGTCGATGGTGATGGATAGAGTCCTCCCCGAACGCCGGCCATGGATGGAAGAGAAGGGAAGAAGAAGCAGGAAGGATGTTGTCTTCTCTGATCTCTAACCTTCCTCGGAGCTTACGTAGATATATGGAATGGAATACCTTTGGTCAGTTCTGCTGTCTGTCTAGTACAGCTCCCCTCCAGGGGGGTCACAGATACAATTCTCCTGCCCCGGTAGCCTCTGTAGCAGCAGAGCTAAGAAGCGACCTTGGAGCCTCAGCAGTAACATAAACATTCCAGCGTTATCAGTCCACTAGCTGGAACACTCGCTGCTAGTTAAAAGAAAGCTTGCTGAAGGAAAAAAAAAAACAGTAAAAGGAAAATTAGCTTCCTCCTGGCTCAACCCAGGACAATGGGTGAATCTCCACAAGCACGAGTGTGGAAGGCAGTATATACAGTGAATCATTTAACTATTCCTCCTTCTAGCATAGTACCTATTCTTATAACTCATTTTTCTTCTTTGCGTTCTGACAGGGACCTAGTGCAATCGCGTGCCCCTGTTTGGGTTCGCAACCTTCAGACTCGAGTTTGGGAAGGCCCCTGGGACCTTGTCACTTGGGGGCGAGGTTACGCTTGTGTTTCCACAGATACTGGGATTCGCTGGGTACCTGCTTGGTGTGTGTGCCCTGTCCTGGATGCTAACCATCAGCCTGACGCCATGGAACAGTAAAATATATGGGTATCATTGTTACATGCCATGAATGAAACAGAATTTTGTGCTTCAGTGGTCCAAATTGAGTATCCTTTTCATACATGTTTGGTAGGGGTGCCTCTGAATAGCACAGAAAGTGCTCTGATAGTGCTCCAGTGCTCCAGAATGTAATTAGCAGAAAACTTAGCTCCCAGGTAAACTGTAAAACTGCACGAAGCTGCTTTGATTCTTGGGATATGTGTGACCATTGGCTACCTGTTCAGGCACTGGAACCACAAGAATTGGATATTTTGGGAACTTTGTCAGCGGAAGGATGTGTCTGTTTGAGCTATAGACCAGGCCATGATCAATGGGACAGGAATGGCACTGGAGTTCAAAATATTACTCCCGGTATCCCAATATATCAGAGCAGCTCTGCATGGTGTCATTATATAGGCTCATGTACAATAGGGAAACTAAGTATGTTAACCCCCAGCAAGAAAACTATATCAAATCATACCCATCACCTCAGGCAAAAAAAAAAAATAGAGGATTGCAGCGGATAACATTGAATTGTATTGACACAGTGGATTTGTGGAATGCTAGGGAGCGCCATCATTTAGTTTATTTTTTATAGCTGTTAGTTTATTTTTGCTTCAGTTTGCGGCCACAAAAGCTTTGATAGAATTGAATAAATTAGCGTGCTTTGTAACAAAAAGAGCCAATGAGACTTCTGAACTATTGAGTGTCTTAGCAACTGATGTGGATAGTGTTTGCCATGTTATTTTGCAGAATCGCGCTGCTGTTGATTTTCTATTGTTAGCGTATGGACACGGATGTGAAGACTTTGACGGAATGTGTTGTGTGGACTTGAAAGACAACTCAAAGCCAATCCACAGACGCATCCAAGAACTGATGGACACCACCAAGAAGATCACAGAAGATAATGGATTTTTTGGACTGAATAAATGGTTGGGAGGTTGGAACATATCGGGATGGGTTAAGAGCTTGTTGCAAACAGGATTGTCAATATTGTGTGTGAAAAACAAAAAGAGGGAATTGTGGGAGATCAGCTATAGGCCACGGGTGGCCTTGGTCTTGACAAACTACAGCTGTATCCTTGGCGGTTTGAGATAAACAAGTTTGTGGGAAAAGAAGGGCTGGGAGATACGGATGTGTGTTGACATTCTTGTAAGAAAATGTAAGAAACTTGCAGCCTATCATAAAATAAGATAGAACGCGTGAACAGAAGTTGTTAACCAATGGGAAGGAGCCACAAGGCGCGTGAACAGGAGAGAAAAGTATAAGAATACTATGTAACCCTGAATAAAGTGTTGATGCTGATACTGACCATCATGGTGTGTCAGCCGTATCTCCACCACACAGAACTACCAAGGAAAATGGGGTTTCGATACCTATTGGTATTAACAGACACTTTTTCAGGTTGGCCAGAAGCAATCCCATGCAGAACCAACAAAGCTAGAGAAGTAACTAAAATGCTGTTGCATGAAATAATACCACGCTTTGGGGTACCAGCTGTGATATCCTCGGATAGAGGGCCACATTTTTGTGCTAAAGTTGTGTAGGGAACGGACTAGTTCTCCCCACACACAACGGAATGCCTTTCAAGCCAGCGAAGTGCCTCTTGCAGCCAAGGACAGACTGAAACAGCCTTGGCAGAAATACAGATAGCAGACTCCCTCTGAAAGACAGGACACTCGGCCACATACTAAAGGAGAACGTTATCTAAAGGGAGGCGGCCTATGCCAGTGGAGCCGCTGGAACCACTGAGCCACCTGTCGGAGTGCGGCTGTGCATGGGGGGGCCGGTGCTGGACCCACTGAGCCGCATGTTGGTGCTGTGGTTGCACTTGGGGGGGGGCTGGTGCTCGCCCGCGGGGCCATCGTCTTCCCCCCCGCCGCTCGAAGCGGAGCTGGGGACTCGCCACCTCCCTGCTCGCCGCTCGAAGCGGAGTCTGGATCGCTGCCTGCTGCTGCTCGCCGGTGCCAGGGGAGCCTGCCTGCCATGGTGTCTTCTGTGCTGTGCCTGACCGCCGTGACTGCCGTGCCGTGACTCCCACAGCACTCTCCTTAGCTGTGAACGGTCCTGAAAAGTCCCAGACTGCTGCCGGAGATGACGGCAAAGCAGACAGGAGGTGAGGGTAGATTTACGATGTCAGGAGTGCACGAGCATGGGGATTGATGGGGATGGATGGATGGAGTCCTCCCCAGACACCGGCCATGGACGGAAGAGAAGGGAAGAAGAAGCAGGAAGGAAGTTGTCTTCTGTGATCTCTGACCTTCCTCTGAGCTTACAAAGATATATGGAATGTAATATCTCTGGCCAATTTTACTGTCCATCTAGTTACAGATACAGCTCTTCTGCTCTCGGTAGCATCTGTAGCTGCAGATTCACTGGGTATAACAAACTGACCTTGAAGCAACCTTGGGGTCTCAGCAGTAACATAAACATTCCAGTGTTATCAGTCCATTATATGGAACACTTACTGCTAGTTAAAAGAGAGCTTACTGAAGGAAAAAAAAATCAGTAAAAGGAAAATTAGCTTCATCCTGGCTCAAACCAGGACATTCCATCACTTATTCCATACCATATATAATACGCATAGGATCTATATTTTACCAACTCTCAAATTAAGGATTCTCTCCCAGAGTCAGATTACCTTGAGGTACATATTCTACTTCTACCACAGGGACTTTATCCCCGTCTGCAGTATGTAGGCCTGACTGAGCAGGACCAGCCCGATTGATGGATCCCCTGGTATTAACTAACCAGGTGGCCTTTGCCAGATTTTTGTCCCAGTTCTTGAAAGTTCCACCACCCATTGCCTTCAGGGTAGCTTTTAACAGACCATTGTACCTTTCAATTTTCCCTGAGTCTTGCGCATAGTACAGGATATGGTATATCCACTCGATACCATGTTCTTTGGCCCAGTCAGTCACAAGACTATTTCTGAAATGAGTCCCATTCTTTCTGGAGTACCGTGTCTCCACAAGATTTGATTTTCCAGGTCCAGGATAGTATTCCGGGCTGTAGCATGAGGCACAGGATATGTTTCTGTCCTGGGTTGAGCCAGGATGAAGCTAATTTTCCTTTTACTGACTTTTTTTTTTCCTTCAGTAAGCTTTCTTTTAACTAGCAGCAAGTGTTCCAGCTAGTGGACTGATAACACTGGAATGTTTATGTTACTGCTGAGACTCCAAAGTCACTTCTTAGCTCTACTGCTACAGAGGCTACCATGGCAGGAGAATTGTATCTATGACTCCCCGTAGGGGAGCTGGACTAGACAGACAGCAGAATTGACCAAAGTATTCCATTCCATATATCTACGTAAGCTCAGAGGAAGGTAAGAGATCACAGAAGACAATTTCCTTCCTGCTTCTTCTTCCCTTCTCTTCTGTCCATGGCCAGCGTCCACGGAGGACTCCATCCATCCATCCAACCATCTGACCATCACTGTCGACTCCTAGGCTCAGGCACTTCATAACTCTACCCTTAGCCCCTGTCTGCTCTGCCTTATCTCCTGCCTGCAGGCTGAGACATTTTGGGACTGCTCACAGCTAAGGAGAGTGCTGGGGAGCTGCTGGGGGTGGGGAGAGGCAAGAAGCTTTTGAACATTCCTGAACGTACTTGTATATAATTGTACATATAATCAAAGCTGTATAGTTTAGTTTTCAATCCAGCTCAGTCTCTCTCCTAATTCTCTCTCTCCTTCCCTACCTGCGCGGGGCAGGGGGGTGAGGGGATCAAGAGCATTGTTTGTCTCTGGTTTAATTGCCTGGCTATAAATTCTCACTAATTGGGAATGTTTAAAATTCCATCTCTGATGGGAGGAATCCCTCAGATGGCAATGAGCAACACTTCTGCTCAATCTAATGACAGATTGAAAACTGAACAGACACATTCTGCAATGTTTCTGCTGGACCTTTTTCCCACCATGCAATCGTACTTGTGGTATGCAGCTGGGATCATACTGCTCTGTGTTATTGTTTTATGGTGTATCAATATTGATGTTAAATATATGTATTATATATGTATTATATATGTATTATATATACATATATATGTATTATATATGTATTATATATATGAGTATATGTATATATATATGAATTAGTTTATAAGTATATATGTTGTATAGGGAATTGTTCCCTCAGAAACATGCATAAAACGTTATATACGTTGTTCTGGATATGTAGATATGAAATATGTGAGATTGTATATATGCTTGTCTCAAACAGGGAAAGAGGTAAGAGTTTGGTCAAGAGCCTACTAGGGTACAGATGTACATACATATACAGACACAAACATATACCACACAGGAACCAAGTCGCTGTCATAAAAGCCACGGGGTGAGATGTGAGAGACGGACTCTATAATGGCCTTTAATCCAGCGACCATTCCTGGCGATGCGCCCCCCGGCACTCGTGGGGAGAGGACAGAGGTACCAGGCGCATGCGCACAGACTACAGACTACAACTCCCAGGAGGCACGGCGGGGCCGGAACCGGGAAAGGGAGGAGCAAGAAGGCGCGCGCTCTGTGAACTCACACGGATCCAGCCGCCGCGGCGAGGGTACCGCTGCGGGGGGCTGCCGTGCCGTTGCGGCGCTGCTCCCTGTGGTTGTTGGCGTGTGGACGTACCGAGCGGACCGTTTGCCTGGAGTCTCAGGGGACAGGACGTGGATCCCGACCAGGGATTGGCTTCAGCCGTATCCCCCGGTGGTGAGAATTGCGGACATCTTACTAACATTCCTTCAAACATTCCTACATAATATTCACGCATACCAGACACTCACTTCTCTTTTCCAATATTCTTCTATTTCCCAAAGGCTCTCTCCAGGCTTTCCCTCTTATCCCTGTCCGGGAACGGGAACAGGGGGGAAGGGGAGGTTCTCTCTTGTTTTCTGTGTGTGTTGTTATTGGTATATAGATGTATAGTTGTATAGCTGTTGGTATATGGATATATAGGTGTGGATATATATAGAGATAGACCCTGTGTGATCGTTGATATCAGACTTGCCAAACCCTCAGTGCCTTTAATAAATCTATTGATTCTTAAGCGTTGTTTGTGGGTGTGACGGGGAGTGGTCTTCAGCTCTCGATCCCCTGAGGTGGGGGTGTGAGTCGCGGCTTTACCTATCTCGGTCCGCGACATTAAATGACGTCAAAGTCCCTCAGAATAAAAAGGAATTGCAGGAGGTGCTAGGCACCATCCAATTTTGGAGAAAGCATGTACCCGACCTGTCTATAATAGCCCGTCCATTATATGATCTTTTGAAAAAACACAAGCACTGGGAATGGACAGAAATGCAAGAATAAGCCCTAAAATTAGTATTATTTGAAATTCAGACATATCAGTCACTAGGACTGATCCACCCAACGGACCCTATTGTCATTGAGTGGGGATTTGCCATAAGTGGATTGTCTTATCAGATATGGTAGAGGGGCCCTGACAGGGGGACACGCCCTATTGGCTTCTTTTCCCAATCATTTAAAGATTCTGAAAAGAGATATTCTGTATGGGAGAAAGGCTTAATGACAGTGACCACAGCCTTGAAAGAGGCCGAAAAGATGATTAAAAGACAAAAGGTAATTCTAAGAGGTCCATTTAAGGTAATCAATCAGGTCACCTCTGGTCAAGCTCCTCCCGAGTGGGTCACCCAGAAGAACACAGTTCAGAAGTGGTATTCTCAAATTGAATATTATAAAAACCTATTCAACATAACAGAAGGTCCTGTGTTGAGGCGGCGTATGGACTTCACACAACTCTATAAGAGTTATAACTGAAGACCTTTATTATTAAAAATGGCGGCAATTTATACACCTCTGACTCCAGATGGTCCACCCCAGTACAAACCCCATTGGTTACATACATTCACAGTTCATATATGATTGGCTATGTGTCTTGTCACTCGCTGTCTGTGTCACGATGACCCAGGGCTTTTGCTTCCCAGCCGGTACCTCTCAATTCTTGCTACAACATTCTTTTCTCACTACTTCATGAGATAACAACCGTGGGATACCTACTTGTAGGACACCTGCTGTTTACTGGTCCCGTGGGGCAACAGCCTGTGGGATACCAGTCTGTGAGACACCAGCTTGTTTATTGATCCCACGGTTTGCTTCAGGACGCCTGACAATTTGGTCAGCAGCACCTGCAACACTGTTGTTTTCTTTTAATTCAGGCATATTAATTTTCTATAAATCCCATACTAATTTTCCGTGAATCCCCACAGTCCTGAAAATATTCTAACAATACAAGACAAAATTAAAGATAATGATGACATCACCACAATGGTTAAGAATCCTTCTCCTATCAGGGAAGCCCCTGAGTATACCACAAACCTGAGGAAAGCGTAGTTTACTGATGCTTCCTCAAGAAGGGAAGGCAAAACCTGGAAATTACGCTCCGCTGCCTTAAATGTTACCACTAATGAACAAATAATCAATGAGGGAGAGGGAAGTGCCCAAGTAGGAGAATTGGATGCTGATACAATGTAATCCTGAAAGAGAAGGATACAAAGGAGCCTGTGTATATTTACACAGATTCATATGCAGTGTATAAAGGGTGCACTGAATGGATCACTTTCTGGCAAGAAAACGATTGGCAAATTAACAGTGTACCCATATGGCACTTGGAAAAATGGAAGTTAATATTGGAAATAGCTAAAAACAATCCTAACTTCCATGTCGGCTGGGTACCTTCTCACCAGTCCAACATGAAAAATGAGACCGCAAAATGGAATAATGAAGTAGACAAATTGGCCTGAATAAATTGGATTGAAATCAGAGAGGCCCTAACACAAGGTGAAACCGCTGAGTGGGGAAAGCTTCTTGAGTGGTTACATTGTAAACGTGGGCACTCTGGCAATTATGATTTATATAAGGAAGCACAAGCCAGAGTTTGGCCTGTAACTCAAGATATGCGTAAAACTGTAATTTCCTTGTGTGATCAGTATAAAATAAGACTTGGACATCACCCTATGAAAGATCAATTGCATCTTAGAGACTCCAAAAAACTATGGGATGCATGGCAGATTGATTATATAGGCCCTTTTAGAAAATCTGGGGGAAAGCAATATATAATTGTAGCAGTAGAAATAATCTCTGGATTGACACGTTCTGAGGCATACGCAAAAGCAACAGGGGAAAATACTATACGTTTTCTAGAAAAGATCTTTGGTACACTGCCCAAACCTAACACCATCCAATCAGACAATGGTTCACATTTTACCTCTCACTCTGTTCATTCGTGGGCAGAACGAGATGGAATTAAATGGATCTTGCACACCCCTTACTATCCACAAGCAAATGGAATAGTTGAAAGGACTAATGGCTTGCTAAAAGGTGTCTTAAAGCCAAACTGTCCCAGGTGGGATGAGAGGCTTAGCTATACTTTAACGGTAGTAAATAACAGATGGGGAGTCAATGGCTGCCCCAGACTTTCTGCATTCTACCCAAAGCCACCTTTGAGCAATCCCTTACCAAGGAATCATGGGGTGAAAAGGGACTGTTGTCAAAATCCAAACAGAAAACAGAAACAAACCTATACCATGGGGGAAACTGTGCTGGTAAATTTGCCAAACATTGGAAAAATTCAATTGGTTTTAGATACTTTGCTGAATCAAAATACATGGAAGGCTGTGGATTTAGAGGGGAAACTTTATACAATCAGTACAAATTGGATTATGTGTGTTGTGTAAGGTAATTAATTATTGTAGAGCCCAAATGTTCCTTTTTCTTGCCATGTTCTGTTCTGTTGTCTCCTTGGAAAGTGATATGTCATCTTTAATATGTGATACAATGCTTATAGCTCAGGATTTTCAGATTTGACATTGGCAAAAGCTATTACATTACTGGACTGTGAGCTACCACAGGAGGCCTGATCACCCTTCTGACGGAGGTTGCTGAAGGTGTCAAAGAGACTGATCACCTCGGAGACACAGGATGCAGCCTTCTTACATCATTGCTCACTTCTTTTCCCTAGTTCTTGTGATAATGACATTGCTACAATGTCTACTGGAAATTCTCAAGACCAGGTTAATTCATCCACTCTGGAATAAAATCACTTTATATTTGATGAAAATAAAAGGTAATCATCACCATTTACTCACAATTCCCAGAACAACTGGTAACAAGCTATTAGGCTTCCTGTCAATGTTAACTAAATATAACACATACAAGACAATAAAACAGCTACCAAGGGATTATCCTGCTGCCCTTTGACTATGGTGGCTTTGTATGGAGACAAAAAAATGCTGCATATAGATAATAGGACATTGCTTGTAAATATTCCCACATATTTGTAGTTTTCTTTTTTTTAATCTTATGAAATATACTGTAGATGTTTTCCTAGAGGTATGAAAGTTAAATGTATATATTATGGTAGAAATAATGATGTCAAGTGTTAACTGCTGTAAGCTTTTACATGTTATTTTGCAAAATTATCATATACCAAGTGTTTGATATAATTTTTCTTTAAGGCCAAGAGAGCCAGAGTTAAAAGGTGGTAGGGGAATGTATCATTCTCGACTGTGGTAATCACTAAGTGTTATAGTTACTGTTACAAGTTGTAGTCTATTTTTATAGTTCTTTAATTTGAAAGGTTATAAGATTGTTATGATGTATATAGTTCAATAGTTTCATGCAAGCCACGGGGTGAAGTGTAAGGGTTGTGCCCCTTGCCACAGAAAATATACCTCCCATAAAACTATTTCACCATATAAGGGAGACTAAAGGGATGCCGCTCCTTCACGGTTGGTACCTGTGGCACCAGGAACCAGGCTTCTTGGGGAGGGGGGGCCTGCTTCCCTGTGGGTGGTCTGTTCTGGGACTCAAGATTGGCTGGGACAGGGCTGGCATGCAGATGGGCAATGCATTGCAGCACCTGAGACTGTGCGCTGGGTCACCCTAACCTAGATGGAATTCCCCGGACAGTAGGGGGGGGCTTCTGCCTCTGTTGAGTGAGAGTGGAGATCACTGGTAGCCTAAGGGCATGCCACTCTGCTGCTGGATCCTCGTGAAACCCGAGGGAGCTGAGGGCTGAAATCCTACTCCTCTTTTAAGAGCAGAGAGCTGAGATCCTTGCCTGCTCCCAAAGAACAGAGGAGGAGACCCAAGCCAACCAGAGCCGCACCAGAGCCGACAGGAGCTGAGCAGAGCCAAGAGGAGCTGAGCCCGAGCCGGGAAAAGCTGAACTGCCGAGCTGCTGCCGGAGTCGAGCCCGAGCCGGGAGGAGCCATCCCCGAGCTGAACAGCTGCTGCCGCCCGAGCGCTGCCACGTGCCACCGCCTGAGCGCTAGCTGAGCGCTGCCACCGCCCTAGTGCTGCCACTGCCCGAGCGCTGCCACTGCCGCCCGAGCGTCGAGCGCTGCAACACGCCGCGGCCAGAGCCACGAGCGCTGCCACGTCACTGCCACCCATGTGGTGCGAGTCTGCTGCCCTCCAGCCCATCTGCCTGCTAAACGCCGATCCCCAGCCGCTGGAGTTCGCCCAGGAGCCGCCGCTGCTGTTACATTCCACGAACTGGGAATGTAAGAACCCCATCCGCAAATCCTTCCTGTTTTCCTATATGGTTCTCTCCCTGGGGGATAGTGGGTGGCTGTGAGAGACGGACTCCTTGATGGCCTTTAAGCCAGTGACGTTTGCTGGCCCTTCCTAGTGATGTGCTCCCCGGCACTGGTGAGTACCAGGTGCATGCGCACAAGACCACAAACTACAGCTCCCAGGAGGCACAGCGGGGCCGGAGCCGGAAGCGGAGCCGGAAGTGGAGCCGGCAGGCGCGGTCTCTGAACAGACACAGCTACTACGTGTGCATCGCTGTGGAGGCTGCCGTGGAGCCAGAGGCGCCTTTTCCTGTGGTTGTTGGCGTGTGGACGTACCGAACGGACTGCCTGCCTGAAGTCGCTGGAGAAGGATCCCGACTAGGGATCGGCTTTGGCCGTACCCCGGTGGTGAGACTTGCGAACTTGACTACACTCTGACATTTCCTATTAACACTTACAGACATTCATACACTCATACATACCGATTACATCTTCCTATTGCTATTAATCTTCCTAAAGGCTCTCTCCAAGTTCTCCCCTCCTATCCCTGTCCGGGACTGAGAATGGGGGGGGGGTGTGGAGGGGTAGAATCATTCCTATCGTGTCTGTCTTGTTTTGTTTGTTTGTTTATTCCAATATATATATATGTGTATTGTTATTGTTCTGTAGAAATAACCTTGTCTAGACCGTGGTGCCTTTAATAAACCCACTGATTCTTGAGTATTGTGGTGAGTGTGACAGGGAGTGGTCCTCAGCCCTCGATTCCTTTGTGAAAGGCAGTGGGTCGCGGCTTTCCCTATCTCGGTTCGCGACATTTTGGCGTAGTCGGCAGGATATACAAGGGTCTGTTGTAGCCCTGAACGCGCTCACTCCGACATAGAACATGGAGGGCGAAGGCAGGGACCTTTCGATTGACCTCGAGGGGGCGGCTGGCGTTGTGCCGGAAAGCACTGAGGGGGGCACAGTGAGTTCATCGGATTCCAGAGGTCCGGGAAGTCCTCTGGACTCCGTGCTCCTGTCATGCACACCTCCTCATTCATCGCATGCTGGAGGTTTGGCAGGAGCAGATGTGCCACCACAGGCTGTAGACGATGCACGGATGCAGGATCTGGAGCAGGAGTACAAGGTGTTGAGGCAGGACGTTGCGGACTTATGGAAGGAGCATGTCGAGTTGACGGTACATAGGGAGTTGGAGCTGTTAAAGCAGCAAGTTGAGGAGTTGGAGCTGTTAAAGCAGCAAGTTGAGGAGCTGGAGCTGTTAAAGCACCAGGTTGAGGAGTTTGAGCTCTTAAAGCAGCAAGTTGAGGAGTGGAAGCTGTTAAGGCAGGAGATTGAGGAGTTGAAGCCGTTAAAGCAGCAGGTTAAGGAGTGGAAGCTGTTAAGGCAGGAGGTTGAGGAGATGAAGCTGTTAAGGCAGGAGGTTGAGGAATGGCGACAGAAGCAGCCAAAAAAGAAAGAGTTAGGGGCAAGATGACAGGAGGAGCAGAACGATGAATATGATAAGTTGCTACAGGAGCATACGCAGTATAAGCAGGAGTCTGAAAGAAAATATAGGGAGTTAAAGAAAGATCATACTGACATGCAGACAATATATGAAAAGAAGTTGCATGATATGCAGAAGGAGCATACAAAGGTATTGGATGACATGGAGAGGGATGCTAGGTCAAAAAACCGAGACATCACAAGATTGCAGACAGAGATTATGACCTTACAGGAAAATATTGAACGGCTCAAACAGGGGTCATGTCCTACACCCCCTGATCCTCCTCGGGGGGAGGAGGACGCCGGTGCTTTGGAGCAGGCAATCAGCCAGGTCTTACAGAGGACTGATATGACTACCAGTGAAAAGGGAACAATGATTATGGCGTTATGTGCCGCTCAGCAGGAGCGGATCTCTAAAGATCCGTCCTCCCACACTGATGAGGTGCAAAAGGTGAGGAAAGTACAGCGGGCCCCGACATTTGACCTTGGGGCTCAGTATGCAGAAGAGGCAGAGGAGGAACAGGAAGAAAAGAAAACACTCTGGCCCGTTAGAGTAACCACTTATACCCAGAAAGGAGGGGCTACACAAGGAGATACAGAAATCAAAGAAAAGCCCTATTCATCCATAGAAATGGGAAAACTTAGAGAGAAATATAGCAGACTAGAAACAGAAACAGAAGCTGAATATGTCATGAGAGTGTCCCTCACAGGTGGAGACGATATTATATTAACTGAACGAGAGGCCGATGGCTATTGGGGACCTGGGATTGTCTTACAAACTGGAGATGCAACACACCCATGGTCCCTAACCCAGCGTGCAGCCTGGAGTGTAAGTGATACTGACCCGGTTGATAGAGGGGAACCGAGTGCACTACAAGGTGTCGCGGACCGAGATAGGTAAAGCCACGAGATAGGTAAAGCTCCTCCCTTTCTTTCCCGGTTCCGGCCCCGCCGTGCCTCCTGGGAGTTGTAGTCTGTAGTCTGTGCGCATGCGCCTGGTACCTCTGTCCTCTCCCCACGAGTGCCGGGGGGGCAAATCGCCAGGAATGGTCAGTGAACGTCGCTGGATTAAAGGCCATTATAGAGTCCGTCTCTCGCACAAGGGAATCCCAATAATATTATGGAAAATGTTCGTAGGGCTGCTGTGCTCCAGATGATCCATGATGGTGAACTGGAAGCAGAGCATGCAAGTCCTATGACCCTTAACATAAAAGCAAAAAGGATGAATGTGTTGATAAGGGGACTTTCTGGGGCGCTCCAAACAAAAGCCATGCAGTTTCAAGAGGAGGTTGCATGTGGACGGGTACAGATGACATGGGGTGACTTAGCCCGGACTTTGATGACTTGTGCTAAGAACTGTCAGGTATATCAGGGCCCTACTAGGCCCTCTGCCCCTGCACCTAAAAAAGCTGTTCGGCTGTCATATGCTGAAGTTGCTGCCAAGCCACCCCGAGACCCCCCTTCTCCTAGGCAAGACAGATCACGGGGTGACTGGAATGTGGTAAACAGAGATAGACAGAAGAAATCACAGCAGAGGTCACCCAGGAGACAGATCTGTGATACACAGCATTCCTCAACACAAGATAACAAGGGGCCTTATGCTAGGCTTAAGGAGGAAGGCAGGCGGGCAGGAATGCCAGCATCGCTCCTAGCCAGGACTCGTCCTTATGAGGAGCTAAAGGAACTGGTTGAGTTCTTCCGTGAAGTGCTGGGACGAACCCGAGCCAGATCACAAACTGGGGCCCGAGGCCGGTCACAGTCTAGAACTCGGGCTCAAGCACAGGGAAGGTCCAGTAGTTTGGGAAACTAGAATTCCCTCCTCCTGCTACTACTAGTAAGTCAAAAAGGCGACGGAGGAGGGGTAAAACACAAAGTCCTAGCACAGAATGTCAACATGGCTCCCACATAAATCAGGAATCCAGAAACCCCTTAATCCAAAAATGTCCTAGTCCCCCAAATGACTGGCAAAACATATTGAGACTTGTGTACAATAAGGATGGAGATCTGGTGCTCACTTGTGCTGTTGGTCCAAAACGTTATCCTGTTACTTTTGTTGTAGACACAGGGGCCCAGATGTCCACGCCGAAAGCCGAGGAGGCAAGATACTGTGGCATTACCACATCTGCAAAATCGGTTTGTGTGAGTGGAGCATTCGGTAATTCTATTTTACAGAAAACAGCCATGGTCACCATGCATCTTCCAGGAGATGAGAAACCGATCCGAACCAAAATGATTGTAGGTGATGTTCCTAACTTGTTAGGTTTGGATGTTTTGGCAGGTCGGGCCTGGAGAGATGAGCGAGGTCGCTACTGGACATTTGGCACACCAACACTGGAAGTAAAGTTGTTACAACGTGCCCCACGTCTGCCACAGAGCAAAACAACAAGAGTAAAACAATATTCTATCCCAGTTGCTGCCAAGGATGGTATCAGAGAGGTAATAGCTGATTTAAAACAGAAAGGTATAATAGTGCCATGCCATTCACCATACAATGCCCCAGTCTGGCCTGTGAAGAAACCAGATGGTAAATGGAGACTGACTTTAGATTACATGAAATTGAATGCCAATACAGAAGGCCTCACTGCAGCCGTACCAAACATAGCTGAACTGGTGCTAGAAATCCAGGAAGCAGCACATCCTGTGCTGGCAGCACTGGATATTAAGGACATGTTTTTCCAGGTCCCTATTGATATTGAGGACCAAAAGTATTTTGCCTTTACGTAGGATGGGATCCAATACACGTTCACAAGGTTGCCACAGGGATATAAACACTCACCCACACTGGCCCATCATGCACTTGCGTGTGAACTGGAAAACATTCCAGAAATCAAAAACAATTCCAAAGTGAAAGTTTATCAGTACATAGATGACTGTCGCGGACCGAGATAAGTAAAGCCGCGACCCACACCCCCACCTCGGGGAAACCGAGGGCTGAAGACCACTCCCCGTCACACTCACAAATAACGCTTAGGAATCAATAGATTTATTAAGTATCACCTAACACACACAAGGTCTACCTCTATATCTATATGCACACTTATATATCCATATACCAACAGCTGTACAACACTACATCTATATGCCAATAACAACACACACAGAAAACAAGAGAGAACCCCTCCCCTTCCCCCCTATCCCCGTTCCTGGACAGGTATAAGAGGGAAAGCCTGGAGAGAGCCTTTGGGAAATAGAAGAATATTGGAAAACAGAAGTGAGTGTCTGGTATGTGTGAATATTATGTAGGAATGTTCGTAGGAATGTTAGTAAGATGTTCGCAATTCTCACCACCAGGGGGTACAGCCGAAGCCAATCCCTGGTCGGGATCCACGTCCTGTCCCCTGAGACTCCAGGCAAACGGTCCGCTCGGTACGTCCACACGCCAACAACCACAGGGAGCAGCGCCGCAACGGCACGGCAGCCTCCGCAGCGGTACGCTCACCGCGGCGGCTGGATCCGTCCGTGTTCACAGAGCGCGTGTGCTTCTTGCTCCTCCCTTCTTTTTCCAGTTCCGGCCCTGCCGTGCCTCCTGGGAGTTGTAGTCTGTAGTCTGTGCGCATGCGCCTGGTACCTCTGTCCTCTGCCCACGAGTGCCGGGGGGGCGCATCGCCAGTCAGTGAATGTCGCTGGATTAAAGGCCATTATAGAGTCCGTCTCTCACATCTCACCCTGTGGCTTTTATGACAGCGACTTGGTTCCTGTGTGGTGTATGTTTGTATCTGTATATGTATGTATGTACATCTGTACCCTAGTAGGCTCTTGTCCAAACTCTTACCTCTTTCCCTGTTTGAGACAAACATATATACAATCTCACATATTTCATATCTACACATCTAAAACAACGTATATAACATTTTATGCATGTTTCTGAGGGAAGAATTCCCTATACAACATATATACTTATAAACTCATACATATATATAATACATAAGAAAAACATAAATAGAAAACCCATAATGAATATATTGGTGCACCATTAGTATCTTATTTACAGACCAAAACCCAAAGGGGAAATAGGTATAGGAGACATGATGCTGTGTAGTAGGAGGCGTTGTGCAAACCATGGCGTGATCAAGTCCATAGTATGCAATAGGTACCTCCCCCCTCAAAACCAGTGTCGGGCTGATCAGACCCTATTCTGGCTTGGGATGTCTCCGGTTCTTTGGGTTGTTGGTTTAGCATATACACATTGCTATATACACAAGTATACAGATACACAGTTACAACCTATCTCTACAATCTGTCTTGCTTCATTCAACATGAAGTATCCAATTTGTACTGATTTTAAGTTGTTTGTTATTCATGTCAGATGCAACCCAGGTGTTTGAATTCACAGGCGTTTGCAGGGTCATTTTGACTTTCCCAATATTTGGCAGGTGAACCAGCACAGTCTGTCCTGGGTGTAGGGAAATTTTTTTCTTGTTGCAAGGCTTTCTTTGTTTCTCCTTTTCTTGAGTGGGTGATGTAGGAAAGAAAGCAGTTAGACGAGGACACCCGTTCACCCCCCATCTGTTATTTATGGTGGTGACTGCATATCGCAACCTTTCATCCCATTTGGAGTCCTGTGGGCGGATAAGGCTTTTGATTAACCCATTAGTACGTTCCACTATCCCATTTGCTTGGGGATAGTATGGCATATGAAATGTCCATTGGATGCCTTCACTTCTCGCCCACTGTTGTACCAGATGTGAAGTGAAGTGAGTGCCATTATCAGACTGAATATGTGTAGGTTTAGGTAATACCCCAAATACCCTTTCCAGGAAGCGAACTGTATTTTCACCATTTGCTTTAGAAACAGCTTCAGCACAAGTTAGACCTGATACCACTTCTACCATCACAATGATATACTGTTTGTTACCTGATTTGCGGAAAGGACCTATGTAGTCCACTTGCCAAGTAGACCACAAGGACTTTCCCTCTCGAATATGCAGAGTGTCAGTTGTCAGGGGATGCTTCCCCAACCGAATCTTACACAGATCACATTCAGAAATGATTGTTTTACACTGTTCACGGGTAACAGGCCATCCCCTGGTTTGTGCCTCCTTATACAAATCAAAGATCCCTGAGTGACCCCTTTTACAATGAAGCCATTCAAGCAAGCGCTCCCACTCCTGATTTTCTTCTGCTGTTCTGATTTCCACTACATTGATTTTGGCCAGTTCATCAACATAGTTGTTCCACCTGCTGGCATCATTTTTCAGACTGGTCTGGTGAGCAGGAATCCACCCTACATGAAAGTTAGGATTTTTCTTGGCAATTTTTAGGATCTGTTGCCATTTTTCTTTCTGCCACACTGGCACCCTGTTAATCTCCCAATTGTTCTGTTCCCAGAAAGTTATCCATTCCACACAGCCCTTGAAGACCGAAAAGGAATCTGTGTAGATGTACACAGCGTCCTTGGCGGCCTTTTCCTGTACAAACACATTGAGAACAGCATCCAGCTCCCCCACTTGTGCACTGCCCTTATCATGATTTATTATGCGTTCAGCCGTGGAAGGTTTGACTGCAGCAGATTTGAAGAACCAGGTTTTACCCTCTCTTCTGGCTGACGCGTCGGTGAACCAGGCATTAATCATTTCACTTTTGTATTCGGGGGCCTCCTTAATAGGACTGGGAGTTTTCATTGTTAACTCTTTTTCCTTCATGGATTCAATATGTTCCTGGATTTTTAGCTGTTTGTCCGGGCCTTCCTCTAGCTTGAAAAGACCAGAGTAGCATTCAATCTGGCTATACCATTTCCTGATTGTCCCCTTTTGGGATATACCCTCTGGAGGGGCTTTCCCAGACACCACATGATTAACTACTTTGAAAGGACCCTGTAGTATCACCTTTTGTTTTTTAACAATTTTACTGACCTCTGTTAGTGCTGTGCACACTGTTAGCAATCCCTTCTCCAGAGTGGAGTATCGTTTTTCTGAGTCCTTAAGAGATTGTGAATAGAAGCCAATGGGTCATGTACTCCCACTAGGTCCCTTTTGCCAAAAGTGATATGATAAGGCACTAGCTGAGAATCCCCATTCTATTGTTATTGGATCCTCTGGGTGAAGAGGTCCCAGAGTCTGGAAGGTCTGTGCTTCCAGTATTAGCAGTTCAAGGGCCTCATCATGAAATTTGTTCCATTCCCAGTGATGATTCTTTTTCAAGAGATCATAAAGAGGCCGTGCTATAACAGAGAAATCAGGGATATGTTTTCTCCAATACTGAAGGGTTCCCAGCAATTGTTGCAATTCTTTTTTATTAGCTGGTACCTTCATCTGAGTCAATTGGGACACAGTATCGGACGGAATATTCCAGGTTCCCCCTTTCCACCTTATTCCCAGGAATGTTACCTCTTGGGATGGTGGTTGCCTTTTCCCTTCAGGGATTTCTAGCTGAATATCAGTCAGATGCTTAATTATAGCATCATACACGACTTTCACTTCTCCCTCACTCTGACCCCCTATCAGTATGTCATCTATGTATTGATAAACTTTCACTTTGGAATTGTTTTTGATTTCTGGAACGTTTTCCAGTTCACACGCAAGTGCGTGATGGACCAGCGTGGGTGAGTGTTTATATCCCTGTGGCAACCTCGTGAAAGTGTATTGGACTCCATCCCAAGTGAAGGCAAAATACTTTTGGTCCTCAGTATCAATAGGGACCTGGAAAAACATGTCCTTAATATCCAGTGCTGCCAGCACAGGATGTGCTGCTTCCTGGATTTCTAGCACCAGTTCAGCTATGTTTGGTACGGCTGCAGTGAGGCCTTCTGTATTGGCATTCAATTTCCTGTAGTCTAAAGTCAGTCTCCATCTCCCATCTGGTTTCCTCACAGGCCAGACTGGGGCATTGTATGGTGAATGGCATGGCACTATCATACCTTTTTGTTTTAAATCAGCTATTACCTCCCTGATGCCATCCTTGGCAGCAACTGGAATAGAATATTGCTTTACTTTTGTTGTTTTGCTCTGTGGCAGACGTGGGGCACGTTGTAACAACTTTACTTGCAGTGTTGGTGTGCCAAATGTCCAGTAGCGGCCTCGCTCATCTCTCCAGGCACGACCTGCCAAAATATCCAAACCTAACAAGTTAGGAACATCACTTACAATCATTTTAGTTCGGATCGGTTTGTCATCTCCTGGAAGATGCATGGTGACCATAGCTGTTTTCTGTAAAGTAGAATTGCCAAATGCTCCACTCACACACACCGATTTTGCAGAGGTGGTAATACCACAGTACCTTGCCTCCTCAGCATTCAATGTGGACATCTGGGCCCCTGTGTCTACAACAAAAGTAACAGGATAACGTTTTGGACCAACAGCACAAGTGAGTACCAGATCTCCATCCTTATTATACACAAGTCTTAATATGTTTTGCCAATCATGTGGGGGACTAGAATATTCCTGAATTATGGGGTTCCTGGATTCCTGATTTATGTGGAAGTCATGTTGGCATTCTGTGCTAGGACTCTGTGTTTTACCCCTCCTCCGTCACCTTTTTGACTTACTAGTAGTAGCAGGAGGAGGGAATTCTAGTTTCCCGAACTACTGGACCTTCCCTGTGCTTTATCCCGAGCTCTAGACTGTGACCGGCCTCGGGCCCCAGTTTGTGATCGTGATCTGCCTCGGGTTTGTTCCCTTGTTCGGAAAGCATCAATCAGTTCCTTTAGGTCCTCATAGGGACAGGTTTTGGCTAGGAGTGAAGCTGGCACTCCCAATTGCCTGCCTTCCTCCTTAAGCCTAGCATAAGGCCCCTTGTTATCTTGTGTTGAGGAATGCTGTGTATCAAAGGCCTGTCTCCTGGGTGACTTCTGCTGTATTTTCTTCTGTCTATCCCTGTTTACCACATTCCAGTCACCCCGAGACCCCCCCTCTCCCAGACAGGGGAGGTCACGGGGTGACTTAGCAGCAACCTCAGCATAAGACAGTCGAGCAGCCCTTTTGGGCGTAGAAGAGGAGGACTTAGAGTCCTCACATATCTTAGCGCAATCAATCAGGTTCTGGGCCAGGTCACCCCACGTGATCTGTAATCGTCCGGCTGCAATCTCCTCTCGACATTGCATGGCTTTCACCTGGAGCCCCCCAGAAAGCCCCTTAATCAACACAATCATTCTCCTCTCTTTTACCTGAAGGGACATGGGGCTTGCATGCTCTACTACCAACTCACGATCATAGATCATTTGGAGTGCAGCAGCCCTTTGAACGTTTTCCATGATGTCACAGGGGCTCCCTTTTAGGGAAGTCGGTTCTCCTCGCTCCACCGCCTCAGTTTTACCTACGTTCCAGGCTGCACGCTGCGTTAGGGACCATGGGTGATTTGTATTTCCGGTTAGTAACACCATTCCAGGTCCCCAAAAACCACGAGCCTCCTGTTCAGTCAACATGATATCGTCCCCTCCTGTGAGTGATACTCTCATGACATAATCAGCTTCTGTTTCGGAAGCCAGTCTACTATATTTTTCTCTGAGTTTACCCAGGTCAATAGGTGAATAGGGCTTTTCCTTTATCTCTGTATCTCTTTGTGCAGCCCCGGCTCTCTGGGTATAGGTAGTTAGCCTAACAGGCCGGAGCACCTTTTTTTCTTCCTGCTCTTCCTCCTCCCCCTCTCCGTACCGTATCCCTGAGCCATACGCACTAGTGTCCAGAAACCCCTGCACGTTTCTCCCTCTTTGGCTTTCCCTTTCTTCCCCTCCTTTGTGGGGCTCGTGAAAAGCGCCAATCAGTGCTAGCCTTTCTTGTAACATCCGGTCGATTTCCTGTTTTAAGAGGTCATCGACAACCTTCTTTTCCTGAGGGGGAGCAGGGGGTGGAGGAAGAGGAAGAGGTCCCTGTTGGAGCTGCTGCAATGTTATGTTCTCTTGCTGCAATTTCGAGATGTCTCGGTTCTTTGCCCTGACATCCCTCTCCATGCTCTCCAATGCCTTTAACGTCTTTGCAAGTTCCCTCTGCAGGTCAAGCAGCTTCCCTTCGTATTCTGCTCGCATATCAGTATGATCTTTTTTTAACTCCCTGTATTTCCTTTCACGCTCCTTCAGTTCTCCCTGTAGCTGTGTAATCTCTTGTAACCACTTCTCGTCTCCCTCGTTCTGCTCCTTCTTTCGTCTCGCCCCTGTATCTTTCTTCCTCAACTGCATTTCCTGCTGTAGTGTCTCAAACTCCTGCCTCAGGGTCTTTAGCTCCTGCCTCAGGGGCATCATCATATCCAACATCAGCCGTTCAAAGTCACGGGAAAGGGGGTGTCGCGAACCGAGATAGGGAAAGCCGCGACCCACTGCCTTTCACAAAGGAATCGAGGGCTATCACTCCCTGTTGCACTCACACACAACGCTCAAGAATCAGTGGGTTTATTAAAGGCACCACGGTCTAGACAAGGTTATTTCTACAGAACAATAGCGATACACATATATATAGGAATAAACAAACAAACAATACAAACAAACACGATAGGAATGATTCTACCCCCTCCACCCCCCCCCCGTTCTCAGTCCCGGACAGGGATAGGAGGGGAGAAGTTGGAGAGAGCCTTTAGGAAGATTAGTAGCAATAGGAAGATGTATGTATGAGTGTAAGAATGTCTGTAAGTGTTAATAGGAAATGTCAGGGTGTAGTCACGTTCGCAAGTCTCACCACCGGGGTACGGCCAAAGCCGATCCCTAGTCGGGATCCTTCTCCAACGACTTCAGGCAGGCAGTCCGTTCGGTACGTCCACACGCCAACAACCACAGGAAAAGGCGCCTCTGGCTCCACGGCAGCCCCCACAGCGATGCACACGCGGCGGCGGGCACCTCCGTAGCAGCTGTGTCTGTTCAGAGACCGCGCCTGCCGGCTCCGCTTCCGGCTCCGGCCCCCGCTGTGCCTCCTGGGAGTTGTAGTTTGTGGTCTTGTGCGCATGCACCTGGTACTCACCAGTGCCGGGGAGCACGTCACTAGGAAGGGCCAGCAAACGTCGCTGGCTTAAAGGCCATCAAGGAGTCCGTCTCTCACAGGGGGTATGTTCCGGGTGGCTGTGCCAAAATCTCAGCATACGAGGGGCGAGACAAGTCCACCGATAGCTCGGGGTAGATCGGACTGCTAGGAACACTAGCGCCCGTTAGAGTCACCGCCCCCCCTGCAGGGCTGCCAGCGCCAGACGCCTCCTCCGCAGAAGCGTTGATATCAATTAGCGCTTCGCTTGTTTTGTCCTCCATTCTCACTATCACCGCGTCTGTGTGCAGGGGCTACAACAGACCCTCGAATCCTGCCGACTACGCCAATAAGTTTTAAAGCCATTCCTGAAACCAATGGAGTGCACAACTGGAAATAAGAAATTAACTCATTAATTTCCCTATATGCCAGAATGTCCCCTGCCATTATTAGGATGTGATTTGTTGTCCAAATTGAATGCTGAAGTAAACTTTTTTGAGAATTCTGTGCAGTTACATATTCCACAGAAGTTGGCATGGAAGGCAAAGATTTGCCTGCTAACAGAGCCACCTGAACACTGCATTCCAGAAACATTGATAGATGCAGTGATTCCTCTGGTCTAGGATTTGGAAGAACCTGTTTTGGATTTGAAGGATGCTTTCTTTGGCATCCCTGTGGACGAGGCAAGCCAGACCATTTTCGCATTTGAATGGGAAAACCTGACAACAGGGAGGAAAGCACAGCTATGTTGGACTGTGCTTCCACAAAGATTCAAGAACAGCCCTACCCTGTTTGGTAATGTACTAGCAAAGGAACTGGAACTGTAGCAAGGTAACAATCAACACATCACACTGTTGCAGTACATTGATGACATATTGATTGGTGCCAATTACAGAAGAGGAACCTTTACAACATGACTGACTATTAACAAACAGGTCTATGCCAGTGGACCTGATTTAAAAGATGAACCACTGAGTAATGCAGATATGGACTTATTCACAGATGATGCTTACAACAGAATTAAATATAAAACCACCCCAGTATACAAATGTCCTGGTTTGAGTGAAGATGAAGCAAATTTTCCTTTTACTGATTACTCCATCATCAAGCGCTCCCAAGGCAGCCGCCGAAGCTCCAGCTGCCACCACTTGCAGCCTCTTGCAGCTGCTTGCCGCTGCCCGGTGCCACCGCTGCTTACAGCTGCCGCTCGCCACTGCTGCAGCTCCAGCCGCCGCCGCAATCCCAAAGCCGCAGCAGCTGCCACTGTCACAGTGGCCGCCAAGCCCGTCAGCGCTTCTGAGCTGGAAATTGTAACAGAGGCCCACTGACCGGGAAATCTTTCTCTATCCTTCTCTGTGTTCTTTTCCCCGGGCAAAAGTAATCAGCCACATTCACACATGCACCTTGTCTACCCGATACGGGAAAAACACCAGGCTCTCTACCCTCAACTATAATAGTGTTTCTTTCTTTCTCTTTACTGATTGTGTATTGGGCTCAAATACCCAGTTCACAAGTACAAACGTTTTACTCCCCAAGTTTTGTCTCCTGTAACCACATTTGCATATCCAGCTCCTCCCACTCCCTCTTTTAAATGCTGTTATATTAAAGTAGTATTTTAAGCATATGGTGTCTGTGTTTGTGCCGGTGTGCGCACATCTGGGCGGAGCTTGTGTTCTAGAGAAATACTCAGTGTAGCCAGCCGGTCCCAAGCTAGGGATGGACTCACTGGGAAATTAAAACCAGCCAATTGGGGGGCTATTCCTTCTCTAATTGAGAAGAGAGGGGGCGATTCGTGATTCGACTACAGTTTTTCCAGCTTGGGTGTGTGAGGGTTTTACCCCTCACTAAGGGAAAATTGTCTCCCATAAAGAACTATTCATCTGGTAAAGGAGACAGGACTGCACCAGGAACTACTACACAGTCCAGGACAAGCCTTGGCAAGTCCAGGAAAAGCCTGGGCAAGCCTTAGACCAAGACTGCTGCTAAGCCCTGGATGGAACTCTTGCAGCTGGCTGGATAGCTATCTGATTGGCTGGAACTATATGCAAATAAACGGATTCAAAAGATGCACCAAATCAGAAGGCTCCTAAGGGCTATAAAGAGACTGCTCGCGGGAGCGCTCGCTCTCTCTCTTTTCGCCGCTGGACCTCCCTGCTGCCCCGCTGCCCTGCTGCCTCACTGCCGCACCCGCCTACCTGCACCCGTCTGTGTTGAGGAGGAGAGGTAAAAGAGCCACGGATCTCGGCTAAGGAGGCTAGGTCTCCACCCGAGAATCCAAAAAGGGGAAGCCTGAAGAACTATAAAATTACTACTCGAGACCCGGGCTTAAAGCAGGAGCGGTAAGCTCGGTATCTGCTAGCCCCACTGCCTCGAGAGCACCTGAAAGAGCAGTGAATCTCCCCCAAAGGCGCGCACTCTCTCTCTCCCTCCTCCCGTTGGGGAAGACGCCCGCAGCCTGCCGTCTGCCGCAAGCTGCTTTGCTATAGCGCAGCCCACAGCCTTAAAGCCGCCGCTACAGCTGCCGTGGAGCCGGCAAACCGCCACCGCACCCAGTGCTGCTGCTGCCTTTGCTGTGAATCCGCCGCCATCTTAAAGCTACAGACCGCCACGTGGAAGCCGCCATCTTAAAGTTACAGACCGCCTCGTGCAGCTTGTCGAGACTGTAAGATTTAATAATAATATTTCTTTCTTTTCTGTCATTAACCGTAATCTTTCCCTGGGGTAAACCCACAAACGGCCCTCACTTCCACGCACAACGTCGACCCTATTGAGAGGGAAACCGCGTCGCGCTATACCAGCCCCCTCTATCATAAGTTTTCTTCTCTTTTCAATCTAAGCTACTACACACATACACACACACACCCCTTGCATCCTACCTTCTAAATTTACCTCCTACATATTTGTGACTCCACTCAAACAGTTAAAGCATATAAAATATAACTCCGTGTCTGGTCTTCATTGCGTGCGGACGTGCGTGCTCTCCTATTTAGGGCTTCTGGTATATCATACATTGGCGTCATCGCCATCCCCAAAATCAGGGGCGAATCCTAAATATAGAAGGGCTAACCGCTCGAGCCCATCCGAGTCTGAGTCACCGCTTGGACCGGGACAGGGTGGAACTCGTACCATAACAGGAAGCAATAGGGTTTTGCACATTCCTGAACTGTCCTGGTTTGAGCAAGGATGAAGCCAATTTTCCTTTTACTTTTTTTTTTTTTTTTCCTTCAGTAAGGTCTCTTTTAACTAGCAGCAAGTGTTCCAGTTAGGGTACTGAAAACACTGGAATGTTTATGTTACTGCCGAGATCCCAAGGTCGTGTCTTTGCCCTGTCACCTCAGACACTACTGAAAGCAGGAGAGTTGTATCGATGACCCCCCCCCCATAGGGGAGCTGGACTAGACAGACAGCAGAATTGATCAAAGGTATTCCATTCCATATATCTACGTAAGCTCCGAGGAAGGTCAGAGATCACAGAAGACAACTTCCTTCCTGCTTCTTCTTCCCTTCTCTTCCATCCATGGCCGGCATCCGGGGAGGACTCCATCTATCCATCACCATCGACCTCCTAGACTCGTGCATTCCTGACCCTCATCACTCTCCCCTCGGCTCCTGTCTGCTCTGCCGTTATCTCCGGCAGCGGTCCGGAACTTTTTGGGAGTATTCACAGCTAAGGGGAGTGCTGTGGAAGTTGCTGGGGGTGGGGGAGGCAATAGGGGTGTGCACATTCCTGAACACATTTGTATATAATTGTACATATTTTCTTTTATCATTAGTGTTTAGTTTTCAATCCAGAAAGTCTCTCTCTCTTCATTATCTCTCTCCTTCCCTACCTGGGGGTGGGGGGGGAGGGGATTGAGAGCATTATTGTCGCTGGTTTAATTGCTGATCCTGAGTCAAACCGTGTCAACAGAAAAGGAGAACCAATTGGCGGAAACATGAAAATACTCAAAGGATTAAGAAGGCTGATGGGTTACCATAAACCAACAGGTTTTTACCACCTCCAAATTGATCGAAACCCTTCTTAAGAGATTACACGAGGAAACTCACATGGGTGCAGACGCGCTGGTGAAAAACATTAAAAGATATGCCAAAAATGCAGACTTAAGCAGAAATCGGAGTGAAAAGATGCGAACTCTGTTGTACAAACAATGCCAACATTCAAAGAAAACCCCCTGCAGGAAATGTAAAAAGAGGAATCACTCCAGGGGAATACTGGCAAATAGATTTTTCTGAGTTACCAAAATGTAATCGGTACAAGTATTTGCTTGTTGGTAGACACCTTTTCAGGATGGCCAGAGGCTTTTCCTTGCCACACCAATTGGGCCAGGGAAGTTACTAAAATCTTGTTGAAAGAGATAATTCCTAGCTTTGGAATTCCCGAGGGCTTATCTTGTGATAATGGACCCCACTTTGCTGCAGAAGTGGGTCCAAGGAGTATCCAAGTTTCTACAATTCAAATAGAACTTGCACACCCCATGGAATCCACAGTCTAATGGGAAGGTAGAGAGGATGAATCAGACCATTAAAAGACAAATTGCCAAATTATGCCAGGAAACTCACCTGAAGTGGATTGATGTTCTACCTATAGCCTTAATGAGAATCACTCCAAGAGTCAGGGAAGGAGTGAGCCGATGTGAGATTCTGTATGGTAAACCTTATCCAGTTAACAGCATTGTAACGAGAAGGGAACAGATGATATAAAAGGGGAGGGAATGTTGAAAGATTATTTGCTGTCTCTGTCATAGGTTTTCTCATCCCTTCACAGGTACCTGAACCAGAGAACTCCTCTACCTTTGGACTCACCCATGTGTGTTGGTTTGGCACCGAGTTGGCAGTCTCTCGATTCACCCCTCCCCCCCTCCTCCCCTAAGGTAGGGAAAGAGGGAGAAAGATGAGAAAGAGAGGCTTTCTGGGTTGAAAAGTGAAACAGATTGATTTTAATTATTAGTGAGAAGGGAATATATATGTATTTGTAAAGGGATGTGCAACACCTGATCCCCTCCCTCCTCTCCCAGTGACTCTCACAGAACTCTTCTCCATGGTGACTCCCAACTGAAGGGGGGAGTACCCAGGCGCATGGACGGGGTCCTCGGATGTCGGCTGTAAAGAAAAATGAAGAAAAAAAGAGAGAGAGCCAAAGAGAGGGTGATAGAAGTGACAGTAAGCAGAAAAAGAGAGGGAGAAAGGAAACCAAAGGCTTGACTTTCGTAATGTCTTAACCTATACTGAAAGCCAAATAGAGAAAATATTATGAGAAGGGAATAGTCTGGTTTGCTGATCCTGCCTTCGGTCTAATCTGCTCCCCCATAGTGGGAGGAGGCTGCAGACAGTCAGAAGTGACCTTGGTTATTATCAGTCCACTGGCGCTGCTAAAAAGTTCACTGAAAGGAAAAAAAAATCAGCAAAGAGCTTGTGTGAGAGACGGACTCTATAATGGCCTTTAATCCAGTGACATTTACTGACCAGTCCTGGTAATGTACTCCCCGGCACGCGTGAGAAGAGGAGAGAGGTACCAGGCGCATGCGCACAGGACCACAGACTACAGCTCCCAGGAGGCACAGCGGGGCCGGAACCGGAAGGGGAGCAATAAGGCGCGCGCTCTATGAACACAATACGGATACAGCCGCCGCTGTGAGCGTACCGCTGCGGAGGCTGCCGTGAAGTTATACGGCGCCTTTTCCTGTGGTTGTTGGCGTGCGGGCATACCGAACGGACTATCTCAAGGGAAAGGACGTCGATCCTGACCAGGGATTGGCTTCGGCCGTATCCCGGTGGTGAGAATTGCGAACTACATTCTGACACTTCTTACTAACATTTCTACGTAATATTCACACATACCAGACACTCACTTCTCTCTTTCAACATTCCTCCATTTCCCAAAGGCTCTCTCCAGATTTTCCTTCTTATCCCTGTCCGGGAACGGGAACAGGGGAGAAGGGGAGGGGGAGAGGTTATCTCTTGTTTTCTGTGCGTGTTGTTATTGGTATATAGATATAGTGTTGTATAGCTGTTGGTATATGGATATATAGGTGTGGATATAGATATATAGATAGTCCTTGTGTGTTAATTGATATCGGACTTGCCAAACCCTCAGTGCCTTTAATAAATCTATTGATTCCTAAGCGTTGTTTGTGAGTGTGACGGGCAGCGGTTCTCAGCCCTCGATCCCCCGAGGTGGGGGTGTGGGTCGCGGCTTTACCTATCTCGGTCCGCGACAGCTTGCTCAAACCAAAACACGATGTATCACTGCCAACCAGGAGACAGTTTACATCCGGACCTGGAAGGACGAGCCACTGAAGGGGAAGTCGAAGGGACCCTATACTGTCTTGCTGACCATGTACACAGCAGTGAAGGTGGACAGGATCAACTACTGGATTCATTACACCCAAGTGAAGGACGCCCCTCCCGAGGGACAATGGACATCAATGCCTACAGGAGGACTTAAGTTAAAACTGTCTAGAAATCAATTTTAGGTAATGAGTTATGCTTGGAAATTGGGGAATACTTATTTAGAGCTCAATTGCCCCCAGGGACTATCATTATTATTCTGTGTGATAACTGTATTAACCTTAGTAATTTTACCTCACTTGCATTAAAAAAAATATCAAAATGAATCAGAGGTCATGCTCACCTGGAAGAGTATGGGTTTTTTGAACTTAACAATATTAGCCTAATACTAATAACTAATTTGGGAACATATTCCATGGACACATCTTTCATACCTTGGGAAACAAACATGCACATCAGCTTGGCCCAGGAGATAGCTAGAACAAGCAACAAGTCCAGCTGCTGGATTTGTTCTCATTTCCCTGAACATTCAGGAAAGGGGTACCTATGTTTGGTGTCCCTATTCCTTCCAGTATCTGCTGGACCAACCTCTGGATAAACACAACCTCTAAAATATTACTAGGAAAATATGTCCAGGAAGGAAAACATGATCAAGACTTAAATAATGTGTGTAAGAAATTTAGTTTAGAAACTTTGTTAAATCTTCAGTTGAATCACTGTGATTATAACAAATTGTTGATTATTGATTAATTAAGAGTTGCTATTAATTAAGTATTGCTGGAAATCATAGAATCATAGAATGGTTTGAGTTGGAAGGGATCTTAAAGATCATCTCTTTCCAACCTCCCTGCATGGGCAGGGACACCTTCCACTACACCAGGTTGCTCAAAGCCCCATCCAACTTGCCCTTGAATGCTTCCAGAGATGGGGCATCCAGAACTTCTCTGGGCAACCCGGTCCAATGTCTCTCCACCCATACAGTAAATAATTTCTTCTTAATGTCTAATGTAAATCTCCCCTCTTCACATTTTAATCCATTACACCTTGTCCTCTTGCTACATGCCCTTGTAAAAAGCCCCTCGCCAGCTTTCCTGGAGGTCATCTTCAGGTTCTGGAAGGCCGCTATATGGTCTCCCTGGAGACTTCTCTTCTCCAGGCTGAACAACCCCAACTCTCTTTGCCTATCTTCATAGGAGAGGTGCTCCAGCCCTGTGAGACACGGACTCTATAATGGCCTTTAATCCAGCGACATTCACTGACCATTACTGGCGATGCGCCCCCCCCGGCACTCGTGGGGAGAGGACAGAGGTACCAGGCGCATGCGCACAGGACCACAGACTACAGCTCCCAGGAGGCACGGCGGGGCCGGAACCGGAAAAAAAAAAGGGAGGAGCAAGAAGGCGCGCGCTCCGTGAATACTATGCGGATACAGCCGCCGTGGTGAGCGTACCTCTGCGGAGGCTGCCGTGAAGTTACGGCGCTGCTCCCTGTGGTTGTTGGCGTGTGGGCGTACCGAACGGACCGTTTGCCTAGAGTCTCAAGGAAAAGGACGTGGATCCCGACCAGGGATTGGCTTCGGCCGTACCCCGGTGGTGAGAATTGCGAACATCTTACTAACATTCCTACAAACATTCCTACATAATATTCACACATACCAGACACTCACTTCTCTTTTCCCATATTCTTCTATTTCCCAAAGGCTCTCTCCAGGCTTTCCCTCTTATCCCTGTCCGGGAACGGGAACAGGGGGGAAGGGGAGAGGTTCTCTCTTGTTTTCTGTGTGTGTTGTTATTGGTATATAGATGTAGTGTTGTATAGCTGTTGGTATATGGATATATAGGTGTGGATATAGATATAGAGATAGACCCTGTTGATATCAGACTTGCCAAACCCTCAGTGCCTTTAATAAATCTATTGATTCCTAAGCGTTGTTTGTGAGTGTGATGCGGAGTGGTCCTCAGCTCTTGATCCCCTGAGGTGGGGGTGTGAGTCGCGGCTTTACCTATCTCGGTCCGCGACAAGCCCTCTGATCATCTTTGTGGCCATCTTCTGGACTCGCTCCAACAGCTCCATGTCCTTCCTGTGTTAGGGGCTCCAGAACCAGACACAGTACTCCAGCTGGGGTCTCATGAGAGTGGAGTAGAGGAGGAAAATCACCTCCCTCGACCTGCTGGCCATGCTTCTTTGGACTCAGTCCAGGATGCGGTTGGCTTTCTGGGCTGCAAGCATGCATTGCCAGCTCATGTTGAGCATCTCATCAACCAGCTCCCCCAAGTCCTTCTCCTCAGGGTTGTTCTCAATCCTTTATCTTCCCAGGTGGTATTTGTGCTTGGGGTTGCCCTGACCCATGTGCAGGACCTTGCACTTGGCCTTATTGAACTTCACATGATTTGCATGGGCCCACCTCTCAAGCCTGTCAAGGTCCCTCTGGATGGCCTCCCTTCCCTCCAGCATGTCAACCACATCACACAGCTTGGTGTCATCAGCAAACTTGCTGAGGGTGCACTCAATTCCACTGTCCATGCTGCCAACAAAGATGTTAAACAGCACTGGTCCCAGTTGTGGGTTTACAGAAAATCAGCATGCCTGAATTAGAAGAAGGCAGCAGTGTTGCAGGTGCTGCTGACCTAATCGCCTCGGCTGGAGGCAAACCATGGGATTGGTAAACAAGCTGGTGTCCCACGACTGATATCTCAAGAAGCAACTGGGGAACAGAGAAAGTAGAAGAAGGAACTAGATGTTGAAAACAGAATGGACTGATGCTAAGCAAGGTCAATATTATGAAATAATATTGCAATAGATAAGTAGACTATATATATGAATGCTTAAGCCTGAATAAACATCTCGGTCTCCGTCTCCACTTGGAAATCACGACGGAGTCCGTGCCTTAATTGCCCCAAATGGTGCCCCGTGTATGGTGTGCAAATCGGCCAGTGAGTCCAACCGGTGGCAAGCCCTGCAGAGCAGGAAGCAGGAGCTGGCATTCAATCATCTCAGGAATAGAGTTGAGCTGCAGGGAACACGGAAAGTAATATATCTACCGAGGAACAATCGGTGTTGAACTTGATGGAGCGACTATTACGCAAACATCATGTACATATCTCAGCTTCAGCGCTGAAAAAACTGTTAAAGTGGGTAAGCACCCACGGGGATAAAGTTAACACTATAAACATCTTTACGGCAGAAGTATGGGATGAGGCTGGGGTCCAGCTATGGGATCAGGTGACGAAACGGGATCAGATGGCGGCTGAACTATTAGCCCCGTGGCGGCAAATATTGCAGCTAATGCATCAGCTTGAAAGTAAACGAGCAGCTAACACCCCTGCTCCAGCTGAGACCAAGGACGAGGCGAGTGTCTCAGTTGCTGTATCCTCGAACCCTGAAACAGCGGTTGGGACAAGCGCTTCAGCTGACGCCTCCCGGGTTCCAACCCCTCTGATAATGCTTCTGCCCCTCTATGCCTGCGCCCGGCGCAATGACCCCCACAGACACGCTTTGCGCTTCCCGTTGCTGACGAAGGGGAGGACCCTTTTGATCCAGGGTATATTGATCCGGAGGGCAAGTCGGACCTATACCCCCCCCCCTCTTCCCCCCCCCCCTCCCTCTGACCCCCATGCGGCTTTTGCGGATACCGCTCCCGCTGTTCAAGAGCTTTTAGAATCACTACAGCGTAAATCTGTGGGGAGTCAGTGTTGTTTGCAGAAAGAGGTAGTTCCTTCTGCACCAATGTATGCCGTTTGGTGGGCTGAATGTCAGGAGTTGTTTGCGGTGCGGGTCATGGATGGCATTGCAGCTAGTTCGGGAATTGGCGAGAATGCAAGGGCTATTCCCCAGACGCAGGCAGGAATGCTGCGGGTGGCGTTCCAGCAGGCTGCGAACCTAGCGTTGAAGACCTTAAGTAAGGTGTCTGGGGCAGGGTGGCAGGAATCGTCTTTTGCCTCTATTAGACAGGGGCCGCAGGAGGCCTATGTTTCTTTCATAGATTGGCTTCAGACAGCTATTTCAAGGCAGGTAAAGAATGAGGATGCGGCGCGTCTTTTTTCAGCTGGCTTTTGAAAATGCAAATGCAGACTGCCAGGAGGCAATCACCCCGATTAGGCACTCTGCTAAGTCGATTGCTGAGCTGTGAGAGACGGACTCTATAATGGCCTTTAATCCAGCGACATCTACTGACCTTTCGTGGTGGTGCACTCCTCGCACTCGTGAGAAGAGGAGAGAGGTACCAGGCGCATGCGCACAGGACCACAGACTACAGCTCCCAGGAGGCTAGGCACAGCCGTACTGGAACCGGAAGGGGAGCCGAAAGGCGCGCGCTGCGAACTGCTACAGATACAGTCGCTGTGTGTGTATCGCCACGGAGGCTGCTGTGGAGCCATGAAGTGCCTTTTCCTGTGGTTGTTGGCCGTGTGAACGTATCAAACGGACTGCTTGCCTGGAGTCACTGAAGAAGGAGGGGGATCCCGGCCAGGGATCGGCTTCGGCTGCACTCCAGTGGTGAGACTTGCGAACTTAACTACATCCTGACACTTCCTATTAACACTTATAGACATTCATACATAACATACACTCGCGATCAATCTCTGTACTGTTTCCTAAAGGCTCTCTCCAAGCTTTTTCCCTCTTATCCCTGTCCGGGAATAAGAACAGAGGGGGGGGGGGAAGACAGAGAGGGGCATTCCTCTTGGTTTTTATGTGTTGTTCTAATATATATTCTGACATTTTATATTGATCTGTAGAATCGGACTTGCCAAAACCTCAGTGCCTTTAATAAACCTATTGATTCTTGAGCACTGTTTGTGAGTGTGACAGGGAGTGGTCCTCAGCCCTCCATCCCCTTTTAGAGGGGGAGTGGATCGTGGCTTTACCCATCTTGGCCCGCGACATGAGCTGTTAAAGGTGTGTCAGAATGTGGGCTCAGAGTCGCTTAAGGTATCTATGCTGGCTGAGGCCCTTGCTCAGCAGCTTATGGTAGGCAGAGTGGATTTGAAGTATCTTGGTTGTGGAAAAGTGGATCAAATTAAAAAGGAATGTCCGACCGGGGGGGGGCGGTCAGAAAAGAAATAGTAAATGTCAGCCGATATGCAGTCCCGCACCCCCAGCCTGAGAAAGAGACTGGCGGCTGCAGAAAAGCGCCTCCCCCCCCAACCCCCCCCACCTCATCCCCTTGCCCTCTCGAGCGCCAGCACCGCCCACCCAGCCACTGCCACGGGCCTTTTTTAACAACTACCTTGTACTATTCCCTCTAGTCAGTCAGTGACGCAGCTTTTATTATTGCTTTTTCTGTCCCCTCTGCTGCTGATCACAAGCGAGGACAAGGAGGTTTCGGGAGTGCTGGTAGTCCACAGATATTGTGGTGGACTCTGACAACTTATGGTTTGCAAATAGCCCCTGGAAAAATCCAAGAGGAAGCTCCCTGGAAATATTTGGGTTGGTGGCTGTATGCAGGTACAGTTTTCCCTCAACGTCTCCGTATTGCTACCTCCATAAATACTTTACTTGGTCTGCATCACTAAGGAGGTCTTTGACACATTGTTACATGAATCATTGTCATTGCAAGTTGCCCTCACTGATTATTTAAACATTTGTAAATTTTCTTTCCCACGGCACAAGTTGCTACATTCTTTGTCAGATCTGCCCTTGCAGCCTCTTATGTTGGTGTCTGTGATACCACTGGAAGGTGCTCGTACAGTGTTTGTTGATGGCTCAGGGCCATCACACAAGGCTGTGGTGGTTTGGCAACCAGAAACAGTTAAGGATTGGCAATCATCAATAATTACAGTGGAAGGTCCCACTCAAGTGGTGGAACTGTTTGCTGTGCTCCATGCCTTTCCCCTTTTTCCCTCAGAGCCTTTGAATATTGTTGCAGATTCTTTATATGTAGTGGATATTGTACAACAGATAGCTGGCTCTTTCCTTAAGGAGGTTCTTGCAATTTTAGGGATGCCTTATAAAATCAAGACGGACAACGGTCCTGCCCATGTCTCTCGGCCCAGGCAATATTTTTTACAACAAGGGGGGGTGTCCCATGTAACAGGCATTCCCCACTCCCCAACGGGCCAGGCTATTGTTGAACGTACCCACAGCACCTTGAAAGCTATGCTGTTTGTCAAAGTTTTGACCCAGGATCGGCAATTAAACCAGAAACAACAAGCTCTCGATCCCCTCCCACCCAGGTAGGGAAGGAGAGAGACAACTAAGGAGAGAGACTTTGCTGGATTGAAAACTAAATTAGACAGCTTTAATTATATGTACAATTATATACAAGTATTTTCAGGAATGTGCAAAAGCCTCTTGCCTCCCCCCACCCCCAGCAACTCTCCCGGCACTCTCCTTAGCTGTGAGCAGTCCCGAAAAGTCTCAGTCCGCTGTTTTTGATAACAGCAAAGCAGACAGGGTTGTGGGGAGAGTTATGAGGGTCAGGGCTGAGCCTGGGGTCGACGGTGATGGATGGAGTCCTCCCCGGATGCCGGCCATGGACGGAAGAGAAGGGAAGAAGAAGCAGGAAGGAAGTTGCCTTCTGTGATCTCTGACCTTCCTCGGAGCTTACGTAGATATATGGAATGGAATACCTTTGGTCAGTTCTGCTGTCTGTCTAGTCCAGCTCCCCTACGGGGGGTTAATAGATACAATTCTCCTGCCCCGGTAGCCTCTGTAGCAGCAGAGGTAAGAAGCGACCTTGGAGTCTCAGCAGTAACATAAACAGTCCAGTGTTATCAGTCCACTAGCTGGAACACTTGTTGCTGGTTAAAAGAAAGCTTAGTGAAGGAAAAAAAAAATCAATAAAAGGAAAATTAGCTTAAACTTGGCTCAACGTAGGACAGTTGTTAAAACAAAAAAGGGGGAATCCCCTTTCACCACAGGAGCGTTTAGATGAAGCCACATATGTACTAAATTTTTTGAATCATTCTGGCACACATCTGCTGAAATCAGCGGCCGAGCGTCAATTTGGGCACGCTCCAAATTTTGCTGCTAGGCCCAAAGTCTGGTATCGTGAACCAGGGAATCCTGAATCGAATGGTCCAGTAGAGTTAATAACTTGGGGTAGAGGGTATGCATGTGTTCTTCTTGCCTCAGGACCTCGTTGGTTGCCAGCAAAGAATGTGAAACCCTACCATGAGCTGGAGCGACAAACTCCAGAACCCAGTCCCTGAGAGGAATCTCCTGCAGATCAGGATGAGACCTCCTTGTCAGAGACCTAAGCCATGTGAAGGAGTAAACGATGTACTGTGGGGATCATCCATATCTGTTCTTATTAGCAGAAGGCTTGGACTATAGTGAATTGTAACAGTTCTTTTTGTATCAGTGTGTGAAACTTGCCTATGAGAATCTCCTTTATCTTTCCTTTACGGTTAATCTCTTTATAATATGCGACTTGGGCAGGATGACTTGTGACACGTTGGCCCTATGTGTCGCAACCTCATCCCCCTGTAAATATGCATCCTGGGCAGGATGACTTGCGACACATGTTGGCTCCATGTGTCGGAACCTCGTCCCCCTTGTAAAAGGTATATGAACCAGGTTTCTTTCCAACACCATAATTTGTAATAGCAAGAGTTTATTATACTTTTTGTTTTCTCTTTTGTTCTTATTTTTGAGCAAAATTCTTTTGTTATGAAGAGCTAATATTTTGTTTTGTTGAATAACCTGTTCTGTTGATGCAATCAGTGTGTGCTTTGCCATAGAGTAGCGACTTGTTACTGGATGAAGCAGGGGGAAGGACTAGGGCTGGCCAAGTACCTCCTACCATTGTTTTGGTTTGAGCCAGGGTGAAGCTCTTTGCTGATTTTTTTTTCTTTCAGTGAACTTTTTAGCAGCGCCAGTGGACTGATAACAACCAAGGTCACTTCTGACTGCAGCATTCCCCCCTACGGGGGAGGAGATTAGACTGAAGGCAGGATCAGCTAATCAGAATATTCCCTTCTCATAATATTTTCTCTATTTGGCTTTATTTTTATTTATGAAATGTCCTCACAGCTTGCAATAGATAAGTATTCTATATATATGAATGCTTAAGCCTGAATAAGCGTCTCAGTCTCTGTCTCCACTTGGAAATCACAACGGAGTCTTTGCCTTAATTGCTGCACCCAGTATCGACCCTTAAGGAACACCACTCATCACTGGTTTCCACTTGGACATTGAGCTGTTGATCGCAACTCTTCGAGTGCCACCGTCCTGCCAATTCCTTATCCAATGAGTGGTCCATCCATCAAATCCCTATCTTTCCAATTTAGAGACCAGGATGTCATGCAGGACAGTGTTGAACACTTTGCACAAGTCCCCGTAGATGAGGTCAGTTGCTCTTCCCTTGTCCACGGATGCTGTAATCCCATTGTAAAAAGCCACCAAATTTGTCAGGCAAAATTTGCCCTTGGTGAAGCCATGTTGGTTGCCACCAACTACCTCCTCATTTTCCATGTGCCCTAGCAGAGCTTTCAGGAGGTTCTGCTCCATGAGCTTGTGTCGAGGCGGTGTATGGACTTCACACAACTCTATAAGAGTTATAACTGAAGACCTTTATTATTAAAAATGACGGCAATTTATACACTTCTGACTCCAGATGGTCCACCCCAGCAGAAACCCCATTGGTTACATACATTCACAGTTCATATATGATTGGCTACGTGTCTTGTCACTCACTGTCCATGTCACGATGACCCAGGGCTTTTGCTTCCCAGCCAGTGCCTCTCAATCCTTGCTACAAGATTCTTCACATACTCGTGACTGTGTTCCTCCAAAAAGGACCCTACAATTCTCCCTTTTTTTTTTTTTTCCTGTGAACTACCCATATCCCCTTCATAGCTTTCTCTATCATGTGGTCAAGCAGTTTCAAAATACATGGTACAAATGACAGCACAACCAATATTACTACTAGTACGCCAAGTCCATATACCATAAGATCTTTCAACCATCCAGTAATGCCCCAGCCTGCCAGCCATCCATCAAGGCCTACACTCGAGTGAGTTAATTGCTTTGTGAGATGTTGAAGACCTTGGATCTTCTTCTGTATCGACTCAGAATGGTCAGACAGGTTCATGCAACACATACCCTCAAAATCCTCACATCCATGTCCTTATGCTAATAGTAAAAAATCAATGACTGCTCTATTTTGTAGTGTGGTGTATTACTAGGAAAGGAACCTAGCAGATCTATCTCCTGTGGTTCAAAGTCAGTTACATTTAAAGCTGCAATCATAGGAACTAATTGTGAAACACTCATTACCTTATTTAAAAGCTTTTTATCCTTAACATACCTAGTAAATGAATAAAAAGTACTCAAAGGGAGCCCCAGTAAACAAGCTCGAAAAGGGTCCCCTGCTTTCACTACTGATAAACAAAAGGATTCCTGCTGGAAAAAGAAAAAACCCGCAGCGGCGGCCAGATGCCACCAGCGCTCGAGAGGGCAAAAAGGGGGGGGGGGGTGGAAGGCTGGGGGGGAAGGCGCTTTTCTGCAACCGCCGGTCCCTTTCTCAGGCTGGGGGTGCGGGACTGCATATCAGCTGACATTTACTATTTCTTTTCTGACCGCCCCCCCCCGGTCAGACATTCCTTTTTAATTTGATCCACTTTTCTACAACCAAGATACTTCAAACCCACTCTGCGTACCATAAGCTGCTGAGCAAGGGCCTCAGCCAGCATAGATACTTTAAGCGACTCTGAGCCCACATTCTGACACACCTCTAACAGCTCAGCAAGCGAGTTAGCAGAGTGCCTAATTGGGGTGATTGCCTCCTGGCAATCTGCATTTGCATTTCCAAAAGCCAGCTGAAAAAATACACGCGCCGCATTCTCATTCTCTACCTGCCTTGAAATAGCTGTCTGAAGCCAATCTATGAAAGAAACATAGGCCTCCTGTCCTGCATATATATATAATCTAATAGAGCTTGCGTAAACGGTGCTTGCAACCCATACGTTAAGGCAGATTGATTAGAACCTTTGTCTACCAAAGTTACCATATACACAGACATCAACCCCGACTCAAGCAACTCTCCCTCCCGCAAGGCAGCAGAGTACACCTCCCCCCACCTCCTTCTCAGATCGTATGCACGTTCCCCTTGTCCCACCCCCCCGCGCGCTAGATTCACCCCCTGAATCCCCCCAGTCACTAGCATGGTCGGGCAAGGGCAGATACAAATCTTCAGGTTCTCTTCCTTCCGGTGAGGTCGTGTTGCCGACCTTCTTCCGCGGCCCCAGTCGGTGCAGTTCCGGGCCACACGGGCAGCAATTGGTGCAGCTCTGGCAAATGGGCAGACACTCCTTCAATATCACTCGTGGGATCTTCTCCAGCGGCACATCGTCTGTGTCTTGCAGCTCCGATTTTCGCGTGGGCTCCTTGGAGCCGGCAGCGCACGGACCCGTCCGGGCTGTGTCAGGAGGAGGAGATGGCGGCTGCGACTCCGTCCGGGCTCCATCGGGAGGCAGGGGCAGTGCGGATGGTTTTACTGTGGCGCTTTCCTCCAGGCATTTGGGATTCTCTGCCGAATAAGCAATCGGGGCGAAAATGGCTGGGACTTTTGAAAAAGGATTAGAATCTCCGGGCCATATGACGTGAGGAGATGTCAGCACCAAGTCCATGCTGGCGGCGGCTTGTCTTTCTGCTCTCATGGCTTGCAAAGTTTGTGTGACTAGCACCCAGGCAATAGCGAGTTCACTAGCTGTCCGGTCGCCTTTACTAATTGCTTCCCACAGTTTGTTCCCTACTGTGTCCCAAGTCTCTACCTTAAATGCCAAAACAGGGTCAGGAGCAAAACCCTGGGTCTGGCACCACTTAAACAACTTCTTCAAGGTGCCCTCGTCATACTTTATCCCTCTCTTAGAGAGTATATGTAGCAGGATCCTAAATACTGCCCCTTCTTCTTGACTAAGACTCTGACCCATGCTACTCCCCAGCTGCTCACCTCTCCGGGCGAGATACCGTTGAAACGATTCCACTTCACTTAGGTCATCGTCCGACCCCCTGACGACGCGGTCCCTCGCGTCGTCTTCGCAGCGCTCCTTTGTAAATCACGTCGGGGTCACCACTTGTCGAGGCGGCTTATGGACTTCACACAACTCTATAAGAGTTATAACTGAAGACCTTTATTATTAAAAATGGTGGCAATATATACACCTCTGACTCCAAATGGTCTACCCCAGCAGAAACCCCATTGGTTACATACATTCACAGTTCATATATGATTGGCTACATGTCTTGTCACTCACTGTCCATGTCACGATGACCCAGGGCTTTTGCTTCCCAGCCAGTGCCTCTCAATTCTTGCTACAACATTCTTTTCTCACTACTTCATGAGATAACAACCATGGGATACCTACTTGTGGGACACCTGCTGTTTACTGGTCCCGTGGGACAACGGCCTGTGGGATACCAGCCTGTGAGACACCAGCTTGTTTATTGATCCCACGGTTTGCTTCAGGGCGCCTGACAATTTGGTCAGCAGCACCTGCAACACTGCTGTTTTAATTCAGCCATATTAATTTTCCATAAATCCCATGCTAATTTTCCATAAATCCCCACACATACTGTCATGCTTTGAAAGCCAAGTCACGCACCGTTGCTCTATTGGATTCATCAAAACATCCCATGAAAGAGAATATATGGACATGTGTTGCTGGTACAGCCTGCGCAAACCTCTGGAACATGGGCGTGTCGCACACGACATCATCAAGATTTAGAAACCCTTGGTCATCATAGATCAGCTCTCGCACTGGTAATTCTCTCAAATATGTGATGGCTCTTTCAAGAGTGGCCGCTCTGCTTTGGCATGGGTCAATGTCACCCTTATGGGGGTGCCTGCTCCGTATGGCTGAAAGAAGGCAGCTCCACAGGGTGATATTTCCTGTCTTATCACCAATTGCTCTATCAATACCAGCATCTTTAGCCAGGGATCTTGACTGTCTGGCTTCTCTTTCGTCCAGGGTGTAGGTGTCGACTCCACCATCAAAACATCGGAGCAGCCAGGAAAGAAGCCCCTCATTTTCATTGCTGGTAAAGTCCTTTCTCATGAGACGCAATTCTTTTAGGGAGAAAGGCTATAGCAGGTCGTCGTCCTTATCTGCTTGAGAAGGGCCTGCTCTTCCATCTGCTTGAGAGGGGCCTGCCTGTTTATTTACTTGAGAAGGGCCTGTTCCATCACCAGCTTTAGAAGGGTCTGCTCCATCACCTGTTTTAGAATTGTCTGCTTCCTCAATTACGTCTTCTGATGCTGCTTGAAGAAACTCTGGATATTTCAGACAGGAGTGGGTATAAGGATCAGTCACCTTTCCTTTGCCCCTGGTCACAGGAGTGACTCTTACTCGTCTGAATCGAATGGGAGTGGACTTAATCTTTGCAGAAGTAGCTGCTTTTGTAGCAGCACCAGTGGTGGCAGCAGCAGCAGTAGTGGCAGCTGCAACAGTGGCAGCCTTAACAGCAGTGGCAGCAGCACTGCCTGGGGGGAATTGGCAGTGAGTGGAACAACACCTCACTCTACGCATCCACGGGACACTATAAGCATTCAACAGAAGCATCCCCAGTGAAACTATGCTATTTAGATCAAGAGTTGGGATATTCAGTCTGAGTGGGAGTGGAAAGGAAAAACTGAGTCTGCCATTACCAACATAGACCTTCTTATCCACATGCACATTCACACTGCACACATACAGTATCCTTATACAGATCAATATAACGACCCCTGTTATCACTAAATAGGTTATTACACGGTTGATTATAGCTATAGACTTATCAATAAACCACAGAACAATAACAAGAACAGATACACCAAGCAATAGTATCCCACCCGCATAGGACATGTACGATTGCATGTCGGGTGCAAAATTCATCTGTTCGGTTTTCAACCCATCCATGGAGTTCATTCTCTCCTGCCTGGGTCGCCAATTAATTAATGTGTTGGTTTGGCACCGAGTTGGCAGTCTCTCGATTCACCCCTCCCCCCCCTCCTCCCCGAAGGTAGGGAAAGAAGGAGAAAAATGAGAAAGAGAGGCTTTCTGGGTTGAAAAGTGAAACAGATAGATTTTAATTATTAGTGACAAGGGAATATATATATATTTGTGAAGGGATGTGCAACATCCGATCCCCTCCCTCCTCCCCTAGCGACTCTCACAGAATCATTTCTTCCTGGTGGCTCCCAGCTGAAGGGGGGAGTGTCCGGGCGTACGGAGGGGGTCATCGGATGTCGGCTGTAAAGAAAAATGGAAAAAAAAAGAGAGAGGGAGCCAAAGAGAGGGCAATAGAAGCAACAGTAAGCAGAAAAAAGTGGGAGAAAAAGGAAGAAGAGAGGCTTGACTTCTGTGATGTATTAACCTATACTGAAAGCCAAATAGAGAAAATATTATGAGAAAGGAATATTCTGGTTTGCTGATCCTGCCTTCAGGATCCGTAGCAGGGGGAGGCTGCAAAAAGTCAGAAGTGACCTTGGTTATTATCAGTCCACTGGCACTGCTAAAAAGTTCACTGAAAGGAAAAAAAAAATCAGCAAAGAGCTTGCTCAAACCAAAACATCCAGATTTTGGGGTCTAGTTACTGATGACAATGTTGAGACAATAACAATCTTCTGATCGACTCTTACAGTTTTGAGTTCAGAGCCTAGGGGTCGACGGTGATGGATGGAGTCCTCCCCGGATGCCGGCCATGGACGGAAGAGAAGGGAAGAAGAAGCAGGAAGGAAGTTGTCTTCTGTGATCTTTGACCTTCCTCGGAGCTTACGTAGATATATGGAATGGAATACCTTTGATCAATTCTGCTGTCTGTCTAGTCCAGCTCCCCTATGGGGGGGGGGTCATAGATACAATTCTCCTGCCCCGGTAGCCTCTGTAGCAGCAGAGTCTCAGCAGTAACATAAACATTCCAGTGTTATGAGTCCACTAGCTGGAACACTTGTTTCTAGTTAAAAGAAAGCTTACTGAAGGAAAAAAAAATCAGTAAAAGGAAAATAGCTTCCTCCTGACTCAACCCAGGACACTTCTGGCCAACCTGAAAAAGTGTCTGTTAATACCAATAGGTATCGAAACCCCATTCTCCTTGGTAGTTCTGAGAAATCAATTTGCCACTGTTGCCCTGGAAAGTTTCCTCTACCAATTGTTCCCAATTGCACCTGAGAATTATTTTTGGAGTTATTTTGCAAGCATATCTCACACTGCCGTGAGACTTGTTTCACAGTGGTGTACAGGTTTCGGCCTATTATTTGCTTGTTCAAAGATTTATACAAGGCCTCAGCTCCCCAGTGAGTCTTTCTATGTTCTGCCATTACTAGAGCCCATAATAAGGCAAAAGGCACTATCAATCGTCCATCTGCTGTTCTAGCCCACCCACTCTCTGAAATTTTTCCCTCCAAATCCTTTATCAATTTTAGATCCTCCTTTATCAGTTTGGATTCTACTGTCCGGAACTCCCATTGGTGTACCAGGAGTCCTTTGCGTTGTCCAGGGGTTCTTACTTCAAGTCAGGCTGACTCAAATACACTGCTTCAATAGTCTCAAGGCAATCATGGGTTACTGGCTCTCCAGAAATGCCACTAAGAAAAGAGGCTGGGTTGACAATGTTAGTGACGGTTATTTCAACATCGTCCTGTTCCACCAACATTGCCTGGTATTTGAGAAATCGCTGTGGTGACAGCCAGTGCCCCCCTTTTTCTTCAAGTACCGCAGAAACTATGTGAGAGACTAACACAGTGTAGTTCTCCCCACACACAATGGAATGCCTTTCAAGCCAGCGAAGTGCCTCTTGAAACCAAGGACAGACTGAAACAGCCATGGCAGAAATGCAAATAGCAGACTCCCTCTGAGAAACTGGGCACTCGGCCACGTACTAAAGGAGGACGTTATCTAAAGGGAGGCGGGCTATGCCAGCGGAGCCACTGGACCCACTGAGCCACCTGTCGGAGTGCGGCTGCGCTAAGAGGGCCGGTGCTCGCCCGCGGGGGAATCGTCTCCGCCCCCCTGCCGCTCGAAGTGGAGCCGGGGACTCGCTGCCTCCCTGCTCACCACTCGAAGAGGAATCTGGACCGCTGCCTGCTGCTGCTCGCCGGTGCCAGGGAAGACTGCCGTGCCGTGGTGTCTACTGTGCTGCACCTGCCAGAGGGGTCGCCGCCGGGCACATCCCGCCGCCGCGGGCTCGTCCCGTCACTGCCGCTGCTGGTTCCCCGGACGTTGGTTACATCTTCACTACAGAAGGGGTAACACGGGTACACTTACACACCATAATTGGTATTCAGGCTTTACGTCCTACGCTTCCCTTACATTAATCCTCCTACACCTCTTCCACAGGGAGCATGCTTACTAATTACACAGACCCCTGATATATACCTAGATAACCTTCCCTGAACCCTGGTCCTTTAATAAACCTCCTAGTGTGTAAGTGAAATATTGGTCTTTGTGAGCGTGGGGGGTGGGGCATTCCAGTCCACCCTCTAAGGTACGGTCCTGTCTACGAACCTCTCCGCTCGCTGCTGAGAAGGAGGGGGGGGGGGGGGTGGGTGTAGTCGCGGAAGCATCCTGACATCCGATAACCATTATTTCGGTCCGCAACACACAGTTATTTTCTGTCCCATGGTAAACTTACGAGCTTCTTGAATGTTGAGGACGACTGCAGCTACCACTCGCAGGCAGCTAGGCCATCCTTTGCTTACTTCATCCAATTTCTTGGAGAAGTATGCTACAGCTCTCTTGTAGGGACCGAGCTTTTGTGCTAGCACCCCCAGGGCTATTCCCTGCTTCTCATGGGAAAACAGCCAGAAGGTCTTGGAGACATCTGGTAGCCCTAAGGCAGAAGCCTACATTAGTGCCTGTTTAAGTTGCTGGAAAGCTTTTTGTGTATCACTCGTCCATGTTATTGTGGACTGATTTCCCTTTATCAGTTCATATAGGGGTTTTACTAGAAGCCCATAGTTATAAATCCAGAGGCAACACCAACCTGTCATTCCCAGAAAGGTCTGTAGTTCTTTTACCGTCTGTGGTAGGGGTGTCTGACAAATGGCCTCTTTTTGCTCTGTTCCCAGTATGCACTCTCCTCCAGAGATCTCATATCCCAGGTAGATGACTTGCTGTTGGATTAACTGTGCTTTCTGTGGAGAGACTCGATACCCATTAAGGCCCCAAAAGTTCAAAAGACTCACAGTCCAGCTTATACAATTTTCCTTTGTCCTGGTGGCAAGTAATAGATCATCCACATATTGGAGTAAGACCCCTTCAGTGTCTGGGGCCTCCCAGGTTTCAAGATCTTTTGCTAGTTGGCTTCCAAAAATAGTGGGGCTATTTTTAAATCCTTGAGGTAACACAGTCCATGTTAATTGGGATTTTCTTCCAGTGTCTGGATTTTCCCATTCAAAGGCAAACAGAGGCTGACACTTTGGGGCCAGAGGTAAGCAGAGAAATGCATCCTTTAGGTCCAGGATAGCAAACCAAACTAGTTCATCCCTTAGCTTAATTAACAGTGTATATGGGTTGGCTACCATGGGATGTATATTCTCAGTGATCTTGTTTATAGCTCTCAGGTCCTGCACCAATCTATAGTTACCATCAGGTTTTCAAATGGGTAAGATGGGTGTGTTATATTCAGATTCACATTCCACCAACAACCCATAGTTTAGAAACTTCTCTACTATTCCTTTATTCCTTTCCAGTCTTCCAGTTTCAAAGGGTATTGTTTAATCCTCACTGGCTGTGCCCCAGCCTTAAGTCCTATGATCACTGGGGCAGCATTTTTAGCTCTCCCAGGTTTTTCAGATGCCCATACTCCAGGATAAACCTGGTCCGTTATCTCTTCAGGCACATTGGACTTAGTCGGGGTGTGTATCAAGGCCAAACTTAACAATTCAATTAATTGATTTTCTCCAACTACCAATGTTGGGATTTATGGAAAAGTAATATGGGATTTATGGAAAATTAATATGCCTGAATTAAAACAGCAGTGTTGCAGGTGCTGCTCACCAAATTGTCAGGCACCCTGAAGTAGCCCGTGAGATCAGTAAACAAGCTGGTGTCTCACAGGCTGGTACCCCACGGGACCAGCAAACAGCAGGTGTCCTATCTCACGGTTGTTATCTCATGAAGTAGTGAGAAAAGAATGTTGTAGCAAGAACTGAGAGGCACCGGCTGGGAAGCGAAACACCTTGGGTCATCATGACACGGACAGCAAGTGACAAGACACGTAGCCAATCATATATGAACTGTGTATGTATGTAACCAACGGGGTTTGTACTGGGGTGGAACATCTGGAATCAGAGGGGTATAAATTGCCACCATTTTAAATAATAAACGGCTTTCACTTGATCACATTGGTCATGGTGCGTTAGTCCGAGCTCTCGCCGCAACATACCAATTCAGTTTTTCCTTTATCAGATTTAATGTTTGCTCCCAATTGTTCCAATAGGTCCTGTCCCAATAACGGTTTTGGAGATCCAGGCATATATAAAAATGTGTATTCCAATTTGCTTGCCTAGTTTGTATTTGAGAGGTTTTAGGAAAAATGCCTTTTCAGGTTAACCAGTAGCACCCACTACCGTGGCAAAATCCTGATCTTTCGGTACTAATTCTTGATTCAATACAGAAAAGGAAGCCCCTGTATCTATTAGAAATTCCACTTACTTTTCATTTTTCCCTAGCTTTACTACAACCAGTGGATCTGCTAGGGTAGATCCCCCAGGTCCCCGTCAGTCCCCCTCCCCTACTTCGACTGAGGCTATGACCTCTTTCCTGCCCTTCCTCTTGTCAGGGCAGTTTCGCCACCAATGCCCCTTCTTTTTACACCATGCGCACTGATTGTATTCCAGAGATTTTTGTGGCCCTTGCTGCCCACCCCCTTTTCCTTCTTGCAGTGCTGGAACCAGAGCTCTTTCTCAGATCCACCTCTTCCCTGTTGCTAAAAACTCTCCAGGCTTCCTCCAACAGCTTTTCCTGGTCCCTATTTTCAGGTGGTTTCAGCTTCTGCAACTTCCTTCTAATGTCCCCTGCTGATTGACCCAGGAACAGTGAAATTATCTGTTGAGCCCCTATCTCTGAGGCCGGATCCAGAGGAGTATACTTTCGCATCACTTCCCTCAGGTTATCAAGGAATTCAGAGGGAGTTTCCTTTGGTCCCTGCCTTACAGCATACAAAGCGGACCAATTTATGGTTTTGGGAGTAGCCCGCTCCATTCCCTTTAGGACTCAGTCTCTGTATCCTAATAATAATTTATATTGGGCACTGTTATTTGGATTCCACTGGGGATCCTCCAGAGGGATGCGTTCCCCGGTAGTTCCACTCGGATTGCCACCAGTTATTTGATCCCCTACCAAATCTCTGGCAGTTTTAATTATAAATTGTTTTTCTGTTTCAGTCATATGGTCCAATAGGAGATCAATATCTCCCCAATCCCGGTTATGGTGCCTTATTAGAAAAGGAAAATATTTCACCACTTCTGCTGGGTCATTCCTGTAATCTTTAGCCACCCTTTTCCAAGCCTCTAAATCTGAGGTGGAAAAGGGGATCTTAATCATGACAGAATCTCCATCTGGTCCCACAGCCTCCCTAAGGGGGGCTATGAGTGGTTCTTTTTCTTTGCTCCTTGTTTGTGTTGAAATGGAGCTATCTGAGAGAGCGCCAGAATCATCACTTTCCTCTGGATCGGGTCTCCTGGGTTTGTAATGGGGACCTCTGGGTCTTTCAGACCATGGGGGTCTATAGATATCAGAAAAATGATCCCACTCACTTTTTAACTTCAAACATCTCTGGCCAGTGCTACAAGCAGGACAGCACCTTTTAAGCTTAGAATTCTCCCTATTATCCTTTTCCATTGCTAAGACAAGGGGGTCTTGGGGTGGTCTTAATCCACAATCCCTCTGCCATTCAGGGTGGTTTCGGAGAGTGAAAAACATGTCTGCATAAGAAACCTCATCCCATTTTCCTTCCCTCCTTAAGAACAACATTAATTGCAATAACGTGTTATATCTCAAGGTACCATTAGGGGGCCATCTCTCCCCATCTTCCAGCTTATACAAAGGCCACCACTGATTACAATACTTAATCAGGGTTTTCTTAGACAGACTCCCACCAGAACTCCCTCCGATGTCCCTCCAGTGGGTCAATATACAGCCAAGCGGGCTTTTCAGAACCGACATCTGGTTTTCCCATACTAGGTGGCCTGTTACACTTGGTTTACACAGAAGAAATCAATCGAGGTTAACAGTATATATTACAGATCTTTGACACTGCTGACAACAAGGAAATATCGGGGGGGGGGTTCTGAGCATAAGCAAAGACACTATTCTTTTCTCAGTGCTTTTTCCTGTCCTCACTCCTCATTCGCTTTGTTCAGGCCCCTCGCGGGGTTACGGAACCGCTGATCGGAACTCCACACCCGCTTTGTGCTTAATTGCATGTCTCAATTTCAGTCACTCATACAAGCACACAAAGCATTGTAAAACATTTATAACAAACAAATACACAAAATGCAACAAATTATACACAAAGCTTAAACCATACACAACCATACACGGTGTCGCGGACCGAGATAGGTAAAGCCGCGACTCACACCCCCACCTCAGGGGATCGAGAGCTGAGGACCACTCCCCGTCACACTCACAAACAACGCTTAGGAATCAATAGATTTATTAAAGGCACTGAGGGTTTGGCAAGTCTGATATCAACAGGGTCTATCTCTATATCTATATCCACACCTATATATCCATATACCAACAGCTATACAACACTACATCTATATACCAATAACAACACACACAGAAAACAAGAGAGAACCTCTCCCCTTCCCCCCTGTTCCCGTTCCCGGACAGGGATAAGAGGGAAAGCCTGGAGAGAGCCTTTGGGAAATAGAAGAATATGGGAAAAGAGAAGTGAGTGTCTGGTATGTGTGAATATTATGTAGGAATGTTTGTAGGAATGTTAGTAAGATGTCCGCAATTCTCACCACCGGGGTACGGCCGAAGCCAATCCCTGGTCGGGATCCACGTCCTTTCCCTTGAGACTCTAGGCAAACGGTCCGTTCGGTACGTCCACACGCCAACAACCACAGGGAGCAGCGCCGTAACTTCACGGCAGCCTCCGCAGCGGTACGCTCACCGCGGCGGCTGTATCCGCATAGTATTCACGGAGCGCGCGCCTTCTTGCTCCTCCCTTTTTTTTTCCGGTTCCGGCCCCGCCGTGCCTCCTGGGAGCTGTAGTCTGTAGTCCTGTGCGCATGCGCCTGGTACCTCTGTCCTCTCCCCACGAGTGCTGGGGGGGCGCATCGCCAGGAATGGTCAGTGAATGTCGCTGGATTAAAGGCCATTATAGAGTCCGTCTCTCACATCTCACCCCGTGGCTTTTATGACAGCGACTTGGTTCCTGTGTGGTATATGTTTGTGTCTGTATATGTATGTACATCTGTACCCTAGTAGGCTCTTGTCCAAACTCTTACCTCTTTCCCTGTTTGAAACGAACCTTTCATACAATCTTACATATTTCATATCTACATATCTAAAACAACGTATATAACATTTTATGCATGTTTCTGAGGGAACAATTCCCTATACAACATATATACTTATAAACTCATACATATATATATATATACTCATATATATAATACATAAGAGAAATATAAATAGAAAACCCATAATGAATATATTGGTGCACCATTAGTATCTTATTTACAGACCACAACCCAAAGGGGAAACAGGTATAGGAGACATGATGCTGTATAGTAGGAGGCGTTGTGCAAACCATGGCGTGATCAAGTCCATAGTATGCACAAGGTACCTCCCCCCTCAAAACCAGTGTCGGGCTGATCAGACCCTATTCTGGCTTGGGATATCTCCGGTTCTTTGGGTTGTTGGTTTAGCATATACACATTGCTATATACACAAGTATACAGATACACAGTTACAACCTATCTCTACAATCTGTCTTGCTTCATTCAACGTGAAGTATCCAATTTGTACTGATTTTGAGTTGTTTGTTATTCATGTCAGATGCAACCCAGGTGTTTGAATTCACAGGCGTTTGCAGGGTCATTTTGACTTTCCCAATATTTGACAGGTGAACCAGTACAGTTTGTCCTGGGTGTAGGGAGATTTTTTTCTTGTTGCAAGGCTTTCTTTGTTTCTCCTTTTCTTGAGTGGGTGATGTAGGAAAGAAAGCAGTTAGACGAGGACACCCGTTTACCCCCCATCTGTTATTTATGGTGGTGACTGCATATCGCAATCTTTCATCCCATTTGGAGTCCTGTGGGCGGATAAGGCTTTTGATTAACCCGTTAGTACGTTCTACTATCCCATTTGCTTGGGGATAGTATGGCATATGAAATGTCCATTGGATGCCTTCACCTTTTGCCCATTGTTGTACCAGATGTGAAGTGAAGTGAGTACCATTATCAGACTGAATATGTGTAGGTTTAGGTAATACCCCAAATACCCTTTCCAGGAAGCGAACTGTATTTTCACCATTTGCTTTAGAAACAGCTTCAGCACAAGTTAGACCTGACACCACTTCTACCATCACAATGATATACTGTTTGTTACCTGATTTGCGGAAAGGACCAATGTAGTCCACCTGCCAAGTAGACCACAAGGACTTTCCCTCTCGAATATGCAGAGTGTCAGTTGTCAGGGGATGCTTCCCCAACCGAGTCTTACACAGGTCACATTCAGAAATGATTGTTTTACACTGTTCACAGGTAACAGGCCACCCCCGGGTTTGTGCCTCTTTATACAAATCAAAAATCCCTGAGTGACCCCTTTTACAATGAAGCCATTCAAGCAATCGTTCCCACTCCTGATTTTCTTCTGCTGTTTTGATTTCCAGTACATTGATTTTGCCCAGTTCATCAACGTAGTTGTTCCACCTGCTGGCATCATTTTTCAGACTGGTCTGGTGAGCAGGAATCCACCCTACATGAAAGTTAGGATTTTTCTTGGCAATTTTTAGGATCTGTTGCCATTTTTCTTTCTGCCACACTGGCACCCTCTTAATCTCCCAATTGTTCTGTTCCCAGAAAGTTATCCATTCCACACAGCCCTTGAAGACCGAAAAGGAATCTGTGTAGATGTACACAGCGTCTTTGGCGGCTTTTTCCCGTACAAACACATTGAGAACAGCATCCAGCTCCCCCACTTGTGCACTGCCCTTATCATGATTTATTATGCGTTCAGCCGTGGAAGGTTTGACTGCAGCAGATTTGAAGAACCAGGTTTTACCCTCTCTTCTGGCTGACGCGTCTGTGAACCAGGCATTAATCATTTCACTTTTATATTCGGGGGCCTCCTTAATAGGACTGGGAGTTTTCATAGTTAACTCTTTTTCCTCCATGGATTCAATGTGTTCCTGGATTTTTAGCTGTTTGTCCGGGCCTTCCTCTAGCTTGAAAAGACCAGAGTAGCACTCAATCTGGCTATACCATTTCCTGATTGTCCCCTTTTGGGATATTCCCTCTGGAGGGGCTTTCCCAGACAGCACATGATTAACTACTTTGAAAGGACCCTGCAGTATCACCTTTTGTTTTTTAACAATTTTGCTGACCTCTGTTAGTGCTGTGCACACTGTTAGCAATCCCTTCTCCAGAGTGGAGTATCGTTTTTCTGAGTCCTTAAGAGATTGTGAATAGAAGCCAATGGGTCGTGTACTCCCACTAGGTCCCTTTTGCCAAAAGTGATATGACACGACAGCCTCCACAGCGTAGGAGAGTTCACAAAGTGCGCCCGTTGCTCCCCCCCCGGTTCCGGCCTCGCCGGGCCCCCTGGGAGCTGTAGTCTGAGTCTGTGCGCATGCATCTGCTGCCTCTAGCCTCTTCTTGTGCCGGGGAGTGCATTACCAGGAATGGTCAGTAGATGTCGCTGGATTAAAGGCCATAATAGAGTCCGTCTCTCACAAAGGCACTAGCTGAAAATCCCCATTCTATTGTTATTGGATCCTCTGGGTGAAGAGGTCCCAGAGTCTGGAAGGTCTGTGCTTCCAGTATTAGCAGTTCAAGGGCCTCATCATGAAATTTGTTCCATTCCCAGTGATGATTCTTTTTCAAGAGATCATAAAGAGGCCGTGCTATAACAGAGAAATCAGGGATATGTTTTCTCCAATACTGGAGGGTTCCCAGCAATTGTTGCAATTCTTTTTTATTAGCTGGTACCTTCATCTGAGTCAATTGGGACACAGTATCGGATGGAATATTCCAGGTTCCCCCTTTCCACCTTATTCCCAGGAATTTTACCTCTTGGGATGGTGGTTGCCTTTTCCCTTCAGGGATTTCTAGCTGAATATCAGTCAGATGCTTAATTATAGCATCATACACGACTTTCACTTCTCCCTCACTCTGGCCCCCTATCAATATGTCATCTATGTATTGATAAACTTTCACTTTGGAATTGTTTTTGATTTCTGGAACGTTTTCCAGTTCACACGCAAGTGCGTGATGGGCCAGCGTGGGTGAGTGTTTATATCCCTGTGGCAACCTCGTGAAAGTGTATTGGACTCCATCCCAAGTGAAGGCAAAATACTTTTGGTCCTCAGTATCAATAGGGACCTGGAAAAACATGTCCTTAATATCCAGTGCTGCCAGCACAGGATGTGCTGCTTCCTGGATTTCTAGCACCAGTTCAGCTATGTTTGGTACGGCTGCAGTGAGGCCTTCTGTATTGGCATTCAATTTCCTGTAGTCTAAAGTCAGTCTCCATCTCCCATCTGGTTTCCTCACAGGCCAGACTGGGGCATTGTACGGTGAATGGCATGGCACTATTATACCTTTTTGTTTTAAATCAGCTATTACCTCCCTGATGCCATCCTTGGCAGCAACTGGGATAGAATATTGCTTTACTCTTGTTGTTTTGCTCTGTGGCAGACGTGGGGCACGTTGTAACAACTTTACTTCCAGTGTTGGTGTGCCAAATGTCCAGTAGCGGCCTCGCTCGTCTCTCCAGGCACGACCTGCTAAAACATCCAAACCTAACAGGTTAGGAACATCTCCTACAATCATTTTGGTTCGGATCGGTTTGTCATCTCCTGGAAGGTGCATGGTGACCATGGCTGTTTTCTGTAAAGTAGAATTACCAAATGCTCCGCTTACACAGACCGATTTTGCAGAGGTGGTAATACCACAGTACCCTGCCTCCTCAGCATTCAATGTGGACATCTGGGCCCCTGTGTCTACAACAAAAGTAACAGGATAACGTTTTGGACCAACAGCACAAGTGAGTACCAGATCTCCATCCTTATTATACACGAGTCTTAATATATTTTGCCAGTCATTTGTGTGTGTGGGAGATATGTTGACATTCTATATGAGGATTCTGTTTTATGTTTTACCCCTCCTCCGTCGCCTTTTTGACTTACCAGCTGTAACAGGAGGAGGGAATTCTAGTTTCCCGAACTACTGGACCTTCCCTGTGCTTTATCCCGAGCTCTAGACTGTGACCGGCCTCGGGCCCCAGTTTGTGATCGTGATCTGTCTCATGTTTGTGATCGTGATCTGCCTCGGGTTTGTTCCCTTGTTCGGAAAGCATCAATCAGTTCCTTTAGGTCCTCATAAGAGCACGTCTTGGCTAGGAGTGAAGCTGGCACTCCCAATTGCCTGCCTTCCTCCTTAAGCCTAGCATAAGGCCCCTTGTTATCTTGTGTTGAGGAATGCTCTGTATCAAAGGCCTGTCTCCTGGGTGACTTCTGCTGTATTTTCTTCTGTCTATCCCTGTTTACCACATTCCAGTCACCCCGTGACCTCCCCTGTCTGGGAGAGGGGGGGTCTCGGGGTGGCTTAGCAGCAACTTCAGCATAAGACAGTCGAGCAGCCCTTTTGGGCGTAGAAGAGGAGGACTTAGAGTCCTCACATATCTTAGCGCAATCAATCAGGTTCTGGGCCAGGTCACCCCACGTGATCTGTAATCGTCCGGCTGCAATCTCCTCTCGACATTGCATGGCTTTCACCTGGAGCCCCCCAGAAAGCCCCTTAATCAACACAATCATTCTCCTCTCTTTTACCTGAAGGGACATGGGGCTTGCATGCTCTACTACCAACTCACGATCATAGATCATTTGGAGTGCAGCAGCCCTGTGAACGTTTTCCATGATGTCACTGGGGCTCCCTTTTAGGGCAGTCGGTTCTCCTCGCTCCTACCTACGTTCCAGGCTGCACGCTGCGTTAGGGACCATGGGTGATTTGTATTTCCGGTTAGTAACACCATTCCAGGTCCCCAAAAACCACGAGCCTCCTGTTCGGTCAACATGATATCGTCCCCTCCTGTGAGTGATACTCTCATGACATAATCAGCTTCTGTTTCGGAAGCCAGTCTACTATATTTTTCTCTGAGTTTACCCAGGTCAATAGGTGAATAGGGCTTTTCCTTTATCTCTGTATCTCTTTGTGCAGCCCCGGCTCTCTGGGTATAGGTAGTTAGCCTAACAGGCCGGAGCACCTTTTTTTTCTTCCTGCTCTTCCTCCTCCCCCTCTCCGTACCGTATCCCTGAGCCATACGCACTAGTGTCCAGAAACCCCTGCACGTTTCTCCCTCTTTGGCTTTCCCTTTCTTCCCCAACTTTGCGGGGCGGCTCCGGTGATACGGAGACCCGCTCCTGCTGGGGCTCGTGAAAAGAGCCAATCAGTGCTAGCCTTTCTTGTAACATCCGGTCGATCTCCTGTTTCAAGACGTCATCGACAACCTTCTTTTCCTGAGGGGGAGCAGGGGGTGGAGGAAGAGGAAGAGGTCCCTGTTGGAGCTGCTGCAATGTTACGTGCCTCCTGGGAGCTGTAGTCTGTAGTCCTGTGCGCATGCGCCTGGTACCTCTGTCCTCTCCCCACGAGTGCCGGGGGGGCGCGTCGCCAGGAATGGTCAGTGAATGTCGCTGGATTAAAGGCCATTATAGAGTCTGTCTCTCACACACTCTCACAGTAAAAAAGTTTTTTCTGATATTTACCTTGAACCTCCTATGCTCCAATTTGCACTCGTATACAAAGGTACAACCCCCCAAAAAGGCATGGATAAGGTAAACTGCCTAAAGGATACATTCTTTGTGGGAAGATATTCAGAATGTGCCCAAACTCTTTTGATGGGAAGGCCTTTTTGTAGAAATTGGCTTGTCTCAGAAGAAAGAGGTTGGTATTGGATATCTGGAGTCAAAGCTAGAAAGGTGTTACCAGCAAATTGGTCAGGAATATGCACTTTAGGAGCTATAGCCCCTAATATGACCATTATCGACAAATTGAAAAATGAGGAACAAATATGGCTCAGAACCTTCATCAAAAGAAACAAAAGAAGTAGCAACCCCCTGCCGTGCAACAGAGAATGGGGATTTAACCTGCTGGGCTTGCCACCTTTTACAAGCAGCTCTTGGTGTGCCATGCAGTGAAGCAAGCCCATGCAGACATCAGATGTTTCCCTTTTTCCCATAACAGGCAACAGTGGAAGCCCCTGAGTGCTAGCCATTATTTGTAGGTATCCCTTCTTCACTGCTGCCCAAATTTTATTTTTTTCTCATGTTTTTCAGTCTTCTTTCCTTAGGAACAAACAGATTTTTTTAAAAAACACTGATTTTAGGGAATCTGTTGTAGCCTTCTCAAAGGGGCTGAAGCCCTGACTTACAGAAGCATTGATAAGCCCTAACTCATCCTCACTGTCCAAGGTACATTGGTCTTTTAGAACGGAAGTTACAATCTAAATTTAGCTAAATTCAACAAGAAAAAAAAGAATCTGAACAATCTGCTTAAATGGTGCAAGCTCATTTTCTAAACTGTGTGAAATCTTACTGACATGTTGGGGGAAAAAGAAACCACTGAGGTGAGACTCTGACTGTGAAACATTCTTCCCAAATATTACATTTCATTCAGAAACTTAGAAACACTTGAACATGAGGGTTTCAAGTGGAAACACCTTTATTTCTGCCCTGAAAACATTTATGGTGGACTGCATGTTGGGAAAAAGGTCCAGCAGAAACATTCCAGAAAGTGTCTATTCAGTTTTCAATCCATCATTAGATTGAGCAGAAGTGTTGCTCATTGCCATCTGAGGGATTCCTCCCATCAGAGATGGAATGCTCTTGATCGCCCCCCCCCCAGGTAGGGAAGGAGAGAGAGAATTACACATCCCTTTACAAATATATATATTCCCTTATCACTAATAATTAAAATAAATCTGTTTCACTTTTCAACCCAGAAAGCCTCTCTTTCTCATTTTTTCTCCCTCTTTCCCTACCTTGGGGGAGGGGCGTGGGACTGAGACCATTATTGTTATTGGTTTGACTGCCAACTCGGAGCCAAACCGTGACACATACACTAGATACATGCATGTGTCAAGTTTATGGGCGGTGACTCCAACGGGCGCTAGTGTTCCTAGCAGTCCGATCTACCCCGAGCTATCGGCGGACTTGTCTCGCCCCTCGTATGCTGAGGTTTTGGCACAGCCACCCGGAACATATCCCCTTTCCCGTGACTTGGAACAGCTGATGTTGGATGTGATGATGCCCCTAAGACAGGAACTGATGGCCCTAAGGGAGAAGGTAGAGGAGTCCGAGCCCCTAAGACAGGAGCTAAAGACCCTGAGGCAGGAGTTTGAGGCACTACAGCAGGAAACGCAGTTGAGGAAGAAAGACACAGGGGCGAGACGAAAGAAGGAGCAGAACGAGGGAGACGAGAAGTGGTTACAAGAGATTACACAGCTACAGGGAGAACTGAAGGAGCGTGAAAGGAAATACAGGGAGTTAAAAAAAGATCATACTGATATGCGAGCAGAATACGAAGGGAAGCTGCTTGACATGCAGAGGGAACTTGCAAAGACGTTAAAGGCATTGGAGGGCATGGAGAGGGATGTCAGGGCAAAGAACCGAGACATCTCGAAATTGCAGCAAGAGAACGTAACATTGCAGCAGCTCCAACAGGGACCTCTTCCTCTTCCTCCACCCCCTGCTCCCCCTCAGGAAAAGAAGGTTGTCGATGACGTCTTGAAGCAGGAAATCGACCGGATGTTACAAGAAAGGCTAGCACTGATTGGCTCTTTTCACGAGCCCCAGCAGGAGCGGGTCTCCGTATCACCGGAGCCGCCCCGCAAAGTTGGGGAAGAAAAGGAAAGCCAAAGAGGGAGAAACGTGCAGGGGTTTCTGGACACTAGTGCGTATGGCTCAGGGATACGGTACGGAGAGGGGGAGGAGGAAGAGCAGGAAGAAAAAAAGGTGCTCCGGCCTGTTAGGCTAACTACCTATACCCAGAGAGCTGGGGCTGCACAAAGAGATACAGAGATAAAGGAAAAGCCCTATTCACCTATTGACCTGGGTAAACTCAGAGAAAAATATAGTAGACTGGCTTCCGAAACAGAAGCTGATTATGTCATGAGAGTATCACTCACAGGAGGGGACGATATCATGTTGACCGAACAGGAGGCTCGTGGTTTTTGGGGACCTGGAATGGTGTTACTAACCGGAAATACAAATCACCCATGGTCCCTAACGCAGCGTGCAGCCTGGAACGTAGGTAGGAGCGAGGAGAACCGACTGCCCTAAAAGGGAGCCCCAGTGACATCATGGAAAACGTTCACAGGGCTGCTGCACTCCAAATGATCTATGATCGTGAGTTGGTAGTAGAGCATGCAAGCCCCATGTCCCTTCAGGTAAAAGAGAGGAGAATGATTGTGTTGATTAAGGGGCTTTCTGGGGGGCTCCAGGTGAAAGCCATGCAATGTCGAGAGGAGATTGCAGCCGGACGATTACAGATCACGTGGGGTGACCTGGCCCAGAACCTGATTGATTGCGCTAAGATATGTGAGGACTCTAAGTCCTCCTCTTCTACGCCCAAAAGGGCTGCTCGACTGTCTTATGCTGAAGTTGCTGCTAAGCCACCCCGAGACCCCCCCTCTCCCAGACAGGGGAGGTCACGGGGTGACTGGAATGTGGTAAACAGGGATAGACAGAAGAAAATACAGCAGAAGTCACCCAGGAGACAGGCCTTTGATACAGAGCATTCCTCAACACAAGATAACAAGGGGCCTTATGCTAGGCTTAAGGAGGAAGGCAGGCAATTGGGAGTGCCAGCTTCACTCCTAGCCAAGACGTGCTCTTATGAGGACCTAAAGGAACTGATTGATGCTTTCCGAACAAGGGAACAAACCCGAGGCAGATCACGATCACAAACATGAGACAGATCACGATCACAAACTGGGGCCCGAGGCCGGTCACAGTCTAGAGCTCGGGATAAAGCACAGGGAAGGTCCAGTAGTTCGGGAAACTAGAATTCCCTCCTCCTGTTACAGCTGGTAAGTCAAAAAGGCGACGGAGGAGGAGTAAAACATAAAACAGAATCCTCATATAGAATGTCAACATATCTCCCACACACACAAATGACTGGCAAAATATATTAAGACTCGTGTATAATAAGGATGGAGATCTGGTACTCACTTGTGCTGTTGGTCCAAAACGTTATCCTGTTACTTTTGTTGTAGACACAGGGGCCCAGAAGTCCACATTGAATGCTGAGGAGGCAGGGTACTGTGGTATTACCACCTCTGCAAAATCGGTCTGTGTAAGCGGAGCATTTGGTAATTCTACTTTACAGAAAACAGCCATGGTCACCATGCACCTTCCAGGAGATGACAAACCGATCCGAACCAAAATGATTGTAGGAGATGTTCCTAACCTGTTAGGTTTGGATGTTTTAGCAGGTCGTGCCTGGAGAGACGAGCGAGGCCGCTACTGGACATTTGGCACACCAACACTGGAAGTAAAGTTGTTACAACGTGCCCCACGTCTGCCACAGAGCAAAACAACAAGAGTAAAGCAATATTCTATCCCAGTTGCTGCCAAGGATGGCATCAGGGAGGTAATAGCTGATTTAAAACAAAAAGGTATAATAGTGCCATGCCATTCACCGTACAATGCCCCAGTCTGGCCTGTGAGGAAACCAGATGGGAGATGGAGACTGACTTTAGACTACAGGAAATTGAATGCCAATACAGAAGGCCTCACTGCAGCCGTACCAAACATAGCTGAACTGGTGCTAGAAATCCAGGAAGCAGCACATCCTGTGCTGGCAGCACTGGATATTAAGGACATGTTTTTCCAGGTCCCTATTGATACTGAGGACCAAAAGTATTTTGCCTTCACTTGGGATGGAGTCCAATACACTTTCACGAGGTTGCCACAGGGATATAAACACTCACCCACGCTGGCCCATCACGCACTTGCGTGTGAACTGGAAAACGTTCCAGAAATCAAAAACAATTCCAAAGTGAAAGTTTATCAATACATAGATGACATACTGATAGGGGGCCAGAGTGAGGGAGAAGTGAAAGTCGTGTATGATGCTATAATTAAGCATCTGACTGATATTCAGCTAGAAATCCCTGAAGGGAAAAGGCAACCACCATCCCAAGAGGTAAAATTCCTGGGAATAAGGTGGAAAGGGGGAACCTGGAATATTCCATCCGATACTGTGTCCCAATTGACTCAGATGAAGGTACCAGCTAATAAAAAAGAATTGCAACAATTGCTGGGAACCCTCCAGTATTGGAGAAAACATATCCCTGATTTCTCTGTTATAGCACGGCCTCTTTATGATCTCTTGAAAAAGAATCATCACTGGGAATGGAACAAATTTCATGATGAGGCCCTTGAACTGCTAATACTGGAAGCACAGACCTTCCAGACTCTGGGACCTCTTCACCCAGAGGATCCAATAACAATAGAATGGGGATTTTCAGCTAGTGCCTTTGTGAGAGACGGACTCTATTATGGCCTTTAATCCAGCGACATCTACTGACCATTCCTGGTAATGCACTCCCCGGCACAAGAAGAGGCTAGAGGCAGCAGATGCATGCGCACAGACTCAGACTACAGCTCCCAGGGGGCCCGGCGAGGCCGGAACCGGGGGGGGAGCAACGGGCGCACTTTGTGAACTCTCCTACGCTGTGGAGGCTGTCGTGTCATATCACTTTTGGCAAAAGGGACCTAGTGGGAGTACACGACCCATTGGCTTCTATTCACAATCTCTTAAGGACTCAGAAAAACGATACTCCACTCTGGAGAAGGGATTGCTAACAGTGTGCACAGCACTAACAGAGGTCAGCAAAATTGTTAAAAAACAAAAGGTGATACTGCAGGGTCCTTTCAAAGTAGTTAATCATGTGCTGTCTGGGAAAGCCCCTCCAGAGGGAATATCCCAAAAGGGGACAATCAGGAAATGGTATAGCCAGATTGAGTGCTACTCTGGTCTTTTCAAGCTAGAGGAAGGCCCGGACAAACAGCTAAAAATCCAGGAACACATTGAATCCATGGAGGAAAAAGAGTTAACTATGAAAACTCCCAGTCCTATTAAGGAGGCCCCCGAATATAAAAGTGAAATGATTAATGCCTGGTTCACAGACGCGTCAGCCAGAAGAGAGGGTAAAACCTGGTTCTTCAAATCTGCTGCAGTCAAACCTTCCACGGCTGAACGCATAATAAATCATGATAAGGGCAGTGCACAAGTGGGGGAGCTGGATGCTGTTCTCAATGTGTTTGTACGGGAAAAAGCCGCCAAAGACGCTGTGTACATCTACACAGATTCCTTTTCGGTCTTCAAGGGCTGTGTGGAATGGATAACTTTCTGGGAACAGAACAATTGGGAGATTAAGAGGGTGCCAGTGTGGCAGAAAGAAAAATGGCAACAGATCCTAAAAATTGCCAAGAAAAATCCTAACTTTCATGTAGGGTGGATTCCTGCTCACCAGACCAGTCTGAAAAATGATGCCAGCAGGTGGAACAACTACGTTGATGAACTGGGCAAAATCAATGTAGTGGAAATCAAAACAGCAGAAGAAAATCAGGAGTGGGAACGATTGCTTGAATGGCTTCATTGTAAAAGGGGTCACTCAGGGATTTTTGATTTGTATAAAGAGGCACAAACCCGGGGGTGGCCTGTTACCTGTGAACAGTGTAAAACAATCATTTCTGAATGTGACCTGTGTAAGACTCGGTTGGGGAAGCATCCCCTGACAACTGACACTCTGCATATTCGAGAGGGAAAGTCCTTGTGGTCTACTTGGCAGGTGGACTACATTGGTCCTTTCCGCAAATCAGGTAACAAACAGTATATCATTGTGATGGTAGAAGTGGTGTCAGGTCTAACTTGTGCTGAAGCTGTTTCTAAAGCAAATGGTGAAAATACAGTTCACTTCCTGGAAAGGGTATTTGGGGTATTACCTAAACCTACACATATTCAGTCTGATAATGGTACTCACTTCACTTCACATCTGGTACAACAATGGGCAAAAGGTGAAGGCATCCAATGGACATTTCATATGCCATACTATCCCCAAGCAAATGGGATAGTAGAACGTACTAACGGGTTAATCAAAAGCCTTATCCGCCCACAGGACTCCAAATGGGATGAAAGATTGCGATATGCAGTCACCACCATAAATAACAGATGGGGGGTAAACGGGTGTCCTCGTCTAACTGCTTTCTTTCCTACATCACCCACTCAAGAAAAGGAGAAACAAAGAAAGCCTTGCAACAAGAAAAAAATCTCCCTACACCCAGGACAAACTGTACTGGTTCACCTGTCAAATATTGGGAAAGTCAAAATGACCCTGCAAACGCCTGTGAATTCAAACACCTGGGTTGCATCTGACATGAATAACAAACAACTCAAAATCAGTACAAATTGGATACTTCACGTTGAATGAAGCAAGACAGATTGTAGAGATAGGTTGTAACTGTGTATCTGTATACTTGTGTATATAGCAATGTGTATATGCTAAACCAACAACCCAAAGAACCGGAGATATCCCAAGCCAGAATAGGGTCTGATCAGCCCGACACTGGTTTTGAGGGGGGAGGTACCTTGTGCATACTATGGACTTGATCACGCCATGGTTTGCACAACGCCTCCTACTATACAGCATCATGTCTCCTATACCTGTTTCCCCTTTGGGTTGTGGTCTGTAAATAAGATACTAATGGTGCACCAATATATTCATTATGGGTTTTCTATTTATATTTCTCTTATGTATTATATATATGAGTATATATATATATATGTATGAGTTTATAAGTATATATGTTGTATAGGGAATTGTTCCCTCAGAAACATGCATAAAATGTTATATACGTTGTTTTAGATATGTAGATATGAAATATGTAAGATTGTATGAAAGGTTCGTTTCAAACAGGGAAAGAGGTAAGAGTTTGGACAAGAGCCTACTAGGGTACAGATGTACATACATATACAGACACAAACATATACCACACAGGAACCAAGTCGCTGTCATAAAAGCCACGGGGTGAGATGTGAGAGACGGACTCTATAATGGCCTTTAATCCAGCGACATTCACTGACCATTCCTGGCGATGCGCCCCCCCAGCACTCGTGGGGAGAGGACAGAGGTACCAGGCGCATGCGCACAGGACTACAGACTACAGCTCCCAGGAGGCACGGCGGGGCCGGAACCGGAAAAAAAAAGGGAGGAGCAAGAAGGCGCGCGCTCCGTGAATACTATGCGGATACAGCCGCCGCGGTGAGCGTACCGCTGCGGAGGCTGCCGTGAAGTTACGGCGCTGCTCCCTGTGGTTGTTGGCGTGTGGGCGTACCGAACGGACCGTTTGCCTAGAGTCTCAAGGGAAAGGACGTGGATCCCGACCAGGGATTGGCTTCGGCCGTACCCCGGTGGTGAGAATTGCGGACATCTTACTAACATTCCTACAAACATTCCTACATAATATTCACACATACCAGACACTCACTTCTCTTTTCCCATATTCTTCTATTTCCCAAAGGCTCTCTCCAGGCTTTCCCTCTTATCCCTGTCCGGGAACGGGAACAGGGGGGAAGGGGAGAGGTTCTCTCTTGTTTTCTGTGTGTGTTGTTATTGGTATATAGATGTAGTGTTGTATAGCTGTTGGTATATGGATATATAGGTGTGGATATAGATATAGAGATAGACCCTGTTGATATCAGACTTGCCAAACCCTCAGTGCCTTTAATAAATCTATTGATTCCTAAGCGTTGTTTGTGAGTGTGACGGGGAGTGGTCCTCAGCTCTCGATCCCCTGAGGTGGGGGTGTGAGTCGCGGCTTTACCTATCTCGGTCCGCGACACCGTGTATGGTTGTGTATGGTTTAAGCTTTGTGTATAATTTGTTGCATTTTGTGTATTTGTTTGTTATAAATGTTTTACAATGCTTTGTGTGCTTGTATGAGTGACTGAAATTGAGACATGCAATTAAGCACAAAGCGGGTGTGGAGTTCCGATCAGCGGTTCCGTAACCCCGCGAGGGGCCTGAACAAAGCGAATGAGGAGTGAGGACAGGAAAAAGCACTGAGAAAAGAATAGTGTCTTTGCTTATGCTCAGAACCCCCCCCCCGATATTTCCTTGTTGTCAGCAGTGTCAAAGATCTGTAATATATACTGTTAACCTCGATTGATTTCTTCTGTGTAAACCAAGTGTAACAGGCCACCTAGTATGGGAAAACCAGATGTCGGTTCTGAAAAGCCCGCTTGGCTGTATATTGACCCACTGGAGGGACATCGGAGGGAGTTCTGGTGGGAGTCTGTCTAAGAAAACCCTGATTAAGTATTGTAATCAGTGGTGGCCTTTGTATAAGCTGGAAGATGGGGAGAGATGGCCCCCTAATGGTACCTTGAGATATAACACGTTATTGCAATTAATGTTGTTCTTAAGGAGGGAAGGAAAATGGGATGAGGTTTCTTATGCAGACATGTTTTTCACTCTCCGAAACCACCCTGAATGGCAGAGGGATTGTGGATTAAGACCACCCCAAGACCCCCTTGTCTTAGCAATGGAAAAGGATAATAGGGAGAATTCTAAGCTTAAAAGGTGCTGTCCTGCTTGTAGCACTGGCCAGAGATGTTTGAAGTTAAAAAGTGAGTGGGATCATTTTTCTGATATCTATAGACCCCCATGGTCTGAAAGACCCAGAGGTCCCCATTACAAACCCAGGAGACCCGATCCAGAGGAAAGTGATGATTCTGGCGCTCTCTCAGATAGCTCCATTTCAACACAAACAAGGAGCAAAGAAAAAGAACCACTCATAGCCCCCCTTAGGGAGGCTGTGGGACCAGATGGAGATTCTGTCATGATTAAGATCCCCTTTTCCACCTCAGATTTAGAGGCTTGGAAAAGGGTGGCTAAAGATTACAGGAATGACCCAGCAGAAGTGGTGAAATATTTTCCTTTTCTAATAAGGCACCATAACCGGGATTGGGGAGATATTGATCTCCTATTGGACCATATGACTGAAACAGAAAAACAATTTATAATTAAAACTGCCAGAGATTTGGTAGGGGATCAAATAACTGGTGGCAATCCGAGTGGAACTACCGGGGAACGCATCCCTCTGGAGGATCCCCAGTGGAATCCAAATAACAGTGCCCAATATAAATTATTATTAGGATACAGAGACTGAGTCCTAAAGGGAATGGAGCGGGCTACTCCCAAAACCATAAATTGGTCCGCTTTGTATGCTGTAAGGCAGGGACCAAAGGAAACTCCCTCTGAATTCCTTGATAACCTGAGGGAAGTGATGCGAAAGTATACTCCTCTGGATCCGGCCTCAGAGATAGGGGCTCAACAGATAATTTCACTGTTCCTGGGTCAATCAGCAGGGGACATTAGAAGGAAGTTGCAGAAGCTGAAACCACCTGAAAATAGGGACCAGGAAAAGCTGTTGGAGGAAGCCTGGAGAGTTTTTAGCAACAGGGAAGAGGTGGATCTGAGAAAGAGCTCTGGTTCCAGCACTGCAAGAAGGAAAAGGGGGTGGGCAGCAAGGGCCACAAAAATCTCTGGAATACAATCAGTGCGCATGGTGTAAAAAGAAGGGGCATTGGTGGCGAAACTGCCCTGACAAGAGGAAGGGCAGGAAAGAGGTCATAGCCTCAGTCGAAGTAGGGGAGGGGGACTGACGGGGACCTGGGGGATCTACCCTAGCAGATCCACTGGTTGTAGTAAAGCTAGGGAAAAATGAAAAGTAAGTGGAATTTCTAATAGATACAGGGGCTTCCTTTTCTGTATTGAATCAAGAATTAGTACCGAAAGATCAGGATTTTGCCACGGTAGTGGGTGCTACTGGTTAACCTGAAAAGGCATTTTTCCTAAAACCTCTCAAATACAAACTAGGCAAGCAAATTGGAATACACATTTTTATATATGCCTGGATCTCCAAAACCGTTATTGGGACAGGACCTATTGGAACAATTGGGAGCAAACATTAAATCTGATAAAGGAAAAACTGAATTGGTATGTTGCGGCGAGAGCTCGGACTAACGCACCACGACCAATGTGATCAAGTGAAAGCCGTTTATTATTTAAAATGGTGGCAATTTATACCCCTCTGATTCCAGATGTTCCACCCCAGTACAAACCCCGTTGGTTACATACATACACAGTTCATATATGATTGGCTATGTGTCTTGTCACTTGCTGTCCGTGTCATGATGACCCAAGGTGTTTCGCTTCCCAGCCGGTGCCTCTCAGTTCTTGCTACAACATTCTTTTCTCACTACTTCATGAGATAACAACCGTGAGATAGGACACCTGCTGTTTGCTGGTCCCGTGGGGTACCAGCCTGTGAGACACCAGCTTGTTTACTGATCTCACGGGCTACTTCAGGGTGCCTGACAATTTGGTGAGCAGCACCTGCAACACTGCTGTTTTAATTCAGGCATATTAATTTTCCATAAATCCCATATTACTTTTCCATAAATCCCAACATTGGTAGTTGGAGAAAATCAATTAATTGAATTGTTAAGTTTGGCCTTGATACACACCCCGACTAAGTCCAATGTGCCTGAAGAGATAACGGACCAGGTTTATCCTGGAGTATGGGCATCTGAAAAACCTGGGAGAGCTAAAAATGCTGCCCCAGTGATCATAGGACTTAAGGCTGGGGCACAGCCAGTGAGGATTAAACAATACCCTTTGAAACTGGAAGACTGGAAAGGAATAAAGGAATAGTAGAGAAGTTTCTAAACTATGGGTTGTTGGTGGAATGTGAATCTGAATATAACACACCCATCTTACCCATTTGAAAACCTGATGGTAACTATAGATTGGTGCAGGACCTGAGAGCTATAAACAAGATCACTGAGAATATACATCCCATGGTAGCCAACCCATATACACTGTTAATTAAGCTAAGGGATGAACTAGTTTGGTTTGCTATCCTGGACCTAAAGGATGCATTTCTCTGCTTACCTCTGGCCCCAAAGTGTCAGCCTCTGTTTGCCTTTGAATGGGAAAATCCAGACACTGGAAGAAAATCCCAATTAACATGGACTGTGTTACCTCAAGGATTTAAAAATAGCCCCACTATTTTTGGAAGCCAACTAGCAAAAGATCTTGAAACCTGGGAGGCCCCAGACACTGAAGGGGTCTTACTCCAATATGTGGATGATCTATTACTTGCCACCAGGACAAAGGAAAATTGTATAAGCTGGACTGTGAGTCTTTTGAACTTTTGGGGCCTTAATGGGTATCGAGTCTCTCCACAGAAAGCACAGTTAATCCAACAGCAAGTCATCTACCTGGGATATGAGATCTCTGGAGGAGAGTGCATACTGGGAACAGAGCAAAAAGAGGCCATTTGTCAGACACCCCTACCACAGACGGTAAAAGAACTACAGACCTTTCTGGGAATGACAGGTTGGTGTTGCCTCTGGATTTATAACTATGGGCTTCTAGTAAAACCCCTATATGAACTGATAAAGGGAAATCAGTCCACAATAACATGGACGAGTGATACACAAAAAGCTTTCCAGCAACTTAAACAGGCACTAATGTAGGCTTCTGCCTTAGGGCTACCAGATGTCTCCAAGACCTTCTGGCTGTTTTCCCATGAGAAGCAGGGAATAGCCCTGGGGGTGCTAGCACAAAAGCTCGGTCCCTACAAGAGAGCTGTAGCATACTTCTCCAAGAAATTGGATGAAGTAAGCAAAGGATGGCCTAGCTGCCTGCGAGTGGTAGCTGCAGTCGTCCTCAACATTCAAGAAGCTCGTAAGTTTACCATGGGACAGAAAATAACTGTGTGTTGCGGACCGAAATAATGGTTATCGGATGTCAGGATGCTTCCGCGACTACACCCACCCCCCCCCCCCCTCCTTCTCAGCAGCGAGCGGAGAGGTTCGTAGACAGGACCGTACCTTAGAGGGTGGACTGGAATGCCCCACCCCCCACGCTCACAAAGACCAATATTTCACTTACACACTAGGAGGTTTATTAAAGGACCAGGGTTCAGGGAAGGTTATCTAGGTATATATCAGGGGTCTGTGTAATTAGTAAGCATGCTCCCTGTGGAAGAGGTGTAGGAGGATTAATGTAAGGGAAGCGTAGGACGTAAAGCCTGAATACCAATTATGGTGTGTAAGTGTACCCGTGTTACCCCTTCTGTAGTGAAGATGTAACCAACGTCCGGGGAACCAGCAGCGGCAGTGACGGGACGAGCCCGCGGCGGCGGGATGTGCCCGGCGGCGACCCCTCTGGCAGGTGCAGCACAGTAGACACCACGGCACGGCAGTCTTCCCTGGCACCGGCGAGCAGCAGCAGGCAGCGGTCCAGATTCCTCTTCGAGTGGTGAGCAGGGAGGCAGCGAGTCCCCGGCTCCACTTCGAGCGGCAGGGGGGCGGAGACGATTCCCCCGCGGGCGAGCACCGGCCCTCTTAGCGCAGCCGCACTCCGACAGGTGGCTCAGTGGGTCCAGTGGCTCCGCTGGCATAGCCCGCCTCCCTTTAGATAACGTCCTCCTTTAGTACGTGGCCGAGTGCCCAGTTTCTCAGAGGGAGTCTGCTATTTGCATTTCTGCCATGGCTGTTTCAGTCTGTCCTTGGTTTCAAGAGGCACTTCGCTGGCTTGAAAGGCATTCCATTGTGTGTGGGGAGAACTACACTGTGTTAGTCTCTCACATAGTTTCTGCGGTACTTGAAGAAAAAGGGGGGCACTGGCTGTCACCACAGCGATTTCTCAAATACCAGGCAATGTTGGTGGAACAGGACGATGTTGAAATAACCGTCACTAACATTGTCAACCCAGCCTCTTTTCTTAGTGGCATTTCTGGAGAGCCAGTAACCCATGATTGCCTTGAGACTATTGAAGCAGTGTATTTGAGTCAGCCTGACTTGAAGTAAGAACCCCTGGACAACGCAAAGGACTCCTGGTACACCAATGGGAGTTCCGGACAGTAGAATCCAAACTGATAAAGGAGGATCTAAAATTGATAAAGGATTTGGAGGGAAAAATTTCAGAGAGTGGGTGGGCTAGAACAGCAGATGGACGATTGATAGTGCCTTTTGCCTTATTATGGGCTCTAGTAATGGCAGAACATAGAAAGACTCACTGGGGAGCTGAGGCCTTGTATAAATCTTTGAACAAGCAAATAATAGGCCGAAACCTGTACACCACTGTGAAACAAGTCTCACGGCAGTGTGAGATATGCTTGCAAAATAACTCCAAAAATAATTCTCAGGTGCAATTGGGAACAATTGGTAGAGGAAACTTTCCAGGGCAACAGTGGCAAATTGATTTCTCAGAACTACCAAGGAGAATGGGGTTTCGATACCTATTGGTATTAACAGACACTTTTTCAGGTTGGCCAGAAGCAATCCCATGCAGAACCAACAAAGCAAGAGAGGTAACTAAAATATTGTTACATTAAATAATTCCACGCTTTGGGGTACCAGCTGTAATATCCTCTGATTGGGGACCACATTTTTGTGCTAAAGTAGTTCAACAAGTAAGCCAGGTCTTGGGCATAGACTGGCAATTGCACACCCCCTATAGACCCCAAGCAAGTGGTCAGGTGGAGAAAATGAACCACCTAATAAAACAGCAAATAGTGAAACTGGGGCAGGAAACCAACCTTCCCTGGCCACAATCTTTACATTTAGCTTTACTGAGAGTAAGGGCTAAACCAAGAGCCAGAGAAAATCTAAGCCCCTTTAAGATAAAGTATGGGTGGCCATACTCAACCCAGCTCATGGAAAATACTCCTCAGTCAGGTGAGGAGAGTCTATCCCACTATGTTATTTCTCTACAGAAACAACCAAAGAGAATAAACCAAGTGCTAGGCACTAGATCAAGGGGCTTAGATGAATCAATTCATAATTTGTTACCAGGTGATTATGTATATGTTAAGACCTTTATAGTTTCACTGCTGGAGCCAAAATGGGAAGGTCTGTGGGGAACGGACCATTTTCCCTTCCCCCACATAAGACTGGACGGAATGCCTTTCAAGCCAGCAAAGTGCCTTTTGCTGATTTAGCCAAGGACGAACTGAAACAGAAATGGCGGAGAAACAGCGGGCTGGAGGACTGCCTGTGAGAGACTGGGCAGCTGGCCACTACTAATTGGCTAAGTCGAACAGAGAATGTTATCTAAAAAGAAAGCAAGCTGTGCTGGTGAACCTTCTTCGTCTGACGGCCTTGGTGATAGACTGAGCTGCCTGCAAGTACTGCAGCTGCTCTGCGGGGGGGCCTGTGCTCGCTTGTGGGGGATCGCTGCTTGCCGCTCGCCAGAGCCTGTCTGCTTGCAAGGAATCACTGCCCGAACCAGCAGGAGTCGCTGCCCGAACCAGAACCTAGCTTGCTGTGCCTGCTTGCTGTGCCTGCCTGTTGCCTGCTGGAGGGGTCAACCCCCCGCCGGGTCACCCCACTACCGAGTCACCGGGACGCCGCTCACATCCTTGCTACTGGAAGGAGGGTAACACGCGTACACATACACACACACACACACACACCCCCCCCTGCCGGGCTCAACTCCTAACCTTCTCCTCCATTGATCCTACACCTCTCTCACGGGGAGTGCACTTACTAATACCATAGAACCCTGATTTTCCTTTCTGATATATGCCTAGATTACCTTCCCTGAACCTTGGTCTCTCAATTTGTGTTAACCCTTAATAAACCAATTAATTTGTAAGTTAAACATTGGTCTTGGTAACAATTTGTGAGCGTGGTGAGGGAATATTCCAATCTACACTCTAAAATACGGTCCTGCAGTGGCTGCGTGTGCACCCTCGGTCTCATTCACAAACCTCTCCGCTGTGGGGGGGGAAGTCGCAGAAGCATCCTGACAGCCGGTAGCCTTTGATATTGGCCCGGGACATTCTGCTGTCAGAAGTGGGATAAGAGGGTCTTTTGGAGCCCCCAGACCACGCTCTCAATTGCTAAATTAAATTGGTATCAAAATGAGCACCAAGAGTATCTCTACAGATGTAGAGGATGCCATTCGTGCAGAAAGCACCGAGGTTCTGGAAAGGTTGGATATATTGTGCCTTGCATATGAAATGTTACAGGAAAATTTTAGAGAATTACAGCTTGAGTTTAATGAGTTAAAGCAGGAGCTTACAGGAAAGGCATCACAGCATGAGGTTAAGGAGTTACAGCAGAAGCTTAACGATTTACAGCAGGAGCATAAAAGTTACAGCAGGAATTTGAATGGTTACAGCAAAGGCTTGAGCATGGGTCTGCAGGGGCGCAGAAGGAGGAGCGGCACGAAAAATATAAAAGCTGCAACAGGAATATGATGCACTGCAACAGAATAATCTGTGTTTGCAACAGGATAATCTACGTTTGCAAGGAGAGAATCAGGGGTGTATAAAGATAGAAAAGAAGTATAGGGAGTTGCATAAGGCACATGAGGAGGTGCAACTAATCTTACAACAGACCGAATGGGAGAATATAGACATGCGACATGAGATGGAAGGGATGCAGCAAGACTTTAGAGTGATACGAAGAGAGCAAACAAAATTGCAACAAGAGAATAAAAAACTGCAACAAGAGAATGAAAAACTGCGAGAGCAGTTAAAACAAAAAGATGCTCCCCCTTCTAAGGAGGAGGACGTGTCTGAGAGTGATAAGCCCAATATTGATCAGTCAGATCCAGATCAATTTCTCAGCCAGCTCCTCAGTCGAGCATTGTCTTTTAAAGAAAAGGAAGAATCTTTTGACACTCTCTCAGAACAGCAGGCCCCCGCACATTCGCTCCCTCAGTCCTCCCAAGCTGATGGACTGTTGGAGGAAACAACCGTCAAGATAGATGAGCTGTGATCAGTCCTTGATAAAGGAATACAAAATCTGAAACGTTATGTTAGGCCTCCTCAATATAGTTCGGATGAGGAGGGAGAAGAGGAGGAAGAGCAGGAGGAAGAGGAACATAGACATGTGCGCCCAGTTAAGAAAACTATTTATTCTCAAAGAGCAGGTGCCACACAAAGAGATGTGGAGGTAAAAGAAAAACCTTACACTCCACTAGAACAGGCAAAGCTTAAAAAGCAATACAGCAGGCTTCAGTCTGAGACGGAAGCTCAATATGTTATGAGAGTGTCCCTCACAGGGGGAGACGATATTCTGTTAAATGAACATGAAGCTGAAGGGTACTGGGGACCCGGAATTGTTTTAGTTACTGGAGTACCGGATCACCCCTGGTCTCTAACTCAGCGTGCAGCTTATTGTGTTGGCGAAACAGAACCCACTAGCAGAGGAGAACCGAGTGCCCTGAAAGGGGACCACTCTAATATCATGGAAAATGTCTGCAAAGCTGCCGTACTTCAAATGATTCATGACCGTGAGTTAGTACCAGATCAGAGTAGTCCTATGTCTCTCAGAGTGAAACCAAACAGATTAACTGTTTTAATCAAGGGACTCTCTCCAGCACTTAAAATCAAACCATCCAATATCAGGAACAGATTGAAAGTGGAAACATACACCCTACATGGGCGGTGCTAGCCAGAAACTTGGTATCTTATGGAAAGAAATATGATGAATATGAAAGTTCTGGCAAGTCTTCTGCAGTCAGACAAGTCACTCGACTTTCATATGCAGAGGTGGCTGCTAAGTCAGCTCGGAACCCCCCTCCTTTTAAGCAGCAAGAGGAATCACGGGGTGACTGGACAGTGGTGAATAGAGAAAGGAAAAACAAAAAATGGAAAAGCTCGCCTGAAAACAAACGCCCTGAAAAACAACGTACTTCATCACAAGATAACAAGGGGCCATACGCTAAGCTTAAGGAGGAAGCCAGACGTATAGGGATCCCAGCTTCATTTTTGGCTCAGAGTTATTCTTATAATTTCCTAAAAGAACTGATTGAAGTCTGGCGTAGACTGGTTAATTCGAGACAAAATCAGTCTAAAAGGCCTAGGTCATAGTCTAGGTCCAGAGGAAGATGAAAAGTAAGATCCCTATCCATTAATTCGGGAAACTAAATAGCCCTCCTCCTGCTAAGAAAAGAAAGTCTAAAAGACAGCGGAGGAGGGGATAAACACAGGGTTTCAATACAAAGAATAAAAATGCTTCACAAACAATAACCTATTGAGCCCTAAAACTGCCAGTCCTCCAAAAGACTGGCAAAATGTATTAAGAATAGTTAAAAACAAAGATGGGGAGATGGAAATTACCTGTGCTGAAGGACATAAACGTTATCCTGCTACTTTTGTGGTAGACACAGGGGCACAAATTTCTACACTGAAAGCTGATGAAGCTGAGCACTGGGGCATTACCTTATCTTCAAAGCCAAAATATGTAAGTGGAGCATTTGGTAACCCTCTTTTACAGAAAACAGCTAAAGTCACCATACACCTTCCAGGAGAAGACAAGCCAATTTCGACCGAGATGATTGTGGATGATATTCCTTTTAATATATTAGGACTGGATGTCCTCACGGGCCGAGCGTGGAGAGATGAAGAAGGTCACTACTGGAATTTTGGCACACCTACACCTGAGATAAGGTTGTTACAGTGTGCCCCGCGCCTGCCACAGAGCAAGATAACAAAAGTAAAAACAATATTCCATCCCGATTGCTGCTAAAAACGGCATTAGAGAGGTAATATCTGATTTGAAGCAAAGGGGTATTGTTGTGCCCTGTCATTCACCATTTAATTCCCCAATCTGGCCTGTAAGGAAACCAAATGGTAAATGGAGACTGACAGTGGATTACAGGAAGCTAAATGCCAATACAGAAAGACTTAGAGCTGCTGTACCTAACATTGCTGATCTGGTGCTAGAAATCCAGGAAGCAGCACATCCAGTGCTGGCCTCCCTGGATATAAAGGATATGTTTTTCCAGGTCCCTGTTGATCCTGATGACCAAAATTGTTTTGCCTTCACTTGGGATGGGGTACAGTACACCTTCAGAAGGTTGCCCCAGGGATATAAACACTCACCCACACTGGCCCATCACGCATTTGCGTGTGAACTGGAAAACATTCCAGAAATCAAAAATAATTCCACAGAAAAGGTCTATCAGTATATAGATGATGTGCTGATAGGGGGCCAGAGTGAGAGAGAGGTAAATGCTGTTTATGATGCCATAATTAAGCATTTAACAGACATGCAGATAGAAATCCCTGAGGGAAAAAGGCAACCTCCGTCCCAAGAGGCAAAATTCCTGGGAATAATGTGGAAGGGGGGAACCTGGAATACTCCTTCTGATACTTTGTCGCAATTGAAGCAGATAAAGGTACCAGCCAACAAAAAAGAGCTACAACAGGTATTGGGAACCCTTCAGTACTGGAGAAGGCATATTCCAGACTTTTATGTTATAGCACATCCCCTTTATGATCTGTTAAAAAGGAACCATCACTGGGAATGGAATAGTTCACATAATGAGGCCCTTGAGCTGCAACTAGTAGAAGCACAGACCTTTCAGACTCTGGGACCCCTCCACCCAGAGGATCCAATCATAATAGAATGGGCGTTCTCGGCCAGCGCCTTATCATATCACTTTTGGCAAAGGGGACCTAATGGGAGTACGCGACCAATTGTCTTCTCTTCGCAATCTCTGAAGGACTCAGAAAAGCGATATTCCACTCTGGAGAAGGGATTGCTAACAGTGTGCACAGCACTAATAGAGGTCAGCAAAATAATCAAGAAACAAAAGGTAATCTTGCAAGGCCCTTTTAAGGTGGTTAACCAAGTGCTGTCTGGGAAAGCCCCTCCAGAGGGAATATCCCAAAAGGGTACAATCAGGAAGTGGTATAGCCAAATTGAGTATTATTCTGGCCTTTCCAAGCTCGAAGAAGGTCCAGATAAACAACTAAAAATTCAGGAACAAATTGGATCTACAGAGGAAAAAGATTTAATAATGAAAACTCCCAGTCCTATTAAAGAGGCCCCGGAATACAAGAGTGAAATGGTTAATGCTTGGTTTACAGATGCTTCAGCCCGAAGAGAGGGTAAAACCTGGTTGTTTAGATCTGCTGCAGTTAAACCCTCCACAGCTGAACAAATAATAAATCATGATACAGGCAGTGCACAAGTGGGAGAGCTGGACGCTGTTCTCAATGTTTTGTGAAAGAAAAGGCCTCCAAGGACGCTGTGTACATCTACACAGAGTCCTTTTCGGTCTTTAAGGGCTGTGTGGAATGGATAACATTCTGGGAACAGAATAACTGGGAAATTAACAGGGTGCCGGTGTGGCAGAAAGAGAAATGGCAACAGATATTAGAGATCGCTAAGATAAATCCTAACTTTCATGTAGGGTGGATTCCTTCTCACCAGACCAACCTGAGGGATGAAGCTAGTAGGTGGAATAACTACGTTGATGAACTGGCTAAAATCAACGTAGTGGAAATCAGAACAGCTATTACAGCAGGGGAATATCAAGAGTGGGAGTGATTGCTTGAATGGCTTCATTGCAAAAGAGGCCATTCAGGAATCTTTGACCTGTATAAGGAGGCACAAACCCGTGGGTGGCCTGTCACCCATGAGCAGTGCAAAACAATTATTTCTGAATGTGATCTTTGTAAGATCAGGTTAGGGGAACATCCCCTGACGACTGATGCTCTGCATATTTGGGAAGGAAAGTCCTTGTGGTCCACTTGGCAGGTGGACTACATTGGCCCTTTCCGGAAATCAGGAAATAAACAGTACATCATTGTGATGGTAGAAGTGGTATCAGGTCTAACTTGTGCTGAGGCTGTTTCTAAAGCAAATAGTGAGACCATGGTCTGCTTCTTGGAAAAGGTATTTGGGGTCCTGCCTAAACCCACGAACATCCAATCTGACAATGGAACTCATTTCACCTCACACCTGGTACAGCAGTGGGCCAAAAGAGAAGGTATTAAGTGGACATTTCATGTCCCATACTATCCACAAGCAAATGGCGTAGTGGAACGAACTAACGGGTTGATTAAAAGTCTCATATGCCCACAGGATTCCAGATGGGATGAAAGGCTGAGGTATGCAGTCACCACTGTAAATAATAGGTGGGGGATTAATGGGTGCCCTCGTCTAAACGCCTTCTTTCCTACATCGCCTACTCAGGATAAAGAAAAGCACAGAACACCCTACCGCAAAGCCAAGACTTCTCTGCACCCGGGACAGACTGTTCTGGTAAACCTGCTGAACATTGGGAAAGTCAAGCTCACCTTGCAGACACCGGTGAACTCGAATGTTTGGTTTGCATCCAACTTAAATGACAAACAGCATAAGATCAGCACGAACTGGATAGTTCATGTTGAGTAAATCGGGTTTCAGTCTTCATTTTTCCTCTTGCCATGTGTTTACATCCTTGCGTACTCATGTCCAGCGATGTTAATAGCCATATTGCTAGTCTGACAACTTGAGCCAGAGTCATCCCGGTGACAGTATCAGGCCTGATCAACCTGCTACTGGACTCCGGAGGAGTTACTTTGTAACAGCTGTAAGACTGATCACCTCATAGCCTAAACAAGGTACTCTGTAATATTGTCTCCTTCTATACTTGCCTTTGAGTTGTTGTCTGTAATATATTGTATTGAATGGGAATAATAGTTAAGAAGTTGTTAATAATAGTAAAAGTCTAATAGGAAAGCAAGAGTATATATTATATTGGATCATTTGTAAACTTGGATGTTCTTTATATTGTATTAATGCTCTGTATTATTCATGTGTTATTAGTAGAACTTATTAGCAGTCCACACTAAATGTATATAGCATTGTATATTACAATTAGGAATTGTTCCCTTATTTATTATTATGGATTACTATATTTTCTCTGTATTATTTAAGTAATTTTTATTTTTATTTCCAGTTATACTTGTTTTTATACCCAAAGAGGGGAAGGATCTAATGGGAGGTAAGGGTTTGGACAAGGGCCTGGTTGAATACATACATACATAACACATACATACACACATATATACATAATAAGGACACTATATTATCGCTGTCTTAAAAGCTATGGGGTGAGATGTGGGGAACGGACCATTTTCCCTTCCCCCACATAAGACTGGACGGAATGCCTTTCAAGCTAGCAAAGTGCCTTTTGCTGATTTAGCCAAGGACGAACTGAAACAGAAATGGCAGAGAAACAGATAGCAGGCTGGAGGACTGCCTGTGAGAGACTGGGCAGCTGGCCACTACTAATTGGCTAAGTCGAACAGAGAATGTTATCTAAAAAGAAAGCAAACTGTGCCAGTGAACCAGAGAACCTTCTTCATCTGACGGATTCGGTGATAGACTGAGCTGCCTGCGAGTATTGCAGCTGCTCTGCGGGGGGGCCTGTGCTCGCTTGTGGGGGATCACTGCTTGCCGCTCGCCAGAGCCTGTGTGCTTGCAAGGAGTCACTGCCCTAACCAGCAAGAATCGCTGCCCAAACCAGAACCGAGCTTGCCGTGCCTGCTTGCCGTGCCTGCCTGTTGCCTGCTGGAGGGTCACCCCACCGCCGGGTCACCCCGCTGCTAGGTCACCCCGACACTGAGTCGCTGGGACGCTGGTCACATCCTCGCTGCTGGAAGGAGGATAACACGCATACACATACACACACACATATCTGCCGGGCTCAACTCCTAACCTTCTCCTCCATTGATCCTACACCTCTCTCACGGGGAGTGCACTTACTAATACCATAGAACCCTGATTTTCCTTTCTGATATATGCCTAGATTACCTTCCCTGAACCTTGGTCTCTCAATTTGTGTTAACCCTTAATAAACCAATTAATTTGTAAGGTAAACATTGGTCTCGGTAACAATTTGTGAGCGTGGTGAGGGAGTATTCCAATCTACACTCTAAGATACGGTCCTGCAGTGGCCGCGCGTGCACCCTCGGTCTCATTCACAAACCTCTCTGCTGTGGGAGAGGAGTCGCAGAAACATCCTGACAGCCGGTAGCCTTTGATATTGGCCCGCAACAAGGTCCTTTCCAGGTTCTGCTGACAACCCACAGTGCGATCAAGATCGGTGAACAAGCAGCCTGGATCCATTACTCAAGGGTTAAAAAGGCACCGAGAGACTTGTGGACTATAAAGACAACAGGACCCCTCAAGCTGCACCTCCAGAACACACCATGATTTTCAAGGTTTGACTTAGAATCGAAAAATAAACCAGAGACAAACAGTGCTCTCAATCCCCTCCCACCCAGGTAGGGAAGGAGAGAGAGAACTAAGGAGAGAGACTTAGCTGGATTGAAAACTAAATTAGACAGCTTTAATTATATGTATAATTATATACAAGTATGTTCAGGAATGTGCAAAAGCCTCTTGCCTCCCCCCACCCCCAGCAACTTCCCTGGCACTCTCCTTAGCTGTGAGCAGTCCTGAAAACTCTCAGACCGCAGCCTGAGATAACAGCAGAGCAGACAGGGCTGTGGGGAGAGTTATGAAGGTCAGGGCTGAGCCTGTGGTTGACGGTGATGGATGGAGTTTTCCTCAGATGCTGGCCATGGATGGAAGAGAAGGGAAGAAGAAGCAGGAAGGAAGTTGTCTTCTGTGATCTCTGACCTTCCTCGGAGCTTACGTAGGTATATGGAATGGAATACCTTTGATCAGTTCTGCTGTCTGTCTAGTCCAGCTCCCCTACGAGGGGGGTCAACATTCCAGTGTTATCAGTCCACTAGCTGGAACACTTGTTTCTAGTTAAAAGAAAGCTTACAGAAGGAAAAAAAATCAGTAAAAGGAAAATTAGCTTAATCCTGGCTCAACCTAGGACAACGATGAAAGTTTTAACCGCTTTAGGACCAATCATGGGAAAGGGACAGTGCACAATAGGGATCATTTTAATTTGGGTATACAATGATTTGTTTCTAACAGCCACTAGTCAGTCTCTGCAAAAATTCTCTTGGGACCAAAATCTCCATCTGGCCATGGTACAGAACATTACAGACATACTCCATAGAAATGATTGTTGGGTTTGTTTCAAATTACCAAGGTGTTCCTCAGAATCACTAAGATATGTGGGAATTCCTATCCCAGATGACGCCAGTGAAGCACCTGATATAATAGTGTTATGGTTTGGGAGACCCCGGCACTGTGTTGGGCACCTATTCTCACTTCCCCCCCCCCCTCCGTTTTACCCTTTTTCGTTGTGTTATAGTAAACTTGTTTCTAGTTTCAATTTCCAAAGTTGAAGTCTCTCTTATTCCCCTTTCTATCTTCCCTTGGGAGGGAGGAGGTGGGGGGTAATAGAGAGCAATTCTGTCCTCTGGTTGTCTGGGGTTCACCTTTAATATTTAAACCAGAACAAATAGTCATTGAAACACAGAAGGGCCATGGATTCCAGGCAGTTAGTCGATCAGAACGGGAAAGCACTAACTTGTCTCTCCCACTAAATCTCTCCATAGAACAAGTCCTTAGGGGCTATAATTTCACACGTATACAGAGGTGTTATTCAGATACTACCATGGGAGGTCAAAGAGCGAGTACAACAGAAAACCTCCAATTGGCTGGCAAGTACCCAGAAAATAAAAGGAGGGCTGGTACTGGATATGTGGAAGGAGTGCTTTGAAAATTTTTCCCCTTGGATGGAAAGGCATATGTATCTTAGGAATTCTGGCCCCTAAAATAACCATTATTGATAGGATGCATAAACAAACTGGATGGATTATAACCTTTATTAGGCGAACCAAGAGAGTCCCCCATGCTATCGCTGAAAGACCCAAAGCATTCCATAGGTTTGTTAGGTGGTTTCTCCCATGGCTAGGAGTAAGTGAATTGGAAAAGACCCTCGTGAATAATTCAGCAGTGATAGAAAATATAGAAAACAAAACTGTAGATGCTCTACAAGCCTTACAACTTGAAGTTTCTAGTCTATCTCAAGTTGTATTTCAAAACCGCATGGCATTAGATATGTTGTTAGCATCACAAGGAGGGGTTTGCACAGTGATTAACACAAGTTGCTGTGTGTATATAGATCAAAGTGGCAGGATTGCTACAGACTTGGCAGAGATCTGGGAGCAAACAAAAGTCCTACATCAAGTAAGTCAGGATGACACTTCTTATGGAATTAAAGAAATATGGGACAAACTAACTTCATGGCTTCCTAATTTTAAATGGCTAAAACAATTAATTACGGGGTTAATGATTTTATTGGCATTCTGTATAATAATTTTTGTTATGCTGAAATGTTTCATGTGCATGCGTAAGCACATGGGGACTAGTTATGAGGAGTGGAAGTATTATCTTCAGCAAAAAGTTGAAAGTGGGAGGTATTTTGCCAAAACGTTGAAGGGGAGGGCATCATTTAAGCAAAAGAATTTCCACTAGGAAAATAAAAGGGGGGATTGAATTGGGAAAAAAAGGGTTAAGACTTTTTGAACAGACAACAGAAGGCCAAGATGTGCTACATTCCTTAGATAAGGGGAGTAGCAGTCTCTTATCTATGCTGTAAGAATTCTCCTTGGCTAAGCAGAACTAGATGCAGCTGGACTTGCGGTTACTATTCGTCACTAACTGAGTCAAAGTGCTTCAAAGAGTTCACTGCGAGGAAGACTTCCAGCCTTCATCCTGAAGACCCCATAAGACCACTACCAGACAGCACTGCGCATGCGGAACTAGGCAGGGAAGTAATTAGCATAAGCAAACGCCTTTTCTAATAATTTAATGAATATGTATCATGACCTTATGAATATTCATGTACCTGCTAGATAAAAAGAGAGCTTTACTAACACAGGATGTGAAAGATAGGAGGAGCTATCCCCCTTGCACCCGGTGCCGCAATAAACATACCTACTTTATGACCTTCCTGAAGTTGTGAAGTTTGTTTCCGCGTGTCAGTACAGTTACTGTGGGGAACGGACTAGTTCTCCCAAACACACAACAGAATGCCTTTCAAGCCAGCCAAGTGCCTCTTGAAACCAAGGACAGACTGAAACAGCCATGGCAGAAATACAGATAGCAGACTCCCTCTGAAAGACTGGGCACTTAGCCACATACTAAAGGAGAACGTTATCTAAAGGGAGGCGGTCTATGCCAGCGGAGCCACTGGACCCACTGAGCCACCTGTCGGAGTGCGGATGCACGCGGGGGGGCCGGTGCTCGCCCGCGGGGGAATCGTCTCCGCCCCCCTGCCGCTCGAAGTGGAGCCAGGGACTCGCCGCCTCCCTGCTCGCCGCTCGAATCGGAGTTTTGGATCGCTGCCTGCTGCTGCTCGCCGGTGCCAGGGAAGCCGGCCTGCCGTGGTGTCTACCGTGCTGTGCCTGACCGCCGTGACAGCCGTGCCTTGACTGTTGTGCTGTGCCTGCCGGAGGAGTCACCGCCGGGCACGCCCCGCCGTCGTGGGCTCGTCCCGTCACCGCCGCTGCTGGTCGCCCGGATGCTGATTACATATTCACTACGGAAGGGGTAACACGGGTACACTCACATACATTCACATATAAATATTATCCAGGCTTACTTCCTACCCTTCCCTTACATTAATCCTCCTACACCTCTTCCGCGGGGAGCGTGCATACTAATACCATAGACCCCTGATATATACCTAGATAACCTTCCCTGAACCTTGGTCCCTTAATAAACCTCTTAGTGTGTAAGTGAAATATTGGTCTTTGTGAGCGTGGGGGGGGGGGCATTCCACTCCAGCCTCTAAGGTACGGTCCCATTTACAAACCTCTCTGCTCCCTGCAGAGGAGGGAGGGGGGGAAACGTCGTGGAAGCATCCTGACATCCGATAGCCTTTAATATTGGTCCGTGACATATCTGGTGTCAGAAGTGGGACAGACGGGCTTTTGGAGCCCCCAGACCACGCTCTCAGTAGCTAAATTAACAAAACCAGAAAAGAAATCAGTATCAAAATGAGCATTGAGAGTATCCCTACAGATGTAGAGGATGCCAGTTGTGCAGAAAGCACCGAGGTTCTGGAAACGTTGGATGTATTGAGCCTTGCATATGAAATATTACGGGAAAATATTAAAGGCCTTACAGACAAAGCAATACAGCAAGAGGCTAGGGAGATAGAGTTACAGCGAGAGGTTGCTGAGTTAAAACACGAGGTTAATGAGTTAAAGCAGGGGCTTACAGGGAAAGCATCACAGCAGGAGCTTACAAAGAAGGCATCACAGCAGGAGGTTGAAGAGTTAAAGGAGAAGTATAGTAGGCTGCAGCAGGAATTTGAAGGGTTACTGCAAAGGTTTGAGGGCAGGTCTACAGGGGTCAAGGAGGAGAAGCGGCATGAAAAATGTAAGCAGCTGCAACATGCTTATAAGAAGTTACAGCAGGAATATGATGCGCTGCACCAGGAGGCTGTAAAGCTAGATAAGAAATATAGGGAGTTGCACAAGACACATGAGGAAACGCAACAGACCCTACAACGGACCCAACTGGAGAATGTAGGCATGAAACAGGAGATAGAAGGGATGCAGCGAGATGATAGGGTGTCACGAAGAGAGCAAACAAAACTGCAACAAGAGAATGATATACTGCAACAAGAGCTTAAAACACTGCGAGAGCAGTTAAGACAAAAAGATGCTCCCCCTTCTAAGAAGGAGGACGTGCCAGAGAGTGTTCAGTCAGATCCAACACAGGACATAGAAATAGTGCAGGAGAATGCTAATCAGATCCCGATTGAGTAATTAGCCGAGTCTTTGAAATGAAAGAATGGTCTTTAAAAGAAAAGGTTGATGCTCTTAACACACTCGTAGAACAGCAGCCGGCCACCACCTGTCCACCCCCCCACTCCCTCCCCCAAGCTAGTGGAGGGTCGGAGGACGTAACTGCTAAGATAGATGAGCTGTGTTCAGAGCTGCAGGAGTTGACACATTGTATCAGATCTCCTCAACACAGTGTGGAAGTGGATGTCGAGCAGGAGGGAGTGGAACATAGATATGTGCACCCAGTTAAGACAACTACTTATTCTCAAAAGACAGGTGCTGCACAGATAGATACGGGTTAAAGGAAAAACCTTACACTTCAGTGGAATTCGTAAAACTTAGAAAGCAATACACCAGGCTTCAGTCTGAGACAGAAGCCGAATACGTTATGAAAGTGTCCCTCACAGGGGGAGACGATATTCTGTTAAATGAACACGAAGCTGGTGGGTACTGGGGACCCAGAATAGTCTTAGTGACTGGAAACAGAGATTACCCTTGGTCTCTAACTCAGCGGGCGGCTTTTTGTGTTGGTGGCACAGATCCCATTAGCAGAGGAGAACTGGATGCCCTGCGAGGGGACGACCCTGATATTGTGGAAAATGTCCACAGAGCTGCAGTACTTCAGATGATCTATGACCGTGAGTTAGTACCAGAGCAGAGTAGTCCTTTGTCTCTTAGGGTGCATCCAGACAGATTGCCTGTTTTGTTTAAGGGGCTCTCTCCAGCACTTAAAATGGATACCATTCAAAATCGGAAAGAGATCCAGAGGGGCAACCTACGGCTTACATGGGCTACGTTAGCTAAAGAACTGGTAGAATGTGGGAAGATAGACGGTGAATCTGGTCCCATTTACAAATCTCTCTGTTCCCTGCCGAGAAGGGAGGGGGGGGGAAAGTCGCAGAAGCATCCTGACATCAAATAGCTTTTAATATTGGTCTGCAACAGTTACGGTACAGATCCTCAAGTGAACAAAAAGGTCTGTGTTGGTAATAACAGTAGCAGGTCCAGTTTTACTTCTCCATTTTCTCTCAAGCTGAATCTCCCAGCTCTTGAGCATTGTTTCAGTAGGGAGGCTTCTGCTGAATGTTTATAATGTATTGTGGATGCGTAGGGTGAGGTGGTGATCCACTCACTGCCAATCCCCCACAGGAAAGTCTGCTGCCACCTGTGATGCTGGTACCACCACTGCTGCTGCTGCCACCACTGGTACTGCTACAAAAACAGCTGCTTCTGCAAAGATTAAGTCCAATCCCCTTTGACTCAAACTAAGAGTTAATCCTGTGACCAGGAGCAAAGCAAAGGCGAAAGGCTCCAGCCTTTTTACCCGCTCCCATCTGAGAAATCCAGAGTTTCTTCAAGCAATATTAGCGAAATTTGGAAATCAGAAAATTCTAAATCAGGTGATGGAGCAGGTACTTCTGAAGCAGATAAAGGAGCAGGCTCTTCTCAAGCAGATAAGAAATCAGGCACACAAGCAGATAGAAAAGCAGAACCTTCTCAAGCAGATTTCGATGATGATCTTGTCCAGCCTTTCTCCCTAAAGGAACTGCGCCTCATGAGAAAGGACTTTACCCTCAATGACGGTGAGGGACTTCTTCCTTGGTTGCTCCGATGCTATGATAGTGGGGCTGAAACCTATGACATGGACGAGAGAGAAGCCAAGCAGTTGGGATCCCTGGCCAGAGATGCTGGTATTGATAGAGCATTTGGTAGTAAGATGGGAACTACTACCCTGTGGGGCCGACTTCTTTCAGCTGTGAGGGAGAGATACCCCCATAAGGGTGACATCGAATGGCACCGAAGCAGAACACCCACTCTTGAGAGAGCCATCACGTATTTGAGAGAATTGGCTGTGCAAGAGGTGATCTATGATAACAATGGACTTACAAATCCTGATGACGTTCTCTGTGACACACAAATGTTCTGGAGGTTTGCGCAGGCTGTACCAGCAGCACATGCCCGTATATTCTCCTTAATAGGATGCATTGATGATGATGCAAGACCAACTGTGCGTGAAGTGGCTTTCAGAGCACGACAGTATGGAGACATGATCTCTGATTCCCATCCGTTCCACACCTCAGCCATTGAACAAATGACTGGCAGAAAGAATAAGATGCCGAACAGATGGGAAAGTAAACCCTAGTATCTTTCTAGAGACAGTTGGTCACGTGTTGCAGCCATTAAGCAGAGACGTTCTGCTACAAGACAGCAGCAAGAGAGACAAGACCCACTTTGATGCCACCGGTGGTCTCTCTTGCGTAATTATTTTAAAGAGGACATGAGAACCTGGGACAAAAGGCTCACTGCTATTCTCCAGATCCACATGCAAGAGGTACTGAATAGAACAAAGGCAGGAGATGGTTCTTCCAGGAAGAAGGCTGTACCTGTCTCCAACCAGGATGATGCTTACACCTGAAATGCTCAACATTAAAGGTGCCCTGCCTCCAGCCAGGAGGAGGAGAGGGACAACCGAGTTTACTGGACTGTGTGGATTCGGTGGCCTGGCACATCAGAACCACATACGTATAAAGCCTTGGTGGACACTGGGGAACAGTGCACCCTAATACCATCGAATCATAAAGGGACAGAATCTGTCACTATTTATGGAGTGATGGGAGGATCTCAAGAGCTGACTGTTGTGGAGGCTGATGTGAGCCTCACTGGTAAAGAGTGGCAAATGCACCTTATAGTGACTGGCCCAGGTGCTCCATGCATCCTTGGCATAGACTATTTCAAAAAAGGGTATTTCCGTGACCCGAAAGGGTACTGGTGGGCCTTTGGTATAGCAGCTGTAGAGACTGAGGACACTGAACAGCTGCATACCTTGCCTGGCCTTTCAGATGACCCTTCTCTAGTGGGGTTGCTGAAGGTTGAAGACCAACAGGTGCCAACTGCCACTTCAACGGTGCATAGGCGACAGTATCGCACCAACAGAGACTCTGTGATTCCCATTCATAAGCTGATCCGGCAATTGGAGAGCCAAGGAGTGATCAGCAGGACTCACTCACCCTTCAACAGTCCTATCTGGGCAGTGTGGAAGCCTGATGGTGAGTGGAGGCTGACAGTGGACTATCGTGGCCTGAATGAAGTTACCCCACCGCTCAGTGCTGCTGTGCCAGACATGCTAGAACTTCAGTACGAGCTGGAGTCGAAAGCAGCCAGGTGGTATGCCACTATTGACATTGCTCAGGCCTTTTTCTCTTCTTCTTGCACCAGAGTGCGGGCCACAGCTTGCTTTCACCTGGAGGGGAGTCCAGTACACGTGGAATCGACTGCCCCAGGGGTGGAAACACAGCTCAACCATTTGCCATGGACTGATCCATGCTGCACTGGAAAAGGATGAAGCTCCAGAACACCTGCAGTAGATGGATTAAATAATTGTGTAGGGTGACATGCCAGAAGAAGGCTTTGAGAAAGTTAAAAAGATCATTCAAATTCTTCTGGATGCTGGTTTTGCTGTAAAAAGAAGCAAAGTCAAGGGGCCTACAGGAGAGATCCAGTTCCTGGGAATCAGGTTGCAAGATGGACGTCACCAGATCCCAATGGACGTGATTAACAAGATAACAGCTATGGCCCCACCATCTAGTAAAAAGGCACTCAAACCTTTTTAGGGACTGTTGGTTTCTGGAGCATGCATATTCCAGGTTACAGTGATATTGTGAAACCTCTCTATGAGGTGACCCAAAAGAAGAGTGACTTTAAATGGGGTCCTGACCAACGGAGAGCATTTGAGCAGATTAGAAAGGAGATTGTGCAGGCAATGGCCATTGGACCAGTTCGAACAGGGCCAGACATCAAAAATGTGCTCTACACCGCAGCCAGGTACAACGGTCCTACCTGGAGCCTCTGGCAGAAAGCACCAGGGGAGACTCAAGAAGCTCCACCATATGATCATCTACCAGAGATGAGAAAGAATTTGCTCTTTTCACCCATGGCTCCTGTCGTCTTGTAGGGAACTGCCAGAAGTGGAAAGCTGCCGTGTCCTACATGACGAGTTGCACAAGCAGCTGAAGGAGAAGATTAATCGAGTCAATTTGCAGAGGTAAAAGCCATCCAGCTGGCTTTGGACATTGCCAAGCGAGAAGGGTGGCCAAGATTCTATCTCTACACTGACTTGTGGATGGCAGCAAATGTTGTTCGGTTGCTGATCTGTAGAAAGACCTTGCAGCTCGGATAGAGAAACTAGTTGTAAAAGTGCGTCATGTAGATGCACACGTACCTCTGAGCCGAGCCACTGAGGAACAGCAACACAACGAACGAGCAGATGAGGCTGCTCAAGTGTTCCAAACAGACTTGGACTGGGAACATAAGGGTGAACTCTTTTTAGCTCGATGGGCCCATGACACTTCAGGTCATCAGGGCAGAGATGCAACATACAAATGGGCTCGTGACCGAGGGGTGGACTTAACCATGGACGCTACCGTGCAGGTTACCCACGACTGTGAAATGTGCGCTGCAATTAAGCAGGCGAAGCGGTTGAAACCTTTGTGGTATGAGGGGAGATGGTCAATGTACAGGTATGGGGAAGCTTGGCAAATTGACTATATCACACTGCCTCAGACCCGCCAGGGTAAGCACTATGTGCTTACAGTGGTGGAAACAAGTACAAGGTGGCTGGAAACATATCCCGTGCCTCACGCCACATCCCGGAACACCATCCTGGGCCTTGAGAAGCACATCTTGTGGAGACACAGTACTCCAGAAAGAATTGAGTCAGACAATGGGACTCATTTCAGAAACAGTCTTGTGACTGACTGGGCCAAAGAACATGGTATTGAGTGGATATACCATATCCTGTACCATTCACAGGCCTCAGGGAAAATTGAAAGGTACAGTGGTGTGTTGAAAGCTACCCTGAAGGCAATGGGTGGTGGAACTTTCAAGAACTGGGATAAAAATTTGGCAAAGGCAACCTGGTTAGTTAACACCAGGGGATCCATCAATCGGGCTGGTCCTGCTCAGTCAGACCTTCTACATACTGCAGATAGGGATAAAGTCCCTGTGGTATGTGAAAGGAATCTGTTGGGTAAAAGTGTTTGGGTTTGTCCTGCTTCAGGCAAAGGTAAACCTGTCTGGGGTGTTGCTTTTGCTCAGGGACCTGCACATACCTGGTGTGTGATGATGGAGTATAGTGAAGTACAATATGTACCTCAAGGTAATCTGACTCTGGGGGAGAATCCTTAATTTGACAGTTGGTAAAATATATAGCCTATGTGTAATGTATATGGTATGGAATAAGGGGTGGAATGTCCTGGGTTGAGCCAGGATGAAGCTAATTTTCCTTTTACTGATTTTTTTTTCCTTCAGTAAGCCCTCTTTTAACTAGCAGCAAGTTTTACAGCTAGTGGACTGATAACGCTGGAATGTTTATTCTACTGTTGATACTCCAAGGTTGCTTCTGAGCTTTGCCGCCTTAGATGCTGCCGGAAGCAGCAGAGTCGTGTTTGTAGCCCATAGGAAGGAGTGGACTAGATGGACAGCAAAATTGGCCAGAGATATTCCATTCCATATATCTACGTAAGCTCGGTGTAAGGTCAGAGATCACAGAAGTCAACTTCCTTCTTCTTCTTTTTCCCTTCTCTTCTGTCAGTGGCCGGTGTCCAGGGAGGACTCTGTCTATCCATCACCGTTGATCACTAGGCTCATGCATTCCTGACCCTCATAACTCTACCCTCAGCTCCTGTCTGCTCTGCTGCTATCTCTGGCAGTGGTCCGGGACATTTCGGGACTGCTCACAGCTAAGGAGAGTGCCGGGGGAGTTGCTGGGGGTGGGGGGAGGCAATAGGGTTTTGCACATTCCTGAACATACTTGTATATTAATTAATTGCCAATCCTGAGTCAAACTGTGACAATTTGTCAAACAGAAATCAAACATTCTGGAATTTTATTGACAAATGGCAAGAAAAAAACCCTCTTTCCTATCAAACAGTAGAGAAGACACAAAGGAGCCTGTCGCGAACCGAGATGGGTAAAGCCGCGACCCACTGCCCTTCAAGGGGAATCGAGGGCTGAGGACCACTCCGTCACACTCACAAACAGTGCTCAAGAATCAATAGGTTTATTAAAGGCACTAAGGTTTAGGCAAGGTCGTTTCTACAGAACGATATAAAATGTCAGACTATATACAAGAACAATACATATATATATAAGAATAAACAAACAAACAAACAACAACACAAGACAAACAACGATAGGAATATAATTCTACCCCCCCCAACCCCCCCCGTTCTTAGTCCCGGACAGGGATAGAGTCCGTCTCTCACATAGCCTCATGCAGATTCAACATCAGAGAGACTAGAGAGACTAAAATATTGTCCTCTGATCTGTGCAGTGGGATTCTGAAGGTGTCGATGGGCTTCTCCACAAAATTTGCGAAATTAAATTGATCAAGAGAGCTAGCTTTATTCCTGGATCTTCCCTCTTTCCTGGTTTCAGGCTCCCTTAATTCTCTTTCGACAGATATTTTGGCAGCTTATTGTTTAAAGATTGAACAATGCTGGAAAACACATTCATTGCTGCTTGTCATAGAGATGTTGATGAATTCTAGTCACGTGCAATTAAGCTGAAATTCAACCCAATGACAGACTAAATAGGAAAGTCTGTAAAAAAAAAGAAAAAAACCCAACCAAAAATACAATTCCTAGAGTATTCCGTAATCGTCCTGTTGAAAAAAAAGAGTTTCACAATTGTCACGGTTTGGACAGTTGCTCTATCATCCAACCCGAGAAGGGGAATTGGGAAAAGGAAAGGAGACCTGTGGGTTGAAATGAAAACAGATTTAATAGAACAATAATAATGAACTAATATTCCCCCTAATGGTAATATAGGATACAAAGTAGTCACGAGCTGTGCACTTCTAGCAGTGAAGGCTGAATGCCAGACACTGTGAGCACTACAGCTCCAGCGAGAACACGGTGGTCACAGCAAGCAGAGGAGTAGGCCTCAGGTGCGAGACACCCGAAGAGATGGACGGGATGGAAGATGTAGTGGCTGGAGGTCGTCTTGGGCACAGCGACCATGATATGATAGAATTTTCAATTTGTGGTGAAGTTAGGAGGGTCGTCAGCAAAACCTCTACCTTGGACTTCCAGAAGGCTGACTTTGGCCTCTTCAGGATGCTGGTTGGGAGAGTCCCTTGGGAAACAGCCCTCAAAAACAAAGGAGCCCAGGAAGGCTGGGCTTACTTTAAGAATGAATTTATGAAGGCGCAGGAGCAGGCTGTCCCTATGTGCTGAAAAAGGAGCCGGCGGGGAAGAAGACCAGCCTGGTTGAGCAGGGAACCATTGCAAAAACTCAGAAATAAAAAAATAGTGTATCAACTTTGGAAAAGAGGGCAGGTGAATCAGGAAGTATTTAGGGATATTGTAAGGTCATGTAGGAAGAGAATCAGAGATGCAAAAGCTCAACCAGAACTTAAACTAGCCATCTCTGTAAAGGATAATAAAAAAATGCTTTTATAAATACATTAATAACAAAAGGAGAGTCAGGGAAAATCTTCATTCCTTGTTGGATGAGGAGGGGAACTTAGTAATGGAGGACAAGGAAAAGGCTGAGGTGCTTAACACCTTCTTTGCCTCAGTCTTTAACAAAAAGACTAGCTACCCTCAGGACAACTGGGCTCCTGAGTTGGTAGACAGGGATGGGGAGCAGAATACCCCTCCTGTAATCCAGGAGGAAGTAGTTAGGGACCTGCTGTGCCACTTGGATCCCAACAAGTCCATGGGTCCAGATGGGATTCATCCTAGGGTGCTGAGGGAGCTGGCGGAAGAACTGGCTAAGCCGCTCTCAATCATTTATCACCAGTCCTGGCTCACTGGGGAGGTCCCAGATGACTGGAGGTTGGCCAATGTGACTCCCATCCACAAGAAGGGCCGGAAGGAGGATCCAGGGAACTATAGGCCTGTCAGCCTGCCCTCGGTGCCTGGCACGGTTATGGAACAGATCATCCTAAGTGCCATCAAGCGGCATGTGGAAGACAACCAGGGGATCAGGTTCAGCCAACATGGGTTTAGGAAAGGAAGGTCCTGCCTGACCAATCTCATCTCCTTCTATGACTGGGTGACCCGCCTAGTGGATGAGGGGAAGGCTGTGGATGTGGTCTACCTTGACTTCAGCAAAGCCTTTGACACAGTCTCCCACAGCATCCTCCTGGAGAAGCTAGCAATCCATGGCTTCAACAGGTGCACCCTTTGCTGGGTCAAAAAATGGTTGGATGACCAGGCCCAGAGAGTGATAGTGAATGGAGCTGCATCCAGCTGGCATCCGGTGACCAGCAGTGTCCCCCAGGGATCAGTACTGGGCCCAGTCCTATTCAATATCTTTATTGACGACCTGGATGTGGGGATTGAGTCCACCCTCATTAAATTCGCAGATGACACCATGCTGGGGGGAAGTGTCGATCTGCCAGAGGGTAGGAAGAAGCTGCAGGAGGACCTGGACAGGCTGGATCGATGGGCCGAGGCCAGCGGCATGAAATTCAACAAGACCAAGTGCAGGGTCCTGCACTTTGGCCACAATAACCCCAGGCAGCGCTACAGGCTGGGGGAAGAGTGGCTGGAGAGCAGCCTGGCAGAGAGGGACCCGGGAGTACTGGTGGACAGCCTGTTGAACATGAGCCAGCAGTGTGCCCAGGTGGCCCGGAAGGCCAATGGCATCCTGGCTTGTATCAGGAATAGTGTGGCCAGCAGGAGTAGGGATGTAATTCTCCCCCTGTACTCAGCACTGGTGAGGCCTCACCTCGAGTACTGTGTACAGTTCTGGGCCCCTCACTTCAAGAAGGACGTTGAGGTGCTGGAGCAGGTCCAGAGGAGAGCAACAAGGCTGGTGAAAGGACTAGAGGGAAAGTCTTATAGGGAGAGGTTGAGGATGCTGGGGTTGTTTAGCCTGGAGAAGAGGAGACTCAGAGGGGACCTTATCACTCTCTTCAACTACCTGAAGGGAGGCTGTAGTCAGGTGGGGGCTGGGCTCTTTTTCCAGGCAACCAGTGACAGGACAAGAGGGCACAGCCTGAAGCTGCTCCAAGGGAGGTTTAGGTTGGATATTAGGAAGTACTTCCTCACGGAGAGGGTGATTAGACATTGGAATAGACTTCCCAGGGATGTGGTGGAGGCACTGTCCCTGGATGTGTTCAAGGAAAGGCTGGATGTGGCACTTAGTGCCATAGTCTAGACGGTGTGGTGGTGTTGGTCATAGGCTGGACTTGATGATCTTAAAGGTCTTTTCCAGCCTTGGTAGTTCTGTGACTCTCTGTGATTCTGTGACCCTCTTGGGAAGGCAGCCATGGTAGAAGCCCCCAAACATCCTTGCAAACTTCCTGACTTATAGAGAGGGTGACATTTACGGTATGGAATACTTCACTTGGCCAGCTTGGATTGGCTGTCCTGGGCTTTGCCCCTCCTGGTCCCCCTGCACCTGCATGGTTCAAAACTACCTTGGTCACTATGGAAACCTGCATACCAAAGCATCTTATTCTTTTGTTCTCACAGAATTGGACTCTGTAGTCTCTCAAAATTACAGTTTCTCTAAACAGAACAAATGATTTTAGAATTCTGTCCCAGCAAAACCAGGACAGTATTGTGCTGGGCCCCTTTTCTTTGACAACGGAAATCATGACCCAGTGCAATTGTTTCATTTATCATATGAATGCAGAGTATTTGGTTTATTTTGATTCGTTCAATGCTATCAAAAGGTATCATCTACACAAGACAGCAAAAAAAAAAACCCACTAGACATACTGGAATATCTTTGCTAAACAATAAGAACAATAACTTTTTTTTCCCCAAAGTTTTAAAATAAAACAAATACATGTTAAAAATGAGGTGCACTGCATATTGCATTCCTTGAAGATAAATTCTGCTAGTTTCACTTATAAGAATACCCTCTCTGTAAAACGAGGCAACTGATGTCACTGGGAAGTTAAATTCGCTTCATGACATTTAAATTTAAATGAAAGATATGTATTCTAGGCCTGAGTTTACTTTGATGTAATTCAGGAACTACATGCCTTGACCCTAAATGTTCGCGCTGAGTATTCTTGCATCGGTTCTGTTGTTTTACAAACCAGGGAAAGAATCGTAGAGGTATATTTTTTCTTAAATTTGGCAATGTTTTATTCTCTATAGATATAGGGAGATATGGCAAAATCTGCTATAATCTATGCTGCAAGAGGAAGAATTAGTTACACAAGACATTTAGGTGCATTATTCAAAACCATCAGGTCAATGCTGTCACGCTAGCAAGACGTCAGGATTTCTGTCAACAGTGTATAGCAACTGACCCTAGGAATGTGACGTAGTAGAGTATGATACAACATTTCATAGCTCTTTTCACCATACTTAAGAGATGTTCCTGAAGCCAGAATTTATAACATTCATCAATATTAGGTTGTACTAGTCAATATGCACATGGCCACAATAATTTCACCAATTAAAGCAACCTATACTCCTTGGAGAAGGCTATATATTTTTAAACAAAAACCAAATGAATTTCACACATACTCACTCAGCATTTGTGTTAAAGTAATGAGTTGTTAGAAAATTTACCAAACACTTGAATCCCATGCACTCAGAATAAAATCAAATTTTACACTTCGCAAAATTGTTGGGTTTTTAATTTATTTTATGAATCCTCTAAAGGAAAGACAGGCTTGAAGAAAAAGCAGCAGAAGAGAAGTTTTAGTGTCATGAGTCCTGTAAAAATCTTATTTCTTCATACAAGCCAATGAAAGTTCCTGCGAGTCAAGGTAGACACGCCACACCTCAGCTTTTTCATACCAAGAAAAAGAAAAGTCCAAGCCCTTTGGGGACAAACATGGGGCTTGAGCCACACTAGTACAACAGTCATGACACCATTTCTGTCTCTATCAAACTATAGAGCTAACCTTTCAGGTTATTTTCTGTATGTGCTCTACCTACCACAGTGAGGAACAGCTTCAGTCTCCAGGACTACTAGATTGGTGCTACATGAACAAGCTGTTCAGTCAAAAAGTGAGTTTCACTTAACTTTCATGAGGCCCTAAAACTAACATCTACTGTCAAAGTAATCATGGTGAGATATATGAAGCTAAACTAAAAGACTGATTATTTTAAAGTTTCAGACATTTCCTGTTGTTAGAAAATTCAAACAAATTATAATTTTCAAGTCATATTTTAAAAGAAAGAAAAACGTATTCATTGTAAAGAATCACAAATGAAAGTGGGCCATCCGATACCTGAGTATATTTATTAATCCCGCTCTTAAAAAAAAAACATACAAAACAAAGCTTTGCCAAACACTTCAAAAAACTCACCTCGAATTTCAGGAGAGAATCGAGCTGAATGGCGAGACACAAAAAGTTTCAGTTCTTGATCCAAGATGCATTCAATCAAATTTGTGTCCCATGATCGGATTCCTAAAATTCAAAATGGAAAACACATCTAGCTTGATATATGAGCACTGGAAGTTTTAATGTATTATTTCTCCATTTACATTAATGGTATTTGCATATTTCTAAATTCCATAACAAACCTGTCTTCCTTTCAAGCCACACAGCTATCCTTTGCAAAGTGCTGAGTGCTCAGAAGAAGCACTTTTGACAGGGATCAGTCAGAAACAAGAAAAACAAATCTGCCTTTCCAGAAGGTAACAATCCTTTAAGGCCCTTGCTTTAGGACTGCTGGTTCCCACATCCTAGTATCCACATTACGAGAAGTTAGTGACGTCCCAGAATTTACTTTAAAATAGCAATACACTGATTTATAAAACTGAAAAGAGTGAAACACTCAGGAGATATGTTTGCCCTATTGCAAGACCATTGTATTTGTCCCCCTGAGAATCAAAGAATCACAGAATGTTAGGGGTTGGAAGGGACCTCCGAAGATCATCGAGTCCAATCCCCCTGCCAGAGCAGGACCAAAAACTAGGGCAGATCACTCAGAAAGGCATCCAGACAGGTCTTGAAAGCCTCCAGAGAAGGAGACTCCACAACCTCTCTGGGGAGCCTGTTCCAGTGCTCTGTAACCCTCACAGTAAATAAGTTCTTCCTCATGTTGAGGTAGAACTTCCCGTGCTCGAGTTTGAATCCATTGCCCCTCGTCCTATCACCGGGCACAAGTGAAAAGAGGTTGTCGCTGCCTTCTTGACGCCCAGCCCTCATGTATTTATAGACATTAATTAGATCCCCTCTCAGTCTTCTCCTCTCTAGACTGAAAAGCCCCAGGTCTCTTAGCCTTTCCTCATAAGGCAGGTGTTCCAGTCCCTTAATCGTCCTCGTAGCCCTCCGTTGGACTCTCTCAAGTAGATTCCTGTCCCTCTTGATCTGGGGAGCCCGGAACTGGACGCAATACTCCAAGTGAGGTCTCACCAGGGCCGAGTAGAGGGGGAGGAGAACCTCCCTTGATCTGCTGGACACACTCCTCCTGATGCACCCCAGGATACCATTGGCCTTCTTGGCCACAAGGGCACATTTTTGTCCCATGGATAACTTGTCTACCAGGACTCCACGGTCTTCTCCACGGAGCTTCTTTCTAACAGATCACCTCCTAACCTGTACCGGTGCATTTTGTTGTTCCTTCCCAGGTGCAGGACTCTGCATTTTCTCTTGTTGAACCTCATTGTATTCCTCTTGCCCAGCTCTCCAGCCTGTCCAAATCTTGTTGAATGGCCGCACAGCCTTCAGGTGAATCAGCCAATCCTCCCAGCTTCGTGTCATCAGCAAACTTGCCAAGGATACACTCCGTCCCCTCATCCAGGTCATTGATGAAGATGTTGAACAGGACTGGACCCAGCACTGATCCCTGGGGGACTCCACTAGTTACAGGTCTCCAGCTGGACTCTGCACCATTGATCACCACTCTTTGGGCTCTGTTGTGTAGCCAGTTCTTAATCCATCTCACTGTCCATTCTTCTTCTATCCCACATTTCTTGAGCTTGCTCACGAGGATGTTATGGGAGACTGTGTCAAAAGCCTTGCTAAGGTCAAGGTAGACTACATCCACTGGTCTCCCTGCATCTATCCATTCAGTCACAACATCATAGAAGGCTATCAGATTAGTCAAGCATGATTTCCCCTTGGTAAATCCATGCTGACTACTCATGATAACCTTCTTCTCTTCCGTGTGCTTTGAGATGACCTCCAAAATGAGCCGCTCCATCATTTTTCCAGGGATGGAGGTGAGGCTGACTGGTCTGTAATTTCCTGGATCTTCCTTCTTACCCTTTTTGAAGACTGGAGTGACATTGGCTTTCCTCCAGTCCTCAGGCACCTCTCCTGTTTTCCATGATCTTTCGAAAATGATGGAGAGTGGTAGGGCGCTAACATCAGCCAGCTCTCTCAACACTTTTGGGTGCATCTCATCAGGGCCCATGGACTTGTGTATATTCAATTTGCATAACTGATCTCTGACCCACTCTTCATTGACTAGTGGAGTGTCTTCCCTCCTCCAGGCTTCCTGTCTTATATCCAGGGTCTGAAGTTCATAAGGGCTGGTCTTAGTAAAGACTGAAGCAAAGAAGGTATTCAGCAACTCTGCCTTCTCTGCATCCTCTGTTATCAGGGCTCCCACCTCATTTAGCAGTGGGCCCACATTTTCCCTATTCTTCCTTTTACTACTGATATATTTGAAGAAGCTCTTTTTGTTCTCTTTTACTTCCTTTGCCAGTTTAAGTTCTAAGAGGGCTTTGGCCTTTCTTGTTGCCTTCCTACATACCCCGACAACGTCCCTATAGTTCTCCCAAGTGACAAGTCTCTTCTTCCACAAACTGTAAATTTCTTTCTTGCACGAGACTGTCTTCAGAAGATCCTTGCTTATCCATGCAGGTCACTTACCACCTCTACCCGATTTTTTACTGGAAGGAATGCACCTATCTTGGGCTTGGAGGAAGTGGTATTTAAAAATTGACTAGCTTTCCTGGACTCCCTTTCCTTCCAGAGTCTTAGTCCATGGGATTCCTGCAAGCAGATCTTTGAAGAGTCCAAAGTTAGCCCTACGGAAGTCCAGGATTGTAATCCTACTTATTGCCCTGCTTCTTCCTTCTAAAATACTAAACTCCACTGTCGCCAAGGCTATTCCCAACCTTAATGTCCCCAACCAGACCTTCTTTATTCGTTAATACAAGGTCCAGCAGTGCACCTCTCCTCGTTGGTTCCTCCACTACCTGCATTAGAAAGTTATCATTGATGCACTGCAAGAACCTTTTTGGACTGAACCTGCTTTGCTGTGTGGGCTTTCCAACAAATATCAGGGTGATTGAAGTCACCCATAAGTACTAAGGAGTTTGATCTAGAGGCTTCTTCTCGTTGACTGTAGAAGGCCTTATCAACATCTTCTTGGGTTGGTGGTCTATAGGAGACACCCACAACAGTTTCACCTCCAATTGCATGTCCCTTAATTCTTACCCACAAACTTTCAACCTGTCCTACCTCCCTCCCTGGACAGAACTCAATACATTCCTGTTGCTTTTGTTCATAAGGAGCAACACCACTGCCTCACCTTGTTGCTCTGTCTTGGCAGCAACATAAACATTCCAGTGTTATCAGTCCACTGGCTGGAAAACTTGCTGCTAGTTAAAAGAGAGTTCTCTAAAGGAAAAAAAAAATCAGTAAAAAGAAAATTGGCTTCATCCTGGCTCAAACCAGGACACTCACCCTCTCTCTAATTGAGTCACTGAGGCGAGCAGCTCTGGTGCTGGCAGGATCTGCAGCAGAGCGCTCTAGCACTGTGCACAGGGAGGTTTCCTGAACCGGGGTATCCTGCTCCTCAAGGGGAGCCAAGAGAGCCGCTAGGAGCCCGCAGCTCACAAGAGCGGCTGATGAGACCTGGTCAAAGCCAGGAGCAATAGCAGCCAAGCCCCTCTCATGTACAAAAAAAGCCCTTAGGGAGTGCAAGCTACCAGGGCGGACAAACAGGGTGGGATACAGAGGATTCCCTATCTTCTTTCCACCAGGCTGAACATGGTGGCTTAAGGGATAGGGGGCAATGGTGACAAGTTCCTGCCTGGCACAGCAGGTGTGTCTCCTCTGTGACTACCCCACCTTCCCTGGTGTCCTTGCATAATAGGTATGAGGATCTGCAAGTGGAACTGAACAATAACCAGGATGATGGTTCAGCCTGGTGGAAAGAGGATAGGGAATCCTCTCTATCATGCATCCTGTCTGCCTGTTGGGCCTGTCTCAGGGCAAGTAGGGTGCGATTCCAGTAGTCTCTCTCTCTCTCACACTCCCTGATAGTCCTCAACCTACCCACCTCCTCCCGGAGCTCTGTCACTAAGTGGAGGAGTTCCTCTACCTGGGCACACCTCCCATAGGTGTGCTCACTGCTACCATCTAGTCCTAGCATAAGAGCAGGGCACACCCTGCAGCCTGACACCTGGATGGCAGCATGTTCCCACTGGAGCTCTGTCTGGGAAGCTGCATCAGTCACGGTGGGTGCAGAGCTTAGAGTGGACATGGGTTTCTGCCGAGCGGATACCATTGCTCCCTGGTCAAGCTGGCAAAGCTTCAGCACCCTTTCTGGGGCTGCCTTCTGTGCAAACTGCTGCACCACGCCCTTTCTTCCGTGCCACACCCTGTTTGTCCACCCTGGTCACTTGCACTCCCTAAGGGCTTTTTTTTATACATGGGAGGGGCTCGGGGGGAAGCTGCACATCTGAGCACTGCCCAGTGAGAGAGCCTGCCATTTTTTTCACAGAATCGTCACAGTTGGAAAAGACCTCTAAGATCACCGATTCCAACTGTCCACCCAGGGGAAAAACAAACAAACCACCACAAAACCCACAACACACAACCCCAAAAAACCCACCATGCCCACTAGAGCATGCCCTGAAGTGCCACATCTACACATTTCTTGAATACCTCCAGGGATGGTGACTCCACCACCTCCTTGGGCAGGCTGTTCCAGTGCTTAACTACTCTTTTTGTAAATAAATTCTTACTAATATCTAGTCTAAACCTCCCCTGCTGCAACTTCAGGCCATTTGCTTTAGTCCTATCATTATTCACTTGGGAGAAGAGGCCGATGCCCACCTCACTGCAACCTCTTTTCAGGTAGCTGTAGAGAGCAATGAGGTCTCCCCTCAGCCTTCTCTTCTCCAAATTAAACAATCCCCATTCCCTCAGCCTCTCCTCATAGGACTTGTTCTCTAGACCATTCACCAGCTTGGTTGCTCTTTCCTGGACACACTCCAGCACCTCAATGTCCTTCTTGTAGTGAGGGGTCCAGAACTGAACACAGTACTTGAGGTGTGGCCTCACCAGTGCTGAGTACAGGGGCACAATCACTTCTCTACTCCTGCTATTCCTGATGCAGGCCAGGATGCTGTTGGCCTTGGCCACCTGGGCACACTGCTGGCTGTCAACCAGCACCACCAGGTCCTTTTCCGCAGGGCAGGTTTCCAGCCACTCTGCCCCAAGCCTGTAGCCCCAAACCTTTTCAGACAAGCTCTGCTTTTTTGAAACATGAGAATTAAAACTTTGCACACATAAAAATTAAAACTTTGGCCAGCATAAACATGCCGGGTTTATTTATTTGTATGACTGAGTTACTTGTACCTCGTCATGATTTTTTCCTAAGGTTTGAATGAGTTGTCTTTATCTCATAGTGAATGTTTAGTAAATCAATTGTGATTGAGTTGCCTTTCTCACATTGTTAACTTTTGGCCTGTATCTTGTCATCAATCAAATGGGAGATATGGATGTCACGGTTTGACTCAGGATCAGCAATTAAACCAGAGACAACAATGCTCTCGATCTCCTCCCCCTCCCACCCAGGTAGGGAAGGAGAAAGAGAATTAAGGAGAGACACTTAGCTGGATTGAAAACTAAACTAGACAGCTTTAATTATATGTACAATTATATACAGGTATGTTCAGGAATGTGCAAAAGCCTCTTGCCTCCCCCCACCCCCAGCAACTTCCCTGGCACTCTCCTTAGCTGTGAGCAGTCCTGAAATGTCTCAGCCCACAGGCAGGAGATAAGGCAGAGCAGACAGGGGCTGGGTTATGAGGTCAGAGCCTAGGGGTCGAGGGTGATGGATGGATGGAGTCCTCCCCAGATGCCAGCCATGGACAGAAGAGAAGGGAAGAAGAAGCAGGAAGGAAGTTGTCTTCTGTGATCTCTGACCTTCCTCGGAGCTTACGTAGATATAGGAATGGAATACCTTTGGTCAATTCTGCTGTCTGTCTAGTCCAGCTCCCCTACGGGGGGGGTCATAGATACAATTCTCCTGCTCTCAGTAGTATCTGTAGCGGAACATTCACTGAGTAGAACAAACTGAACTTCGCATCTCAGCAGAAACATAAGCATTCCAGTGTTATCAGTCCACTAGCTGGAATACTTGTTGCTAGTTAAAAGAGAGCGTACTGAAGGAAAAAAAAATCAGTAAAAGGAAAATTAGCTTCATCCTGGCTCAAATCAGGACAACGGAAAAAAAAAAAAAAAGGAGGTAAAAGCAGTCAATTAAATGTAAATTGTGAGGATGCTGGGGTTGTGGGACGCTGTGTCTGTAAATCCCTCAATATGAAAGAAACCAACCCCCCAAAAACAAAGGGGGGGAAAAAAAACAAGGTGGGGAGGAGCAGTCCAGGGAGGACTGCAAAATTTAAATTTTTGTATTTAAAAGCCTTCTGAACCACTTTAGTTTAATTTAATTTCTTAAATTGGTCTGAAGTAATGCACATGGATATGTATTTCTTATATGCTAGGGAGTGGCATCCTGCCTTGGACAAAGGGCCAGCCTAAGGGTTTGTGCATCACTGAAAACTGATTTAAAACTCGAAGATAGGAAGAAAACCTGAATATTAGTGGGTAACAAATGGTATGCACCATCAGGAAGTATGTTCTAGTTTTAGGCTTCAAGTGCTTTATTTTAAATTGCCTGTTTACTTTTAAAAAAATACCAGATCCAGAAGAAAAATACAGCTCTATGTGTAATGTTTGACTATATTCAATTGTGGGATACCAATTAAGTATTAGTCTGGGGAGTGAGAGGCTGGAGAGCGGCCCTGCGGAGAGGGACCTGGGGGTTCTGGTCCACGGCAAGTTGAACATGAGCCAGCAGTGTGCCCTGGCAGCCAGGAGGGCCAACCAAGTCCTGGGGTGCATCAAGCACGGCATAGCTAGCTGGTCAAGGGAGGTGATTGTCCCACTTTACTCTGCACTGGTGCGGCCCCATCTTGAGTACTGTGTGCAGTTCTGGGCGCCACAGTACAAAAAGGATGTGAAGCTGCTGGAGGGTGTCCAGAGGAGGGCCACAGGGTTGGTGAAGGGTTTGGAGGGGATGCCGTATGAGGAGCAGCTGAAAGCACTTGGTCTGTTCAGCCTGGAGAAGAGGAGACTGAGGGGAGACCTCATTGCAGCTTACTGCTTCCTCACTAGGGAAGGCAGAGGAGCAGGCGCTGACCTCTTCTCTCTGGTGACCAGCGATAGGACCTGAGGAAATGGTAGGAAGATGTGCAGGGGGAGGTTTAGGTTGGACATTAGGAAGGGATTCTTCACCCAGAGGGTGGTGGAGCACTGGAATAGGCTCCCCAGGGAAGCAGTAATGGCACCAAGCCTGACAGTATTCAAGAAACATTTGGACAATGCCCTCAGGGGCATGGTATGAACCTTGGCGTTGTCTTGTTCTGGGGCAAGAGTTGGACTTGGGGACCCAGGCTGTCTGAGGAGGTGTTTGAGGGGGACAGGGTTTGGTGGTGGACGTGGCAGAGCTAGGGTAGTGGTTGGACTTGATGCTCTTGAAGGTCTTTTCCAACCAGAATGATGATACTATGATACAAAAGGAAGAAAACCAAAACAAAGCAAAGCAAACAAAAAGTCAGACAGCAGTGGGTATCGATTGTTGTCTCTTTAAAATAGCAAGACATATTCCATAATCCACATGTATTTTGCTATTTTTTTACTGAAGTGGCATATCTATGTGATTTAGCTGCAGCTAGGAAGCTGGTATCACTTTCATACATTGAGGGTCACATGACACTAAGTCAGCTTTATACAGCACAGTGCCATTTTTCACCCAGCAGCAGATCTGTTGATACGCTCCATATTGCAGAATAAAAAAAATGTGTTTCCAGATATGGAAAGATGATGACAAACAAAACTACTGGAGTGAAACTCCAACAGGGCAAGTTATAGCATGAACACTGAACATGGAGCTGAGAACCTGCAGCTTTCTCAGAGGTCAAAGCATATTTTCTTGTCTGACTTCCATCTCAGATGAAGCAGCATATGCTTGTGAACACATGATGGCAGAGGTCTGTGTCCCTGTGAGAGACGGACTCTATAATGGCCTTTGATCCAGCGACATCTACTGACCATTCGTGGTAATGCACTCCTCTTACTCGTGAGGAGAGAGGTACCAGGCGCATGCGTACCGGACCACAGACTACAGTTCCCAGGAGGCTAGGCACAGCCGTGCCGGAACCGGAAGGGGAAAAAAAAAAAAGGCGCGCGCTGCGAACTCTTACTACGGACACAGCCGCCGTGTGTGTGTCGCTGCGGAGGCTGCCGTGGAGTGCCTCTCTTGTGGTTACTGGCCGTGTAATCTCACCAAAGGGACTGCTTGCTTGGAGTTGCTGAAGAAAGAGGAGGGCCCCGTCCAGGGATCGGCTTCGGCCACACCCCGTTGGTGAGAATTGCGAGCTTAAATACATTCTTACGTTTCACACTGACTCTTATATACATTCATACACAACATACACCATAAATCATAATTCTATGATATTTCCTACAGGCTCTCTCCAAGCTTTTTCCCTCTTATCCCTATCCGGAATTGGGAATAGGGGGGAAGAAGGAGGGGAGATATTCCTGTTTTTCTGATATCTAATATAGAAATAGCCTCGCCATAACCTCAGTGCCTTTAATAAACTTATTAATTCCTGTCTGATCTAGATAATTGTTTGCGAGTGTGATAGGGTGTAGTCCTCAGCCCTCGATCCCCTTTTGGAGGGGGAGTGGGTCACGGTCTAACCCATCTCGGTCTGTGACAGTCCCTTAAAGAGTATAGCACAAGACCACTTTCTTCCAAAGGCACCTTCTTGTCCTTGGGGTTTTAATGTGTGAAACATCTCCAATCACAATACAGTTTGATCGTAACAGTTCACCTTTTATCATACTATGTTCTTGCTGCATATTCTTTTACAGAGCAATATAAAAGAGAGGACTACTTCAGCAGGCTATTTCAAGTATATCTGTATTGCTGTCATGGTTTAATGCTGGGCCAGCAAATAAAGGAATAACAGATGCTCTCTATTAACCCCTCTCCCTTCCCCTATAGGGAAAGGAGAAAGAGCAAGGGAGAGAGACTTGCAGGTTGGAAACTAAACTACACAGCTTTAATGAAACAGTAGTGATGAAAGGAAAATAATGAAATATGTACAAATATATATAAAACCACTATTGCATTTCCCCCCCCCAATAACGCTCATGTCACCACTGAGGCTGCAGGACAGGCCCTGGCAGACAGGAGCTGGGTGCAGGAACACATGGATTCAGGAACAGACGGATCAGGATCACAGGCAGATGAACGGATGGAATCTTCCCAGGTCACCAGCCGTGGATGATGAGGGCTTGACCCTCGTAATTCCTCAAATTTATACCAAGTATGACATGTATGGGATGGAATACTTCATTTTGGTCACCTGTCTGGTCCACTTCTCCCCAAAGGAGGGTCGCAGGTGTGACCTCTTTCCTCCCTTCTGGTTCCAGACCATGAGATGTTTTTCAGAACCAATCAGTAGCCTTGGTTCTGCATACTATTCTCTAGCTGTAACTATAAACATTGAGCCTTATCAGTCCTAGAAGCAGACACTGACTGAAAAACATGCCATTAATTTCAGCAAGTCCAACTACTTAGAAGCGACTTAACCGAAAATTAAAATCACTAGAAAGAAAAGTGGTTCCATCCTGGCTCAAACCAGGATAATTACCTACATGTGTCCTGGATTGAGCCAGGGTGAAGCAAACTTTCTCTTTGCTGATTTTTTTTCTTTCAGTGGACTTTTTTAGCAGCGCCAGTGGACTGATAATAACCCAGGTCACTTCTGACTATCTGCAGCCTCCCCCCCTACAGGGGAGCAGATTAGACCAAAGGCAGGATCAGCAAATCAGAATATTCCCTTCTCGTAATATTTTCTCTATTTGGCTTTTAGTATAGGTTAAGACATCACGGAAGTCCAGTCTTTTGTTTCCTTTTTCTCTCACTTTTCTGCTTACTGTAATTTCTATCGCCCTCTCTTTGGCTCTCTCTTTTTTTTCATTTTTTTCTTTATAGCCGACATCCAAGGACCCCGTCCGTGCGCCCGGACCCTCCCCCCTTCAGCTGGGAGTCACCAGGGAGAAGAGTTGCTGTGAGAGTCGCTGGGGGAGGAGGGAGGGGATTGGGTGTTGCACATCCCTTTATAAATATATATATTCCCTTATCACTAATAATTAAAATCAATCAGTTTCACTTTTCAACTCAGAAAGCCTCTCTTTCTCATTTTTTCTCCCTCTTTCCCTACCTTGGGGGAGGGGGGTGGGACTGAGAGCATTATTGTTATTGGTTTGACTGCCAACCCAGAGCCAAACCGTGACATGTATGTAAGCGTTTTCTTCTTTGACTCAATACATTCACTGCAATTTTTACTTTTCAAATCCACAGGCAATTTTCTAGTTATGTATGTATTCCTTTTTTTCTTAAAATAAGGAAGAGCTAAAAAGCACATATGCATTTTGTATACAGGCATGCATTTCTCAGAGCAATGCATTTAACCTTCTGTGCTTGTGAGGCAAGTAATTGTTTTACCTTTACATCTGGGAATCACTACCAGTCTATTCTGCAACCAGTTAGCGAGTCCACACTCCAGAGACCAGACATTCTTGTTAGTGATTGAAATAAAGGCGTATCCCAAAGCTATGCATTTCAGTGGGAGAAGCCAGAAACTGGCTTCCTTCGGTGGGCACCATGTGGCAAGTCTTTGTGGATTCCTCTAGACAAATAAGACATGTTAATTAGAATGAGTCCAGTGTGCCCTGAAACAAGGCACATATTCTAAGAAAAGAGAAATTATGTATTGGTTCATCCAAGCAAGTACTCCATTTCTGAGGAGTAGGCAGGGAATTTGAGCAGTCAATACTGGAAGAGGAAGTGTCTTCTTAGTCAGGGACCAGAGGTTATCTTAAAAACCAGAATATAAAAGTTTATATGCTTTCCTAGGATATAAACCTTTGGTCAATTCTGCTGTCTGTCTAGTCCAGCTCCTCTATGGGGGGGTCATAGATACAATTATCCAGCCCCGGTAGCCTCTGTAGCAGCAAAGCTAAGAATCGACCTTGGAGTCTCAACAGTAGAATAAACATTCCAGTTTTATCAGCTGGAACACTTGTTGCTAGTTAAAAGAAAGCTTACTGAAGAAAAAAAAAAATCAGTAAAAGGAAAATTAGCTTCATCCTGGCTCAACCCAGGACATTCCACCCCTTATTCCATACCATATATTACAGATAGGCTCTATATTTTACCAACTGTCAAATTAAGGATTCTCCCCCAGAGTCAGATTACCTTGAGGTACATATTGTACTTCACCATCCTCTGTCATCACACACCAGGTATGTGCAGGTCCCTGAGCAAAAGCAACACCCCAGACACGTTTACCTTTGCCTGAAGCAGGATAAACCCAAACACTTTTACCCAACAGACTCCTTTCACATACCACAGGGACTTTATCCCCATCTGCAGTATGTAGAAGGTCTGACTGAGCAGGACCAGCCCGATTGATGGATCCCCTGGTATTAACTAATCAGGCGGCCTTTGCCAGATTTTTGTCCCAGGTTTCAAAGTTCCACCACCCATTGCCTTCAGGGTAGCTTTTAACAGACCACTGTACCTTTCAATTTTCCCTGAGGCTTGTGCATAGTATGGGATATGGTATATCCACTCGATACCACGTTCTTTGGCCCAGTCAGTCACAAGACTGTTTTTGAAATGAGTCCCATTGTCTGACTCAATTCTTTCTGTAGTACTGTGTCTCCACAAGATTTGCTTCTTGTAGTTGGCCTCAGAACCTCTGTAGCTCCAGCTCCAGAATCCCAAGGGTCGACCTTGAGTCTCCCCTAATGCTTTCTGCCAGAGGCTCCAGGTAGGACTGTTGTACCCAGCTGCGGTGTAGAGCACATTTTTGATGTCTGGCCCTGTTCGAACTGGTCCAATGGCCATTGCCTGAACAATCTCCTTTCTAATCTGCTCAAAAGCTCTCCGTTGGTCAGGACCCCATTTAAAGTCACTCTTCTTTCGGGTCACCTCATAGAGAGGTTTCACAATTTCACTATAACCTGGAAAATGCATTCTCTACAAAACAGGTGCCAATTGCCACTTCAATGGTGCATAGGCGACAGTATCGCACCAACAGAGACTCTGTGATTCCCATTCATAAGCTGATCCGGCAATTGGAGAGCCAAGGAGTGATCAGCAGGACTCACTCACCCTTCAACAGTCCTATTTGGCCAGTGCGGAAGCCTGATGGTGAGTGGAGGCTGACAGTGGACTATCGTGGCCTGAATGAGGTTACACCACCACTCAGTGTTGCTGTGCAGGACATGCTAGAACTTCAGTACGAGCTGGAGTCGAAAGCAGCCAGGTGGTATGCCACTATTGACATTGCTCATGCCTTTTTCTCTATTCCTCTTGCACCAGAGTGCAGGCCACAGTTTGCTTTCACCTGGAGGGGAGTCCAGTACACCTGGAATCGACTGCCCCAGGGGTGGAAACACAGCTCAACCATTTGCCATGGACTGATCCACACTGCACTGGAAAAGGGTGGAGCTCCAGAACACCTGCAGTACATCAACAACATCATTGTGTAGGGTGACACGTGAGAAGAAGTCTTCAAGAAAGGTAAAAAGATCATCCAAATTCTTCTGGATGCTGGTTTTTCTGTAAAAAGAAGCAAGGTCAAGGGACCTTCACGAGAGATCCAGTTCCTGGGAATTATGTGGCAAGATGGACGTCACCAGATCCCAATGGACGTGATTAACAAGATAACAGCTATGGCCCCACCATCTACTAAAAAGGACACTCAAACCTTTTTAGGGACTGCTGGTTTGTAGAGAATGCATTTTCCAGGTTATAGTGAAATTGTGAAACCTCTCTATGAGGTGACAGAAAGCTGTTCAGTGTCCTCAGTCTCTACAGCTGCTATACCAAAGGCCCACCAGTACCTTTTTGGGTCACGGAAATACCCTTTTTTGAAATAGTCTATGCCAAGGATGCATGGAGCACCTTTGCCAGTCACTATAGAGTGTATTTGCCACTTTTTACCAGTGAGGCTCACATCGGCCTCCACAACAGTTAGTTCTTGAGATCCTCCTGTCACTCCAGAAATAGTGACGGATTCTGTCCCTTTATGATTCGATGGCACTAGGTCACAGTGAGATTTCTCCTACATCACTTTAGCCATATAAACAAGATGCTTAGTGTAAAACAATGCCTGGCTTCTGCTATTAAAGTGAGAGGAACATCTTAGAGGGTGATTTATCTCTATCACATTTTAGGGGAGGATAAAACACTTTTAGAAGGTGATTGTATTTCTCTCTTGAGTGGGTCTCTGAGTATCAGGGAGCAGATGTCTAACTTTTACATGGTAATCAAAAGGAATCAAGGCTTTGTTTTTGTAATTGTAGATGTTTTCTGATACCATTGTTCCCTGGAGTTGCCCTTTGAACTTCTGGAGCCTTCAGAGTAAGGGTTTTAGCAGCTTGTTCAGAAACAGTGCTTTTCTGAGGTGAGTCATATATCCATGGGCCTTGAATATGTGCAGAAAGCCTATGTTTTAAGTATCTTATTAAGTTAACTGCTTTCAAACAAACAAACAAACAGAAAAAAGGTAACAAGAATATTTAGATTACCAGTTGGGGGGGGGGGAAATGTGGCTCAAATTTTGCTACAGTGCTACAGCAAGATGCAGGAGACTGGACTCTTGGCCTTGAACAGTGGGGCTGCTTTTTTCATCCAGCATCAGTGGTGTAGCTGGACCCCTGATGCTGGCTTTCCCAGATGAGCTCACCAGGTCTGCCAGGGTATCACCTGCGGCTCCTCATGGCACAGCCACTATGCTTCATGGCTGAGATCTTGGGAGGGGGGAGCAGGAGATGGCCAAGCCAGCAGAGTGAGGCCCTGGGGGAACGAGGGATGACCAACCCAGAAGGGTAAGACAGCAGGAGGGCACAGGGGAAGGGTGTGGGTGTGTGAGGGACGCGGGACCTGCGCCGGCCGGGGCAGCACGGGCGGAGGGGTCACGCGGCAGGCCGGGGAGTACCCCTCGCGGCATTGTTCGCGCTCCACGTCTTTCCTGCTTTCGGGGACCGCTACGGGGAGGATTTGCCGCAGATGACATCAGATGTGGATGCTGGAAAAATGGCGGTGTGGAGATGCGTCGGCCCCTCCCCCCTCCTTCTTTTCTTCCCCCTCCTCCTCGCTAGGTCCCTGCCCTGCACCTTCTCAGTATAAAACCGCCGCCACCTCCCCGCCAGCCCTCACTCCCTGCCTCCTGCGGAACCGCTGCCTTCTCCCCCCAGCGCCCCGGAGCCGCGGGGCGGAGCGAGGCGCCCACGATGGCCACCGTGGTGGTGGTGGAACTGGACTCGGAGCCCTCCTGTAGCATCCTCAACTCCACCTCCCTCTCGCCCAGCCTCTCGCACCGCTTCCTGGACAGCAAATTTTACCTGCTGGTGGTCATCGGCGAGCTGGTGACCGAGGAGCACCTGCGGCGGGCTATCGCCAACGTCGAGCGAGGTGAGGCGGCGGGAAGCGGGGCCGCCGCGGCCCCTCGGAGCTCCCACCCCGGTGACCCCTTCCTCTCGGAAGCGGCCGCGGCGGGGCCCCCCGACCCGGCAGGGTGTCGCGGAGGGCAGGCAGCCGCTCCCCATTTTCTTCCCCTTCCGCGTGGGGCGAGCAGGGGCGCAGCCCGGGCTCAGTCGGCGGGGCGGAGGGGAGGGCCCGGCCGCCTCTTGGTCGTAGTCGGGGCGACACACACACGGCACAGATTCGTAAGATGCGAAGTCGTGGTCTCTGGTTTCTTCTTTTTATTTCATGAGGGGCTCGTCGTCCCGTCTGCACGCACGCCCCTCCCGCCCCACCGGACTCGGAGCTCCCCCGTAGGGTGCGAGCACCGGGGAGCTGCCCGCGGCGGTCAGCGGCTGCGGGACGAGCCTCGTGCGGCGTCCGGCGGCTCCTTGCTGCCGCCCGCACAAAGATCCGCAGTCGGCTCGGCGCGTACCGCGCCCCGCTGTCCATCCCCAGGAGCTTCTGCCCCGCCGATAGTAGCGGGCGAAGGGGGCAAGCCCCCTCCTCACCATTGTTGGGGTGGAGGGGCTGGGGCTGCAGCAGGAACCGAGCACCGAGTCCGTCTGCCCAGAGACAGCGGCGGATGGGCGTGGCGCAGTCCGCACTGCGGTCCCTATGGCAGCCCGGAGCGGACAAAGGGCGTCCGCGCCGCCGAAAAAAACCCGTGTCTGGGGCTGGGGCAGCCGGACTGCGGGGCGGCTGTTCGGTGTTTCCCTCGTTTCCCCAGCAAACCTATGTTTCCCACCGCGAAACCAAACCAGCGGGATTCGGAGCGTTTTCCTTCTCAGTGGCAAAGACTCCCTGAGCAGGAATGCAGCTGTGCCTATCGTGTTTAACTTTTGGCAACGAGACTTTCCTCTTGGCTGGAGAATTTTTCAGAATCTAAGCTTTATATGCACACATATATTTCAATAAAGAAAAAGATATGGGTAATAAGTGCTTAGCTCCATTGTTCAGCTATGGGACTCACTGTTTATTTGTCCTTTTCTTAAAACAGCAATACAGGAAAGTATTGCAAGTGAAATGACAGTTTTTTAAGTTCTCAGTGTGGTTTCTGATACAATAGATTGCAGTGTACATAGAGAGGGGAAAAAAAGCCCTGTTGCCATAATAGTGGAATGAAGCACAAATAAAATTATTGCTGGACCATATAGTTTGTTAAACTTAATTGATATATGATTTTATAACATATTTTTGTTTAGGGCTGGTGAAAGCAGAAATATCGGAAACTTGCCATTGTTACAAGGGAGAAAGAGACCTTGGAAAGGGGAATTGGTAGCAGCCTTGCCATGTAGGTGTGGTTCAGCAGTTCAGTTAGGACTTCATTTGCCTCTGTTGTTTTCTCAATTATTGTTGCTTTAGTTGGCTATTTCTCTTGATTCTTTTTTAATGAATGTTTGTGGTAAAGGGCTGCCTCATCACAGCTAACCAGCTTCACCGTGCGATGTTAATCTTTATTGCTACCATTGTCTCCTAGGGAGAAGTACTGAGGCAGATGCTTTGTCATTCAGAGCCTCTTCAGCATTACACTTTCCTAATGCTATCTGATTTTTGGTCATGTCAGAATTGGCTGCATTTACTTAAATTGCTAAAATTTATAAAGCAAATGGATAAAACGTATGCCCTCAAGACATTTTATGTCATTCTTCCTCTGAAGAAATGCTCTTCAATCTCTTTTTGAAGCTTCTATTGTACGGTTGCTGCTACATAGCTCTGTTGCTGCTACCTATTGCCACTAAGCATAACACCCACTTACAGTTTTAGATATTCACAGGGAATGCTTCGGCCTTTTTATTCATCATTTTGGATTAGGTGTCACCTCACTGGTCCTGGTGTCAGATGATCTGATTGAGATTTTACCTGCTAGGAAAAAATCTTGATCACATTTTGAGGTGCATTGTTCTGGATGAGTATGCTGGAAGTCTGAAGCTCTATCTGTATGAGGAAATATGGCCTTCACTAATCTCCTTTTCACTGGGAAGTATGCTGTAGTCTGGAAAAAATTACTTCTTTCAACCTTTGTTCTCAACAGAGTCTTAAATGTGTTTAGGGTTCTTGATAACTGCCTCACTGTCTTCTCTGGTACATCTCCTAAGTACCATCACTGAAAAGTGTGGATTCATGTGTTGAACTGCAGCACAACATGTCAAAGAAAACATCTGCTGATAACACATCAGTGGCATGAAGCTACGCAACCTGGTGGAATGCAGAGTAATTTTTTACTATATCATGAAGAGGGAATGGTGTGGCAAGTTGCATTTTTAATAATTACATTTAGGATGTCACTTTGCTAAGGAGGCAATCCTCCAACCCACCGTCCACCAAAAGAGGAGGGAGTGAAGAGAAAGCTTCAAGATTTTTACAATGATTTGACAGATGCCACTGGGTGTGCCCTGTCTGCTGCCTGATAAATCCCATGTCTAGTGGCATTGCACTCCTAAGCCTGCAGAAAGAAAGAAGTAGGGCCAGTTCAGTCATACTTACAGTAGTTAATTCCACGCTGCTAATGATATACATCATTGGATTGACCTTGGATTTTAGTTCCAGAATTACCTCAGTTCTACCCAAACCTGATTTGGTTATATAATGTATTATATACATTATACTACATTATAATGTATATGCATAATTTTTGCATCCAGGATGCTGAATCATGCAGCTGCAGATTTGGGGTATTCTATCCAAATCCCAACTTCAGCTTCCAGGACTACCATTTATGTGGTATGTCTAGGCTTTTTTTTTTGTTATTTATTTCACTTTGAGTCCTGTATTTTGGACTTTGCCTGGCTCAGCAGTCTGACTATGCCTAATCGGAATCTTGTCCCTACTGCAAATTTAGATTAATGATAAAAGCAGCTAGGGATGGATGGTGGACAGATCCTATAATTAGCAGCATTGCTGAATCATATTGCCTAATTGACCTCTGGAAAGCTTTGTAGTCTCCCCTGTCACGGTTTGGCACCAAGTTGGAACACCCTCGATTCACCCCCCTCCCCCTCCTCCCCTAAGGTAGGGAAAGAGGGAGAAAAATGAGGAAGAGAGGCTTTCTGGGTTGAAAAGTGAAACAGATTGATTTTAATTATTAGTGATAAGGGAATATATATATTTGTAAAGGGATGTGCAACACCTGATCCCCTCCCTCCTCCCCCAGCGACTCTCACAGCAACTTTTCTCCCTGGTGACTCCCAGCTGAAGGGGGTAGTGTCCGGGTGCACGGACGGGGTCCTCGGATGTCAGCTGTAAAGAAAAATGGAAAAAAAAAAAAGAGAGAGGGAGCCAAAGAGAGGGCGATAGAAGCGACAGTAAGCAGAAAAGTGAGTGGAAAAGGAAAAAGAAAGGCTTGACTTCCGTGATGTCTTAACCTATACTGAAAGCCAAATAGAGAAAATATTATGAGAAGGGAATATTCTGATTTGCTGATCCTGCCTTTGGTCTAATCTGCTCCCCCGTAGCCCGAGAAGGCTGCAGACAGTCAGAAGTGACCTTGGTTATTATCAGTTCACTGGCGCTGCTAAGAAAGTCCACTGAAAGAAAAAAAAAGTCAGCAAAGAGCTTTACCCTGGCTCAAACCAAAACACTCCCTACACAAGCTTGTTGTCAGAGGCCAATTTATCTTCTAGCTTCTTAAAGTTCTGTACTCATTAATTCAACATACTTCAGCTTTGTGATCAACATCAGTCAGTTTTCATATGTGCTATACATATGTGGTATTAGATCATCTTTACTTTCTTGCTCTCAAATATTCCAACACCTGGAAAACGTTAAAGCCTGCTGAGCTGTATTTATCTGCCAAAACTACACTCCAAAGATGTACCATATGGCCAAGAGATTTTTGAGAAATGAAAATACGGAGACTTACAGAAGAGACTCACTGCTTATGCCTATGAACAATGATGCATAATTCAGGAAGTGGAGGTGGCTGGTTATAGTTCAGTTATTTTTCTCTTGAGTGGTTATGAAACACACAGGCAATACTGTATTTCCAAATTTATTTAGTTTCAAATGGCAGCTACTTAATGGCTGGTAGCATATCCCAGTAAGAAGCATGCTCCTACCTTGACTGGGATGCTGACAAGGAAAAGCACTGGATGAATTCTCCCTGAAGAGGCTTCAGGCACTTGAAATGCAGATGTTCATATTTGCATGGAGAACCTACTCAGAGTTGCAATGGGAGACCGACAGCACAGATCTGGTTTCTCTGCTCTTCCTGCTTTCTCCTCCTTATCCTTCAGCCCTATGACATGGCTTCTGCCAGCATGAGGCTTGACATTTATGCTGCCTTGAAAGGGAATAAAGCATGAAAGGCAATGTTGACAGTACATTTTGCAGCCTGAAATGCTGACAGAGTTACCAGCAGAAGTGTTAGTGCTAGTCTCACAACAAGGAGTTGGCCACACACCTCTTTAGGCATCTCTTCCGCCCCAAAGGTACCAAACCCCAAAGTGATTTAACTCTACAATTTCACACAGACATGGTCAGGCATGTGGGGAGGGACCACTAGACACTTCCCCACCTGCAGTTCCTTCTGCGTTTGCCAGCAAATTTGTGTAACTAATGATATTCCTTTAGGAAAAAAGCCAAAAATCACTATAATGTTGGTGTTCAAAATCACAGCAGTGCCTGGACTTACCAGTAGTGCAACTGCCTGCTCATTATTTACAAAACAAAACAAGAAAATTATAGAAAAATATTAAAACATGTTCTCCTGTTAATTTGTTGTGAAGTTTTTTTATAGTTTTGTGTTTGTTTGTTGTTTTTTTAAATTTAGATATCAAAATCTTATGGTAGGAAACTATAAATTTGTCTTTTGGCTGAAGTGATTTTTTTCACTTTTTTTTAGTATAATTAGTATAATTTCAATCCCTAAAAATAAATTTTTGAATAATATATTTTATTATCATATATGTGTCAAGAGTCTCACTTTCTAAGTAGCTGGGGGAAAAATGGCAGGGAATAGAGATGTGATGTTTATTCTTTAAAAAAAGTGTAGCATATTAAAATGTCAAAACTGGAATTTTGATATTTCATAAATAACAGATTACTTAAATTTTAATTTAAAATATGGCATGCTTCAAAGATTAGAATGGAGGAGTCAGAAATTTAATACCTTGTATTTAAATATTAATATGCAACATGCTAGGTGATGCCATGTTTTTTTCTTTAGATCACACTCCTTAGTACTTATGGGTGACTTCAATCACCCTGATATTTGTTGGAAAGCCCACACAGCAAAGCAGGTTCAGTCCAAAAAGGTTCTTGCAGTGCATCAATGATAACTTTCTAATGCAGGTAGTGGAGGAACCAACGAGGAGAGCCTGGGTCCCCAAGTCCAACTCCTGCCCCAGAACAAGACAACGCCAAGGTTCATACCATGCCCCTGAGGGCATTGTCCAAATGTTTCTTGAATACTGTCAGGCTTGGTGCCATTACTGCTTCCCTGGGGAGCCTATTCCAGTGCTCCACCACCCTCTGGGTGAAGAATCCCTTCCTAACTTCTTTACTGTGAGGGTGACAGAGCACTGGAACAGGCTGCCCAGGGAGGTTGTGGAGTCTCCTTCACTGGAGACATTCAAAACCCGCCTGGATGCGTTCCTATGTGATGTGCTCTAGGTGACCCTGCTCTGGCAGGGGGGGTTGGACTAGATGATCTTTCGAGGTCCCTTCCAACCCCTAGGATTCTATGATTCTACGAATGTCCAACCTAAACCTCCCCCTGCACATCTTCCTACCATTTCCTCAGGTCCTATCGCTGGTCACCAGAGAGAAGAGGTCAGCGCCTGCTCCTCTGCCTTCCCTAGTGAGGAAGCAGTAAGCTGCAATGAGGTCTCCCCTCAGTCTCCTCTTCTCCAGGCTGAACAGACCAAGTGCTTTCAGCTGCTCCTCTTACGGCATCCCCTCCAAACCCTTCACCAACCCTGTGGCCCTCCTCTGGACACCCTCCAGCAGCTTCACATCCTTTTTGTACTGTGGCGCCCAGAACTGCACACAGTACTCAAGATGGGGCCGCACCAGTGCAGAGTAAAGTGGGACAATCACCTCCCTTGACCAGCTAGCTATGCCGTGCTTGATGCACCCCAGGACTTGGTTGGCCCTCCTGGCTGCCAGGGCACACTGCTGGCTCATGTTCAACTTGCCGTGGACCAGAACCCCCAGGTCCCTCTCCGCAGGGCCGCTCTCCAGCCTCTCACTCCCCAGACTAATACTTAATTGGTATCCCACAATTGAATATAGTCAAACATTACACATAGAGCTGTATTTTTCTTCTGGATCTGGTATTTTTTTAAAAGTAAACAGGCAATTTAAAATAAAGCACTTGAAGCCTAAAACTAGAACATACTTCCTGATGGTGCATACCATTTGTTACCCACTAATATTCAGGTTTTCTTCCTATCTTCGAGTTTTAAATCAGTTTTCAGTGATGCACAAACCCTTAGGCTGGCCCTTTGTCCAAGGCAGGATGCCACTCCCTAGCATATAAGAAATACATATCCATGTGCATTACTTCAGACCAATTTAAGAAATTAAATTAAACTAAAGTGGTTCAGAAGGCTTTTAAATACAAAAATTTAAATTTTGCAGTCCTCCCTGGACTGCTCCTCCCCACCTTGTTTTTTTTCCCCCCCTTTGTTTTTGGGGGGTTGGTTTCTTTCATATTGAGGGATTTACAGACACAGCGTCCCACAACCCCAGCATCCTCACAATTTACATTTAATTGACTGCTTTTACCTCCTTTTTTTTTTTTTTTTCCGTTGTCCTGATTTGAGCCAGGATGAAGCTAATTTTCCTTTTACTGATTTTTTTTTCCTTCAGTACGCTCTCTTTTAACTAGCAACAAGTATTCCAGCTAGTGGACTGATAACACTGGAATGCTTATGTTTCTGCTGAGATGCGAAGTTCAGTTTGTTCTACTCAGTGAATGTTCCGCTACAGATACTACTGAGAGCAGGAGAATTGTATCTATGACCCCCCCCGTAGGGGAGCTGGACTAGACAGACAGCAGAATTGACCAAAGGTATTCCATTCCTATATCTACGTAAGCTCCGAGGAAGGTCAGAGATCACAGAAGACAACTTCCTTCCTGCTTCTTCTTCCCTTCTCTTCTGTCCATGGCTGGCATCTGGGGAGGACTCCATCCATCCATCACCCTCGACCCCTAGGCTCTGACCTCATAACCCAGCCCCTGTCTGCTCTGCCTTATCTCCTGCCTGTGGGCTGAGACATTTCAGGACTGCTCACAGCTAAGGAGAGTGCCAGGGAAGTTGCTGGGGGTGGGGGGAGGCAAGAGGCTTTTGCACATTCCTGAACATACTTGTATATAATTGTACATATAATTAAAGCTGTCTAGTTTAGTTTTCAATCCAGCTAAGTGTCTCTCCTTAATTCTCTTTCTCCTTCCCTACCTGGATGGGAGGGGGAGGAGATCGAGAGCATTGTTGTCTCTGGTTTAATTGCTGATCCTGAGTCAAACCGTGACATCCATATCTCCCATTTGATTGATGACAAGATACAGGCCAAAAGTTAACAATGTGAGAAAGGCAACTCAATCACAATTGATTTACTAAACATTCACTATGAGATAAAGACAACTCATTCAAACCTTAGGAAAAAATCATGACGAGGTACAAGTAACTCAGTCATACAAATAAATAAACCCGGCATGTTTATGCTGGCCAAAGTTTTAATTTTTATGTGTGCAAAGTTTTAATTCTCATGTTTCAAAAAAGCAGAGCTTGTCTGAAAAGGTTTGGGGCTACAGGCTTGGGGCAGAGTGGCTGGAAACCTGCCCTGCGGAAAAGGACCTGGTGGTGCTGGTTGACAGCCAGCAGTGTGCCCAGGTGGCCAAGGCCAACAGCATCCTGGCCTGCATCAGGAATAGCAGGAGTAGAGAAGTGATTGTGCCCCTGTACTCAGCACTGGTGAGGCCACACCTCAAGTACTGTGTTCAGTTCTGGACCTCTCACTACAAGAAGGACATTGAGGTGCTGGAGTGTGTCCAGGAAAGAGCAACCAAGCTGGTGAATGGTCTAGAGAACAAGTCCTATGAGGAGAGGCTGAGGGAATGGGGACTGTTTAATTTGGAGAAGAGAAGGCTGAGGGGAGACCTCATTGCTCTCTACAGCTACCTGAAAAGAGGTTGCAGTGAGGTGGGCATCGGCCTCTTCTCCCAAGTGAATAATGATAGGACTAAAGCAAATGGCCTGAAGTTGCAGCAGGGGAGGTTTAGACTAGATATTAGTAAGAATTTATTTACAAAAAGAGTAGTTAAGCACTGGAACAGCCTGCCCAAGGAGGTGGTGGAGTCACCATCCCTGGAGGTATTCAAGAAATGTGTAGATGTGGCACTTCAGGGCATGCTCTAGTGGGCATGGTGGGTTTTTTGGGGTTGTGTGTTGTGGGTTTTGTGGTGGTTTGTTTGTTTTTCCCCTGGGTGGACAGTTGGAATCGGTGATCTTAGAGGTCTTTTCCAACTGTGACGATTCTGTGAAAAAAATGGCAGGCTCTCTCACTGGGCAGTGCTCAGATGTGCAGCTTCCCCCCGAGCCCCTCCCATGTATAAAAAAAAGCCCTTAGGGAGTGCAAGTGACCAGGGTGGACAAACAGGGTGTGGCACGGAAGAAAGGGCGTGGTGCAGCAGTTTGCACAGAAGGCAGCCCCAGAAAGGGTGCTGAAGCTTTGCCAGCTTGACCAGGGAGCAATGGTATCCGCTCGGCAGAAACCCATGTCCACTCTAAGCTCTGCACCCACCGTGACTGATGCAGCTTCCCAGACAGAGCTCCAGTGGGAACATGCTGCCATCCAGGTGTCAGGCTGCAGGGTGTGCCCTGCTCTTATGCTAGGACTAGATGGTAGCAGTGAGCACACCTATGGGAGGTGTGCCCAGGTAGAGGAACTCCTCCACTTAGTGACAGAGCTCCGGGAGGAGGTGGGTAGGTTGAGGACTATCAGGGAGTGTGAGAGAGAGAGAGACTACTGGAATCGCACCCTACTTGCCCTGAGACAGGCCCAACAGGCAGACAGGATGCATGATAGAGAGGATTCCCTATCCTCTTTCCACCAGGCTGAACCATCATCCTGGTTATTGTTCAGTTCCACTTGCAGATCCTCATACCTATTATGCAAGGACACCAGGGAAGGTGGGGTAGTCACAGAGGAGACACACCTGCTGTGCCAGGCAGGAACTTGTCACCATTGCCCCCTATCCCTTAAGCCACCATGTTCAGCCTGGTGGAAAGAAGATAGGGAATCCTCTGTATCCCACCCTGTTTGTCCGCCCTGGTAGCTTGCACTCCCTAAGGGCTTTTTTTGTACATGAGAGGGGCTTGGCTGCTATTGCTCCTGGCTTTGACCAGGTCTCATCAGCCGCTCTTGTGAGCTGCGGGCTCCTAGCGGCTCTCTTGGCTCCCCTTGAGGAGCAGGATACCCCGGTTCAGGAAACCTCCCTGTGCACAGTGCTAGAGCGCTCTGCTGCAGATCCTGCCAGCACCAGAGCTGCTCGCCTCAGTGACTCAATTAGAGAGAGGGTGAGTGTCCTGGTTTGAGCCAGGATGAAGCCAATTTTCTTTTTACTGATTTTTTTTTTCCTTTAGAGAACTCTCTTTTAACTAGCAGCAAGTTTTCCAGCCAGTGGACTGATAACACTGGAATGTTTATGTTGCTGCCAAGACAGAGCAACAAGGTGAGGCAGTGGTGTTGCTCCTTATGAACAAAAGCAACAGGAATGTATTGAGTTCTGTCCAGGGAGGGAGGTAGGACAGGTTGAAAGTTTGTGGGTAAGAATTAAGGGACATGCAATTGGAGGTGAAACTGTTGTGGGTGTCTCCTATAGACCACCAACCCAAGAAGATGTTGATAAGGCCTTCTACAGTCAACGAGAAGAAGCCTCTAGATCAAACTCCTTAGTACTTATGGGTGACTTCAATCACCCTGATATTTGTTGGAAAGCCCACACAGCAAAGCAGGTTCAGTCCAAAAAGGTTCTTGCAGTGCATCAATGATAACTTTCTAATGCAGGTAGTGGAGGAACCAACGAGGAGAGGTGCACTGCTGGACCTTGTATTAACGAATAAAGAAGGTCTGGTTGGGGACATTAAGGTTGGGAATAGCCTTGGCGACAGTGGAGTTTAGTATTTTAGAAGGAAGAAGCAGGGCAATAAGTAGGATTACAATCCTGGACTTCCGTAGGGCTAACTTTGGACTCTTCAAAGATCTGCTTGCAGGAATCCCATGGACTAAGACTCTGGAAGGAAAGGGAGTCCAGGAAAGCTAGTCAATTTTTAAATACCACTTCCTCCAAGCCCAAGATAGGTGCATTCCTTCCAGTAAAAAATCAGGTAGAGGTGGTAAGTGACCTGCATGGATAAGCAAGGATCTTCTGAAGACAGTCTCGTGCAAGAAAGAAATTTACAGTTTGTGGAAGAAGAGACTTGTCACTTGGGAGAACTATAGGGACGTTGTCGGGGTATGTAGGAAGGCAACAAGAAAGGCCAAAGCCCTCTTAGAACTTAAACTGGCAAAGGAAGTAAAAGAGAACAAAAAGAGCTTCTTCAAATATATCAGTAGTAAAAGGAAGAATAGGGAAAATGTGGGCCCACTGCTAAATGAGGTGGGAGCCCTGATAACAGAGGATGCAGAGAAGGCAGAGTTGCTGAATACCTTCTTTGCTTCAGTCTTTACTAAGACCAGCCCTTATGAACTTCAGACCCTGGATATAAGACAGGAAGCCTGGAGGAGGGAAGACACTCCACTAGTCAATGAAGAGTGGGTCAGAGATCAGTTATGCAAATTGAATATACACAAGTCCATGGGCCCTGATGAGATGCACCCAAAAGTGTTGAGAGAGCTGGCTGATGTTAGCGCCCTACCACTCTCCATCATTTTCGAAAGATCATGGAAAACAGGAGAGGTGCCTGAGGACTGGAGGAAAGCCAATGTCACTCCAGTCTTCAAAAAGGGTAAGAAGGAAGATCCAGGAAATTACAGACCAGTCAGCCTCACCTCCATCCCTGGAAAAATGATGGAGCGGCTCATTTTGGAGGTCATCTCAAAGCACACGGAAGAGAAGAAGGTTATCATGAGTAGTCAGCATGGATTTACCAAGGGGAAATCATGCTTGACTAATCTGATAGCCTTCTATGATGTTGTGACTGAATGGATAGATGCAGGGAGACCAGTGGATGTAGTCTACCTTGACCTTAGCAAGGCTTTTGACACAGTCTCCCATAACATCCTCGTGAGCAAGCTCAAGAAATGTGGGATAGAAGAAGAATGGACAGTGAGATGGATTAAGAACTGGCTACACAACAGAGCCCAAAGAGTGGTGATCAATGGTGCAGAGTCCAGCTGGAGACCTGTAACTAGTGGAGTCCCCCAGGGATCAGTGCTGGGTCCAGTCCTGTTCAACATCTTCATCAATGACCTGGATGAGGGGACGGAGTGTATCCTTGGCAAGTTTGCTGATGACACGAAGCTGGGAGGATTGGCTGATTCACCTGAAGGCTGTGCGGCCATTCAACAAGATTTGGACAGGCTGGAGAGCTGGGCAAGAGGAATACAATGAGGTTCAACAAGAGAAAATGCAGAGTCCTGCACCTGGGAAGGAACAACAAAATGCACCGGTACAGGTTAGGAGGTGATCTGTTAGAAAGAAGCTCCGTGGAGAAGACCGTGGAGTCCTGGTAGACAAGTTATCCATGGGACAAAAATGTGCCCTTGTGGCCAAGAAGGCCAATGGTATCCTGGGGTGCATCAGGAGGAGTGTGTCCAGCAGATCAAGGGAGGTTCTCCTCCCCCTCTACTCGGCCCTGGTGAGACCTCACTTGGAGTATTGCGTCCAGTTCCGGGCTCCCCAGATCAAGAGGGACAGGAATCTACTTGAGAGAGTCCAACGGAGGGCTACGAGGACGATTAAGGGACTGGAACACCTGCCTTATGAGGAAAGGCTAAGAGACCTGGGGCTTTTCAGTCTAGAGAGGAGAAGACTGAGAGGGGATCTAATTAATGTCTATAAATACATGAGGGCTGGGCGTCAAGAAGGCAGCGACAACCTCTTTTCACTTGTGCCCGGTGATAGGACGAGGGGCAATGGATTCAAACTCGAGCACGGGAAGTTCTACCTCAACATGAGGAAGAACTTATTTACTGTGAGGGTTACAGAGCACTGGAACAGGCTCCCCAGAGAGGTTGTGGAGTCTCCTTCTCTGGAGGCTTTCAAGACCTGTCTGGATGCCTTTCTGAGTGATCTGCCCTAGTTTTTGGTCCTGCTCTGGCAGGGGGATTGGACTCGATGATCTTCGGAGGTCCCTTCCAACCCCTAACATTCTGTGATTCTGTGATTCTCAGGGGGACAAATACAATGGTCTTGCAATAGGGCAAACATATCTCCTGAGTGTTTCACTCTTTTCAGTTTTATAAATCAGTGTATTGCTATTTTAAAGTAAATTCTGGGACGTCACTAACTTCTCGTAATGTGGATACTAGGATGTGGGAACCAGCAGTCCTAAAGCAAGGGCCTTAAAGGATTGTTACCTTCTGGAAAGGCAGATTTGTTTTTCTTGTTTCTGACTGATCCCTGTCAAAAGTGCTTCTTCTGAGCACTCAGCACTTTGCAAAGGATAGCTGTGTGGCTTGAAAGGAAGACAGGTTTGTTATGGAATTTAGAAATATGCAAATACCATTAATGTAAATGGAGAAATAATACATTAAAACTTCCAGTGCTCATATATCAAGCTAGATGTGTTTTCCATTTTGAATTTTAGGAATCCGATCATGGGACACAAATTTGATTGAATGCATCTTGGATCAAGAACTGAAACTTTTTGTGTCTCGCCATTCAGCTCGATTCTCTCCTGAAATTCGAGGTGAGTTTTTTGAAGTGTTTGGCAAAGCTTTGTTTTGTATGTTTTTTTTTTTAAGAGCGGGATTAATAAATATACTCAGGTATCGGATGGCCCACTTTCATTTGTGATTCTTTACAATGAATACGTTTTTCTTTCTTTTAAAATATGACTTGAAAATTATAATTTGTTTGAATTTTCTAACAACAGGAAATGTCTGAAACTTTAAAATAATCAGTCTTTTAGTTTAGCTTCATATATCTCACCATGATTACTTTGACAGTAGATGTTAGTTTTAGGGCCTCATGAAAGTTAAGTGAAACTCACTTTTTGACTGAACAGCTTGTTCATGTAGCACCAATCTAGTAGTCCTGGAGACTGAAGCTGTTCCTCACTGTGGTAGGTAGAGCACATACAGAAAATAACCTGAAAGGTTAGCTCTATAGTTTGATAGAGACAGAAATGGTGTCATGACTGTTGTACTAGTGTGGCTCAAGCCCCATGTTTGTCCCCAAAGGGCTTGGACTTTTCTTTTTCTTGGTATGAAAAAGCTGAGGTGTGGCGTGTCTACCTTGACTCGCAGGAACTTTCATTGGCTTGTATGAAGAAATAAGATTTTTACAGGACTCATGACACTAAAACTTCTCTTCTGCTGCTTTTTCTTCAAGCCTGTCTTTCCTTTAGAGGATTCATAAAATAAATTAAAAACCCAACAATTTTGCGAAGTGTAAAATTTGATTTTATTCTGAGTGCATGGGATTCAAGTGTTTGGTAAATTTTCTAACAACTCATTACTTTAACACAAATGCTGAGTGAGTATGTGTGAAATTCATTTGGTTTTTGTTTAAAAATATATAGCCTTCTCCAAGGAGTATAGGTTGCTTTAATTGGTGAAATTATTGTGGCCATGTGCATATTGACTAGTACAACCTAATATTGATGAATGTTATAAATTCTGGCTTCAGGAACATCTCTTAAGTATGGTGAAAAGAGCTATGAAATGTTGTATCATACTCTACTACGTCACATTCCTAGGGTCAGTTGCTATACACTGTTGACAGAAATCCTGACGTCTTGCTAGCGTGACAGCATTGACCTGATGGTTTTGAATAATGCACCTAAATGTCTTGTGTAACTAATTCTTCCTCTTGCAGCATAGATTATAGCAGATTTTGCCATATCTCCCTATATCTATAGAGAATAAAACATTGCCAAATTTAAGAAAAAATATACCTCTACGATTCTTTCCCTGGTTTGTAAAACAACAGAACCGATGCAAGAATACTCAGCGCGAACATTTAGGGTCAAGGCATGTAGTTCCTGAATTACATCAAAGTAAACTCAGGCCTAGAATACATATCTTTCATTTAAATTTAAATGTCATGAAGCGAATTTAACTTCCCAGTGACATCAGTTGCCTCGTTTTACAGAGAGGGTATTCTTATAAGTGAAACTAGCAGAATTTATCTTCAAGGAATGCAATATGCAGTGCACCTCATTTTTAACATGTATTTGTTTTATTTTAAAACTTTGGGGAAAAAAAAGTTATTGTTCTTATTGTTTAGCAAAGATATTCCAGTATGTCTAGTGGGTTTTTTTTTTGCTGTCTTGTGTAGATGATACCTTTTGATAGCATTGAACGAATCAAAATAAACCAAATACTCTGCATTCATATGATAAATGAAACAATTGCACTGGGTCATGATTTCCGTTGTCAAAGAAAAGGGGCCCAGCACAATACTGTCCTGGTTTTGCTGGGACAGAATTCTAAAATCATTTGTTCTGTTTAGAGAAACTGTAATTTTGAGAGACTACAGAGTCCAATTCTGTGAGAACAAAAGAATAAGATGCTTTGGTATGCAGGTTTCCATAGTGACCAAGGTAGTTTTGAACCATGCAGGTGCAGGGGGACCAGGAGGGGCAAAGCCCAGGACAGCCAATCCAAGCTGGCCAAGTGAAGTATTCCATACCGTAAATGTCACCCTCTCTATAAGTCAGGAAGTTTGCAAGGATGTTTGGGGGCTTCTACCATGGCTGCCTTCCCAAGAGGGTCACAGAATCACAGAGAGTCACAGAACTACCAAGGCTGGAAAAGACCTTTAAGATCATCAAGTCCAGCCTATGACCAACACCACCACACCGTCTAGACTATGGCACTAAGTGCCACATCCAGCCTTTCCTTGAACACATCCAGGGACAGTGCCTCCACCACATCCCTGGGAAGTCTATTCCAATGTCTAATCACCCTCTCCGTGAGGAAGTACTTCCTAATATCCAACCTAAACCTCCCTTGGAGCAGCTTCAGGCTGTGCCCTCTTGTCCTGTCACTGGTTGCCTGGAAAAAGAGCCCAGCCCCCACCTGACTACAGCCTCCCTTCAGGTAGTTGAAGAGAGTGATAAGGTCCCCTCTGAGTCTCCTCTTCTCCAGGCTAAACAACCCCAGCATCCTCAACCTCTCCCTATAAGACTTTCCCTCTAGTCCTTTCACCAGCCTTGTTGCTCTCTTCTGGACCTGCTCCAGCACCTCAACGTCCTTCTTGAAGTGAGGGGCCCAGAACTGTACACAGTACTCGAGGTGAGGCCTCACCAGTGCTGAGTACAGGGGGAGAATTACATCCCTACTCCTGCTGGCCACACTATTCCTGATACAAGCCAGGATGCCATTGGCCTTCTGGGCCACCTGGGCACACTGCTGGCTCATGTTCAACAGGCTGTCCACCAGTACTCCCGGGTCCCTCTCTGCCAGGCTGCTCTCCAGCCACTCTTCCCCCAGCCTGTAGCGCTGCCTGGGGTTATTGTGGCCAAAGTGCAGGACCCTGCACTTGGTCTTGTTGAATTTCATGCCGCTGGCCTCGGCCCATCGATCCAGCCTGTCCAGGTCCTCCTGCAGCTTCTTCCTACCCTCTGGCAGATCGACACTTCCCCCCAGCATGGTGTCATCTGCGAATTTAATGAGGGTGGACTCAATCCCCACATCCAGGTCGTCAATAAAGATATTGAATAGGACTGGGCCCAGTACTGATCCCTGGGGGACACTGCTGGTCACCGGATGCCAGCTGGATGCAGCTCCATTCACTATCACTCTCTGGGCCTGGTCATCCAACCATTTTTTGACCCAGCAAAGGGTGCACCTGTTGAAGCCATGGATTGCTAGCTTCTCCAGGAGGATGCTGTGGGAGACTGTGTCAAAGGCTTTGCTGAAGTCAAGGTAGACCACATCCACAGCCTTCCCCTCATCCACTAGGCGGGTCACCCAGTCATAGAAGGAGATGAGATTGGTCAGGCAGGACCTTCCTTTCCTAAACCCATGTTGGCTGAACCTGATCCCCTGGTTGTCTTCCACATGCCGCTTGATGGCACTTAGGATGATCTGTTCCATAACCTTGCCAGGCACCGAGGGCAGGCTGACAGGCCTATAGTTCCCTGGATCCTCCTTCCGGCCCTTCTTGTGGATGGGAGTCACATTGGCCAACCTCCAGTCATCTGGGACCTCCCCAGTGAGCCAGGACTGGTGATAAATGATTGAGAGCGGCTTAGCCAGTTCTTCCGCCAGCTCCCTCAGCACCCTAGGATGAATCCCATCTGGACCCATGGACTTGTTGGGATCCAAGTGGCACAGCAGGTCCCTAACTACTTCCTCCTGGATTACAGGAGGGGTATTCTGCTCCCCATCCCTGTCTACCAACTCAGGAGCCCAGTTGTCCTGAGGGTAGCTAGTCTTTTTGTTAAAGACTGAGGCAAAGAAGGTGTTAAGCACCTCAGCCTTTTCCTTGTCCTCCATTACTAAGTTCCCCTCCTCATCCAACAAGGAATGAAGATTTTCCCTGACTCTCCTTTTGTTATTAATGTATTTATAAAAGCATTTTTTTATTATCCTTTACAGAGATGGCTAGTTTAAGTTCTGGTTGAGCTTTTGCATCTCTGATTCTCTTCCTACATGACCTTACAATATCCCTAAATACTTCCTGATTCACCTGCCCTCTTTTCCAAAGTTGATACACTATTTTTTTATTTCTGAGTTTTTGCAATGGTTCCCTGCTCAACCAGGCTGGTCTTCTTCCCCGCCGGCTCCTTTTTCAGCACATAGGGACAGCCTGCTCCTGCGCCTTCATAAATTCATTCTTAAAGTAAGCCCAGCCTTCCTGGGCTCCTTTGTTTTTGAGGGCTGTTTCCCAAGGGACTCTCCCAACCAGCATCCTGAAGAGGCCAAAGTCAGCCTTCTGGAAGTCCAAGGTAGAGGTTTTGCTGACGACCCTCCTAACTTCACCACAAATTGAAAATTCTATCATATCATGGTCGCTGTGCCCAAGACGACCTCCAGCCACTACATCTTCCATCCCGTCCATCTCTTCGGGTGTCTCGCACCTGAGGCCTACTCCTCTGCTTGCTGTGACCACCGTGTTCTCGCTGGAGCTGTAGTGCTCACAGTGTCTGGCATTCAGCCTTCACTGCTAGAAGTGCACAGCTCGTGACTACTTTGTATCCTATATTACCATTAGGGGGAATATTAGTTCATTATTATTGTTCTATTAAATCTGTTTTCATTTCAACCCACAGGTCTCCTTTCCTTTTCCCAATTCCCCTTCTCGGGTTGGATGATAGAGCAACTGTCCAAACCGTGACAATTGTGAAACTCTTTTTTTTCAACAGGACGATTACGGAATACTCTAGGAATTGTATTTTTGGTTGGGTTTTTTTCTTTTTTTTTACAGACTTTCCTATTTAGTCTGTCATTGGGTTGAATTTCAGCTTAATTGCACGTGACTAGAATTCATCAACATCTCTATGACAAGCAGCAATGAATGTGTTTTCCAGCATTGTTCAATCTTTAAACAATAAGCTGCCAAAATATCTGTCGAAAGAGAATTAAGGGAGCCTGAAACCAGGAAAGAGGGAAGATCCAGGAATAAAGCTAGCTCTCTTGATCAATTTAATTTCGCAAATTTTGTGGAGAAGCCCATCGACACCTTCAGAATCCCACTGCACAGATCAGAGGACAATATTTTAGTCTCTCTAGTCTCTCTGATGTTGAATCTGCATGAGGCTATGTGAGAGACGGACTCTATCCCTGTCCGGGACTAAGAACGGGGGGGGTTGGGGGGGGTAGAATTATATTCCTATCGTTGTTTGTCTTGTGTTGTTGTTTGTTTGTTTGTTTATTCTTATATATATATGTATTGTTCTTGTATATAGTCTGACATTTTATATCGTTCTGTAGAAACGACCTTGCCTAAACCTTAGTGCCTTTAATAAACCTATTGATTCTTGAGCACTGTTTGTGAGTGTGACGGAGTGGTCCTCAGCCCTCGATTCCCCTTGAAGGGCAGTGGGTCGCGGCTTTACCCATCTCGGTTCGCGACAGGCTCCTTTGTGTCTTCTCTACTGTTTGATAGGAAAGAGGGTTTTTTTCTTGCCATTTGTCAATAAAATTCCAGAATGTTTGATTTCTGTTTGACAAATTGTCACAGTTTGACTCAGGATTGGCAATTAATTAATATACAAGTATGTTCAGGAATGTGCAAAACCCTATTGCCTCCCCCCACCCCCAGCAACTCCCCCGGCACTCTCCTTAGCTGTGAGCAGTCCCGAAATGTCCCGGACCACTGCCAGAGATAGCAGCAGAGCAGACAGGAGCTGAGGGTAGAGTTATGAGGGTCAGGAATGCATGAGCCTAGTGATCAACGGTGATGGATAGACAGAGTCCTCCCTGGACACCGGCCACTGACAGAAGAGAAGGGAAAAAGAAGAAGAAGGAAGTTGACTTCTGTGATCTCTGACCTTACACCGAGCTTACGTAGATATATGGAATGGAATATCTCTGGCCAATTTTGCTGTCCATCTAGTCCACTCCTTCCTATGGGCTACAAACACGACTCTGCTGCTTCCGGCAGCATCTAAGGCGGCAAAGCTCAGAAGCAACCTTGGAGTATCAACAGTAGAATAAACATTCCAGCGTTATCAGTCCACTAGCTGTAAAACTTGCTGCTAGTTAAAAGAGGGCTTACTGAAGGAAAAAAAAATCAGTAAAAGGAAAATTAGCTTCATCCTGGCTCAACCCAGGACATTCCACCCCTTATTCCATACCATATACATTACACATAGGCTATATATTTTACCAACTGTCAAATTAAGGATTCTCCCCCAGAGTCAGATTACCTTGAGGTACATATTGTACTTCACTATACTCCATCATCACACACCAGGTATGTGCAGGTCCCTGAGCAAAAGCAACACCCCAGACAGGTTTACCTTTGCCTGAAGCAGGACAAACCCAAACACTTTTACCCAACAGATTCCTTTCACATACCACAGGGACTTTATCCCTATCTGCAGTATGTAGAAGGTCTGACTGAGCAGGACCAGCCCGATTGATGGATCCCCTGGTGTTAACTAACCAGGTTGCCTTTGCCAAATTTTTATCCCAGTTCTTGAAAGTTCCACCACCCATTGCCTTCAGGGTAGCTTTCAACACACCACTGTACCTTTCAATTTTCCCTGAGGCCTGTGAATGGTACAGGATATGGTATATCCACTCAATACCATGTTCTTTGGCCCAGTCAGTCACAAGACTGTTTCTGAAATGAGTCCCATTGTCTGACTCAATTCTTTCTGGAGTACTGTGTCTCCACAAGATGTGCTTCTCAAGGCCCAGGATGGTGTTCCGGGATGTGGCGTGAGGCACGGGATATGTTTCCAGCCACCTTGTACTTGTTTCCACCACTGTAAGCACATAGTGCTTACCCTGGCGGGTCTGAGGCAGTGTGATATAGTCAATTTGCCAAGCTTCCCCATACCTGTACATTGACCATCTCCCCTCATACCACAAAGGTTTCAACCGCTTCGCCTGCTTAATTGCAGCGCACATTTCACAGTCGTGGGTAACCTGCACGGTAGCGTCCATGGTTAAGTCCACCCCTCGGTCACGAGCCCATTTGTATGTTGCATCTCTGCCCTGATGACCTGAAGTGTCATGGGCCCATCGAGCTAAAAAGAGTTCACCCTTATGTTCCCAGTCCAAGTCTGTTTGGAACACTTGAGCAGCCTCATCTGCTCGTTCGTTGTGTTGCTGTTCCTCAGTGGCTCGACTCAGAGGTACGTGTGCATCTACATGACGCACTTTTACAACTAGTTTCTCTATCCGAGCTGCAAGGTCTTTCCACAGCTCAGCAACCCTAATAGGTTTACATTTTCGCTGCCAGTTCTTCTGCTGCCACTGCTTTAGCTAACCCCACAAGGCATTTGCTGCCATCCACGAGTCAGTGTAGAGATAAAGTCTCGGCCACCCCTCTTGCTCAGCAATGTCCAAAGCCAGCTGGGTGGCTTCCACACAGTCCATTAAACTTGGTTGTCCCTCTCCTCCTCTTGGCTGGAGGCAGGGCACCTTTAACGTGAAGCATTTGAGGTTGAAGCACCATCCTGGGTGGAGACTGGTGCAACCTTCTTCCAGGAAGAACCATCTCCTGCCTTTGTTCTATTTAGTAGCTCTTGCACGCATATCTGGAGAATATCAGTGGGTTTCTTGTCCCAGATTCTCATGTCTCTTTAAAATAATTATGCAAGGGAGACCACCGGTGGCGTTGGAGTGGGTCCTGTCTCTCTTGCTGCTGTCTCTTGGCAGGACGTCTCCTCTTAATGGTTGCAACATGTGACCAGTTGTCTCTAGGGAGTTCCTGGGGTTTACATTCCCATCTGTTTGGCATCTTATTCTTTCTGCCAGTCATTTGTTCAATGGCTGAGGTGTGGAACGGATGGGAATCAGAGATCACGTCTCCATACTGTCGTGCTCTGAAAGCCACTTCATGCACAGTTGGTCTTGCGTCGTCATCAATGCATCCTATTAAGGAGAATATATGGGCATGTGCTGCTGGTACAGCCTGCGCAAACCTCCAGAACATTTGTGTGTCACAGAGAACGTCATCAGGATTTGTAAGTCCATTGTTATCATAGATCACCTCTTGCACAGCCAATTCTCTCAAATACGTGATGGCTCTCTCAAGAGTGGGTGTTCTGCTTTGGCGCCATTCGATGTCACCCTTATGGGGGTATCTCTCCCTCACAGCTGAAAGAAGTCAGCCCCACAGGGTGGTAGTTCCTGTCTTACTACCAAGTGCTGTATCAATACCAGCGTCTCTGGCCAGGGATCCCAACTGCTTGGCTTCTCTCTCGTCCATGTCATAGGTTTCAGCCGCACTATCATAGCATTGGAGCAACCAAGGAAGAAGTCCCTCACCGTCACTGAGGGTAAAGTCCTTTCTCATGAGGCGCGGTTCCTTTAGGGAGAAAGGCTGGACAAGATCATCATCGTAACCTGCTTGAGAAGGTTCTGCTTTTCTATCTGCTTGTGTGCCTGATTTCTTATCTGCTTGAGAAGAGCCTGCTCCTTTATCTGCTTCAGAAGTACCTGCTCCATCACCTGATTTATAATTTTCTGATTTCTAAATTTCGCTAATATTGCTTGAAGAAACTCTGGATTTCTCAGATGGGAGCGGGTTAAAAGGCTGGAGACTTTCACCTTTGCTTTGCTCCTGGTCACAGGATTAACTCTTAGTTTGCGTCAAACGGGAGTGGACTTAGTCTTTACAGAAGCAGCTTTTTCCGTGGCTGTACCAGTGGTGGCAGCAGCAGCAGTGGTTGTAGTAGCATTGCAGGTGGTAGCAGCATCATAGGTGGCAGCAGACATGCCTTTGGGGGATTGGCAGTGAGTGGAACAAGACCTCACTCTACGCATCCACAATACATTATAAACATTCAGCAGAAGCATCCCTACTGAAACAATGCTATTCAGATCAAGAGCTGGGAGATTCAGCTTTAGAGAAAATGGAGAGGTAAAACTGGACCTGCTACTGTTATTACCAACATAGACCTTTTCCTTCACTTGAGGATCTGTACCATAACCGTACACATACAGCGCCCCCATAAAGATCAGTATCAAAAACCCTAGGATCACTAGGCTGCTGATTAAACGGTTGATTATGGCTACAGTTCTGTCAACACAACATAAAACAACAAGAGCAGCTACACAGAACAGTATGATCCCAGCTGCATACCACAAGTACGATTGCATGTTGGCAAAAAGGTCCAACAGAAACATTCCAGAAGGTGTCTGTTCAGTTTTCAATCCATCATTAAATTCAGCAGAAGTGTTTCCCATTGCTATCTGAGGGATTCCTCCCATCAGAGATGGAATTTTATACATTCCCAATTAGTGACAATTTATAGCCTGGGCATACAATCGAACCTCATTTTGGGGGCCAATAAATTGTTGTTACGGTTTGACTCAGGATCGGCAATTGAACCAGAGACAACAAAGCTCTCAATCCCCTCCCCCTCCCACCCAGGTAGGAAAACGAGAGAGAGAATTAGGAGAGAGACTTAGTTTGATTGAAAAATAAACTAGACAGCTTTAATTATATGTACAATTATATACAAGTGTGTTCAGGAATGTGCAAAAGCCTTTTGCTTCCCCCCACCCCCAGCAACTTCCCTGGCACTCTCCTTAGCTGTGAGCAGTCCCGAAAAGTTCCAGACCACAAGCAGGAAATAAGGCAGAGCAGACAAGCGTTGAGGCGACAGTTACAAGGTCAGACATGCCTGAGCCTGGCATCAACGGTGATGGATGGATGGAGTCCAACCGGACGCTGGCCATGGATGGAAGAGAAGGGAAGAAGAAGCAGGAAGGAAGTTTTCTTCTGTGATCTCTGACCTTCCTCGCAGCTTACGTAGATGTATGGAATGGAATACCTTTGGTCAATTCTGCTGTCTGTCTAGTCCAGCCCCCCATAGGTACGTCATAGATACGACTCTCCTGCCCCAGCAGCCTCTGTAGTGGCAGAGCTAAGAAGTGACCTTGGAGTCTCAGCAGTAACATAAACATCCCAGTGTTATCAGTCCACTAGCTGGAACACTTGTTGCTAGTTAAAGGAGAGCTTACTGAAGGAAAAAAAAAATCAGTAAGAGGAAAATTAGCTTAATCCTGGCTCAAACCAGGATAAAATGCTTTGTGTCACACGTACATACAACGAGTTCAGTTTTCTTAGAATAGCCCATATTTTATAGGAACTGTTCTTTGACTTGTGTCAGTGTCCCAGTCCAAGCGATGACTCATACGGGCCCGAGTGGTTAGCCCTTCTGTATTTAGGATTCACCCGATTTTGGGGATGGCGATGACGCCAATGTATGATATACCAGAAGCCCAAAATAGGAGAGCACGCACGTCCGCACGCAATGAAGACCAGACACTGAGTTATATAAATAAAATAAAATATTTATTTATTTTATTGCTTGAGTGGAATCACAAATATGTAGGAGGTAAGTTTAGAAGGTAGGATACAAGGGGGGGTGTGTGTATGCGTGTATAGTTTAGATTGAAAAGAGAAGAAAATTTACGATAGAGGAGGCTGGTATATTGCGGCGCGGTTTCCCTCTCAATAGGGTCGAAAAGAAAGAAATATTATTATTAAATCTTACAGTCCCGGCAAGCTGCACGTGGCGGTCTGTAGCTTTAAGATGGCAGCTTACACGTGGCAGCAGCGGCGGCGGCGGCTTGCAGGCTTTACGGTAAAGGTAGCGGCTCTAGGTGCGGCGGCGGTTTGCAGGCTCCACGGCAGCTGTAATGGGAGCTTTAAGACTGCGGGCTGCACTATAGCAAAGTGGCTCGCAGCAGACGGTAGGCTGCGGGCGTCTTCTCCGATGGGAGGAGGGAGAGAAAGAGAGAGCGCCTTTGGGGGAGATTCACTGCTCTTTCAGGTTCTCTCGAGGCAGTGGGGCTAGCAGATACTGAGTTTACAACTCCTGCTTCAAGCCCTGCTCTCGAGTAGTGATTTTATAGTTCTTTTAGGCTTCCCCTTTTGGATTCTTGGGTGGAGACCTAGCCTCCGTAGCCAAGATCCATGGCTCTTTTACCTCTCCTTCTTTCTTCTCCTTGGCACAGACTGGTGCAGGTAGGCAGGTGAGGCAGCAAAGCAGCAAGGAGGTTCAGCAGCTAAAGAGAGCAAGGACCCTGGTGAGCAGTCCCTTTATAGCCCCTAGGAGCCTTCTAATTGGTGCATCTTTTGAATGAGTTTATTTGCATATAGTTTCAGCCAATCAGATAGCTATTTAGCTAGCTGCAGAGTTCTGTCCAGGGCTTAGCAGCAGTCTTGGTCCAAGAGTTGTCCAGGCTTGTCCTGGACTTGTCCTTGACTGTGTAGTAGTTCCTGGTGCAGCCCTATTGTCTCCTTTACCAGGTGAATAGTTCTTTATGGGAGACAATTTTCCCTTGGTGAGGGGTAAAATCCTCACAGTGAGGCAGTAATTGGAGGCATGGGATTAAGTTAGTGATGAATAATGACAGAATTTTAACTCCATTATGAAATTTGAATCCCCATTCCTTTTAATTAGGACAATTCAGCATATCTAATTTTATATTCACAAGGCTTTTTTTGGTAAGCAGCATTATTCTTCTTAATTTGTCCCTTACATGTCTCCTCAATCTTTCTTTGCTAACGTTTTGTCTGTTGGATGTCTGAAACTGAAGACATAAACAATATTTTATTTTTTACCCTTGCCCAGTAATATTTACAGGTGACCCTACCTCCCATCTGTTCCATCATGAATTTATAAAAAATGTATAGCTAGATCATATTTGCCATTTTTTTCATCTAGTTTCTGGTTGTCACGGGCAACATTTTTCTCAGATGTCTGTTATTCTTTCTAAGATTTATATTTTTTAACTTCCTGAATTTTCTGGTACTTTCTGGTACTATCAATGAATTGGGAGAAATATTAAGTGTTTGTAATTGGACTTTATAATGAGAAAAGACTTGATCTAAAGGCCACTGAAATAACTGGATTGGACTTTGGATCAAGCCTTGGAAATCAAAGGAAATATTAATATTAATATTTTTAAGGTAGAACAAGGACCAAATGTTCACATAAAGAGGGAGAAAGGGAAAATTTTAACTTCTGTTTCTTACCAGATAAAAATGATGCTTTATTCGCAGTGATTTGCATACCATTGTATCTATTAATAGGACCAGACCCAGCCTTCACTGGGAAGAAGAGTTTAGACGCTCCTTGTCTCTCGACTGAGTGTAATGGGGAGCACATGTTCGTCTCTGTTGCCAAATGTAGCATGACAGGTGCCACTGTAACTGTGCCATCAGCCTCAGAACAGCATGAGAAGCTTCAGACATCAACTACTATGTAGATACAAATGCAGAAAGTATCTCAAGAGATGCATTAGTGCTGGCTGCAAATCCAGGTGCTCCTGCCTGTAGACTGCTGGGAGCATCCTGTAGTACCTTGTAGTCGGTATTCAGTGCCCTTGCAGAACATGTATGGGGCCCTGCAGAAGGAAATGGCTGATAGCAGTGAAGATACCTCATGTAGGCCAGAAGTGCCACCAAGGCCAACTTGCCCCAGACCAACCATCATAACTCAGTCCAGGAAGAAAAATAGATGGGTCATTGTTGTGGGTTACTCCCTCCTGAGGGGTGCAGAGGGCCCAATATGCAGACCGGACCCGCTTCATAGGGAAGTCTGCTTCCTCCCTGGGGCTCAGATAAAGGATGTCGTAAGTAAACTTCCCACCCTGGTGAGGCCTTCAGATTACTACCCACTTTTGGTCTTTCAGGTGGGTAGTAATGAAGTAGTGACAAGAACATCAAAAGCAATCAAGAGAGATTTCAGGGCTCTGGGGAAACTGGTTAAAGGATCAGGAGTGCAAGTTGTATTCTCCTCCATCCCTCTAATGGCAGCAATGGATGAGGGAACTAACAGGAAGAGCCAGCAGGTTAGTTCATGGCTCCAGGACCGGTGTCATCAGCAGGGCTTTGGGTTCTTTGATCATGGGTTACTATACAAGACACCAGGCCTGGCAACAAATGGAATGCACCTGTCCCAGAGGGGGATAAGGATCCTGGAGCAGGAGTTAGCAGGGCTCATTGACAGAGCTTTAAACTAGATTCAAAGAGTGAAGGGGATAAAACTGAACCTGCTGTAAATAAGCCTGGGGGATGCATGCTGGGGTTTGGAGGATAAAAAACTGGTTGGATGGCTGGGTCCAAAGAGCTGTGTTCAATGTCTTGCCACAATGTGGCAGCCTCTGCACTGCCAGTTGCCCTGCTTCCATTGCTGTAGCCGTTCCCCCAGGACATTTGCCACCATCCATGAGTCAGTATAGAGACAAAGCGATGGCCATTTTTCTCGTTCGGCAATGTCCAAAGCCAGCTGGATGGCTTTCACCTCTGGAAATTGACTCAATTCACCTTTTCCTTCAGCAGTTTCTGCAACTTGTCATGTAAGGGCTCCACACAGCAGCTTTCCACCTTCAATGTTTTCCCACAACACAACAGGATCCATCTGTAAACAGGGCATATTGCTCTTCATTTTGTGGTAATTTATTATACAGAGGGGCCTCTTCAGCACGAGTCACCTCCTGTCACAGATGGCTAGAGTTCCCCAGAGGCAGGGTCCACCCTCTCTGTCAAAGGTTGACTCAGGATCGGCAATTAAACCAGAGACAACAAGCTCTCGATCCCCTCCCCCTCCCACCCAGGTAGGGAAGGAAAGAGAGAATTAGGAGAGAGACTTATTTGGATTGAAAACTAAATTAGACAGCTTTAATTATATGTACAAGTATATACAAGTATTTTCAGGAACGTGCAAAAGCCTCTTGCCTCCCCCCAACCCCAACAACTCTCCGGCACTCTCTGTAGCTGTGAGCAGTCCTGAAAACTCTCAGTCTGCTGTTTTTGATAACAGCAGAGAAGACAGGGCTGTGGGGAGAGCTATGAGGGTCAGAACTGAGCCTGGGGTCGACGGTGATGGATGGAGTCCTCCCCGGATGCCGGCCATGGATGGAAGAGAAGGGAAGAAAAAGCAGGAAGGAAGTTGTCTTCATTTGATCTCTAACCTTCCTCGGAGCTTGCGTAGATATATGGAATGGAATACCTTTGGTCAATTCTGCTGTCTGTCTAGTCCAACTCCCCTATGGGGGGGGTCATAGATACAATTCTCCTGCCCCGGCAGCCTCTGTAGCAGCAGAGGTAAGAAGCGACCTTGGAGTCTCAGCAGAAACATAAAAATTCCAGTGTTATCAGTCCACTAGCTGGAACACTTGTTGCTAGTTAAAAGAAAGCTTACTGAAGGAAAAAAATCAGTAAAAGGAAAATTAGCTTCATCCTGGCTCAACCCAGGACATTCCACCCCTTATTCCATACCATATACATTACACATAGGCTATATATTTTACCAACTGTCAAATTAAGGATTCTCCCCCAGAGTCAGATTACCTCGAGGTACATATTGTACTTCACTATACTCCATCATCACACACCAGGTATGTGCAGGTCCCTGAGCAAAAGCAACACCCCAGACAGGTTTACCTTTGCCTGAAGTAGGATAAACTCAAACACTTTTACCCAACAGACTCCTTTCACATACCACAGGGACTTTATCCCCATCTGCAGTATGTAGAAGGTCTGACTGAGCAGGACCAGCCCGATTGATGGATCCCCTGGTGTTAACTAACCAGGTGGCCTTTGCCAAATTTTTATCCCAGGTCTTGAAAGTTCCACCACCCATTGCCTTCAGGGTAGCTTTCAACACACCACTGTACCTTTCAATTTTCCCTGAGGCCTGTGAATGGTACAGGATATGGTATATCCACTCAATACCATGTTCTTTGGCCCAGTCACAAGACTGTTTCTGAAATGAGTCCCATTGTCTGACTCAATTCTTTCTGGAGTACTGTGTCTCCACAAGATGTGCTTCTCAAGGCCCAGGACGGTGTTCTGGGCTGTGGCATGAGGCACGGGATATGTTTCCAGCCACCTTGTACTTGTTTCCACCACTGTAAGCACATAGTGCTTACCCTGGTGGGTCTGAGGCAGTGTGATATAGTCAATTTGCCAAGCTTCCCCATACCTGTACTTTGACCACCTCCCCTCATACCACAAAGGTTTCAACCATTTATCCTGCTTAATTGCAGCGCACGTTTCACAGTCGTGGGTAACCTGCACGGTAGCGTCCATGGTTAAGTCCACCCCTCGGTCACGAGCCCATTTGTATGTTGCATCTCTGCCCTGATGACCTGAAGTGTCATGGGCCCATCGAGCTAAAAAGAGTTCACCCTTATGTTCCCAGTCCAAGTCTGTTTGGAACACTTGAGCAGCCTCATCTGCTCGTTCGTTGTGTCGCTGTTCCTCAGTGGCTCGACTCAGAGGTACGTGTGCATCTACATGACGCACTTTTACAACTAGTTTCTCTATCCGAGCTGCAAGGTCTTTCCACAGCTCAGCAACCCTAATAGGTTTACATTTTCGCTGCCAGTTCTTCTGCTGCCACTGCTTTAGCTAACCCCACAAGGCATTTGCTGCCATCCACGAGTCAGTGTAGAGATAAAGTCTCAGCCACCCCTCTTGCTCAGCAACGTCCAAAGCCAGCTGGGTGGCTTCCACACAGTCCAATAAATTCGGTTGTCCCTCTCCTCCTCCTGGCTGGAGGCAGGGCACCTTTAACGTGAAGCATTTGAGGTTGAAGCACCATCCTGGGTGGAGACTGGTGCAACCTTCTTCCTGGAAGAACCATCTCCTGCCTTTGTTCTATTTAGTAGCTCTTGCACGCGTATCTGGAGAATATCAGTGGGTTTCTTGTCCCAGATTCTCATGTCCTCCTTAAAATAATTACGCAAGAGAGACCACAGGTGGCGTCGGAGTGGGTCCTGTCTCTCTTGCTGCTGTCTCTTGGCAGGACGTCTCCTCTTAATGGCTGCAACATGTGACCAGTTGTCTCTAGGGAGTTCCTGGGGTTTACATTCCCATCTGTTTGGCATCTTATTCTTTCTATCAGTCATTTGTTCAATGGCTGAGGTGTGGAACAAATGGGAATCAGAGATCATATCCCCATACTGTCGTGCTCTGAAAGCCACTTCACGCACAGTTGGTCTTGCGTCGTCATCAGTGCATCCTATTATGGAGAATATATGGGCATGTGCTGCTGGTACAGCCTGCGCAAACATGTGGAACATTTTTGTCGCACAGAACATCATCAGGATTTGTAAGTCCACTATTATCATAGATCACCTCTTGCACAGCCAATTCTCTCAAGTACGTGATGGCTCTCTCAAGAGTGGGTGTTCTGCTTTGGCGCCATTCGATGTCACCCTTATGGGGGTATCTCTCCCTCACAGCTGAAAGAAGTCGGCCCCACAGGGTGGTAGTTCCCGTCTTACTACCAAGTGCTGTATCAATACCAGCATCTCTGGCCAGGGATCCCAACTGCTTGGCTTCTCTCTCGTCCACGTCATAGGTGGATGAGACAATAGGACAATGACACAGAATATTGACAATCCTGTTTGCAACAAGCTCTTAACCCATCCCGATATGTTCCAACCTCCCAACCATTTATTCAGTCCAAAAAATGCATTATCTTCTGTGATCTTCTTGGTGGTGTCCATCAGTTCTTGGATGCGTCTGTGGATCAGTTTTGAGTTGTCTTTCAAGTCCGCACAACACATTCCGTCAAAGTTTTCACATCCGTGTCCATAAGCTAACAACAGAAAATCAACAGCAGCGCGATTCTGCAAAATAACATGGCAAACACTATCCACATCAGTTGCTAAGGCACTCAATAGTTCAGAAGTCTCATTGGCTCTTTTTGCTACAAAGCATGCTAATTTATTCAATTCTATCAAAGCTTTGCGGCTGCAAACTGAAGCAAAAACAAACAGTGAAGCACTCCCTAGCATTCCACAAATCTACTGTGTCAATACAATTTGACGTTATCTGTTGCAATCCTCTTTTTTTTTGCCTGAGGTGATGGGTATGATTCAATATCGTTTTCTTGCTGGGGGTTAACATACTTAATTTCCCTATTGTACATGGGCCTACATAATGACACCATGCAGAGCTGCTCTGATATACTGGGATACCGGGAGTAATATTTTGAACTCCAGTGCCATTCCTGTCCCATTGATCATGGCCTGGTCTATAGCTCAAACAGACACATCCTTCCGCTGACAAAGTTCCCAAAATATCCAATTCTTGTGGTTCCAGTGCCTGAACAGGTAGCCAATGGTCACACATATCCCAAGAATCAAAGCAGCTTCGTGCAGTTTTACAGTTTACCTGGGAGCTAAGTTTTCTGCTAATTACATTCTGGATTATCAGAGCACTTTCTGTGCTATTCAGAGGCACCCCTACCAAACATGTATGAAAAGGATACTCAGTCTGGGCCATTGAAGCACAAAATTCTGTTTCATTCATGGCATGTAACAATGATACCCATATATTTTTACTGTTCCATGGCGTCAGGCGAGGTGCCGTTAGTTCTGTCATCCCGACGGTTAGCATCCAGGACAGGGCGTACACACCGAGCAGGTACCCAGCGAATCCCAGTATCTGTGGAAACACAAGCATAACCTCGCCCCCAAGTGACAAGGTCCCAGGGGCCTTCCCAAACTCGAGTCTGAAGGTTGCGAACCCAAACAGGTGCACGCGATTGCACTAGGTCCCTGTCAGAATGCAAAGAAGAAAAATGAGTTATAAGAATAGTACTGTGCTAGAAGGAGGAATAGTTAAATGATTCATTGTATATACTGCCTTCCACACTCGTACTTGTGGAGTTTCACCCATCATTCCCCCTTTTTGTCTTTCAAGCAATGCCTTGAGGGACTGATGTGCACGCTCCACAATAGCTAGGCCTGTGGGAGAATGAGGAATGCCCGTAATATGCTGAACACCCCATAATTGCAAAAACTGTGTGGTCCAGTTAGCAGTGTAGCCGGGGCCATTGTCTGTTTTTATGGTGGCCGGGATGCCTAGGGCAGCAAAAGCGCCACGCCAATGTGCTACAACATCCCTGGCTCTTTCTCCAGTATGGGCAGAAGTCCAACAGGCTTTAGAAAATGTATCTACAGAAACATGGACAAACTTTAAGCAACCAAACTCAGCAAGATGGGTCACCTCTGATTGCCAGATTTTCAAAGCTTGTAAACCACGGGGATTAACACCTTCAGTTGGGAGTGTGATATGCTGCTGACAGTCTGAACAGGAGGCCACAATACCTCGTGCCGCTGTGGAAGAAATATTAAACTGATGTTGAAGGGCATGCGCACCTTGGTGAAAAAAGCTGTGCAATTGTACGGCTTGTTTCATGGTATCTGGTACAGGAGCTACCCATGCTGGAGCAGTTAACATATCTGCTCGGGAGTTTCCTTCCATAATGAATCCTGGCAAGTTAGTGTGGCTGCGAACATGGAAGATATAAAAGGGTGCAGTTCTGCACTGTAAAGCATACCATAAAGCCTTTAAAAGATGAAACAATGCTTTGTTATTTACTTCCTTGTGTCGGAACCAAAACATTGCTTTAGGATGGCACGGTCAAGCCGTTGGACAATTTTGCACACATACTGAGAATCTGATACCACATTGAGATTTTCATGTGGCCAGGCTTCAAATGCCATGATAACTGCATGCAACTCCACTAGTTGTGGGGATCTGTCTTGATGCCCTGAAATGTCATGCCATTGGCCATCCTCTTTCCAAGTAACAACTGCTTTCCCTGTTTTCCCTGATCCATCTGTAAATACAGTGCGCCCTTTGAGGGGTGTTGGAGAATATAAGGATGGTTCTGCTAAGGTCAACTCTAGGTGCATCTGGAGAAATTTATGTGCAGGATGGTGCAACAAAACCCGACCAGGAAAATTTAACATGGCCATTTGCAACACAACACTATTGGCTAAACACCAGTCCAGATATTCAGAAGTGAGAGGCAAAGTGAGAATCGCAGGGTCTCATCCAGACAGTTGGACGCAGCGTTGCCTGGCCTTACAAATTACCTGTGCAATTAGTTCAATCTGAGTGGTTACAGTTTTCTTTCTCTGATATGGTAAAAAAACCCACTCCAAAAAGTGTAATGGATCTGCCCACTCTTCATACCATTGGGCAATAAGCCCAACCGGATGATCATGAGACAACAATACATACAAACTAAGAGGAACAGCAGTAACAACTCTCCATGCCTTCTTTTCTGAAATGGCAATTTCCACCTGTTTAAGTGCCGTTTCAGCTTCTGGTGTGAGGCTCCGAGGAGATAGTAGGTCAGTGTCTCCTTTTAACAGTTCAAATAATGGTGTTAGATAGCCCTAACAGAAGCCTTAGCCAATTAATAGTTCCCAACAATTTCTGTAAGTCATTCAAGGTTTGTATTGACTGCTGGATGGCTACAGTTTGTGGCTGCACAGTTTGATCTAATATTTTCAAGCTGAGATATTTCCATGGGGCCTGTTGCTGCACCATTTCTGGTGCGATTTGCAACCCATATTTCCTTAGAGCCTCAATTACACCAGGCATTACAGTTGTCAACTTGTCAACAATGGGTGTAGCAATCAAAATATCATGTTGAGGGGTCCCTGTATCAGGGACGCGTTGCATAGCCAAGAAAGCCAACTCTTTTGCTTGTTGTAAAATACATTAATGCAGGTGGGCTTGCAGCTGTGGGGTATTTAAAGGAGGATCTCCCATCAGCTGTGCTGGCCCAGCCCCAAAGCGTGGATCATCTTGAGGACGATTCAAATTGGCCAGAGCTGTTTCATTCACTAGTCAGCACCATTTCGCTTCAAATAAAAGTAGCTGCGTTGGTGTGAAGCAAATCTGTGCTACGTTATGACAGTCAGAGGGAGTTAGGTCATTAGAAAAAATTACTCATAATAAAGATTGAGCAAACGGCGAGGTAAATCCATGCTGCATAGTCGTAGTTCTTAAATCACGTATAATACTCCAGTGAAACGGATCCCACTCATTTGGTTTCTCCTCATTACCACGAATAACAGGGCAAGCCAAAATATCACCGGCCAGTTGCACCTCTCCTGCCTCTTTAGCTTGTTCATACAATTTCCTCCAAAATTTGCCTGGGTCTGCGCCTTTAATTGCTACAGAAACAGGCTGTATAGTCAGTGAATCCTGAAGAGGGGGGGCAGAGGGCACACACGTCACTCGTCATTCACTCCAGGGGCCGAAATCACAGGCTGCATAATGAACGAGTTCTGCGGAGAGGGGCGGGGGGGCCGACACTTCACTCCGTCATTTCCCCCAGGGGCCGAAAAATCTATTGTCACGAACTCACAGGTTCCCTTATTGCTGCTTTCCGAAACTCACCCTCTGTTTCGGGGGGCAACGGGGGCAACGATTCAGGAGGTGGAGGGGGTGGGAATGGCACGTCCATGCTGTGAGAGCCAATTTAGAATTCACTTGCACCGGGGCTGGCAATGCCGACGCCGTGGCTGCAGCTGCCGCGGCTGCAGCTTCCCGATCCGCCTTAAGCTGTTTTAACGACTCCAGCACAAGCTGCCAAGTTGTTAACGACTTTGTGGCCATTTCATTCCCTTTTGTAGCGGCATCCCAAAGCGCACGCCCCACCTCCTCCCATGTCTCTACAAAAAAGGCTGTTTGCGCATCAGCCTGCACACCATTCTTCTTGCACCAGTCAAGCAAAGTACGTAGTGCATACTCATCATATTTTATGCCCCTCTTTTCCAGTGTTGTTAGCAGAATGGTTAATATAGACCTCTCTTCTGCTGACATCTTCGCCCCCATATTTATGTTCCCAGCTGCTCACCTTTGCCTCCCAAAGGCCTGTATTTCTTCTGTGTCCGGACTAGGCTCTCGATCCGCCTTTTCTTTGTGCTTAGCTGGGTTCCACCGCCGACTGCTCTTAGGCCCACAGTTGCCGATATCAGGTCGGGGTCACCATTTGTGGTGGAGATACAATTGACACACCATGATGGTCACAAGCATCAGCATCAGCCCTTTATTCAGGGTTACATAGCATTCTTATACTTTTCTCTCCTGTCCACATGCCTTATGCTTCCTTCCCATTGGTTAACAGCTTCTGTTCACATGTTCTATCTTATTTTATGATAGGCTACAAGTTTCTTACATTTTCTTACAAGAATGTCAACACACATCCATATCTCTCATCCCTTCTTTTCCCACAAACTTGTTTATCTCTAACTGTCAAGGGCACAGCTGTAGTTTGTCGAGATCAAGGCCACCCGTGGCCCATAGCTGATCGCCCACATGTATTAATAAGTGCTACCTGTTGTCTTGAAAATAATGGAAAAGACTATGCAATTTATTTTAAAAGACTTTAAGGGCAAAACAATTGAAGAATAAGACATAAAGATGCATATGAAGATCTCCATGTTGGTGAGTGTTGCATTCTTCTAGCTGTCAGTGAATCCTCTCCTTTCAAGGTTGGAAGGGTGATTACTGAGGGAGATGGCGACACTTAAGGTAAATTAATTTAGTGAAAGCCCATGTCAGACACTTGGGATGGGATGGGGTGTTGGCTTCTCAAAGCTATACTGACTACAGCCATGCTATTGGACAAGGCAGTTCTCATGACTAGAGACATTGCACAGCTCTCTGGTAAACAGCCATCACTCTTCCCTCTCTGCCCAGAAATGTGTAAAGTACTCTGATATTCTTACGTATATATGAGTTCTTGCTGGAAAAAAAAAAATTTCCTTCATTGCACCCAGCTTAAATTTAAGAAGTCATTGGGTTGAATTGAGCCCTGGAGACAGTGAATCTATCTTCTCTGATGTAAATGGAGTTATGCCTGTTATACACTCTCCATCATGTCAGCTAGTTACAAGACTGACTGATTAGCCTTTGCACACCTCAGCATCACCTGCAAGGCTTTCAGAGCTTGGAGGGGGCTTTCTGAAGTTCTGCTCTGATAGTCCAGTGCCTGGACATTATGCAGCCATTTCTCCATCGAGTCTGCAAATAATTTCCTTCTCGCTTGCAGAAAGAGAAACTTCAAATTTTTACAACTTCAGAATTTGTTTTGGCAACTGTGTAAAACCCACTACCTTGCTTATTGCTGTAAACGTACCTATTTCTCCAGCTTGCAGTTCAGGTCTGCAGGAAACTTAAAGTGCTCTGGGGCCCATCTCAATGGAGAAGGTGAAGGGGATAGAGTGCTCCATATAATTTATGAAAGATTTCTTCAGATAACTGATAATTATCTGAAGGAGGATCTTGATCCTTTCTCTTTGCTCTGGAATTGTTGTTGCAATGTAGTGCCTCCAGGATGACAGTGAGGAGAGTTGGGGACTGGTCAAAATTATAGCATTATTTGACAATTTATGTCCATTGATCTTTGTGTTGAAAACAAGGAAAAATAGATTTATTCAGTTAGTTCAAGAAATAGCATCGATCAGATGACCAGTCATCCAGAACTCCGAATACCTCTATGAATAACCATGCTGAAACAAAAGGTTAACACATCCTTTTTGGAGGCCAAATTTGAAATCCTCACTAGAAAAAGAAGGTGAAACAATTAGCAGTCTGAAGTTATTTAAAATGTAAGGGTTTGTGGTGGGTTGACCTTGGCTGGGTGCCAGGTGCTCACCAAGCCGCTCTATCACTCTCCTCCTCAGCAGGACAGAAGGAGAAAATTAGATGAAAAAAACTCATGGGTTGAGATATGGGAAGTTTAATAAAGAAAAGCAAAGGCTGTGTGCAGAAGCAAAGGAAACAAAAATAAGGTTTATTCTCTACTTTCCATCAGCAGGCCATGTCCAGCTACTTCCTGGGAAATAGGACCTTGGTACATGTAGCAGTTGCTCCAGAAGACAAATGCCTTAATAACAAATGCCTCCCCCCTCCTTCTTTCTCTTAGCTTTTATTGTTTAGCACGATGTCATATGGTATGGAATATCCCTTTGGTCACTTTGGGTGAGATGTCCTGGCTCTGTCCCCTCCAAACCTCTTGCCCACCCCCAGACTACTGGCCTTTGTGGCGGGGGTGTTGGAGAGACAGCCTTGATGTGGTGGGAGCACTGCTCAGCAGTAACCAAAACACTGGTGTGTTATCAACACCTTTCTCGCTACCAATACAAAGCACAGCACTATGAGGGCTGCTATGGGGAAAGTTAACTCCATCCCAGCCAGACACAATACAGAGTTCTAGCACTACTGTTTGCTATTTTAAATGGATGATGTGTGTTTTGGGTTAGTGTGGCAGGGTTTTGGTAGCGGGGGGGAGGGGCGGGGAGCACAGGGGTGTCTCCTGTGAGAAGCTGCTGGAAGCTTCCCTGGCTCCAATTCCGGCCCTGCCTCTGGCCAAGGCTGAGCTGATTAGGGAAGCTGGATGCGCCCTTGCAAGTAACATATTCAAGAAGGGGAAAACAAAACTGCAAAAAAGACCTACAGAGCAGATGAGAGGAGGAAGTGAGAGCAATATCGGAGCAGAGATACCAAGGTTGATGAGGAAGGATGTGGAGGTGGTGCCTGTGCAGAGATTCCCCCACAGCCCGAGGTGAGATGGCAGGCTGTCCCCCCTGCAGCCCATGGAGGAGCACAGTGGGGCAGATGTAGACTTGCAGCCATGGAGGATGACGGTGGGGCAGATGTGGACCTGGAGCCTGTGAAGGATCAATGGTGGACCAGATGTGGACCTGCAGCCATGGAGGACCCCACATCAAGGGGTAAATCAAGTAACAAACAGTATATCATTGTGATGGTAGAAGTGGTATCAGGTCTAATTTGTGCTGAAGCTGTTTCTAAATCAAACAGCGAAAACACGGTTTGCTTCTTGGAAAGGGTATTCGGGGTATTACCTAAACCCACAAATATTCAATCTGATAATGGCACTCATTTCACCTCACGTCTGGTACAACAATGGGCAAAAAGTGAAGGCAGCCAATGGACATTCCATATGCCATATTATCCCCAAGCAAATGGGATAGTAGAACGTACTAACGGGTTAATAAAAAGCCTTATTCACCCACAGGACTCCAAATGGGATGAAAGGTTGCAATATGCAGTCACCACCAAAAATAACAGATGGGGGGTAAACGGGTGTCCTCGTCTAACTGCTTTCTTTCCCACATCACCCACTCAAGAGAAGGAGAAACATAGAAAACCCTGCAACAAACGAAAGATCTCCCTACACCCTGGACAAACTGTACTGGTACACTTGCCAAACATTGGGAGAGTTAAATTGACCCTACAAACACCCGTGAACTTGAATACCTGGGTTGCATCTGACATGAATAACAAACAGCTTAAAATCAGTATAAACTGGATGCTTCATGCTGAGTGAAGCAGAATTTCGAGGTTGATTGTAGATATGTATCTGTGTATTTGTGTGTATATCTATGTATACCTATGTGTACTTGCCAGATCAACAACCTAAAGAACCGGAGACATCCCAAGCCAGAATAGGGTCTGATCAGCCCGATACTGGTTTGAGGAGGGGGTTACCTTGTGGATACTATGGACTTGATCACCCCATGGTTTACAGAACGTCTCCCATTATACAGCAACATGTCTCCCATCACTGTTGTTCCTTTGGGTTGTTCTATGTAAATAGTGTACTAATGATGCATCAGTATATATATCCATAATGGGACTCCTATTTATATTGTGCTTCTTGTATATATGTACATACATATGTTGTATTGTATATAGGGAATTGTTCCCTCAGAAACAGGATATGTGAATAGTTATATATATATCCAATATATAGATATGGAGATATATGAACTAGTATATTTGTTTAAAACAGGGAAGGAGGTAGGAGTTTGGACAAGAGCCTGATAGGGTACAGATGTACATACATATACAGACATATACATAAACATATACCACACATGGAACGAGTCGCTGTCATAAAAGCCATGGGGTGAGATGTGAGAGACGGACTCTACAATGGCCTTTAATCCAGCGACATCTACCGACCATTCGTGGTGATGCGCTCATCGCACTCGTGAGAAGAGGAGAGAGGTACCAGGCGCATGCGCACAGGACCACAGACTACAGCTCCCAGGAGGCACAGCTGGGCCGGAACTGGAAGGGGAGCTGAAAGGCGCGTGCTGTGAACTCCCACTAGTCACTTCAGATACAGTCACCGCCGTGTATATCGCTGCGGAGGTTGCCGTGGTGCCGTGAAGCGCCTTTTCCTGTGGTTGTTGGCGTGTGAACGTATGGAACAGACTGCTTACCTGGAGTCGCTGGAGAAGGAGGAGGATCCCGACCAGGGATCGGCTTCGGCCGCACCCCGGTGGTGAGACTTGTGAACTTAACTACATCCTGACACTTCCTATTAACACTTATAGACATTCATACATACCATACACTCGCTTTCTATAATATTTCCTAAAGGCTCTCTCCAAGCTTTTCCCCTCTTATCCCTGTCCGGGAATAAGAACAGGGGGGGAGGGGGATAACTCTATTGTCTTTTTGTGTATTGTTCACATATATATATTCTGATGTTTGATATTATTCTGTAGAAACAGACTTGCCAAAACCTCAGTGCCTTTAATAAACCTATTGATTTTTGAGCATTTTTTGTGAGTGTGACAGGGAGTGATCCTCAGCCCTCGATCCCCTTTGGAGGGGGAGTGGGTCGCGGCTTTACCCATCTCGGTCCACGACAACCAGCTTCGTATTAAGTTAACAGAATATCATTTCCCCCTGTGAGGGACACTCTCATAACGTATTCGGCTTGATGTATTGCTTCCTAAGCTTTACCAATTCCACTGCAGTGTATGGTTTTTCCTTTACCTCCGTATCTCTCTGTGCAGCACCTGCCTTTTGAGAATAAGTAGTTGTCCTAACTGGGCGCACGTATCTATGTTCCGCTCCCTCCTGCTTGACATCCACCTCCACACTACGTTGGGGAGATCTAATACAACGTGTCAATTCTAGCAGCTCTGAACGCAGCTCATCTATCTTAGCAGTTAGGTCCTCTGACCCTCCACTAGCTTGGGGGGCGGACCAGGGGGGCGGACAGGCAGCGGCTGGCTGCTGTTCTATGAGTGTGTTAAGAGCAGCAACCTTGTCTTTTAAGGACCAGTCTTTCATTTCAAAAACCCGGTTAATTACTCGATCAGGATCTAACTGAGCAGCGGTCTCCTGCACTTCGGAAACTATTCCTGTGTCCTGTGTTGGATCTGACTGAACACTCTCGGGCACGTCCTCCTTCCTAGAAGGGGGGGCAACCTTTTGTTTTAACTGCTCTCACAGATGGATAACCTCTTGTTGCAATGTCTCATTCTCTTGTTCTAATTTTGTTTGCTCTCTTCGTGACACCCTATCACCTCGATGCATCCCTTCTATCTCCTGTTTCATGCCTAAATTCTCCCGTTGGGTCTGTTGTAAGGTCTGTTGCGTTTCCTCATATGTCTTGTGCAACTCCCTATATTTCTTATCTAGCTTTACAGCCTCCTGATGCAGTGCATCGTATTCCTGCTGTAACTTCTTATAATCATGTTGCAGCTGCTTACATTTTTCGTGCCGCTTCTCCTTCTGCACCCCTGTAGAGCTGCCCTCAAGCCTTTGCAGTAACCCGTCAAATTCCTGCTGCAGCCTACTATACTTCTCCTTTAACTCTTCAACCTCCTGCTGTGACGCCATCTCTGTAAGCTCCTGCTGTTATGCTTTCCCTGTAAGCTCCCGCTTTAACTCATTAACCTCGTGCTTTAACTCAGCAACCTCTCGGTGTAACTCTATCTCCCTGGCCTCTTGCTGTATTGCTTTGTCTGTAAGCCCTTTAATATTTTCCCGTAATATTTCGTATGTAAGGCTCGATACATCCAACCTTTCCAGACCCTCAGTGCCTTCTGCACAACTGGCATCCTCCACATCTGTAGGGATACTCTCGGTGCTCATTTTGATACTGATTCCTTTGGTTTTGTTATTATTTAGCTTTTGAGAGCGTGGTTTGGGGACTCCAGTTGACCCTCTATCCCACTTCTGACACCAGATATGTTGCGGACCGATATTAATGGTTATTGGATGTCAGGACGCTTCCGCGACTACCCCCCCCCCCACCTTCTCGGCAGGGAGCGGAGAGATTCGTAGACAGGACCGTACCTTAGAGGGTGGAGTGGAATGCCCCCACCCCCCCCACGCTCACAAAGACCAATATTTCACTCACACACTAGGAGGTTTATTAAAGGACCAAGGCTTGGGGAAGGTTACCTAGGTATATATCAGGGGTCTATGGAATTAGTAAGTGCACTCCCCACGGAAGAGGTGTAGGAGGATTAATATAAGGGATGTGAAGTCTGAATACTAATCATGGTGTGTAAGTGTACCCGTGTTACCCCTTCTGTAGTGAAGATGTAACCAACGTCCGAGGAACCAGCAGCGGCTGTGTCGGGACGAGCCCGTGGCGGCGGGGCGTGCCTGGCGGCGACCCCTCCGGCAGGCGCAGCCCAGTAGACACCATGGCACGGCAGTCTTCCCTGGCACCAGCGAGCAGCAGCAGGCAGTGATCCAGACGCCGCTTCGAGCGGCGAGCAGGGAGGCAGCGAGTCCCTGGCTCCGCTTCGGGCGGCAGGGGGAGGGGGAGACGATTCCCCTGTGGGCGAGCACCGGCCCTCTTAGGGCAGCCGCACTCCGACAGGTGGCTCAGTGGGTCCAGCAGCTCCACTGGCACAGCCCGCCTCGCTTTAGATAACGTTCTCCTTTAGTACGTGGCCAAGTGCCCAGTCTCTCAGAGGGAGTCTGCTATTTAAATTTCTGCCATGGCTGTTTCAGTCTGTCCTTGGTTTCAAGAGGCACTTTGCTGGCTTGAAAGGCATTCCCTTGTGTGGGGGGAGAACTAGTCCGTTCCCCACATCTTCCTGTCCTTGTCTCGATTCACTAGCTTTTAGTTGGATTTTCTCCTTCCTATCCCACAGTGGGGGAGAGAGGGGTGAGTGAGCAGATGCCTGGTTGTTACCTGCTGGGCCTAAACTGCAACAATGTGCAAGGTATATGATAACCTTTCAATAACATTCATCAGTCATGGTACATTTGAAACAGATGTAGTTGAGACAATTCTTCATCAGTTTTTGCTTTCTAGAATAGTGGCTGACAAACTCTGGTTTGTCAGATTCTTAGCAGCTCAAAGACTGTGCTCCATCTGACATCTTATTAAGTGGTTAAAATCTTTGTTGTGTGCCTCCGGCTATTTATTACTTCCATTTTTGCTAAAGGTATATTTTCTTCTACCAAATTAATTAAATGTAAAAAAGTGCCTGACTTGCTCACACCTTGACCTTTACTGCATGGATGCATAGAAACGGAGAGTAAAATCCCTCCTCTCTTCTTTTCCCACCTCTCCTTCAAGCACCCTATATATTCACATGTATTAATTCCTTCACTGGTAATATTTTTTAGTCATCCACCTCTTGCTTACCATGGATGTAAAGGCAGTGAGAACTCAAGCTTTTAAGATATGACTATATGCGGATACCCATTAACAGAGTGTTGTCCTGAGTGGGAATTAAAATATACCAGGCCTTTCCTGCCATGCATACCCAGAAACATCGAGGAAAATGGTTGCACTTCTCAAACACAGTATTGTGTCACGGTTTAACACTGGGCGGGCAATTAAATGACTGACAGATGCTCTCTATTAACCCCTCTAACTTCCCAGAAGGGGAAAGGAAAGATAATAAGGAAGAGAGACTTACAGGCTGGAAACTAAACTAAACTTCTTTAATGAAACAATAGCGATGAAAAGAAAAATAATGAAATATATACTGTCACGGTTTGGCTCTGGGTTGGCAGTCAAACCAATAACCATAATACTCTCAGTCCCATGCCCCTCCCCCAAGGTAGGGAAAGAGGGAGAAAAAATGAGAAAGAGAGGCTTTCTGGGTTGAAAAGTGAAACATATTGATTTTAATTACTAGTGGTAAGGGAATATGTATATTTGTAAAGGGATGTGCAACACCTGATCCCCTCCCTCCTCCCCCAGCGACTCTCACAGCAACTCTTCTTCCTGGTGACTCCCAGCTGAAGGGGGGAGTGTCTGGGCACACAGACGGGGTCCTCGGATGCTGGCTGTGAAGAAAAAAAAATGGAAAAAAAAAAAAGAGAGAGCCAAAGAGAGGCTGATAGAATCGACAGTAAGCAGAAAAAGTGAGAGAAAAAGGAAATGAAAGGCTTGACTTCCGTGATGTCTTAACCTATACTGAAAGCCAAATAGAGAAAATATTATGAGAAGGGAATATTCTGATTTGCTGATCCTGCCTTTGGTCTAATCTGCTCCCCCGTACCGGGGGGGGAGGCTGCAGACAGTCAGAAGTGACCTTGGTTATTATCAGTCCACTGGCACTGCTAAAAAAGTGCACTGAAAAAAAAAAAAATTTAGCAAAGAGAAAGTTCGCTTCACCCTGGCTCAAACCAGGAAATTCCACCCCTATTCCATTCTCATAATATTTTACACAGAGTCTATAAATTGTCAAATTAAGAATTCTCTCCCAGTGTTAGATTTCGTTGAGGTACGTACTGAACTTCACCATCTTCCATCATTACATACCAAGTATGTCCAGGTCCCTGAGCAAAAGCAACACCCCGGACAGGTTTGCCCTTGCCTGAAGCATGATAAACCCAAACACTTTGCCCCAACAGATTTATTTCACATATCACTGGTACTTTATCCCCATCCACTGTTTGCAAAAGGTCTGACTGAGCAGGACCAGCTCTACTGATGGATCCCCTGGTATTAACTAGCCAAGTGGCCTTTGCTAAATGTTTGTCCCAATTCTTAAAGGTTCCACCTCCCCTTGCCTTCAGGGTAGCTTTCAACAGACCATTGAACCTTTCAATCTTCCCCGAGACTGGAGCATGGTATGGGATATGGTATCTCCACTCAATACCATGTTTTTTGGCCCAGTCAGTTACAAGATTGTTCTTGAAATGAGTCCCATTGTCTGACTTAATTCTCTCTGGGGTACCGCGTCGCCACAAGACCTGCTTCTCAAGGCCCAGGATGGTGTTCCAGGCTGTGGCATGAGGCACAGGATATGTTTCCAACCATCCTGAACTTCTTTCCACCATTTTAAGCACATAGCACTTACCCTGGCGCGTCTGAGGCAGTGTGATGTAATCAACTTGCCAGGACTCCCCATACCTGTACTTTGACCACCTCCCCTCATACCACAAAGGTTTTAACCTTTTAGCCTGCTTGATTGCAGCGCACATTTCACATTCATGAATCACCTGCGACATAGTGTCCATGGTTATGTCCACCCCATGGTCATGAGCCCATCTATATGTTGCATCTCTGCCCTGATGACCTGAGGCATCATGGGCCCATCAAGCTAAAAGCAGTTCACCTTTGTGTTCCTAGTCTAAGTCTATTTTAAACACTTGGGCAGCCTCATCTGCTCCTTGGTTGTGTTGATGTTCCTAATTAGCTCGACTCAGAGGCACGTGTGCATCTACATGGCGCACTTTCACAGCCAATTTCCCTACCCGAGCAGCGATGTCTTTCCATAGGTCAGCCACCCAAATTGGCTTACCCTTTCGCTGCCAGTTGTTCTGCTGCCACTGTTTAGCCACCCCCACAAGGCATTTGCTACCATCCATGAGTCAGTGTAGAGATACAGTCTTGGCCACCCTTCTCGTTCGGCAACATCTAAAGCCAGCTGGATGGCTTTTACTTCTGCAAACTGACTTGATTCTCCTTCTCCTTCATCTGCTTCTGCACAAAGCCGTGTAGGATTCCATACGGCAGCTTTCCACCTCTGACGGTTTCCTACAAGGCAGCAGGAGCCATCAGTGAACAGAGCAGATTGTTTTTCAGCCTCAGGCAGTTGATTATATGGTGGGGCTTCTTCGGCTCGTTTCACCACTTCTTGAGGTGGCATTCCAAAATGTGTGCCTTCTGGCCAGTCTGTAATAGCTTCTACGATCCCAGGACGATTTGGGTTCCCTATCCTAGCCTGCTGGGTGATCAAAGCAATCCGTTTACTCCAGGTAGCATCGGTGGCATGATGCATAGGAGGAGCATTACTCCTGAACATCCAGTGCAGTACCGGTAATCGGGGCGCCAGGAGGAGCTGTGCCTCAGTACCGATCACTTCTGAAGCAGCTCTAACTCCTTCATATGCTGCCAGTATTTCCTTTTCAGTTATGGTGTAATTGGCCTCGGAACCTCTGTAGCTCCTACTCCAAAATCCCAGGGGACGACCACAAGTTTCCTTTGGTGCTTTCTGCCAGAGGCTCCATGTAGGACCATTGTGCCCGGCTCTAGTATAGAGTATATTTTTGATGTCTGGACCTGTTGGAATTGGTCCAAGGGATACCGCATGCACAATCTCGTCTTTAATCTTCTCAAAAGCATCCTGTTGGTCGGCACCCCACTCCAAGTTATTCTTCTTCCGGGTCACCTTGTAAAGAGGTTGCACAATGTGACTATACTCAGGAATATGCATCCTCCAAAAACCGACTGTTCCTAAAAAGTTTTGAGTGTTCTTTTTGTTGGCTGGTGGGGCTATAGCTGCTATATTCTTAATCACATCTGTCTTAGTCTGAGCCAGGGTGAAGCAAACTTTCTCTTTCCTGATTTTTTTTTTTCCTTTCAGTTTACTTCTTTTAGCAGCGCCAGTTGACTGATAACTACCAAGGTCACTTCTGACTGTCTGCAGCCTCCCACCCTATGGGGGAGCAGATTAGACCGAAGGCAGGATCAGCAAATCAGAATATTCCCTTCTCATAATATTTTCTCTATTTGGCTTTCGGTATAGGTTAAGACACCACGGAAGTCAAGCCTTTTGCTTTCCGTTTTCCATTTTCATTTTTTTTTCTTTACAGCCGACATCCGAGGACCCCGTCCATGTGCCCAGACACTTCTCCCTTCAGCTGGGTGTCACCAGGAAGAAGAGTTGCTATGAGAGTCGCTGGGGGAGGAGGGAGGGGATCGGATGTTGCACATCCCTTTACAAATATATGTTGAGGCACTTCACAAACGGACTTCACACAACTCTGAGAGTTATAACTGAAGACCTTTATTTACAAAAGTGACTGTAATTTATACTCTTCTGACTCCTAATCACACACCCCAGACATGCAAAGCACAAACCCTATTGATTACATACATTCTTAGGTCATACATGATTGGCTGCATGTGCTTCTTCACTCGCTGTCCATGCGTACTGAGGAATGTTTTCAACAAACCTCTGTATCATGATGACTCAGGACTTTTACTGCTGGTTATTTCTAACACTCCTAAATATTCCCAACCGGTGCCTCTCAATTCTTGCTAGCACCTTCTATTTTCTCGCTCGTTCTTGAGATAGCGGCCGTGGAACACCAGCTTGTTTACTGATCCCATGGTTTGCCGTTGGACGCTTGACAATTAGGTCAGCAGCACCTGCAACACTGTTGCTTTCTTCTAATTCAGGCATGCTGATTTTCTATTAACCCCCACATATATACTCAGTTTATCACTAATAATTAAAATCAATCTGTTTCACTTTTCAACCCAGAAAGCCCCTCTTTCTCATTTTTCTCCCTCTTTGCCTACCTTAGGGAAGGGGGGGTGAATCGAGAGTCTTATTGTTATTGGTTTGACTGCCAACTCAGTGCCAAATCATGACAATAATTAATTGTCGAGCCAGCCAGGAGCTGAATGGACAGCATGTCTACTGAAGGCATGGATGGGTTGAAAACCGAACAGATGAATTTTGCACCCGATATGCAGTCGTACATGTCCTATGCGGCTGGGATACTACTGCTTAGTGTATTTGTTCTTGTTATTGTTCTGTGGTTTATTGATAAGTCTATAGCTATAATCAACCGTGTAATAACCTATTTAGTGATAACAGGGGTCATGATATTGATCTGTATAGGGATACTGTATGTCTGCAGTGTGAATGTGCATGTGGATAAGAAGGTCTATGTTGGTAATGGCAGACTCAGTTTTTCCTTTCCACTCCCACTCAGACTGAATATCCCAGCTCTTGATCTAAATAGCATAGTTTCACTGGGGATGCTTCTGTTGAATGCTTATAGTGTCCCGTGGATGCGTAGAGTGAGGTGTTGTTCCACTCACTGCCAATTCCCCCCAGGCAGTGCTGCTGCCACTGCTGTTAAGGCTGCCACTACTGCTGCTGCTGCCATCACTGGTGCTGCTACAAAAGCAGCTACTTCTGCAAAGATTAAGTCCACTCCCATTCGATTCAAATGAGTAAAAGTTAATCCTGTGACCGGGGCAAAGGAAAGGTGACTGATCCTTATACCCACTCCCGTCTGAAATATCCAGAGTTTCTTCAAGCAGCATCAGAAGACATAACTGAGGAAGCAGACGATTCTAAAACAGATGATGGAACAGGCCCTTCTGAAGTAAATAAACAGGCAGGCTCCTCTCAAGCAGATGGAGGAGGAGGCCCTTCTCAAGCAGATAAGGATGATGATCTGCTACAGCCTTTCACCCTAAAGAAATTGCGTCTCATGAGAAAGGACTTTACCTGCAATGAAAATGAGGGGCTTCTTTCCTGGCTGCTCCGATGTTTTGATGGTGGAGCCGACACCTACACCCTGGACGAAAGAGAAGCCAGACAGTCAAGATCCCTGGCTAAAGATGCTGGTATTGATAGAGCAATTGGTGATAACACAGGAAATATCACCCTGTGGAGCTGCCTTCTTTCAGCCATATGGAGCAGGTACCCCCATAAGGGTGACATCGACTCATGCCGAAGCAGAGCGGCCACTCTTGAAAGAGCCATCACATATTTGAGAGAATTAGCAGTGCGAGAGCTGATCTATGATGATCAAGGGTTTCTAAATCCTGATGATGTCGTGTGCGACATGCCCATGTTCCAGAGGTTTGCGCAGGCTGTACCAGCAACACATGTGCCTATGTTCTCCTTCATGGGATGTTTTGATGAATTCAATAGACCAATGGTGCGTGAATTGGCTTTCAAAGCATGACAGTATGGAGATATGTTTTGTGATTATTGTCAGTTCCACACCTCAGCCATTGAAAAGGTGACTGACAGAAGGAATCTGGACAGATGGGAAGGTAAACCCCAGTCTCTTCCTATACCCCAGTATCTCCCTAAGGACAACTGGGCTTGTGTTGCAGCCATCAAGAGGAGACGTCCTGCTACAAGACAGCAACGAGAGAGATGGGACCCACTTCGACGTCACCTGTGGTTCCTCTTGCATGATTATTACAAAGAGGATATGAGAACCTGGGATAATAAACCTACTGATATTCTCCAGCTACGTGTACAAGAGCTGCTAGGTAGGAAAGGTGCAGTAGATGGTTCTTCCTGGAAAATGACAGCTCCGATTTCCAGCAACCAGTCTTTCAACCAGGATGGTGCATCGACCTCTAATGGTGGCGTAAGGGAATTTATTGGTCTGAGGACCACTCCCTGTCACACTCACAAACAGTGCTCAAAAATCAATAGGTTTATTAAAGGCACTGAGGTTTTTGCAAGTCCACCTCTACAGAACAGTATCAAATGTCAGAATATATATTAGAACAATACACAAAAAAACCAATAGGAATATCCCCCTCCGTCTTCCTCCCCCCCCATTCTTATTCCCGGACAGGGATAAGAGGGGAAAAGCTTGGAGAGAGCCTGTAGGAAATATTATAGAAACCGATCGAGAGTGTATGTTATGTATGAATGTCTATAGGTGTTAATAGGAAGTGTCAGGATGTAGTTAAGTTCGCAAGTCTCACCACCGGGGTGCGGCCAAAGCTGATCCCTGGCCAGGATCCCCCTGTTCTTCAGCGACTCCAGGCAAGCAGTCCGTTTGGTACGTTCACATAGCCAACAACCACAGGAAAAGGCACTTCACGGCTCCACGGCAGCCTCCGCGGCAACACACACATAGCTACTGTGTCCATAGCAGTTTGTAGCAGTTCGTAGCAGTACGTAGCGCGCGCCTTTCGGCTCCCCTTCCGGTTCCGGCACGTCTGTGCCTTGCCTCCTGGGAGCTGTAGTCTGTGGTCCTGTGCGCATGCGCCTGGTACCTCTCTTCTCACGAGTGCGAGGAGTGCATCGCCACGAATGGTCAGTAGATGTCGCTGGATTAAAGGCCATCATAGAGTCCGTGTCTCACAAATGGTCAGTATTAGAGGTGCCCTGCCTCCAGCCAAGGGGAGGAGAGGGACAACCGAATTTATTGGACTGTGTGGATTCGGTGGCCTGGCACATTGGAACCACAAAGGTATAAAGCCTTGGTTGACACTGGTGCACAGTGCACCTTAATGCCATCGAATCACAAGGGGACAGAGTCCGTTACTATTTCTGGAGTGACAAGAGGATCTAAAGAACTGACCATTGTCGAAGCTGATATAAGCCTCACTGGCAATAAGTGGCAGAAGTGCCCTATTGTGTCTGGCCCAGATCATAGAATCATAGAATCATAGAATCCTAGGGGTTGGAAGGGACCTCGAAAGATCATCTAGTCCAACCCCCCCTGCCAGAGCAGGGTCACCTAGAGCACATCACATAGGAACGCATCCAGGCGGGTTTTGAATGTCTCCAGTGAAGGAGACTCCACAACCTCTCTGGGCAGCCTGTTCCAGTGCTCTGTCACTCTCACAGTAAAGAAGTTTTTTCTGATATTCACCTTGAACCTCCTATGCCCCAATTTACACCCATTACCCCTTGTCCTATCACTGGTCATCACTGAGAAGAGCCTAACTCCATCTCCCTGACACTCACCCCTTACATATTTGTAAACATTGATGAGGTCACCCCTCAGCCTCCTTTTTTCCAAGCTAAAGAGACCCAGCTCCCTCAGCCTTTCCTCATAAGGGAGATGTTCCACTCCCTTAATCATCTTTGTGGCTCTGCGCTGGACTCTTTCAAGCAGATCCCTGTCCTTCTTGAACTGAGGGGCCCAGAACTGGACACAATACTCCAGATGCGGCCTCACCAATGCAGAATAGAGGGGGAGGAGAACCTCTCTTGACCTACTAACCACACCCTTTCTAATGCACCCCAGGATGCCATTGGCCTTCTTGGCCATAAGGGCACATTGCTGGCTCATGGTCATCCTCCTGTCTACCAGGACCCCCAGGTCTCTTTCACCTACACTACTCTCCAGCAAGTCAGCCCCCAACCTATACTGGGACATCGTGTTGTTCTTCCCCAAATGCAAAACTCTACACTTGCCCTTGTTGAATTTCATCATGTTTCTCCCTGCCCAACTCTCCAGCCTGTCTAAGTCTCTCTGAATGGCAGCACAGCCTTCTGGTGTGTCAGCCACTCCTCCCAGCTTAGTGTCATCAGCAAACTTGCTGAGGGTACATTCTATACCCTCATCCAGGTCGTTGATGAAGATGTTGAACAACATCGGTCCCAGTACCGACCCCTGAGGGACTCCACTAGTCACAGACCTCCAACCAGATTCTGCCCCATTGACTACAACTCTCTGACTCCTTCCCATCAACCAGTTCCTGATCCACCTCACTACCTGATCACCAAACCCATACCTGATCAACTTATCTACAAGGATGCTGTGGGAGACGGTGTCAAATGCCTTACTGAAATCCAGATAAACCACATCTACCGCTCTACCATCATCTATCCACCTAGTAATTTCCTCATAGAAGGCTATGAGGTTAGTCAAACATGATTTACCCTTGATAAAACCATGCTGACTGCTCTTGATGACCCCCATGTCCTTGATATGCCTAGAGATAGAGACAAGAACAAGTTGCTCCATCACCTTTCCAGGGATGGAGGTGAGGCTGACCGGTCTATAGTTACCCGGGTCCTCCTTCTTGCCCTTCTTGTAGACTGGTGTGACATTTGCTGTCCTCCAGTCCTCAGGCACCTCTCCTGTTACCCATGACTTACCGAAGATGATGGAGAGTGGCCTAGCAATGACCTCCGCCAGCTCCCTCAGCACCCTTGGATGCATTCCATCTGGACCCATCGATTTATGGATGTCCAGATTACTCAACTGATCCCTAACCCAATCCTCATCTACTATGTCAAACTCCTCATCTATCTTGACTACTTCTGGGGCTATATGAGTCTGGAGCTCATGGGGAAATCCTGCAGGAGTAAAGACAGAGGCAAAGAAGGCGTTCAGCACCTCTGCCTTCTTTATATCCTCTGTCACCAGGGCTCCCACCTCATTCAACAGTGGGCCAATATTGCCTCTAGTGTTAGCTTTGTTAGCTATGTATTTGAAAAAGCCCTTTCTATTATCCTTAACCTGACTTGCAAGGTTAAGTTCCAAGGAAGCCTTAGCTTTCCTAATTGCCTCCCTACATCCTCTGACAACAGTCCTATATTCCTCCCAAGTGACCAGCCCCTCCTTCCATGATCTGTAGATTTTCCTTTTCCACTTAAGTTTGCCCAGCAGTTCCTTTTTTAACCATGATGGTCTCCTAGCTCCCTTACTAGATTTCCTAACCATTGGGATGCTCTGATCCTGTGCTTGCAAGAAGTGGTCCTTGAATGTTGACCAGCTATCTTGAGCCCCTTTACCTTCTAGCACCCTGTCCCATGGGATTTCCCTTAACAGTTGATTGAGGAGGCCAAAGTTTGCCCTGTGGAAGTCCAGGGTTCTGGTCCTACTGGGTATTCTGTTCCTTCCACACAGGATCACAACTGCATACCTTGCCTGGCTTTTCAGATGACCCTTCCGTAGTGGGGTGTCTGAAGGGTGAAGACCAACAGATGCCAATTGCCACTTCAACAGTGCACAGACGGCAATATCACACCAACAGAGTCTCTGTGATTCCCATCCATAAGCTGATTCGACAACTGGAGAGCCAGGGAGTGACCAGCAGGATTCACTCACACTTCAACAGTCCTATCTGTCCAGTTCGGAAGCCTGATGGCGAGTGGAGGCTGACAGTGGACTATCGTGGCCTGAATGAGGTTACAGCACCATTCAGTGCTGCTTGACGGACATGCTAGAACTTCAGTACGAGCTGGAGTCAAAAGCAGCAAAGTGGTATGCCACTATTGATATCGCTCATGCCTTTCTCTCTATTCCTCTTGCACCAGAGTGCAGGCCACAGTTTGCTTTCACCTGGAGGAGAGTCCAATACACCTGGAATCGACTGCCCCAGGAGTGGAAACACAGCTCAACTATTTGCCATGGCCTGATCCACGCTGCATTGGAGAAGGGTGGAGTTCTAGAACACCTGCAGTACATCAAAGACATCATTGTGTAGGGTGATACGCCAGAGGAAGTCTTTGAGAAAGGTAAAAAGATCATCCAGATTCTTTTGAGAGCTGGTTTTGCTGTCAAAAGGAGCAAGATCAAAGGACCTTCACAAGAGATCCAGTTCCTGGGAATTAGATGGCAAGATGGACGTCACTAAATCCCAATGGATGCTGTCACGGTTTGGCACCGAGTGTGCAGTCAAACCAATAACAATAACACTCTCAATTCGTCCCCTCCTCCCCTAAGGTAGGGACAGAGGGAGAAAAATGAGATTATGAGTCTTAAAAGACTGAGAATAGAAGCCAATTGGTCAAGTACTCCCAATAGGTCCCCGTGCCAAAAATGATATGATGAGGCACTGGCTGAGAACCCCCATTCTATTATGATTGGATCCTCTGGGTGGAGAGGTCCCAGAGTTTGAAAGATCTGTGCTTCCAGTAATAATAGTTCAAGGGCCTCATCATGAGATTTATCCCATTCACAGTTTTCACGGTTTAGCACCGAGTTGGAACACTCTTGATTCACCCCCCTCCCCCTCCTCCCCTAAGGTACGGAAAGAGGGAGAAAAATGAGAAAGAGAGGCTTTCTGGGTTGAAAAGTGAAACAGATTGATTTTAATTTTAGTGATAATGGAATATATATATTTGTAAAGGGATGTGCAACACCTGATCCCCTCCCTCCTCCCTCAGCGACTCTCACAGCAACTTTTCTCCCTGGTGACTCCCAGCTGAAGGGGGGAGTGTCCGGGTGCACGGACGGGGTCCTTGGATGTCGGCTGTAAAGAAAAATGAAAAAAAAAAAAAAAAGAGAGAGAGCCAAAGAGAGGGCGATAGAAGTGACAGTAAGCAGAAAAGTGAGTGGAAAATGAAAAAGAGAGGCTTGACTTCCGTGATGTCTTAACCTATACTGAAAGCCAAAAGAGAAAATATTATGAGAAGGGAATATTCTGATTTGCTGATCCTGCCTTCAGTCTAATCTGCTCCCCCATAGGGGGGGTGGCTGCAGACAGTCAGAAGTGACCTTGGTTATTATCAGTCCACTGGCGCTGCTAAAAAGTTCACTGAAAGAAAAAAAAAAAATCAGCAAAGAGCTTCACCCTGGCTCAAACCAAAACACCAGTGATTATTCTTTTTCAATAAATCATAAAGAGGACGTGCTACAAGAGAAAAATCAGGGATGTACTTTCTCCAGTACTGAAGGGTTCCTAGTATTCCTACAGTTCTTTTTTATTGGATGGCACTTTTATTTGATTCAGGTGAGACATAGTATCAGAAGTAATATTCCAGGTTCCCCCCTTCCACCTTATTCCCAGAAATTTTGCCTCTTGGGATGGGGGTTGCCTTTTCTCTTCAGGGATTTCTATTTGCATATCTGTTAAATGCTTAATTATGGCATCATAAACTGCTTTTACCTCCCCCTCACTCTGGCCCCCTATCAGCACATCATCTATGTACTGATAGACTTTTACTTTAGAATTGTTTTTGATTTCTGGAATGTTTTCCAGCTCACATGCAAATTCGTGATGGGCCAGGGTGGGTGGGTGTTTATATCCCTGGGGCAACCTTGTGAAGGTGTACTGTACCCCATCCCAAGTGAAGGCAAAATATTTTTGGTCTTCAGGATCAATAAGGACTTGGAAAAACATATCCTTGATATCCAGGGATGCCAGCACCGGGTGTGCTGCTTCCTGGATTTCTAGCACCAGATCAGCAATGTTAGGTACAGCAGCTGTGAGTACTTCTGTATTGGCATTTAGCTTCCTGTAATCCACTGTCAGTCTCCATTTACCATTTGGTTTCCTCACAGGCCAAATTGGGGAATTAAATGGTGAATGACAGGGCACAATAATAACCTTTTGGTTCAAATCAGAAATTACTTCTTTAATGCCATTTTTGGCAGCAATTGGGATGGAATATTGTTTCACATTTGTTATCCTGCTTTGTGGCAAGTGTGGAGCACACTGTAACAACCTTATCTCTGGTGTCGGTGTGCCAAAATTCCAGTAGTGACCTTCTTCATCTCTCCACGCTCGGCCCGTGAGAACATCCAGTCCTAATAGATTAAAAGGAATATCACCCACAATCATCTCAGTCCAAATTGGTTTGTCCTCTCCTGGAAGGTGTATGGTGACTTTAGCTGTTTTCTGTTAAATAGTTACCAAATGCTCCACTCACATATATCGGCTTTGAAGATAAGGTAATGCCCCAGTGCTCAGCTTAATCAGCATTCAGTGTAGAAATTTGTGCTCCTGTGTCTACTACAAAAGTGACAGGATAACGTTTAGGCCCAAAAGCACAAGTAAGTTCCAAGTCCCCATCTTTATTTTGAACTAACCTTAATACATTTTGCCAATCTTTTGGAGGACTAGCAGTTTTAGGGCCCGAGTGATTATTGTTTATTTCGGAAGCATTTTCATTCTCTGTATTAGAATCCTGTGTTTTTCCCCTCCTCCGCTGTCTTTTAGACTTCCTTTTCCTAGCAGGAGGAGGGTTATTTAGTCTCCGAATTAGTGGTTAGGGATCTTAGTCTTGACCTCCCTCTGGACCTAGACTGTGACCTAGGCCTTGTAGACTCATTTTGTCTCGAATTAACTTGTCTATGCCAGCATTCAATCAATTCTTTTAGGAGATCATAAGAAAAACTCTGAGCCAAAAGTGAAGCTGGGATCTCTATATGCCTGGCTTCCTCCTTAAGCTTAGCGTATGGCCCCGTATTATCTTGTGATGAAGTACGTTGTATTTCAGGGCATTTTTTTCTAGGCGAGCTTTTCGTTTGGTTTTTTTTTTGTCTCTCTCTATTCACCACTGTCCAGTCACCCCATGATTCCTCTTGCTGCTTAAAAGGAGGGGGGGTTCCGAGGTGACTTAGCATATGAAAGTCGAGTGACTTGTCTGACTACAGATTACTTTCCAGAACTTTCAGATTCATTATATTTCTTTCCATACGATACCAAGTGTCTGGCTAGCATAGCCCATGTAGGGTTTATGCTGCCACTTTCAGTCTGTTTCTGATATTGGATTACTTTGGTTTAAAGTGCTGGAGAGAGTCCCTTAATCAAAACATTTAATCTGTTAGGTTTCACTATAAGAGACATAGGACTATTATGATCTTGTACTAAATCACGGTCATAAATCATTTGAAGTATGGCAGCTTTGCAGACATTTTCCATTATATTAAAGTGATCCCCTTTCAGGGCACTCAGTTCTCCTCTGCTGGTGGGTTCTGTTTCGCCAACACAATAAGCTGCATGCTGAGTTAGAGACCAGGGGTGATCTGGTACTCCAGTATCTAAAACAATTCCGGGCCCCCAGTACCCGTCAGCTTCCTGTTCATTTAACGTAATATCATCTCCCCCTGTGAGGGACATTCTCATCACATATTCAGCTTCCGTCTCAGACTGAAGCCTGCTGTATTGCTTTTTAAGCTTTGCCAGTTCTTGTGGAGTGTAAGGTTTTTCTTTTAGCTCCATATCTCTCTGTGCGGCACCTGCTCTTTGAGAATAAGTAGTTGTCTTAACTGGGCGCACATGTCTATGTTCCACTTCCTCCTGCTCTTCCTCCTCTTCCAAACTATATTGAGGAGGCCTAACATAACGTTTCAGATTTTGTATTCCTTTATCAAGGACTGATCACAGCTCATCTATCTTGACGGTTGTTTCCTCCAACAGTCCATTAGCTTGGAGGGACTGGGGGAGTGGACATGAGGAGGCCTGCTGTTCTATGAGAGCGTTAAGAAGTTCTACTTTTCCTTTAAAAGACAATCCTTCCAGACTGAGGACCTGGCTGATAGCTTGATTTGGATCTGACTGATCAATATTGGGCTTATCACTCTCCTGCTCTTTAAAAACTTCTACTGTTTCTTTAAAAGACAATGCTCAACTGAAGTGCCGGCTGAGAGCTTCAATTGGATCTAACTGATCACTCTCAGACGCGTCCTCCTCTCTAGAAGATGGAGCAACTTTTTGTCTTAACTGCTCTCACAGGTTATTATTCTCTTGTTGCAGTTTTTCATTCTCTTGTTGCAATTTTGTTTGCTCTCTTCATGACACTAATGTCTCACTGCATCCCTTCCATCTCCTATTGCATGCCTATTTTTTCCTGTTGGGTCTGTTGTAGGGTTTATTGTAGGGTTTGTTGCACTTCCTCATGTGCCTTTGCAACTCCCTATACTGCTTTTCTATTTTTTTACAGTCCGTATTCTCTCCTTGCTGCAGCAGATCATATTCCTGTTGCAGCTCCTTATATTTCTGTTGCAGCTCCTTATATTTTTCATGCTGCTCCTCCTTCTGCGCCCCTACAGACCCGTGCTCAAGCCTTTGCAGAAAGCCTTCAAATTCCTGCTGCAACTTACTATGCTCGTCCTGTAACTCTCTAAGCTCTTTCTCTTTAAGTTCTATCTTTAAGTTAAGCAGTAACTCTTTAACCTCCTGCTGTGATGCTTTCTCTGTAAGCTCCTGCTTTAACTCCCTAACCTCTTGCTGTAAGGCTTTATCTGTAAGCCCTCTAATATTTTCCTGTATTATTTCATATGCAAGGCTCGATATAGCCAACCTTTCCGGAACCTCGGTGCTTTCTGCACGACTGGCATCCTCTACATCTGTAGGGATACTCTTGGTGCTCATTTTTATACCGATTTCTTTTTATTATTATTTTTTTTTTATTTAGCAATTGAGAGCATGGTTTGGGGGCTCCAAAAGACCCTCTATCCCACTTCTGACACCAGAATGTCGTGGGCCAATATCAAAAGCTACCGGCTGTCAAGACGCTTCTGCAACTTCCCCCCCCACAATGGAGAGGTTTGTGAATGAGACCGCACGCGTGGCCACTGCAGGATCGTATCTTAGAGTGTAGATTAGGATGCTCCCTCACCATGCACACAAATTGTTACTGAGACCAATGTTCAACTAACAAATTAATTTGTTTATTAACGGTTAACACAAATTGAGGGACCAAGGTTCAGGGAAGGTAATCTAGGCATATATCAGAAAGGAAAATCAGGGTTCTATGGTATTAGTAAGTGCACTCCCTGCGAGAGAGGTGTAGGATCAATGGAGGAGAAGGGTAGGAGTAGAGACTGGTAGATATGTGTATGGAGATGTGTGTGTGTGTACACGCGCGCATGTGTAGGCGTTTTACCCTCTTTCCGCAGCGATGATGTGACCAGCATCCTGACGACTTGGCGGCGGGGCGACCCCCTCGGTGGGGCGACCCAGTGGTGGGTCGACCTCTCCAGCAGGCAACAGGCAGGCAGGGCGGGCAGGCAGAGCAGGCATTGCAGGCAGGCAGGGTAGGCACGGCTCCGGTCCGGGCAGCGACTTCCTGCAAAACGCCAGGCTCCGACAAGCGGCAAGCAGCGATCCCTCGTGGGCGAGCACAAGTCCCCCCGCGTGGAGCGGCTGCAGTACTTGCAGGCGGCTTAGCTGTTCACCGTGATAACATTCTCTGTTCAACTCGTGGCCAGGTGCCCATTTTTTTTCAGAGGTAGCCTGCTATCTATATTTCTGCCAAGTCTGTTTCAGTTTGTCCTTGGCTAAATCAGCAAAAGGCATTCCGCTTAATCTTATGTGGGGGGAGAAGGAAAAATGATCCGTTCCCCACACACCCCTATTCCATTCTCATAATATTTTACACAGTCTATAAACTGTCAAATTAAAAATTCTCTCCTAGTGTTAGATTTCCTTGAGGTACATATTGAACTTCACCATCTTCACAGAATCACAGGATCACAGAATCCTAGGGGTTGGAAGGGACCTCGAAAGATCATCTAGTCCAACCCCCCTGCCTGGCAGGGTCACCTAGAGTACATCACACAGGAACTTGTCCAGGCAGGTTTTGAATGTCTCCAGTGAAGGAGACTCCACAACCTCTCGGGGCAGTCTTTTCCAGAGATGTTCCATTCCCTTAATCATCTTTGTGGCTCTGCATTGAACTCTTTCAAGCAGTTCCCTGTCCTTCTTGAACTGTGGGGCCCAGAACTGAACACGATATTCCAGATGCGGCCTCACCAAGGCAGAATAGAGGGGGAGGAGAACCTCTCTTGACCTACTAACCACACCCTTTCTAATGCACCCCAGAATACCATTGGCCTTCTTGGCCACAAGGGCACATTGCTGGCTCATGGTCATCCTCCTGTCCACCAGGACTCCCAGGTCCCTTTCTCTTACACTGCTCTCCAGCAGGTCAGCTCCCAAACTGTACTGGCACATGGGGTTGTTCTTCCCCAGATGCAAGACTCTATGCTTGCCTTTGTTGAATTTCATCAAGTTTCTCCCCGCCCAACTCTCAAGCCTGTCCAGGTCTCGCTGAATGGCAGCACAGCCTTCTGGTGTGTCAGCCACTCCTCCCAGTTTAGTGTCATCAGTGAACTTGCTGAGGGTACACTCTGTTCCCTCATCCAGGTCGTAGATGAAAATATTGAACAGTACCGGTCCCAGTACCTACCCCTGAGGGACTCCACTAGTCACAGACCTCCAACTAGATTCTGTCCCATTGACCACAACTCTCTGACTTCTTCCTTTCAACCAATTCACGATCCATCTCACTACCTGATCATCAAGACCACACTTCCTTAGCTTATCTACGAGGATGCTGTGGGAGACAGTGTCAAATGCTTTACTGAAATCAAGATAAACCACATCTACCGCTCTACCATCATCTATCCACCTAGTTACTTCCTCATAGAAGGCTATAAGGTTGGTCAAACATGACTTCCCCTTGGTAAAACCATGTTGACTGCTCTTAATGACCCCCTCATCCTTGATATGCCTAGAAACAGTGCCAAGAATAAGTTGTTCCATCACCTTTCCAGGGATGGAGGTAAGGCTGACCGGTCTATAGTTACCTGGGTCCTCCTTCTTGCCCTTTTTGTAGACTGGAGTGATATTTCCTATCCTCCAGTCCTCAGGCACCTCTCCTGTTGCCCACGACTTACCAAAGATGATGGAGAGTGGCCTAGCAATGACCTCCGCCAGCTCCCTCAGCACCCGCGGGTGCATTCCATCCAGACCCTTCGATTTATGGATGTCCAGATTGCTTAACTGATCCCTAACCCAATCCTCATCTACCATGGCAAACTCCTCCTTTATCCTGACTCCTTCTGGGGCTATAGGGATCTGGGGCTCCTGGGGAGAGTCTGCAGGATTAAAAACAGAGGCAAAGAAGGCATTCAGTACCTCTGCCTTCTTTATATCCTCTGTCACCAGAGCACCCACCTCATTCAGCAGTGGGCCTATATTGCCTCTAATGTTAGCTTTATCTGCAATGTATTTGAAGAAGCCCTTTCTATTGTCTTTGACCTCACTTGCAAGATTAAGTTCCAAGGAGGCCTTAGCTTTCCTAATTGCCTCCCTACATCCTCTGACAACAGTCCTATATTCCTCCCAAGTGGCCAGCCCCTCCTTCCATGATCCATAGATTCTCTTTTTCCACTTGAGTTTGCCCAGCAGTTCCTCGTTTAACCATTCTGGTCTCCTGGTTCCCTTTCTTGATTTCCTACCCATTGGGATGCTCTGATACTGAGCTTGGGAGAAGTGGTCCTTGAATGCTGACCAACTATCTTGAGCCCCTTTACCACCTAATACCCTTTCCCATGAAACTTCTCTTAACAATTGTTTGAAGAGGCCAAAGTTTGCCCTGCGGAAGTCCAGGGTTGTGGTCTTGCTAGGTATTCTATTCCTCCCACACAGGATCCTGAACTCCACCATCTCCTGATCACTGCAGCCAAGTCTGCCATTGACCATCACTGCTTCAACCAGACCCTCCTTGTTGGAGAGTACAAGATCCAGCAGCGCTCCTCTTCTAGTCGGCTTGTCCACCATTTGCATTAAGAAGTTATCATCAATGCCCTGGAGGAACCTCCTAGACTGTGAATGGCTGGCTATGTAGGCCTTCCAGCAGATATCGGGGTAGTTAAAATCCTCCATGAGGACCAACGCCTGTAATTGCGAGGCTGCTTTCAGCTGCCTGTAGAAAGCCTCATCAACTCCTTTATCCTGATCAGGAGGTCTGTAATAGACCCCCACAACTGTATCACCCATGCCAGCCTGCCCCTTAATTCATACCCACAGACTTTCCACTTGCTCCTCATCTGCCCCTGGACAGAACTCAATACATTCTAGTTGCTCTCTCACATAAGGAGCAACTCCACCACCTCGCTTCATTGACCTGTCTTTCCTAAAAAGGACATAGCCATCCATGACCACATTCCAGTCATGTGAGCTATCCCACCATGTCTCTGTAATTGCCACCAGATCATAACCTTTAGACCGCACACAGACCTCTAACTCCTCCTGTTTATTCCCCATGCTGCGTACATTGGTGTACAGGCATTTCAGGGAGCGAGCTGAGCATGCTGGTGGCACCGTTGGGAGGCGGGAGACCTTCTGGTTTTCATTAATAGTAGAAGAATGCCTCACTAGTTCAAACCCAGCTACAATCCCCTCCCACTTAGAATCTAGTTTAAAGCTCTGTGAATGAGCCCTGCTAACTCTTGCCCTAGTACCCTTTTTCCCCTGCAGGACAGGGTCTTCCCATTCAATGCCAGCAGGCCCGGTGTCCTGTACATCAAGCCATTCAGGAGTTTTGTCCCCTACCCCCTTCAAGTCTAGTTTAAAGCTCTCTCAATGAGTCCTGCCAACTCCTGGCCAATAATCCTTTCCCCCCTTCTTGATAGCTCTATGCCATTGTTTGCTAACATACTTGGTGCCCTGTAAACATCTCCATGATCAAAAAACCCAAAGTTCATCCAACGGCACCAGCCTCTAAGCCAGTCGTTAATCAGTTGTGTTTTCCTAGTCCTTTCAGCTTTTCCTGCCATTGAAGGAACTGAGGAAAAGATCACCTGTGCTCCCGATCCCACAAGCATTTGGCCTAGTCCTCTGAAATCCCTTTTCATCGCCCTGGGACTTGTCTTGTCAACCTCATCAGTACCCACCTGCATGACCACTAGTGGGTAGTAATCAGAGGGCTGCACCAGGCCTGGGAGTTTCTCAGTAAAAAACTAACCCGGGCCCCAGGTAGGCAGCAGACCTCCCTGAGGGTTGGATCTGGCCAGCATATAGGGCCCTCAGTTCCTCTCAAAAGAGAATCTCCCACAACAATTACCTTCCTCTTGTTCTTAGCAGAGGCAGTCCTGATGCATGGGGCAGACTGCCTCGGCAACTTCCTGGACGGACATTTGTCAGTAACCTCAGTTACCTGATTTTCCTGATCCAGGGCCATATACCTGTTCTGTAGGGGTACACGTGGAGGTGAGGGAAGCCTGGAGTAGGTTCGCCTGTTGCCTCGAGCAGGGACTGTCCCGGTCCAAGCGGTGACTTGGACTCGGATGGGCTCGAGCGGTTAGCCCTTGTATATTTAGGATTCGCCCCTGATTTTGGGGATGGCGATGACACCAATGTATGATATACCAGAAGCCCTAAATAGGCCTTTTTCCAAAATTGAGTATCTTCTTTATGTTTCTTTAAAGGTTTGCGAAAAGAAACCAATTGGTCTTGTAGCTCCCTCGGGGCCCTTTTGCCACAAATGATATGAGAGTCCATTTATGGCAAATCCCCATTCTATAATTATAGGGTCATTTGGGTGAATTGGACCTAATGTTTGGTATGTCTGTATTTCTAATAGCAATAGTTGCAGGGCTTCATCGTGTACCTGGGACCACTCCCAATATGTATTCTTTTTTAACAAATCATAGAGCGGTCTTGCTATTATGGCAAGGTCTGGTATGTGCTTCCACCAAAATTGCAAGGTTCCCAGAATCTCTTGTAGCTCTTTTTTGTTATCAGGGATTTTGATCTCTCCCAATTTGGAAATTGTATCAGTAGGGATATTCCATGTACCTTTCCTCCACCAGATACCTAAGAACTTCACCTCTGGGGAAGGTGGCTGATTTTTATCATCAGGGATTTCAATCCCTATGCCAGACAAATGATCAATAATATTGTTATAGACCTCTTTTACTTTAGACACATCAGGCCCTCCAATTAGTATATCATCAATGTATTGGTAAATTTTTACATCTTTAGGTGCTTTGGAGATTATTTGTTCCAATTCAGTCGCCAATGCATGATGTGCTAAAGTAGGAGAATGTTTGTATCCTTGAGGGAGTCTGGTAAATGTGTATTGGTTTCCTTGCCAGGTGAAAGCAAACTTCTCCTGGTCTTTCTCTTCAATTGGAATCATGAAAAACATGTCTTTAATGTCCAGTACAGCCATTATAGGGTGAGCTGCCTCTTGTATCTCTAAAATCAGTTCTGATAAGTTGGGTACTGCAGCTGTGAGTGGGTTGGTATTGGCATTCAGTTTGCAAAAGTCCACAGTGAGCCTCCATTTCCCATTGGACTTTTTGACAGGCCAGATTGGAGAGTTATAAGGGGAATGAGTGTCAATTAAAATTCCTCGAGTTTTAAGATCTTCAATTACATCTTTTATTCCTTCTCTTGCCGCTTTAGAAAGAGGATATCGTTTTATATTTGTGACTGTGCTTTGTGGCAGGCATGGAGCTTTTTGCAATAGCCTCACATTTAGAGTGGGTGTACCAAAGTTCCAGAAGTTGCCTTTATCATCTCTCCATGCTCTTCCTTGCAATATATCCATCCCCATCAAATTGTAGGGGATGTCACCCACTATCATTTCAGCTCTAATTACACTATCTTCGCCTGGTAATTTCAAAGAGACTTTAGCAGTTTTTTGGAGAGTGGGCTGGCCAAATGCACCACTCACAAGCATAGGTTTTAGGGATGGATTGATTCCACATTTTCGGGCCTCATCTTTTCTGAGTGTGGATATTTGTGCTCCAGTATCTACCACAAAGGTCACAGGGTACCTATTAGGACCAACACTACAAGTGATTTCCAAGTCACCCTTGGAATTTTGAGTTAGTCTTAATATGTGCTGCCAATTGTGAGGAAGCTGATTGAGTTTAGAATCTGATTTATTTTCTTGTTGACAATCATCTTTGTTTTCGGGTATGTCTTCCCACGATTTTCCCGGATTGTTTGGCTCATCACTGCCAATAGTATTTTGTGTTTTGTTTTTCTCCTTCTGCTTTTTCTTTCTAGTTTGTCTTGGTGCAGAAGGAGAGCAATTTAGTTTCCCTGATTGTTATTGTTCACAGGCCACTTCTCAACCAAATCTTTGAGATGACTGTAACTATAATTTCGTGTTAAAAGTTCAGGGGGTATGCCTTTGCGTCGGGCTTCCTCTTTAAGCCGTGCAAAGGGCCCCTGGCGGGCGCCATTTTGTGACCCAGAACTCGTGGAGGGTTGGGGATCACATGCAGTGTGTGGCCTGTTCCTGGAAGGTGTCTGGTTTCTAGTGGGGGCTCAGTCACCACGCCGTCCTCCCGAAGTTTGCGGGGGGGTGCATGGTGGCCTTGCAGCCACTGCGGCATAAGTTGGCTCTGGACTTTCACAGGCTGAGTCCACTTTGCGTATGGTGTGCCTTTTAGAGGCATCATATTCTGGCACTCCATATTGTTCTTTGGCCAGATCTCCCCAAGTATATGGATTGTTGTCCTGATCATTATTTGCAATTTTGCCTTTCAGCTGGATTGCCAAATTTTTAAGCTCTCCAGGTAAGCCCCGGATAACAATGTTCATTCTTTCTGGTATTACCGGCTGCAGGAGGGGAGAATCTTGTCCCACAATTAAATCATTTTGATAAATCATTTGTATCACAGCGGCCTTATGAACGTTTTCCATTAGTTGTGTTATGTCACCTTTCAGGACTAAAGGTTCACCCCGTGACATAGGGTCTATTAAACCTACATTATAGGCAGCACGCTGTGTTATTGTCCACATAGCTTGGTAATTTCCAGTGGAAAGTGAAGCTCCTGGACCCCAATATCCAGAGGCTTCTTTTTCTGAAAGCAGAATATCGTCCCCGCCCTCAACAGAGACACGGGTGACATATTCTGTGTCACTCTCTGTGGATTTTTTACTGAACCGTTTTTTGAGGTCAGCCAACTCGATTGGTGAGTAAGGGGTTTGCTTTTGCCTAAGGATTGCCCTCCCAGTTTCAGTATCAATAGAATATTCTGACCGGATTACTGGCCTGAGGGTTTTATGCGGGGTTTCCTCATCATCTGAACTTTGATGACAGGATGAATTGCAGGATGAATTGCTGGATGAATTTTTTGAATGACTTTCAATCAAAGTTGCCAATTTATTAATCTTTTTCCCCATTCTTTTCATTTCCTCATGTCCAGTATCCATCAGGGTCTGGATAGTGTTATTCGCATCATGTTTAAGGGATGCAAGATCCTTCTCCAATTTGCTGATATTAGAGGAGGCGGCTGTCGCGGACCGAGATAGGTAAAGCCGCGACTCACACCCCCACCTCAGGGGATCGAGAGCTGAAGACCACTCCCCGTCACACCCACAAACAACGCTTAAGAATCAATAGATTTATTAAAGGCAGTGAGGGTTTGGCAAGTCTGATATCAACGATCACACAGGGTCTATCCCTACGTATATCCACACCTATATATCCATATACCAACAGCTATACAACTATACATCTATATACCAATAACAACACACACAGAAAACAAGAGAGAACCTCCCCCCTTCCCCCCTGTTCCTGTTCCCGGACAGGGATAAGAGGGAAAGCCTGGAGAGAGAGCCTTTGGGAAATAGAAGAATATTGGAAAAGAGAAGTGAGTGTCTGGTATGTGTGAATATTATGTAGGAATGTTTGTAGGAATGTTAGTAAGATGTTCGCAATTCTCACCACCGGGGTACGGACGAAGCCAATCACTGGTCGGGATCCACGTCCTGTCCCCTGAGACTCCAGGCAAACGGTCCGCTCGGTACGTCCACACGCCAACAACCACAGGGAGCAGCGCCGTAACTTCACGGCAGCCTCCGCAGCGGTACGCTCACCGCGGCGGCTGGATCCGTGTGAGTTCACAGAGCGCGCGCCTTCTTGCTCCTCCCTTTCCCGGTTCCGGCCCCGCCGTGCCTCCTGGGAGCTGTAGTCTGTGGGCCTGTGCGCATGCGCCTGGTACCTCTGTCTTCTCCCCACGAGTGCCGGGGAGTGCATTACCAGGACTGGTCAGTAGATGTCGCTGGATTAAAGGCCATCATGGAGTCCGTCTCTCACATCTCACCCCGTGGCTTTTATGACAGCGACTTGGTTCCTGTGTGGTGTATGTTTGTGTCTGTATATGTATGTACATCTGTACCCTAGTAGGCTCTTGTCCAGGCTCTTACCTCTTTCCCTGTTTGAAACAAACCTTTCATACAATCTTACGTATTTCATATCTACATATCTAAAACAACGTATATAACGTTTTATGCATGTTTCTGAGGGAGCAATTCCCTATACAACATATATACTTATAAACTCATACATATATATAATACATAAGAAAAATATAAATAGAAAACCCATAATGAATATATTGGTGCACCATTAGTATCTTATTTACTGACCAAAACCCAAAGGGGAAATAGGTATAGGAGACATGATGCTGTGTAGTAGGAGGCGTTGTGCAAACCATGGCGTGATCAAGTCCATAGTATGCACAAGGTACCTCACCCCTCAAAACCAGTGTCGGGCTGATCAGACCCTATTCTGGCTTGGGATGTCTCCGGTTCTTTGGGTTGTTGGTTTAGCATATACACATTGCTATATACAAGTATACAGATACACAGTTACAACCTATCTCTACAATCTGGCTTGCTTCATTCAACATGAAGTATCCAATTTGAACTGATTTTAAGTTGTTTGTTATTCAGGTCGGATGCAACCCAGGTGTTTGAATTCACAGGCGTTTGCAGGGTCATTTTGACTTTCCCAATGTTTGGCAGGTGTACCAGTACAGTCTGTCCTGGGTGTAGGGAAATTTTTTTCTTGTTGCAAGGCTTTCTTTGTGTCTCCTTTTCTTGAGTGGGTGATGTAGGAAAGAAAGCAGTTAGACGAGGACACCCGTTCACCCCCCATCTGTTATTTATGGTGGTGACTGCATATCGCAACCTTTCATCCCATTTGGAGTCCTGTGGGCGGATAAGGCTTTTGATTAACCCGTTAGTACGTTCCACTATCCCATTTGCTTGGGGATAGTATGGCATATGAAATGTCCATTGGATGCCTTCACTTCTCGCCCACTGTTGTACCAGATGTGAAGTGAAGTGAGTGCCATTATCAGACTGAATATGTGTAGGTTTAGGTAATACCCCAAATACCCTTTCCAGGAAGTGAACTGTATTTTCACCATTTGCTTTAGAAACAGCTTCAGCACAAGTTATACCTGATACTACTTCTACCATCACAATGATATACTGTTTGTTACCTGATTTGCGGAAAGGACCTATGTAGTCCACTTGCCAAGTAGACCACAAGGACTTTCCCTCTCGAATATGCAGAGTGTCAGTCGTCAGGGGATGCTTCCCCAACCGAATCTTACACAGATCACATTCAGAAATGATTGTTTTACACTGTTCACGGGTAACAGGCCATCCCCTGGTTTGTGCCTCCTTGTACAAATCAAAGATCCCTGAGTGACCCCTTTTACAATGAAGCCATTCAAGCAATCGCTCCCACTCCTGATTTTCTTCTGCTGTTCTGATTTCCACTACATTGATTTTGGCCAGTTCATCAACATAGTTGTTCCACCTGCTAGCATCATTTTTCAGACTGGTCTGGTGAGCAGGAATCCACCCTACATGAAAGTTAGGATTTTTCTTGGCAATTTTTAGGATCTGTTGCCATTTTTCTTTCTGCCACACTGGCACCCTGTTAATCTCCCAATTGTTCTGTTCCCAGAAAGTTATCCATTCTACACAGCCCTTGAAGACCGAAAAGGAATCTGTGTAGATGTACACAGCGTCCTTGGCGGCCTTTTCCCATACAAACACATTGAGAACAGCATCCAGCTCCCCCACTTGTGCACTGCCCTTATCATGATTTATTATGCGTTCAGCCGTGGACGGTTTGACTGCAGCAGATTTGAAGAACCAGGTTTTACCCTCTCTTCTGGCTGACGCGTCTGTGAACCAGGCATTAGTCATCTCACTTTTGTATTCTGGGGCCTCCTTAATAGGACTGGGAGTTTTCATTGTTAACTCTTTTTCCTCCATGGACTCAATGTGTTCCTGGATTTTTAGCTGTTTGTCCGGGCCTTCCTCTAGCTTGAAAAGGCCAGAGTAGCACTCAATCTGGCTATACCATTTCCTGATTGTCCCCTTTTGGGATATTCCCTCTGGAGGGGCTTTCCCAGACAGCACATGATTAACCACTTTGAAAGGACCCTGTAGTATCACCTTTTGTTTTTTAACAATTTTACTGACCTCTGTTAGTGCTGTACACAGTGTTAGCAATCCCTTCTCCAGAGTGGAGTATCGTTTTTCTGAGTCCTTAAGAGATTGTGAATAGAAGCCAATGGGTCGTGTACTCCCACTAGGTCCCTTTTGCCAAAAGTGATATGATAAGGCACTAGCTGAAAATCCCCATTCTATTGTTATTGGATTCTCTGGGTGAAGAGGTCCCAGAGTCTGGAAGGTCTGTGCTTCCAGTATTAGCAGTTCAAGGGCCTCATCATGAAATTTGTTCCATTCCCAGTGATGATTCTTTTTCAAGAGATCATAAAGAGGCCGTGCTATAACAGAGAAATCAGGGATATGTTTTCTCCAATACTGGAGGGTTCCCAGCAATTGTTGCAATTCTTTTTTATTAGCTGGTACCTTCATCTGAGTCAATTGGGACACAGTATCGGATGGAATATTCCAGGTTCCCCCTTTCCACCTTATTCCCAGGAATTTTACCTCTTGGGATGGTGGTTGCCTTTTCCCTTCAGGGATCTCTAGCTGAATATCAGTCAGATGCTTAATTATAGCATCATACACAACTTTCACTTCTCCCTCACTCTGGCCCCCTATCAGTATATCATCTATGTACTGATAAACTTTCACTTTGGAATTGTTTTTGATTTCTGGAACGTTTTCCAGTTCACACGCAAGTGCGTGATGGGCCAGTGTGGGTGAGTGTTTATATCCCTGTGGCAACCTCGTGAAAGTATATTGGACTCCATCCCAAGTGAAGGCAAAATACTTTTGGTCCTCAATATCAATAGGGACCTGGAAAAACATGTCCTTAATATCCAGTGCTGCCAGCACAGGATGTGCTGCTTCCTGGATTTCTAGCACCAGTTCAGCTATGTTTGGTACGGCTGCAGTGAGGCCTTCTGTATTGGCATTCAATTTCCTGTAGTCTAAAGTCAGTCTCCATCTCCCATCTGGTTTCCTCACAGGCCAGACTGGGGCATTGTACGGTGAATGGCATGGCACTATTATACCTTTTTGTTTTAAATCAGCTATTACCTCCCTGATGCCATCCTTGGCAGCAACTGGAATAGAATATTGTTTTACTTTTGTTGTTTTGCTCTGTGGCAGATGTGGGGCACGTTGTAACAACTTTACTTCCAGTGTTGGTGTGCCAAATGTCCAGTAGCGACCTCGCTCATCTCTCCAGGCCCGACCTGCCAAAACATCCAAACCTAACAAGTTAGGAACATCTCCTACAATCATTTTGGTTCGGATCGGTTTGTCATCTCCTGGAAGGTGCATGGTGACCATAGCTGTTTTCTGTAAAGTAGAATTGCCAAATGCTCCACTCACACACACTGATTTTGCAGAGGTGGTAATACCACAGTACCTTGCCTCCTCAGCATTCAATGTGGACATCTGGGCCCCTGTGTCTACAACAAAAGTAACAGGATAACGTTTTGGACCAACAGCACAAGTGAGTACCAGATCTCCATCCTTATTATACACGAGTCTTAATATGTTTTGCCAGTCATTTGGGGGACTAGGATATTCCTGGATTGAGGGGTTCCTGGATTCCTGATTTATATGGGAGTCATGTTGGAATTCTGTGCTAGGACTCTGTGTTTTACCCCTCCTCCGTCGCCTTTTTGACTTACTAGTAGTAGCAGGAGGAGGGAATTCTAGTTTCCCGAACTACTGGACCTTCCCTGTACTTGAGCCCGAGTTCTAGACTGCGACCGGCCTCGGGCCCCAGTTTGTGATCGTGATCTGCCTCGGGTTTGTTCCCTTGTTCGGAAAGCATCAATCAGTTCCTTTAGGTCCTCATAGGGACAGGTTTTGGCTAGGAGTGAAGCTGGCACTCCCAATTGCCTGCCTTCCTCCTTAAGCCTAGCATAAGGCCCCTTGTTATCTTGTGTTGAGGAATGCTGTGTATCAAAGGCCTGTCTCCTGGGTGACCTCTGCTGTTTTTTCTTCTGTCTATCTCTGCTTACCACATTCCAGTCACCCCGTGATCTGTCCTGCCTAGGAGAAGGGGGGTCTCGGGGTGGCTTGGCAGCAACTTCGGCATATGACAGCCGAGCAGCCCTTTTGGGTGTAGAAGAGGAGGGCTTAGGGTCCTTATATTCACATATCTTAGCACAATCAATCAGACCCTGGGCCAATTCACCCCACGTGACCTGTGATCGTCCGGCTGCAATCTCCTCTCGACAACGCATGGCTTGTACCTGGAGCCCCCCAGAAAGCCCCTTAATCAACACAATCATTCTCCTCTCTTTTACCTGAAGGGACATGGGACTTGCATGCTCTGCTACCAACTCATGATCATAGATCATTTGGAGGGCGGCGGCCCTACGAACGTTTTCCATAATGTCAGTGGGGCTCCCTTTTAGGGCAATCGGTTCTCCTCGCTCCACCGCCTCAGTTTTACCTACGTTCCAGGCTGCACGCTGCGTTGGAGACCATGGGTAATTTGTATTTCTGGTTAGTAACACCATTCCAGGTCCCCAAAAACCATCTGCCTCCCGTTCAGTCAACATGATGTCGTCCCCTCCTGTGAGTGATACTCTCATGACATATTCAGCCTCTGTTTCTGAAGCCAGTCTGCTATATTTTTCTCTGAGTTTACCCAGATCAATAGGCGAGTAGGGCTTTTCCTTTATCTCTGTATCTCTTTGTGCAGCCCCAGCTCTCTGGGTATAGGTAGTTAGCCTAACAGGCCGGAGCACCTTTTTTTCTTCCTGCTCTTCCTTCTCCCCCTCTCCATACCGTACCTGCTGGGGCTCGTGAAAAGCGCCAATCAGTGCTAACCTTTCTTGTAACCTCCGGTCGATTTCCTGCTTTAAGAGGTCATCGACAACCGTCTTTTCCTGAGGGGGAGCAGGGGGTGGAGGAAGAGGAAGAGGTCCCTGTTGGTGCTGCTGCAATGTTACCAGGACTGGTCAGTAGATGTCGCTGGATTAAAGGCCATCATGGAGTCCGTCTCTCACAGCGGCCAACCTGCGTTTGGGTTTACTGTATTGCTGGGTCCTCCTCTTGCTAAATGTCACGTGTTTTTTGGGAAGTGTGTGCGCTGTTTGCCCTTCATCACTGTCTGTATCGGATGTTTTAAGATTAACAAGCTCCTCCTCTAGTGGAAATGTGTCCCTCCGTGAGGTCATACCCCTCTTTTCACGGGACGAATCTGAGTCATATCCTCCCCCACATGGTACAGCCTTTTGATCCATATCTATGCCATTGTCCTTGAGAATTTGTTTTAGCTCTTCCTTCTCCTGCCAAATTAATGTTGCTAGAATAAAGAATGTTTTGGCATTATAAAAATCATAGCCAGCTTTTCTCACTCTTCGATACAGATCTTTTGTCAAATTTGAAGCATCCTCCAGGTATTTTAAATCCTGGCAATTTTGTTCCAAATTACCCTCATTATAGTGTCATTTTATCCTATCGAAATAAACAGTTGAAGGGACGTACCCTCGGGCTTTGAGATGGCTGTAAAAAGGGATCACAAATGGATAATGCTTAAATTCGTCCTGGAATGGAGATGGGATGCAGATGGATGTTTCCTCAGATTTTGAACGCAGCTTATCTAGGAGTCCCATTACGCGTGGTGTGCGGCTCAGAGCTTCTAAGGTATATCCCACTCCTGACAACAGATTAAAATGTCCCGGTCCAAGTGGTGACTTGGACTCGGATGGGCTCGAGCGGTTAGCCCTTATATATTTAGGATTCGCCCCTGATTTTGGGGATGGCGATGACACCAATGTATGATATACCAGAAGCCCTAAATAGGAGAGCACACACGTCCACACGCAATGAAGACCAGACACAGAGTTATATTTTATATGCTTTAACGGTTTGAATGGAGTCACAAATGTGTAGGAGGTAAATTTAGAAGGTGGGATGCAAGGGGTGTGTATGAGTATGTGTGTAATAGTTTAGATTGAAGAGAGAAAACTTATGATAGAGGGGGCTGGTATAGCGCGACGCGGTTTCCGTCTCAATAGGGTCGACGTTGTGCGTGGAAGTGAGGGCCGTTTGTGGGTTTACCCCAGGGAAAGATTACGGTTAATGACAGAAAAAGAAATATTATTAAATCTTACAGTCTCGACAAGCTGCACAAGGCGGTCTGTAACTAAGATGGCGGCTTCCACCTGGCGGTCTGTGGCTTCAAGATGGCGGCTTCCACGTGGCGGTCTGTAGCTTTACAGCAAAGGCAGCAGCGGCTCTGGGTGCGGCGGCAGGCTGTAGGCTTCATGGCAGCTGTAGCGGCGGCTTTAAGACTGCGGGCTGCGCTATAGCAAAGCGGCTCGCGGCAGATGGCAGGCTGCGGACGTCTTCCCCGACGGGAGGAGGGAGAGAGAGAGCGCCTTTGGGGAGATTCACTATTCTTTCAGGTGCTCTCGAGGCAGTGGGGCTAGCAGATATTGAGCTTACCGCTCCTGCTTTAAGCCCGGCTCTCGAGTAGTAATTTTATAGTTCTTTAGGCTTCCCCTTTTAGGATTCTCGGGTGGAGACCTAGCCTCCGTAGCCGAGATCCGTGGCTCTTTTACCTCTCCTCCTCGGCACAGACGGGTGCAGGTAGGCGAGTGCGGCGGCAAGGCGTCAGGGCAGCGAGGCGGCAGGGCCGCGAGGCGGCAGGGCAGCGAGGCGGCAGGGAGGTCCAGCGGCGAAAAGAGAGAGAGAGCTCCCGTGAGCGGTCTCTTTATAGCCCCTAGGAGCCTTCTGATTTGGCGCATCTTTTGAATCCGTTCATTTGCATATAGTTCCAGCCAATCAGATAGCTATCCAGCCAGCTGCAAGAGTTCCATCCAGGGCTTAGCAGCAGCCTTTGTCTAAGGCTTGCCCAGGCTTGTCCTGGACTTGCCCAGGCTTGTCTTGGTGCAGTCCTGTCTCCTTTACTAGGTGAATAGTTCTTTACGGGAGACAGCTTTCCCTTAGTGAGGGGTAAAACCCTCACAGGGACCCACTTCCACTCCCCCTCTTCTCTCAGGTCCCCTACCTCTGCCAGGTGACAGGAAGGCAGAGGATCCTTTACTTCTCGGGAAACCTCTCTCTTGGGGCTTTGTCTCAAGGATGGTAGGGTATTACTCCACCAATCTATTTCTCTTTCACTTCATACTCTCTCTACCTTCTCTTTAAGCTCAGCCACTAGGCTGAGTAAATCATTCACCTGGTCACAGCGTACGCAGGTCATCTCTCTGCTATCCTCCAATAATGACTGCCAGGCTGAGGCATTCTGTGCAGCCAGAGACCTGGACAGCTGCATTCTTGACAGGGACGATGTGAGAGACAGACTCTATAATGGCCTTTAATCCAGCGACATTCACTGACCAGTCCTGGCGATGCGCCCCCCCCCCGGCACTCGTGGGGAGAGGACAGAGGTACCAGGCGCATGCGCACAGGACTACAGACTACAACTCCCAGGAGGCACGGCGGGGCCGGAACTGGAAAAAAAAGGAGGAGCAAGAAGACGCGCGCTCTGCGAATACACACGGATTCAGCCGCCGCGGTGAGCGTACCGCTGCGGAGGCTGCCGTGCCGTTACGGCGCTGCTCCCTGTGGTTGTTGGCGTGTGGACGTACCGAATGGACCATTTGCCTAGAGTCTCAAGGGAAAGGACGTGGATCCCGACCAGGGACTGGCTTCGGCCGTACCCCGGTGGTGAGAATTGCGGACATCTTACTAACATTCCTACAAACATTCCTACATAATATTCACACATACCAGACACTCACTTCTCTTTTCCCATATTCTTCTATTTCCCAAAGGCTCTCTCCAGGCTTTCCCTCTTATCCCTGTCCGGGAACGGGAACAGGGGGGAAGGGGGGAGGTTCTCTCTTGTTTTCTGTGTGTGTTGTTATTGGTATATAGATGTATAGTTGTATAGCTGTTGGTATATGGATATATAGGTGTGGATATAGATATAGAGATAGACCCTGTGTGTTAGTTGATATCAGACTTGCCAAACCCTCAGTGCCTTTAATAAATCTATTGATTCCTAAGCGTTGTTTGTGAGTGTGACGGGGAGTGGTCCTCAGCTCTCGATCCCCTGAGGTGGGGGTGTGAGTCGCAGCTTTACCTATCTCGGTCCGCGACAGACAATCATTGCAATCATTTGAGAGGACATCATTACACACAAAGTATGTCCAGGTCCCTGAGCAAAAGCAACACCCCGGACAAGTTTGCCCTTGCCTGAAGCAGGATAAACCCAAACATTTGTTCCCAACAGATTTCTTTCACATACCACTGGGACTTTATCCCCCGTTGTGCTTTCCGGCACAACGCCAGCCGCCCCCTCGAGGTCAATTGAAAGGTCCCTGCCTTCGCCCTCCATGTTCTGTGTCGGAGTGAGCGCGTTCAGGGCTACAACAGACCCTCGTAAATCCTGCCGACTACGCCAAAATGTCGCGAACCGAGATAGGGAAAGCCGCGACCCACTGCCTTTCACAAAGGAATTGAGGGCTATCACTCCCTGTTGCACTCACACACAACGCTCAAGAATCAGTGGGTTTATTAAAGGCACCACGGTCTAGACAAGGTTATTTCTACAGAACAATAGCGATACACATATATATAGGAATAAACAAACAAACAATACAAACAAACACGATAGGAATGATTCTACCCCCTCCACCCCCCCCCCGTTCTCAGTCCCGGACAGGGATAGGAGGGGAGAAGTTGGAGAGAGCCTTTAGGAAGCTTAGTAGTAATAGGAAGATGTATGTATGAGTGTAAGAATGTCTGTAAGTGTTAATAGGAAATGTCAGAGTGTAATCACGTTCGCAAGTCTCACCACCGGGGTACGGCCAAAGCCGATCCCTAGTCGGGATCCTTCTCCAACGACTTCAGGCAGGCAGTCCGTTCGGTACGTCCACACGCCAACAACCACAGGAAAAGGCGCCTCTGGCTCCACGGCAGCCCCCACAGCGATGCACACGCGGCGGCGGGCACCTCCGTAGCAGCTGTGTCTGTTCAGAGACCGCGCCTGCCGGCTCCACTTCCGACTCTGCTTCCGGCTCCGGCCCCGCTGTGCCTCCTGGGAGTTGTAGTTTGTGGTCTTGTGCGCATGCACCTGGTACTCACCAGTGCCGGGGAGCACATCACTAGGAAGGGCCAGCAAACGTCGCTGGCTTAAAGGCCATCAAGGAGTCCGTCTCTCACACATACCACTGGGACTTTATCCCCATCCACTGTTTGCAAAAGGTCTGACTGAGCAGGACAAGCTCTACTGATGGATTCCCTGGTATTAACTAGCCAAGTGGCCTTTGCTAGATGTTTGTCCCAATTCTTAAAGGTTCCACCTCCCATTGCCTTCAGGGTAGCTTTCAACAGACCATTGTACCTTTCAGTCTTCCCCGAGACTGGAGCATGGTATGGGATATGGTATCTCCACTCAATACCATGTTCTTTGGCCCAGTCATTTACAAGATTGTTCTTGAAATGAGTCCCATTGTCTAACTCAGTTCTCTCTGGAGTACTGTGTTGCCACAAGTCCTGCTTCTCAAGGCCCAGGATGGTGTTCCGGGCTGTGGCATGAGGCACAGGATATATTTCCAACCATCCTGTACTTCTTTCCACCATTGTAAGCACATAGCGCTTACCCTGGCAGGTCTGAGGCAGTGTGATGTAATCAACTTGCCAGGCCTCCCCATACCTGTACTTTGACCACCTCCCCTTATATCACAAAGGTTTCAACCTTTTAGCCTGCTTAATTGCAGCGCACATTTCACACTCATGGATCACCTGCGACAGAGTGTCCATGGTTATGTCCATCTATATGTTGCATCTCTGCCCTGATGACCTGAAGCGTAATGGGCCCATCAAGCTAAAAACAGCTCACCTTTGTGTTCCTAGTCTAAGTCTATTTTAAACACTTGGGCAGCCTCATCTGCTCGTTGTTTGTGTTGATGTTCACAGAATCACAGAATCACAGAATCACAGAATCACAGAACTACCAAGGCTGGAAAAGACCTTTAAGATCATCAAGTCCAGGCTTTGGCCAACACCAACACACTGTCTAGACTATGGCACTAAGTGCCACATCCAGCCTTTCCTTTAACACATCCAGGGACGGTGCCTCCACCACTTCCCTGGGAAGTCCATTCCAATGTTTAATCACTCTCTCTGTGAGGAAGTGCTTCCTAATATCAAACCTAAACCTCCCCTGGAGCAGCTTCAGGCTGTGCCCTCTTGTCCTGTCACTGGTTGCCTGAAAAAAGAGCCCAGCCCCCACCTGACTACAACCTCCCTTCAGGTAGTTGAAGCCCCCCCTGAGTCTCCTCTTCTCCAGGCTAAACAACCCCAGCACCCTCTACCTCTCCCTATAAGACTTTCCCTCTAGTCCTTTCACCAGTCTTGTTGCTCTCCTCTGGACCCGCTCCAGCACCTCAACGTCCTTCTTGAAGTGAGGGGCCCAGAGCTGCACACAGGACTCGAGGTGAGGCCTCACCAGTGCTGTGTACAGGGGGAGAATTACATCCCTACTCCTGCTGGCCACACTATTCCTGATACAAGCCAGGATGCCATTGGCCTTCCAGGCCACCTGGGCACACTGCTGGCTCATGTTCAACAGGCTGTCAACCAGTACTCCCAGGCCCCTCTCTTCTGTGCCGCTCTCCAGCCACTCTTCCCCCAGCCTGTAGCGCTGCCTGGGGTTATTGTGGCCAAAGTGCAGGACCCTGCACTTGGTCTTGTTGAATTTCATGCCTTTGGCCTCGGCCTCATTAGCTCGACTCAGAGGCACATGTGCATCTACATAATGCACTTTCACAGCCAATTTCCCTACCCGAGCAGCAATGTCTTTCCATAGGTCAGCCACCCAAATTGGCTTACCCTTTTGCTGCCAGTTGTTCTGCTGCCACTGCTTTAGCCACCCCCACAAGGCATTTGCTACCATCCATGAGTCAGTATAGAGATAGAGTCTTGGCCACCCTTCTCGTTCGGCAACATCTAAAGCCAGCTGGATGGCTTTTACTTCTGCAAACTGACTTCATCCTCCTCCTTCATCTGCTTCTGCAACAAGCCGTGTAGGATTCCATAGGGCAGCTTTCCACCTCCGACGGTTTCCTACAAGGCGGCAGGAGCCATCAGTGAACATATTGTTTTTCAGCCTCAGGCAGTTGATTATATGGTGGGGCTTCTTCGGCTCGTTTCACCACTTCTTGAGGTGGCATTCTAAAATGTGTGCCTTCTGGCCAGTCTGTAATAGCTTCTACGATCCCAGGACGATTTGGGCTCCCTATCCTTGCCCGCTGGGTGATTAAAGCAAACCATTTACTCCAGATAGCATCGGTGGCATGATGCATAGGAGGAGCATTACTCATGAACATCCAGTGCAGTACCAGTAATCAGGGCGCCAGGAGGAGCTGCGCCTCAGTACCGATCACTTCTGAAGCAGCTCTAACTCCTTCATATGCTGCCAGTATTTCCTTTTCAGTTATGGTGTAATTGGCCTCGAAACCTTTGTAGCTCCTACTCCAAAATCCCAGGGGACGACCACGAGTTTCCCTTGGTGCTTTCTGCCAGAGGCTCCATGTAGGACCATTGTGCCCGGCTCTAGTATAGAGTATATTTTTGATGTCTGGACCTGTTGGAATTGGTCCAAGGGATACCGCATGCACAATCTCGTCTTTAATCTTCTCAAAAGCATCCTGTTGGTCGGCACCCCACTCCAAGTCATTCTTCTTCCGTGTCACCTTGTAAAGAGGTTGCACGATGTGACTATACTCAGGAATATGCATCCTCCAAAAAACAACCATTCCTAAAAAGTTTTGAGTGTCCTTTTTGTTGGTCAGTGGTGCCATAGTTGCTATTTTGTTAATCACATCCATTGGAATTTGGCGACGTCCATCTTGCCATCTAACCCCCAGGAACTAGATCTCTTGTGAAGGTCCCTTGACCTTGCTTCTTTTTACAGTAAAACCAGCATCCAGAAGAATTTGTATGATCTTTTTAATTTCTCAAAGGCTTCTTCTGGTATGTCACCCCACACAATGATGTCTTCGATGTACTGCAGATGTTCTGGATCTCCACCCTTCTCCAATGCAGCGTGGATCAGTCCATGGCAAATGGTTGAGCTGTGTTTCCACCCCTGGGGCAGTCGATTCCAGGTGTATTGGACTCTCCTCCAGGTGAAAGCAAACTGTGGCCTTCACTCTGGTGCAAGAGGAATAGAGAAAAAGGCATGAGCGATGTCAGTAGTGGCATACCACTTTGCTGCTTTTGACTCCAGCTCGTACTGAAGTTCTAGCATGTCCGGCACAGCAGCACTGAGTGGTGGTCTAACCTCATTCAGGTCATGATAGTCCACTGTCAGCCTCCACTCACCATCAGGCTTTCGCACTGGCCAGATAGGACTGTTGAAGTGTGAGTGAGTCCTGCTGGTCACTCCCTGGCTCTCCAGTTGTCGAATCAGCTTATGGATGGGAATCACAGAGTCTCTGTTGGTGCGATATTGTCGTCTGTGCACTGTTGAAGTGGCAATTGGCACCTGTTGGTCTTTTACCATTCAGCAACCCCAGTAGGGAAGGGTCATCTGAAAAGCCAGGCAAGGTATGCAGTTGTTCAATGGTCTCAGTCTCTACAGCTGCTATACCAAAGGCCCACCGATACCCTTTTGGGTCTTGGAAACATCCTCTTTTGAGATAGTCTATTCCAAGGATGCAAGGAGCATCTGGGCCAGACACAATAGGGCACTTCTGCCACTTATTGCCAGTGAGGCTTATATCAGCTTCGACAATGGTCAGTTCTTTAGATCCTCTTGTCACTCCAGAAATAGTAACGGACTCTGTCCCCTTGTGATTCGATGGCATTAAGGTGCACTGTGCACCAGTGTCAACCAAGGCTTTATACCTTTGTGGTTCCAATGTGCCAGGCCACCAAATCCACACAGTCCAATAAATTTGGTTGTCCCTCTCCTCCCCTTGGCTGGAGGCAGGGCACCTCTAATACTGACCATTAGAGGTTGATGCACCATCTTGGTTGAAGGACTGGTTGCTGGAAATTGGAGCTGCCTTTTTCCAGGAAGAACCATCTACTGCACCTTTCCTACCTAGCAGCTCTTGTACACGTAGCTGGAGAATATCAGTAGGTTTATTATCCCAGGTTCTCATATCCTCTTTGTAATAATCACGCAAGAGGAACCACAGGTGACGTTGAAGTGGGTCCCATCTCTCTCGTTGCTGTCTCGTAGCAGGGCGTCTCCTCTTGATGGCTGCAACACAAGCCCAGTTGTCCTTAGGGAGATACTGGGGTATAGGAAGAGACTGGGGTTTACCTTCCCATCTGTCCAGATTCCCTCTGTCAGTCACCTTTTCAATGGCTGAGGTGTGGAACTGACAATAATCACAAAACATATCTCCATACTGTCATGCTTTGAAAGCCAATTCATGCACCACTGGTCTATTGAATTCATCAAAACATCCCATGAAGAGAATATATGGGCATGTGTTGCTGGTACAGCCTGCGCAAACCTCCGGAACATGGCCGTGTGTCGCACACAACATCATCAGGATTTAGAAACCCTTGGTCATCATAGATCACTTCTCGCACTGGTAATTCTCTAAGATATGTGATGGCTCTTTCAAGAGTGGGCGCTCTGCTTCGGCATGGGTCAGTGTCACCCTTATGGGGGTACCTGTTCCTTATGGCTGAAAGAAGTCGGCTCCACAGGGTGATATTTCCTGTCTTATCATCAATTGCTCTATCAATACCAGCATCTTTAGCCAAGTATCCCAACTGTCTGGCTTCTTGGAATTCTTCTTGGAATTTGGTGACGTCCATCTTGCCATCTAATTCTGTCCTGGGTTGAGCCAGGATGAAGCTAATTTTCCTTTTACTGATTTTTTTTTTCCTTCAGTAAGCTTTCTTTTTACTAGCAACAAGTGTTCCAACTAGTGGACTGATAACACTGGAATGTTTATGTTACTGCCAAGACTCCAAGGTTGCTTCTTAGCTCTGCTGCTACAGAGGGTACCGGCGCAGGAAAACTGTATCTATGACCCTCCCGTAGGTGAGCTGGACTAGACAGACAGCAGAACTGACCAAAGGTATTCCATTCCATATATCTACGTGTCGCGGACCAATATTAAAGGCTAACGGATGTCAGAATGCTTCCGCGACTTTCTCCCCCCCGCTTCTTGGCAGGGAGCGGAGAGGTTTGTAAATGGGACCGCCCACGCGGTCACTGTGGGACCGTACCTTAGAGGGTAGAGTGGAATGCTCCCCCACCACGCTCACAAAGACCAATATTTCACCTACACACTAAGAGGTTTATTAAGGGTTAACACAGATTGAGGGACCAAGGTTCAGGGAAGGTTATCTAGGTATATATATCAGGGGTCTATGTTATTAGTAGGTGTAGTCCCCGCGGAAGAGGTGTAGGAAGGATTAATGTAAGGAAAGCGTAGGAAGTAACCCCGTATAATATTTATTTGTGAGTGTGTGTGAGTGTACCCGTGTTACCCCCTTCCGTAGTGAAGATGTAATCAGCATCCGGGCGACCAGCAGCGGCGGCAGGGCGACCCCTCCCGCAGGCACAGGCAGACACGGCAAACAGGCACACCACGGAAGGCAGATAGACTCAGCACAGTAGACACCACGGCAGGCAGGCTTCCCTGGCACCGGCGAGCAGCAGCAGGCAGCAATCCAGACTCCACTTCGAGCGGCGAGCAGGGAGGCGGCGAGTCCCCGGCTTCGCTTCGAGTGGAAGCGGGGGAGCACTGGCCCCCCGCGCGGAGCGGCTGAAGTGCTTGCAGGCAGGCTCAGTCGATTACCGAGTCCCACAGACGTAGGACAGTTTTCTGGTTCACTGGCACCGCCCGCCTCCTTTTATTTGTGGCTAATTGCTCAGTCTTTCAGAGGCAGTCTGCTATCTATATTTCTGCCAAGTTTGTTTCAGTCTGTCCTTGGCTAAATCAGCAAAGGCACTTTGCTGGCTTGAAAGGCATTCCATTTTGTGTGTGGGGAGAAGCAAAAATGGTCCGTTCCCCACATCTCACCCCATGGCTTTTAAGGCAGCAATCATATAGTGTCCTTCTTGTGTATATGTGAATATGTGGTGTATGCATGTATCCAAACAGGCTCTTGTCCAAACCCTTACCTCACATTAGATCCTTCCCTCCTCAGGCATAGAAACAAGTATAGCTAGAAAATATAAATATAAATGAGATATTAAGTACAGAGGAACATAGTGATCTCCAACAATAAATAAGGGATCAATTTCCAGTCATAATGCTGTATACAATTGGCGTGGACTGTTAATACATTCTATCATACTACGTGAAGAATACAGAGCATTAATATAATATAAACAACAGTCTATATATAGTATATACAGTCTAGATATACAAGTACTTCTATCTAATAATAACATCTTAACTACTATACTATATATTACAGACAACAACTCAAAGGCACGTATGGAAAGAAGTATTATTATAGAGCACCTTGTTTAGGCTATGAGGTGATCAGTCTCACAGCGGTCACAAAGTAACTCCTCCGGAGTCCAGTAGCAGGTTGATCAGGCCTGATACTGTCACCGGGATGTCTTTGGCTCTTCAAGTTGTCAGACTAGTAATATAGCTATTAACATTACTGGACATGACTACACAAAGATGTAAACACAAGGAAAGAAGAAAAATGAAAACTGAGACACTGATTTACTCAACATTAATTATCCAGTTTGTACTGATTTTATGCCGCTTGTCATTTAAATCAGATGCAAACCAAGTATTTGAGTTCACCGGTGTTTGCAAGGTGAGCTTGACTTTACCAATATTCGGCAGGTTCACCAGAACAGTCTGTCCGGGGTGCAGAGAAGTCTTGGCCTTGCGATAGGGTTTTCTGTGCTTTTCTTTATCCTGAGTAGGTGATGTAGGAAAGAAGGCATTTAGACGAGGGCACCCATTAACCCCCCCCACCTATTATTTACAGTGGTGACTGCATACCTCAATCTTTCATCCCATCTGGAATCCTGTGGGCGTATAAGACTTTTAATTAACTCGTTAGTATGTTCTACCACTTAATTTGCTTGTGGGTAGTATGGGACATGAAATGTCCATTTGATACCTTCTCTTTTAGCCCATTGTTGTACCAGGTGTGAGGTGAAATGAGTTCCATTGTCAGATTGGATGTTTGTGGGTTTAGGTAGGACCCCAAACACCTTTTCTAAAAAGCAGACCGTGTTTTCACCATTTGCCTTAGAAACAGCTTCAGCACAGGTTAGACTTGATACCACTTGTACAATCACAATGATGTATTGTTTGTTTCCTGATTTGCAGAAAGGACCAATGTAGTCCACCTGCCAGGTGGACCACAAAGACTTTCCTTCCCGAATATGCAGAGTATCAGTCGTCAGGGGATCTTAAAAAGATCACATTCAGAAATGATTGTTTTGCACTGCTCACGGCTGACAGGCCACCCATGGGTTTGTGCCTCTTTATACAAATCAAAGATTCCTGAATGACCTCTTTTACAATTAAGCCATTCAAGCAATCATTCCCACTCTTGATTTTCTCCTGCTGTAATAGCTGTTGCAATGTCCACTACATTGATTTTAGCCAATTCATCAACATAGTTATTCCACCTACTAGCTTCATCCTTCGGGTTGGTCTGGTGAGAAGGAATCCACCCTTGTCGCAGCCGGCTGCTGTTCTACAAGTGTGTTAAGAGCTTCAGCCTTATCCTTTAAAGACCATTCTTTCATTTCAAAGACCCGGCTAATTACTCGATTGGGATCTAACTGATTAACATTCTTCTGCACTATTGCTGTGTCCTGTGTTGGATCTGACTGAACACTGTCAGATGCATCCTCCTTCTTAGAAGGGGGAGCATCTTTTTGTCTTAACTGCTCTCACAGTGTTTTAAGCTCTTGTTGCAGTATATCATTCTCTTTGCAGTTTTGTTTGCTCTCTTCGTAGCACTCTAACATCTCGCTGCATCCCTTTCATCTCCTGTTGCATGCCTGTTTTCTCCTGTTGGGTCTGTTGTAGGGTTTGTTGCATTTCCTCATGTGTCTTGTGCAACTCCCTATATTTCTTATCTATCTTTACAGCCTCCTGGTGCAGTGCATCATATTCCTGCTCTAACTTCTTATAAGCATGTTGCAGCTTCTAACATTTTTCGTGCCGCTTCTCCTTCTTCACCCCTGTAGAGCTGCCCTCAAGCCTTTGCAGTAACCCGTCAAATTCCTGCTGCAGCCTACTATACTTCTTTAACTCTTCAACCTCCTCCTGTGATGCCGTCTCTGTAAGCTCCTGCTGTTATGCTTTCCCTCTAAGCTCCTGCTTTAACTCATTAACCTCGTGTTTTAACTCAGCAACCTCTTGCTGTAACTCTATCTCCCTAGCCTCTTGCTGTAATGCTTTGTCTGTAAGCCCTTTAATATTTTCCTATAATATTTCGTATCCAAGGCACAATACATCCAACCTTTCCAGAACCTCGGTGCTTTCTGCACAACTGGCATCCTCTACATCTGTTGGGATACTCTCAGTGCTCATTTTGATACTGATTTCTTTTCTATTTTTATTAATATAGCTACTGAGAGCATAGTCTGGGGGCTCCAAAGACCCTCTATCTCACTTCTGACACCAGATATGTCGCGGACCGATATTAAAGGCTATCGGATGTCAGGGTGCTTCCGCGACTTTCCCCCCCCTTCTCTGCAGGGAGCGGAGAGTTTTGTAAATGGGACCGTACCTTAGAGGGTGGAGTGGAATGCTCCCCCCCCCCCACGCTCACAAAGACCAATATTTCACTTACACACTAAGAGGTTTATTAAGGGATCAAGGTTCAGGGAAGGTTATCTAGATATATAACAGGGGTCTATGGTATTAGTAAGCACGCTCCCCGCGGAAGAGGTGTAGGAGGATTAATGTAAGGGAAGGGTAGGAAGTAAGCCTGGATATTTATATGTGAATGTGTGTGAGTGTACTCGTGTTACCCCCTTACGAAGTGAAGATGTAATCAGCATCCGGGCGACCAGCAGCAGCGGCGACGGGATGAGCCCGCGGCGGCGGGGCGTGCCCGCCGGCGACCCCTCCGGCAGGCGCAGCACAGCAGTCACGGCACGGCAGGTCAGGAACAGCACGGTAGACACCACGGCAGGCAGGCTTCCCTGGAACCGGCGAGCAGCAGCAGGCAGCGATCCAAAGCTCCGCTCCAAGCGGCGAGCGGTGAGGCGGCGAGTCCCCGGCTCCGCTTCGAGCGGCAGGGTGGGGGAGACGATACCCCCGCGGGCGAGCACCAGCCCCCCCGCGCACAGCCGCAGCTCCGACAGGTGGCTCAGTGGGTCCAGCGGCTCCACTGGCATAGCCCGCCTCCCTTTAGATGATGTTCTCCTTTAGTATGTGGCTAAGTGCCCAGTCTCTCAGAGGAAGCCTGCTATCTGTGTTTCTGCCATGGCTGTTTCAGTCTGTCCTTGGTTTCAAGAGGAATTTCGCTGGCTTGAATGGCATTCTGTTGTGTGTGGGGAGAACTAGTCCATTCCCCACAACCCTGCATGAAAGTTAGGATTTTTCTTTGCAATTTTTAATATCTGTTGCCATTTCTCTTTCTGCCAGACTGGCACCCTGTTAATTTCCCAATTGTTCTGTTCCCAGAAAGTTATCCATTCTACACAGCCTTTAAAGACCGAAAAGGAATCTGTGTAGATGTACCCAGCGTCCTTGGAGGCTTTTTCTTTCACAAAAACATTGAGAACAGCATCCAGCTCCCCCACTTGTGCACTGCCTTTATCATAATTTATTATTTGTTCGGCTGTGGAGGGTTTAACTGCAGCAGATCTGAACAATCAGGTTTTGCCTTCTCTTCAGGCTGAAGCATCTGTAAACCAAGCATTAACCATTTCACTCTTGTACTCTAGGGCCTCTTGAATAGGACTGGGAGTTTTGACTATTAAATCTTTTTCCTCTATAGATTCAATTTGTTCCTGAATTTTTAATTGTTTATCTGGGCCTTCTTCAAGCTTGAAAAGGCCAGAATAATACTCAATTTGGCTATACCACTTCCTGATTGTTCTCTTTTGGGATATTCCTTCTGGAGGGGCTTTTCCCAGACAGCACTTGGTTAACCACTTTGAAAGGGCCTTGTAGAATTACCTTTTGTTTTTTAATGATTTTGCTGAGCTCTTTTAGTGCTGTGCACACTGTTAGCAATCCTTTCTCCAGAGTGGAATATCGCTTCTCTGAATCCATAAAGGATTGGGAATAGAAGCCAATTGGTCGTGTACTCCCATTGGGTCCCCTTTGCCAAAAGTGATATGATAAGGCATTAGCCGAGAACCCCCATTCTATTGTTATTGGATCATCTGGGTGGAGGGGTCCCAGAGTTTGAAAGGTCTGTGCTTCCACTATTAACAGTTCAAGGGCCTCATCATGAGATTTATTCAATTCCCAGTGACTATTCTTTTTCAATAGATCATAAAGGGGACGTGCTATAACAGAAAAGTCTGGCATGTGCTTTCTCCAGTACTGAAGGGATCCTAATACCTGTTGCAGTTCTTTTTTGCTGGACGGTACCTTTATCTGATTCAGTCGAGACAAGGTATCAGAAGGAATATTCCAGATTCCCCCCTTCCACCTTATTCCCAGAAATATTGCCTCTTGGGACGGAGGTTGCCTTTTTTCTTCAGGGATTTCTATCTGCATGTCTGTTTCTGTCGGTTTGGCACCGAGTTGGCAGTATCTCGATTCGCCCCCCACCCCCCCCACCCCCTCCTCCGCCAAAGTAGGGAAAGAGGGAGATAAATGAGAAAGAGAGGCTTTCTGGGTTGAAAAGTGAAACAGATTGATTTTAATTAATAGTGACAAGGGTGTATATATATGTATTTGCAAAGGTATGTGCAACACCCGATCCCCTCCCTCCTCCCCTAACCACTCTCACAGTCTCCCAGCTGAAGGGGGGAGTGTCTAGGTGCACAGACGGGGTCCTCGGATGTCGGCTGTAAAGAAAAATGGGAAGAAAAAAAAGAGACAGAACCAAAGAGAGGGCGATAGAAGCGACAGTAAGCAAAAAAGTGAGAGAAAAAGGAAAAAGAGAGGCTTGACTTCCGTGATGTCTTAACCTATACTGAAAGCCAAATAGAGAAAATAGTATGAGAAGGGAATATTCTGATTTGCTGATCCTGCCTTCAGTCTAATTTGCTCCCCCATAGGGGGGGAGGCTGCAGACAGTCAGAAGTGACCTTGGTTATTATCAGTCCACTGGCGCTGCTAAAAAGTTTACTGAAAGAAAAAAAAAAAATCAGCAAAGATCTTGCTCAAACCAAAACACTGTTAAAAGCTTAATTATGGCATCATAAACTGCTTTTACCTCCCCCTCACTGTGGCCTCCTATCAGCACATCATCTATGTACTGATAGACTTTTACTTTGGAAGTGTTTTTGATTTCTGGAATGTTTTCCAGTTCACACGCAGGTGCGTGATGGGCCAGTGTGGGTGAGTGTTTATATCCCTGGGGCAACCTTGTGAAGGTGTACTGTACCCCATCCCAAGTGAAGGCAAAATATTTTTGGTCTTCAGGATAGAGAGGGACTTGGAAAAACATATCCTTGATATCCAGGGATGCCAGCACCAGATGTGCTGCTTCCTGGATTTCTAGCACCAGATCAGCAATGTTAGGTACAGCAGCTGTGAGTAATTCTGCATTGGCATTTAGCTTCCTGTAATCCACTTTCATTCTCCATTTACCATTTGGTTTCCTTACTAGCCAGATTGGGGAATTAAATGTTGAATGACAGGGCACAACAATACCCCTTTGTTTCAAATGAGAAATTACTTCTTTAATGCCATTTTTGGCAGCAATTGGGATGGAATATTGTTTTACTTATGTTATTTTACTTTGTGGCAGGCGCGGGGCACACTGCAACAACCTTATCTCAGGTGTCGGTGTGCCAAAATTCCAGTAGCGACCTTCTTCATCCCTCCATGCTCGGCCTGTGAGAACATCCAGTCCGAATAAGTTAAAAAGAAAATCACCCACAGTAATTTCGGTCCGAATTGGCTTGTCTTCTCCTGGAAGGTGAATGGTGACTTTTGCTGTTTTCTGTAAAAGAGGGTTACCAAATGCTCCACTTACATATATTGGCTTTGAAGATAAGGTAATGCCACAGTGCTCAGCTTCATCAGCTTTCAGTGTAGAAATCTCTGCTCCTGTGTCTACCATAAAAGTGACAGGATAAAGTTTAGGTCCTACAGCACAGGGAATTTCCATGTCCCCATCTTTTCCTTTAACCAATCTCAATACATTTTGTCAATCTTTTGGAGGTTTGGGAGTTTTAGGGCCCAAGTGCTTATTGTTTACTTGGGAGGCATTTTCATTCTCTGTATTAGAATCCTGTGTTTTTCCCCTCCTCCGCTGTCTTTTAGCCTTTCTATTCTTGGCAGAAAGAGGGTCATTCAGTTTTCCGAATTAACAACTAGGGTTTTTACTCTTGACCCCCGTCCGGATCTCCCTCTGGACTCAGATCTTCCTCTGGACCTAGACAGTGACCTAGGCCTTGTAGACTGACTTTGTCTCGACCTAAATAGATCACGCCAGCATCCGATCAATTCTTTTAGCTGTCTATAAGAATAAGTCCCAGCCAGAAATGCAGATGGGACCCCTATACGCCTGGCCTCCTCCTTAAGCTTAGCGTATGGCCCCTTATCACCCCAAGATGAAGTACATTGCTCCTCGGGATGCTGGTTTCCTGGCCAGCCCCCTGGTTTGTTTTTTTGTCTACCTCTATTCACCACTGTCCGGTCACCCCGTGATTTCCCTTGCTGTTTAGGAGAAGGGGGGTTCTTAGGAGGAGGGGGGTTTCGAGGTGGCTTAGCAGCCACCTCAGCATATGAAGGTCGAGTAGCTGTGACTTGTCTGACTGCAGAAGATTTGCCAGAACTGCCAGATTCACCATATACCTTTCCACATTCTACCAGTTCTCTGGCTAACATAGCCCATGTAAGGTGTGTGTTGCCCCTTCTGATCTCTTTCCGATATTGGATGGTTTCCATTTTAAGTGCTGGAGAGAGTCCCTTAAACAAAACAGGCAATCTATCTGGATGCACCCTAAGAGACAAAGGACTACTCTGCTCTGGTACTAACTCACGGTCATAAATCATCTGAAGTACAGCAGCTCTGTGGACATTTTCCACAATACTAGAGTGTTCCCCTTGCAGGGCATCCGGTTCTCCTCTGCTAACGGGATCTGTGGCACCAACACAAAAAGCCGCCCACTGAGTTAGAGACCAAGGGTGGGCTGGGTTTCCAGATTATTCTGGGTCCCCAGTACCCACCAGCTTCATGTTCATTTAACAGAATATCATCTCCCCCTGTGAGAGACACTCATAACATATTCGGCTTCTGTCTCAGACTGAAGCCTGGTGTATTGCTTTCTAAGCTTTGCCAAGTCCACTGCAGTGTATGGTTTTTCCTTTACCTCCGTATCTCTCTGTGCAGCACCTGCTTTCTGAGAATAAGTAGTTGTCCTAACTGGGTGAACATATCTCTGTTTCACTACCTCCTGCTCTTCATCCTCTTCCACACTATGTTGGGGAGGTCTAATACAACGTGTCAATTCTCGCAGCTCTGAACACAGCTCATCTATCTTAACAGTTGCTTTCTCCGACCCTCCACTAGCTTGGGGGGGGGGGACTGGAGGGGCGGACAGGCGGCGGCCGGCTGCTGTTCTGAAGAGCTTCAACCTTTTCTTGTAAAGACCATTCTTTCATTTCAAAGACCCAGCTAATTACTCGATCGGGATCTAACCGATTAACACTGTCCTGCACTTCGGAAACTATTGCTGTGTCCTGTGTTGGATCTGACTGAACTCTCTCAGACGCGTCCTCCTTCTTAGAAAGGGGAGCAACCTTTTGTCTTAACTGCTCTCACAGATAATTAATTTCTTGTTGCAGGATTTCATTCTCTTGGCACAGCCTTGTTTGCTCTCTTTGTAGCACTCTAATGTCTCACTGCATCCCTTCCATCTCCTGTTGCATACCTATTTTCTCCTGTTGGGTCTGTTGCAGGGTTTGTTGCACTTCCTCATGTGCCTTGTGTAACTCCCTATACTTCTTTTCTAAGATTTTACAGTCCTGATTCTCTCCTTGCTGCAGCACATCATAATCCTGTTGCAGCTCCTTATATTCCTGTTGCAACTCCTTATTTTTCTGTTGCAACTCCTTATATTTTTCATTCTGCTCCTCCTTCTGCGCCCCTACAGACCTGTGCTCAAGCCTTTGCAGTAACCCTTCGAATTCCTGCTGCAACTTACTATGCTCCTCCTGTAACTCTCTAAGCTCTACCTCTTTAAGTTCTGTCTTTAAGTTAAGCAGTAACTCTTTAGCCTCCTGCTGTGATGCTTTCCCTGTAAGCTCCTGCTTTAACTCATTAATCTCTTGCTTTAACTCATTAACCTCTTGCTGTAACTCTATCTCCCTAGCCTCTTGCTGAAATGCTTTGTCTGTAAGCCCTTTAATATTTTCCCGTAATATTTCATATGCAAGGCTCAATATATCCAACCTTTCCAGAACCTCGGTGCTTTCTGCACAACTGGCATCCTCTACATCTGTTGGGATACTCTCGGTGCTCATTTTGATACTGATTTCTTTTTTATTTTTATTAATTTAGCTATTGAGAGCGTGGTCTGGGGGCTCCAAAGACCCTCTATCCCACTTCTGACACCAGAAATGTTGCGGACCGATATTAAAGGCTATCAGATGTCAGGATGCTTCTGCGACTTTCTCCCCCCCGCTTCTTGGCAGGGAGCGGAGAGGTTTGTAAATGGGACCGCCCACGCGGTCACTGTGGGACCGTACCTTAGAGGGTAGAGTGGAATGCTCCCCCACCACGCTCACAAAGACCAATATTTCACCTACACACTAAGAGGTTTATTAAGGGTTAACACAGATTGAGGGACCAAGGTTCAGGGAAGGTTATCTAGGTATATATATCAGGGGTCTATGTTATTAGTAGGTGTAGTCCCCGCGGAAGAGGTGTAGGAAGGATTAATGTAAGGAAAGCGTAGGAAGTAACCCCGTATAATATTTATTTGTGAGTGTGTGTGAGTGTACCCGTGTTACCCCCTTCCGTAGTGAAGATGTAATCAGCATCCGGGCGACCAGCAGCGGCGGCAGGGCGACCCCTCCCGCAGGCACAGGCAGACACGGCAAACAGGCACACCACGGAAGGCAGATAGACTCAGCACAGTAGTCACCACGGCAGGCAGGCTTCCCTGGCACCGGCGAGCAGCAGCAGGCAGCAATCCAGACTCCACTTCGAGCGGCGAGCAGGGAGGCGGCGAGTCCCCGGCTTCGCTTCGAGTGGAAGCGGGGGAGCACTGGCCCCCCGCGCGGAGCGGCTGAAGTGCTTGCAGGCAGGCTCAGTCGATTACCGAGTCCCACAGACGTAGGACAGTTTTCTGGTTCACTGGCACCGCCCGCCTCCTTTTATTTGTGGCTAATTGCTCAGTCTTTCAGAGGCAGTCTGCTATCTATATTTCTGCCAAGTTTGTTTCAGTCTGTCCTTGGCTAAATCAGCAAAGGCACTTTGCTGGCTTGAAAGGCATTCCATTTTGCGTGGGGGCAGAAGGAAAAATGGTCCGTTCCCCATACTACATAATCTCTGAGGAAGGTCAGAGATCGCAGAAGACTACTTCCTTCCTGCTTCTTCTTCCCTTCTCTTCTGTCCATGGCCAGTGTCCAGGGAGGACTCCATCCATAACTGTTGACCCCAGGCTCAGCCCTGGCGCTCATAACTCTCCCCACAGCCCTGTCTGCTCTGCTGTTACCTCAGACAGCGGACTGAGAGTTTTCGGTACTGCTCACAGCTAAGGAGAGTGCCGGGGGAGTTGCTGGGGGTGGAGGGAGGCAAAAGGCTTCTGCACATTCCTGAATAACTTGTATATAATTGTACATATAATTAAAGCGGTCTAATTTAGTTTTCAATCCAGCTAAGTCTCTCTCCTTAATTCTCTCTCTCCTTCCCTACTTGGGTGGAAGGGGGAGGGGATCGAGAGCATTGTTCTCTCTGGTGTATTTTTCGATTCTGAGTCAAACCTTGACAAATTCCCAGAAACTGAATCTCTCGTGAAGGTCCTTTGATCTTGCTCTTTTTGACAGCAAAACCAGCTCTCAAAAGAATCTGGATGATCTTTTTACCTTTCTCAAAGACTTCCTCTGGCGTATCACCCCACACAATGATGTCATCGATGTACTGCAGGTGTTCTGGAGCTTCACCCTTCTCCAGTGCAGCGTGGATCAGTCCATGGCAAATAGTTGAGCTGTGTTTCCACCCCTGGGGCAGTCGATTCCAGGTGTATTGGACTCCCCTCCAGGTGAAAGCAAACTGTGGCCTGCACTCTGGTGCAAGAGGAATAGAGAGAAAGGCATGAGCGATGTCAATAGTGGCATACCACTTTGCTGCTTTCGACTCCAGCTCGTACTGAAGTTCTAGCATGTCCGGCACAGCAGCACTGAGTGGTGGTCTAACCTCATTCAGGCCAGGATAGTCCACTGTCAGCCTCCACTCACCATCAGGCTTCCGCACTGTTCAGATAGGACTGTTGAAGTGTGAGTGAGTCCTGCTGATCACTCCCTGGCTCTCCAGTTGTCGAATCAGCTTATGGATGGGAATCACAGAGTCTCTGTTGGTGCGATATTGTCGTCTGTGCACTGCTGAAGTGGCAATTGGCACTTGTTGGTCTTTTACCATTCAGCAACCCCAGTAGGGAAGGGTCATCTGAAAAGCCAGGCAAGGTATGCAGTTGTTCAATGGTCTCAGTCTCTACAGCTGCTATACCAAAGGCCCACCGATACCCTTTTGGGTCTTGGAAACATCCTCTTTTGAGATAGTCTATTCCAAGGATGCAAGGAGCATCTGGGCCAGACACAATAGGGCACTTCTGCCACTTATTGCCAGTGAGGCTTATATCAGCTTCGACAATGGTCAGTTCTTTAGATCCTCTTGTCACTCCAGAAATAGTAACGGACTCTGTCCCCTTGTGATTCGATGGCATTAAGGTGCACTGTGCACCAGTGTCAACCAAGGCTTTATACCTTTGTGGTTCCAATGTGCCAGGCCACCAAATCCACACAGTCCAATAAATTTGGTTGTCCCTCTCCTCCCCTTGGCTGGAGGCAGGGCACCTCTAATACTGACCATTAGAGGTTGATGCACCATCTTGGTTGAAGGACTGGTTGCTGGAAATTGGAGCTGCCTTTTTCCAGGAAGAACCATCTACTGCACCTTTCCTACCTAGCAGCTCTTGTACACGTAGCTGGAGAATATCAGTAGGTTTATTATCCCAGGTTCTCATATCCTCTTTGTAATAATCACGCAAGAGGAACCACAGGTGACGTTGAAGTGGGTCCCATCTCTCTCGTTGCTGTCTCGTAGCAGGGCGTCTCCTCTTGATGGCTGCAACATGAGCCCAGTTGTCCTTAGGGAGATACTGGGGTATAGGAAGAGACTGGGGTTTACCTTCCCATCTGTCCAGATTCCTTCTGTCAGTCACCTTTTCAATGGCTGAGGTGTGGAACTGACAATAATCACAAAACATATCTCCATACTGTCATGCTTTGAAAGCCAATTCACGCACCATTGGTCTATTGAATTCATCAAAATATCCCACGAAGGAGAACATATGCACATGCGTTGCTGGTACAGCCTGTGCAAACCTCCGGAACATGGGCATGTCGCACACAACATCATCAGGATTTAGAAACCCTTGGTCATCATAGATCACTTCTCGCACTGGTAATTCTCTCAAATATGTGATTGCTCTTTCAAGAGTGGGTGCTTTGCATCGGCATGGGTCAATGTCATCCTTATGGGGGTACCTGTTCCATATGGCTGAAAGAAGTCAGCTCCACAGGGTGATATTTCCTGTCTTATCACCCATTGCTCTATCAATACCAGCATCTTTAGCCAGGTATCCCAACTGTCTGGCTTGTCTTTTGTCCAGGGTGTAGGTGTTGGCTTGTCGCGGACTGATATCGAAGGCTCCACCATCAAAACATCGGAGCAGCCAGGAAAGAAGCCCCTCATTTTCATTGTGGGTAAAGCCCTTTCTCATGAGACGCAATTCCTTTAGGGAGAAAGCTGTAGCAGGTCATCATCCTTATCTGCTTGAGAAGGGCCTGCTCTTCCATCTGTTTGAGAGGGGCCTGCCTGTTTATTTACTTGAGAAGAGCCTGTTCCATCATCTGTTTTAGAAGGGCCTGCTCCATCTTCTCTTTTAGAATCGTCTGCTTCCTCAATTACATCTTCTGATGTTGCTTGAAGAAACTCTGGATATTTCAGACGGGAGCGGCTATTAGGATCAGTCACCTTTCCGTTCTCCTGGTCACAGGATTAACTTTTACTCATTTGAATCGAATGGGAGTAGACTTAATCTTTGCAGAAGTAGCTGCTTTTGTAGCAGCACTAGTGGTGGCAGTAGCAGCAGTGGTGGTAGCACTGAAAGCCAAATAGAGAAAATATTATGAGAAGGGAATATTCTGATTTGCTGATCCTGCCTTTGGCCTAATCTTTTCCCCTATAGTGGGGGAGGCTGCAGACAGTCAGAAGTGACCTTGGTTATTATGAGTCCACTGGTGCTGCTAAAAAAGTTCACTGAAAGGAAAAAAAATCAGCAGAGAGAAAGTTCGCTTCACCCTGGCTCAAACCAGGACATATACAAATATATACTAAACCACTATTGTATTTTTTCCCCACCCAGTAACGCTCATGTCACCACTAAGGCTTCAGGGCAGGCCCTGGAAAAGTCCCAGACTGGGCTTCTGGAGTAATTTCAGGAATGCATAGCTTTTTTCACCATTGCCATTCTTGCCCTTGTCTCTTTACAGGGCAATTTTTCTAATTTGGCAAATAGGTGACTTGTTCAGTGTCCCTCATGCGTCCTTTTAAGCACAATTAATTATTTTAATTGATCAATATTACTGTTTGCTCAGAAGGGACTGCTCTTGTGGTTTTTGGACTAATTACCAGTCTGAATTTCTGAATGACAGTATGGCTGCTAGTTAATCTCAGTGCAGTTCTTACAGAAAGAGATGCTGATAAGAACTTGCTAATTACTGTAGGAAATAAACAAGCAAGACTCCTGTTGTGTTTTTCTGCCATCCACTCCCAATCAGTTCACTATTAAATACAGAGAACAGAGTAACTACTAAGTATGAAAGCCAGTGGACTGCGAGGCTGTTCCAATATTGCCCAGATGTTATTAATTCAGAAGCTAGCTGTATTTTCTTTGTTCACTCTTGTTGCCTAACCTTACTTATAGCAAGTAAGTAGTTTTTGTAAGCAAGAGAAAGATGAAGCAGGGCACCATGGCAAGTGTTCAACCATCCCAATAGGGAATTTCTCACAGTGTCCCAGTGTTAATCAATATTAATAGAAGGCTGAACAGTGACTTTTGGCAGAGTGGGTCCCAGATTTCACCTGGTTCATTTGGTGCGGCTGTGGACCTGTGGTCTGCATGGGGTGTTGTCTGGCTTGAGAGTCCTCCCACAGTGTGTGATGAGGAGCACGTGTGTGCTGTGCAGGAGAGTGCTGGTGGTGGTGGTGAGCGGGGACATCTCCGGGCTCTTTTGCTTGTGTCACAAATTGTGCTTGTTAGCCATGATGGGAAGCGCTGGTGTCACAGTTTAACACTGGGCCACCAATTAAACAAATGACAGATGCTCTCTATTAACCCTTCTCCCTTCCTAGGAATGGAAAGGAAAGAGAATAAGGGAGAGAGACTTATATGGGTTGGAAACTAAACTACACAGCTTTAATGAAACAGTAGTGATGAAAAGGGAAATAATGAAATATGTACAAATATAAACAAAAGCACCACTGAAGCTGCAGGGCTGGCCCTAGGAAAGTCCCAGACTGGACTCCTGGAGTTAGCGGCAGATGGTAGCTGGATGCAGGAGTGCGCAAATTCAGGAACACACGGATCGGGATCAGAGGCAGAAAAATGAACAAAATCCTCCTAGGCCACTGGCAATGGACGAAGAGAGTTTGAACCTCATGATCCCTCAGATTTATACCGAGTATGACGCAAATGGGATGGAATACTTCATTTGGTCAATTTGGGTCACCTGTCTGGTTCACTTCTCCCCAAAGGAGGGTCACTGGTATGACCCTTTTCTTCCCTTTTGTTTATAGAGCATAAAATGTTTTCCAGAACCAAGTGGTGGCCTTGGTTCTGCATAACATTCTCTAGCAGTAACTATAAACATCGAGCGTTACCAATCCTGGAAGCAGACACTGACTGAAAAACATGCTGTTAATTTCAGCAAGTGCAGTGACTTAGAAGGGACTTAACTGAAAAGTAAAATCACCACAAAGAAAATTGGTTCTATCCTGGCTCAAACCAGGATAGCTGGCATATGGCCTAAGTATTCACTTTGCTTTTTGCAGGGGAAATTTGCAGCCCATGCTGACTTTCCTCCTGCTGTGGCTAAGCTACCAATAGTTCCTGGAAAAGCTCATTTAAAATCACCTAGGTATGTTACAGGACTGTGTAATCTCAGCTGTATCTGTGGTGTAGATACATCCATGAATATCCAGGGCTAGATGGTCAGCTGGTGATGGTTACTCCAGTCTCTGATCCACATTAGCTCAGTTAGACCAAGGTGAGTAACAGGGACTCCTCCTACCAGGGGGAAGGGACAGGCCCCAGAGCTGTTGCCAGTTTGTTTTCATTACCTTCAATTTTCTGTAGTGTTGTTTCTGGCCCATAGGACCACATGCCATGGGTATTTCTGAAGACATGAGCCAGCACAGTAGTTGCTGTGGCTGGTGTGTGCTACCCTGGGTAACCAGAGGGCTGCCGCACAGTGGAACGTATAACTAGCTCAGGGAAAGCAGTGGTTTAAACCATGCTTGTTGAATTTAATGTCTTTTCTTTTTTCTTTTTATCTCTTTGCTTGCAGGTCAGAAGATTCTTCACCACAAAAGTGATGTCTTAGAAACTGTAGTCCTGATCAATCCCTCAAATGAAGCAGTTAGTACTGAGGTAAGTCAGTCAGAAATACTTCACTGGATGTGTCATAAAAGCTCCATTAAGTGGACAGGTTGAGAGCAGCTCCTAACTGGACAAAAGGACATGTTAGGAGCAAATATAATCAAAGATGTCAGCCATCCCTTGATTTTCTTCCTGGTTTCCTGGACTCCTAATAATGCATCAGAGGTATAGGACAGAAACACACTACTTATCCCAACACTCATTTCATCATAACACACCAAATTCCCTTCTTGATGAAGTGAAGGCAGCTGTGCTGAAACTGTATCTGCTTTTCTTCTGCTCCTCCATTGTTTGGTACCTCTATTTTACATATGAAAAAGTTCCTGAAGAGAAACCAGGCACCCTGAGATAAATTTAGGTCTTTGAGAAGAATTGCTATCTATGTGGTGGTTACTCTAGGTTGATCTATGTGATCTGTCCTTCAAAAAGCACGTGACATGATCAATGGACTCTGGAGAGTGCCCTAGAAGAGGACTGTCAATTTCTCATGAACTTGCTAGAATAGAGTCAAAGAACTGAGCATATAGCTCAAAGACAAAATTGACAAGTTTAGCTAGTGAAACTGAAGGTTGTAAAAAAAATTGGGAAAATTACATTGCTAGCCAGCGCTGGGAAGCACTGACATAGTACAAGTTCTTTTGGGAAATGAAGTGGCTATGCTTGCAGTACTTTGTGAAAAGTCTATTTTGTTACCAGCCTTAAGTGCTTCCACAAGCAGGAGGAAACAAATGAAAAATGAAATCTCTGAAGTTTTAAATTTTAAAAAAAGTAAGTAACCTTAGTTAATGGCAGCTCATGCACTAAAAAATTATATGTGAAAATCTCTTGCATTGCATTAGAGGTACTTGGTAAGGAGCAACGGTGTCATCTCGGTAGCAGCTCTTAGGGTATTCTTTAATACACTCAGACTTTCAGAGTAAAAAGCTATAAAGGATAGGGGAGGGGAAGAGCTGAAGGAACTGGCAAAAGTAGGGAAATGCTACTTCTGTCACTGTTGTTTCTCATTCTTTTGATAGATGACTAAATGGAAGAACATGGTCTGAGGCCAATTCATGCCTTCTGACCCTTGGCTTTACTCCTTTGGCTCTGAAAGAGCTTTGGCTAGGTTACTGTTAATTTCCTCTTGCTAGACTTCACTTTCATCTTACCAGACTGGTCACAGACAGAAGTTACAAACTGAGATTTACCTTGGCTGGCTAAATGAGGCTCTCACTGGACAAAAGCCACAGCAAGATGATAAGAAAGAGACAGAAGAAGTAAACTGGAGGTTGGAATAGACATGCTTTGCCATTATGACAAATTGAAAACTTAGTTTTACATATCAAGAAATTTCCAGGTTGCATCTGGGGAGACAGTGATATAGCACGGAGCTCTGACTTTCACCAGAAGAGGAAATTGAATCTATCAGTTCAGGAAAAACAAAGGCAAAATATATTAAAACAAATTAATGCTAATCTGCCTGGTAATAGCCATACTGGTGGTAGTCTGAGCATAGTTTTGCCCAAAGCTCGTATCGTGTTCTGTCAGCTGCCAAATACCTTCCAAAAGAGAGAAGCCCAAAGGGAGAGAGACTGGAGTTGCACAAAGCAAATGAGTTTCTTGAAACCCCGTGAGCAATTGCTTCCTTCTTAAGAAGATCCCACTCCATTGCTCTAACACTCCCGCGTCTGTACCATAAGTCTTGGAAATTGCCAATCTGTCTCAGTTCACACTCCATCTTTAACTCTGTTTTGACTGACGCTAAGTCTTGCTGTTCACTTTCTTCAAAAAATTTGTGACTTAAACCAAGGGTAAAGCTGAACAGAATCATCACCTTGCAATATTTATGTAGTGGTCTTGAAATCAAAGACAAAATTCTGGTAGTCCCTCAGGAAGCCTTGATTATACCCAGACACAGAATTTATGTGTCTCTCAAAGTTCTTTCATGTGTATCATACATAATGCTCTATAATCTTCAAACATTTGTTTACTTTTTTTTCCTGACATAGTTTTCTAGCTCTGCAGAACCTATTTCACCATCAATTAATAAAATAGATTGAAGGGAAATTATGTGACAGTTGCATATCAGTGATTCACAAGTCAGGAAATAATTTTGCTGTTGGAAAACCTAGTGAGTTTATACATAAGTTGGCAGACTGCCGAGAACCGCTGCCAGCAATAAGAGAAAACATAGAAGAGGAAGCCAGTTCGTTTATGGTTTTAATACAACTAAACCAGACAAGATTTCAGCCACACATCAGCCAGCCAGCTGCACTTATCTATATTTTGTATGAAATAAAAATAAATAGACTTGATTCAACAAGGATATTGCTGAATTTATAATAATTTAGTGCAGTTAGTGACAGACCAGCATTAGTCCTGTATTTAATTAAAGGAACTTTCTGCTGCTCAATGTCAAGGCCACTTATTTAATAAAATAACAATGAAGATGTGGTAGAGTTGGGATCTTTCAGATACTCTTCAGTGGCTCTTTTCTACTTGTACTGAAAATATTAGTTCATCAGAGATTTAGGTCAAGCCTTCCTGGCTCAGCCTCCCTGGTGTGAGTGGTAATTGTTTAGAAGAAATTATTGCCTAACAATCAGTAAAATATTGAAAGAATGGCTTAGTAGGAGAGCTGAAGTGATTATGGAGATGGAGTTTGGATGCAATATCTACATATGGAGTTGTTCCAAATTAATATGTGAATAGCCTTATTCTGGAATCACTATTGTGGTTTAACTTAATTCTCCCTGAACATAGGAATTAGTGCACTTGAAATTCATACCTTCCCCTAACTTGAATTGATTTTTCAGTGTTGGACAAGACTTGAAATATTTGCTGTGTTGGGTCTGGCTGGGGTGGAGTTAACTTTCCCCTTAGCAGCCCTCATAGTGCTGTGCTTTGTATTAGTAGCAAGAAAGGTGCAGATAACACACCGGTGTTTTGGCTACTGCTGAGCAGTGCTCCCACCACATCAAGGCTGTCTCTCCAACACCCCTGCAACAAAGGCCAGTAGTCTGGGGGTGGGCAAGAGGTTTGGAGGGGACAGAGCCAGGACATCTCACCCAAAGTGACCAAAGGGATATTCCATACCATATGACATTGTGCTAAGCAATAAAAGCTAATAGAAAGGAGGAGGAGGAAGGGCATTTGTTATTATTGGCAAGGTTTGACTCAGGATCAGCAATTAAACCAGAGACAACAAGCTCTCAATCCCCTCCCCCTCCCACCCAAGTAGGGAAGGAGAGAGAGAATTAGGAGAGAGACTTAGCTGGACTGAAAACTAAATTAGACAGCTTTAAGTATACGTATAATTATATACAAGTATATTCAGGAATGTGCAAAAGCCTCTTGCCTCTCCCCACCCCCAGCAGTTCCCCCAGCACTCTCCTTAGCTGTGAGCAGTCCTAAAAAGTCTCAGTCTGCTGTTTTTGATAACAGCAGAGCAGATGGGGGCTAAGGGTCACGGCTGAGCCTGGGGTTGATGGTGATGGATGGATGGATGGATGGAGTCCTCCCCGGACGCCGGCCATGGACGGAAGAGAAGGGAAGAAGCAGCAGGAAGGAAGCTGTCTTGTGTGATCTCTGACCTTCTGTCGCGGACCGATAGCAATGGTTATCGGATGTCAGGATGCTTCCGCGACTATTCCCCCCCCCCCCCCCCCCTCGGCAGGGAGCAGAGAGGTCCGTGGATGGGACCGCACCTCAGAGGGTGGAGTGGAACGCCCCCCCTCCCCCACGCTCCCAAAGACCAATATGTCGCTCACACAACCGGAGGTTTATTGAAGGACCAAGGCTCGGGGAAGGTTATCTAGGTATATATCAGGGGTCTATGGAGTTAGTAGGTGTACTCCCCGTGGAAAAGGTGAGGGAGGATCAATGTAAGGGAAGGGTAGGACGTGAAGCCTGAGTACCAAGTATGGTCCCCGGCCCCGCTTCGGCGGCAGGGCAAGGGGGGGGAGACGATTCCCCCGCGGGTGAACACCGGCCCTCCTGCGCAGAGCCACACTCTGACAGGTGGCTCGGTGGGTCCAGCGGCTCCACCGGCACAGCCCGCCTCTCTTCAGATAACGTTCTCCTTTGGTATGTGGCCGGGTGTGCAGTCTCTCAGGGGGAGTTCGCTATCTGTCTTTCTGCCACGGCAGTTTCAGTCTTTCCTTGGTTACAAGAGGCACTTCGCTGGCTTGAAAGGCATTCCGTTATGTGGGGGGAGAACTAGTCCATTCCCCACATCTCACCCCGTGGCTTTTAAGGCAGCGGTCATATGGTGTCCTTCTCGTGTATATGTGACGTATGCATGTATCCCAGCTCTGGTCCATACCCTTACCTCACATTAGCTCCTCCCTCATCGGGCATAGAAACAAGCATAGCTGAAAAACATTAATGTAAATCAACATAGAGGAACACAGCGATTTCTAACAAGAGATAAGGGATCAATTCCCGGTCATAACGCTATATACTGTGCATACATTCTATCATACTACAAGGGACTAATGTAACAATACATAAATACAAACAAGAATCTACATATCCAAGTAATACTACCCAATAATAGCACCTTAAACACTGTACAGACAACAACTCAAGGGCATGTTATACAGAGTCTTTACCATGGTGTCGCGGACTGAGATAGGTAGAGCCGCGACCTACACCCCCACCTCGGGGAATTGAGGGCTGAGGACCACTCCCCGTCACACTCACAAAGGAATCAATAGATTTATTAAAGGCACTGAGGGTTTGGCAAGTCCGATATCAAATAACACACAAAGACTATCTATATCATAGAATCATAGAATCCTAGGAGTTGGAAGGGACCTCGAAAGATCATCTAGTCCAACCCCCCCTGCCAGAGCAGGGTCACCTAGAGCACATCACACAGGAACGCATCCAGGCGGGTTTTGAATGTCTCCAGTGAAGGAGACTCCACAACCTCCCTGGGCAGCCTGTTCCAGTGCTCTGTCACTCTCACAGTAAAAAAGTATTTTCTGATATTTACCTTGAACCTCCTATGCTCCAATTTGCACCCATTACCCCTTGTCCTGTCACTGGTCATCACTGAGAAGAGTCTAACTCCATCTCCCTGACACTCACCCCTTACATATTTGTAAACATTGATGAGGTCACCCCTCAGCCTCCTTTTTTCCAAGCTAAAGAGACCCAGCTCCCTCAGCCTTTCCTCATAAGGGAGATGTTCCACTCCCTTAATCATCTTTGTGGCTCTACGCTGGACTCTTTCAAGCAGTTCCCTGTCCTTCTTGAACTGAGGGGCCCAGAACTGGACACAATACTCCAGATGCAGCCTCACCAATGCAGAATAGAGGGGGAGGAGAACCTCTCTTGACCTACTAACCACACCCTTTCTAATGCACCCCAGGATGCCATTGGCCTTCTTGGCCACAAGGGCACATTGCTGGCTCATGGTCATCCTCCTGTCTACCAGGACCCCCAGGTCCCTTTCACCTACACTACTCTCCAGCAGGTCAGCCCCCAACCTATACTGGGACATCGTGTTGTTCTTCCCCAAATGCAAAACTCTACACTTCCCCTTGTTGAATTTCATCATGTTTCTCCCCGCCCAACTCTCCAGCCTGTCTAAGTCTCTCTGAATGGCAGCACAGCCTTCTGGTGTGTCAGCCACTCCTCCCAGCTTAGTGTCATCAGCAAACTTGCTGAGGGTACATTCTATACCCTCATCCAGGTCGTTGATGAAGATGTTGAACAACACCGGTCCCAGTACCGACTAGTACCGACCCCTGAGGGACTACACTAGTCACACACTTCCAACCAGATTCTGCCCCATTGACTACAACTCTCTGACTCCTTCCCATCAACCAGTTCCTGATCCACCTCACTACCTGATCACCAAACCCATACCTGATCAACTTATCTACAAGGATGCTGTGGGAGACGGTGTCAAATGCCTTACTGAAATCCAGATAAACCACATCTACCGCTCTACCATCATCTATCCACCTAGTAATTTCCTCATAGAAGGCTATGAGGTTAGCCAAACATGATTTACCCTTGATAAAACCACACTGACTGCTCTTGATGACCCCCATGCCCTTGATATGCCTAGAGATAGAGATAAGAACAAGTTGTTCCATCACCTTTCCAGGGATGGACACCCTTTGGGGGTTGGACTAGATGATCTTTCGAGGTCCCTTCCAACCCCTAGGATTCTATGATTCTATGGAGGTGAGGCTGACCAGTCTATAGTTACCCGGGTCCTCCTTCTTGCCCTTCTTGTAGACTGGTGTGACATTTGCTATCCTCCAGTCCTCAGGCACCTCTCCTGTTACCCATGACTTACCGAAGATGATGGAGAGTGGCCTAGTAATGACCTCCGCCAGCTCCCTCAGCACCCTTGGATGCATTCCATCTGGACCCATTGATTTATGGATGTCCAGATTACTCAACTGATCCCTAACCCAATCCTCATCTACCATGGCAAACTCCTCATCTATCTTGACTTCTTCTGGGGCTATATGAGTCTGGAGCTCATGGGGAAATCCTGCAGGAGTAAAGACAGAGGCAAAGAAGGCGTTCAGCACCTCTGCCTTCTTTATATCCTCTGTCACCAGGGCTCCCCCCTCATTCAACAGTGGGCCAATATTGCCTCTAGTGTTAGCTTTGTTAGCTATGTATTTGAAAAAGCCCTTTCTATTATCCTTAACCTGACTTGCAAGGTTAAGTTCCAAGGAAGCCTTAGCTTTCCTAATTGCCTCCCTACATCCACTGACAACAGCCCTATATTCCTCCCAAGTGACCAGCCCCTCCTTCCATGATCTGTAGATTTTCCTTTTCCACTTAAGTTTGCCCAGCAGTTCCTTTTTTAACCATGCTGGTCTCCTAGCTCCCTTACTAGATTTCCTAACCATTGGGACGCTCTGATCCTGTGCTTGCAAGAAGTGGTCCTTGAATGTTGACCAGCTATCTTGAACCCCTTTATCTTCTAGCACCCTGTCCCATGGGATTTCCCTTAACAGTTGATTGAGGAGGCCAAAGTTTGCCCTGTGGAAGTCCAGGGTTCTGGTCCTACTGGATATTCTATTCCTCCCACACAGGATCCTGAACTCCACCATCTCCTGATCACTGCAGCCAAGGCTGCCACTGACCACCACTGCTTCAACAAGGCCCTCCTTGTTGGTTAGTACAAAATCCAGCAGCGCTCCTCTTCTAGTCGGCTTGTCCACCATTTGCATTAAGAAGTTATCATCAATGCACTGGAGGAACCTCCTAGACTGTGAAAGGCTGGCTGTGCGAGTCTTCCAGCAGATATCGGGGTAGTTAAAATCTCCCATGAGGACTAGGGACTGCAGTTGTGAAGCTACTTTCAGCTGCCTGTAGAAAGCCTCATCAACTTCCTCGCCTTGATCAGGAGGTCTGTAGTAGACCCCCACGACTGTATCACCCACACCAGCCTGCCCCTTAATTCTTACCCACAGACTTTCAACTTGCCCCTCATCAGCCCCTGCACAAAACTCAATACATTCTAGTTGCTCTCTCACATAAAGAGCAACTCCACCACCTCGCTTCCCCGCCCTGTCTTTCCTAAAAAGCACATAACCATCCATGGCCACATTCCAGTCATGTGACCTGTCCCACCACGTCTCTGTTATTGCTACCAGATCATAACCCTTAGCCCGCACACTGACCTCTAACTCTTCCTGCTTATTCCCCATGCTGCGTGCAGTAGCATACAGGCATTTCAGGAAACAAACAGAGCCCACTGGTGGAACTACATCCTCCTTAGACCACCTGCTTTCAGGCCCTGGCACGTTCCTCTTGTGCTTGTCCCTAACAGACCCAGTTTTCTCCCCTTCCCCCTTCACATCTAGTTTAAAGCTCTCTCAATGAGCCCTGCTACGTCCTGCCCCAAAAGCCTCTTCCCCCTCTGGGACAGGTGCATCCCACCTGCCACCACCAGGCCAGGTGTCTTATATAGCATCCCATGATCAAAAAAACCAAAACCCTGTCTTTGACACCAATCTCTTAGCCATTCATTGACCTGTAAACTCTTCCTATATACCTCCCCACCCATTCTTGCAGGAGGGATGGAGGCAAACACTACTTGCGCTCCAACCCCCTAACTAGCCGTCCTAGGGCCCTGAAGTCACTCTTCATTGCCCTTACATTTCTTGTGATAATTTCATCACTGCCAACCTGAAAAATCAGCAGTGGATAGTAATCAGAGGAACCCACAAGATTAGGGAGTTTCCTTTTAACATCTCTAATCCGAGCCCCAGGGAGGCAACAGACCTCCCTGTGGGATGGGTCCGGTCGACAGATGGGCCCTTCTGTCCCCCTCAGAAGGGAGTCACCCACCACAATTACTCTCCTTTCCTTCTTGATTGAAGAAGTCCTAAGGACTCGGGGTGACTGACGAGTCCTAGGTGCTTCACTAGATAAGTCTACCCCTCCAACTTCATTTTCCTGTCCCTGAATTTCCAAGGCCTCATATCTGTTCTTCAAGGGCAATTGGGATTGTGGAAGGGGTTGGGAGGATTTTTTCTTGCCTTTCCGAGGTCGGACTTCCTTCCATTCCTTCATATCTCCTAAGTCCTCTCCATCTGTCTGGTGACAGGAGGGGAGGGAATCCGTCACTTTCTCAACCTCTTCGATCTGCCCCTGCGTCAGGGTATGACTCCACCAATCTATTTCACTCTCACAATCTCTAATGGCTCTCAGTCTTGCAACCTCCTCTGTCAGATTAACCACCTGCCTGAGGAGATCATTTACTTGCTCACACCGCACACATGCGGTGTCACTGGTTCCCTCTGGTACCAGTGGCAGGCTCAGGCATTCACTGCAGCCAAAGACCTGCACTGCTGCATGCCTGCTTGGGAGCTCTGTCTGAGTCCCCACATTCTTTTTCACTATGTTTTTTGGCCGCGTTGTGACCATGATCTATCCAGCTACTAGTTTGCTTTTCTTGTGAGAAGGCACCCGCTGCTCCCTCCCTCCCTGCCTGCCCTCGCGCCTCCCCTCTGAAGGCTAGCTGCCACTCTCTGCTCTGCGCTGCCGCGTGCTCAGAGGAGGCTGCCAAATGACCGCTTTTTAAACCTTGCCGCCGTTCACAGCCACGCCCCCTGCCACGTCAGCCTTCCTCTCCCTCGCAGGCTTCCCGCTCAGACTCGGGTCTCCTGGCTCTGCCCCGGCTTCACCGTCTCCGGGAAGCCCGGCTCTCTCTCAAATCCTCAGCAATTTAAAGGAACAGCTCACACCGCTGCCGCTCTCTGCTCTGCACTGCCGCGTGCTCAGAGGAGGCTGCCAAATGTAGATATATCTATATCCACATCCCTATATCTATATACCAACAGCTATATAACAATATATCTATATACCAATAACAACACGCACAGAAAACAAGAGATAACCTCTCCCCCTCCCCTTTTCCCCTGTTCCCGTTCCCGGACAGGGATAAGAGGAAAAGCCTGGAGAGAGCCTTTGGGAAATAGAAGAATATCGAAAAAGAGAAGTGAGTGTCTGGTATGTGTGAATGGTATGTAGGAATGTTAGTAAGAAGCGTCAGAATGTAGTTCGCAATTCTCACCACTGGGGTACGGCCGAAGCCAATCCCTGGTCGGGATCCACGTCCTTTCCCTTGAGACAGTCTGTTCGGTACGCCAACAACCACAGCAAAAGGCGCCGTATAACCTCACGGCAGCCTCCGCAGCGGTACGCTCACAGCGGCGGCTGTATCCGTATTGTGTATTGAGAACAGCGTCCAGCTCTCCCACTTGTGCACTGCCTGTATCATGATTTATTATTTGTTTGGCTGTGGAGGGCTTCACTGCAGCAGATCTAAACAACCAGGTTTTACCCTCTCTTCGGGCTGAAGCATCTGTAAACCAAGCATTAACCATTTCACTCTTGTATTCCGGTGCCTCTTTAATAGGACTGGGAGCTTTCACTGTTAGATCTTCTTCCTCTGTAGATGAAATTTTTCCGGTATTTGCAATTGTTTATCTGGGCCTTCTTCGAGCTTGAAAAGGCCAGAATAATATTCAATTTGGCTATACCACTTCCTGATTGTACCCTTTTGGGATATTCCCTCTGGAGGGGCTTTCCCAGACAGCACTTGGTTAACCACCTTAAAAGGGCCTTGCAAGATTACCTGTTGTTTCTTGATTATTTTGCTGACCTCTATTAGTGCTGTGCACACAGTCAGCAACCCTTTCTCCAGAGTGGAATATCGCTTTCCTGAGTCCTTCAGAGATTGCGAATAGAAGCCAATCGGTTGTGTACTCCCATTAGGTCCCCTTTGCCAAAAGTGATATGATAAGGCGCTGGCCAAGAACGCCCATTCTATTATGATTGGATCCTCTGGGTGGAGGGGTCCCAGAGTCTGAAAGGTCTGTGCTTCTACCAGTAACAGCTCAAGGGCCTCATTATGTGAACTATTCCATTCCCAGTGATGGTTCCTTTTTAACAGGTCATAAAGGGGACGTGCTATAACAGAAAAGTCTGGAATATGCCTTCTCCAGTACTGAAGGGTTCCCAATACCTGTTGTAGCTCTTTTCTGTTGGCTGGTACCTTTATCTGCTTCATGTGCGATAAAGTATCAGAAGGAATATTCCAGGTTCTCCCCTTCCACCTTATTCCCAGGAATTTTGCCTCTTGGGTTGGAGGTTGCCTTTTTCCCTCAGGGATTTCTATCTGCATGTCTGTTAAATGCTTAATTATGGCATCAAAAACAGCCTTTACCTCTCTCTCACTCTGGCCCCCTATCAACACGTCATCTATATACTGATAGACCTTTACTGTGGGATTATTTTTGATTTCTGGAATGTTTTCCAGTTCACATGCAAGTGCGTGATGGGCCAATGTGGGTGAGTGTTTATATCCTTGGGGCAACCTTGTGAAGGTGTACTGTACCCCTTCCCAAGTGAAGGCAAAACGATTTTGGTCATCAGGATCAATAGGGACCTGGAAAAACATATCCTTTATGTCCAGGGAGGCCAGCACTGGATGTGCTGCTTCCTGGATTTCTAGCACCAGATCAGCAAGGTTAGGTACAGCAGCTGTAAGTCTTTCTGTATTGGCATTTAGCTTCCTGTAATCCACTGTCAGTCTCCATTTACCATCTGGTTTCCTTACAGGCCAGATCGGGGAATTAAACGGTGAATGACAGGGCACAACAATACCCCTTTGCTTCAAATCAGATATTACCTCTCTAATGCCATTTTTGGCAGCAATCGGGATGGGATATTGTTTTACTTTTGTTATTTTGCTTGGTGGTAGACACGGGGCGCACTGTAACAACCTTATCTCAGGTGTAGGTGTGCCAAAATTCCAGTAGTTACCTTCTTCATCTCTCCACGCCCGGCCCGTGAGGACATCCAGTCCTAATAAATTAAAAGGAATATCGCCCACAATGATTTCAGACCAGATCGTTTTATCTTCTCCTGGAAGGTGTATGGTGACCTTAGCCGTTCTCTGCAAAAGAGGGTTACCAAATGCACCACTTACATACATTGGCTTTGATGATAGGGCAATGCCACAGTGCTCAGCTTCATCCACCTTCAGTGTAGAAATCTGCGCTCCTGTGTCTACCACAAAAGTGACAGGATAACGTTTAGGTCCCACAGCACAGGTAATTTCCATGTCCCCATCTTTATTCCTAACCAATCTCAGTACCTTTTGCCAATCCCTTGGAGGTTTGGGAACCTTAGGGCCCGAGTATGTACTGATTACTTGGGAGGCATTTTCATTCTCTGTATTGGGAGTCTGTGTTTTTCCCCTCCTCCACTGTCTTTTAGCCTTCCTATTCTTGGCAGAAAGAGGGTCATTCAGTTTTCGAAATTAGCAACTAGGGTCCTTACTCTTGACCCCCCTCCGGATCTCCCTCTGGACTCAGACCTTCTTCTGGACCTAGGCAGCAACCTGGGCCTTGTAGACTGCCTTTGTCTCGACCCAAACAATTCATGCCAGCAGTCAACCAATTCCTTTAGCTGTCAATAGGAATAAGTCCCCATCAGAAGTACGGACGGGACCCCTAAACGCTTGGCCTCCTCCTTGAGCCTAGCGTATGGTCCTTTATCACCCCAAGATGAAGTCTGTTGCCCTCCCGGGGCACTGGTTCCCTGGCAAACCCCTTGGTTTATCATTCTGCTTACCTCTGTCCACCACTGTCCAATCACCCCGTGATTTCCCCTGCTGTTTAGGAGAAAAGGGGTTTCTGAGGAGAGGGAGGCTTCTGAGGAGAAGAAGGCTTCTGAGATGGCTTAGCAGCCACCTCAGCATATGAGGGTCGAGTAACCATGACTTGTTTGACTGCAGAAGATTTGCTAGTACCACCAGATTCACCAAATAACTTTCCACATTCTACCAGTTCTTTAGCCAATGCAGCCCATGTAAGGCGTAGGTTGCCCCTTTGAATCTCTTTCCGGTATTGAATGGTTTCCATTTTAAGTGCTGGAGAGAGTCCCTTAAACAAAACAGGCAATCTATCTGGATGCACCCTAAGAGACAAAGGGCTACACTGCTCTGGTACTAACTCACGGTCATAGATCATCTGAAGTACTGCAGCTCTGTGGACATTTTCCACGACATCAGAGTCGTCCCCCTCGCAGGGCCTTCGGTTCCCCTCTGCTAATGGGATCTGTGCCACCAACACAATAAGCTGCCCGCTGAGTTAGGGACGATGGGTAATCTCTGTTTCCAGTCACTAAGACTATGTCAGGTCCCCAGTACCCACCAGCTTCGTGTTCAGTCAACAGTATATCGTCTCCCCCTGTGAGGGACACTCTCATAACATATTCAGCTTCTGTCTCAGACTGAAGCCTGCTGTATTGCTTTCTAAGTTTTACTAATTTCACCGCAGTGTATGGCTTTTCCTTTACCTCCGTATCTTTCTGTGCAGCACCTGCCTTCTGAGAGTAAGTAGTTGTCCTGACTGGGTGCACGTATCTATGTTCCACTCCCTCCTGCTCGACATCTGCTTCCACACTGCGTTGGGGAGATCTGATACAACGTGTCAACTCCTGCAGCTCTGAACACAGCTCATCTATCTTAGCAGTTATGTCCTCCGACCCTCCACTAGCTTGGGGGGGGGACCGGCAGCGGCCGGCTGCTGTTCTACGAGTGTGTTAAGAGCAGGGACCAGTCTTTCATTTCAAACACTCAGCTAATTACTCGATTGGCATCCAACTGAGCAGCGGCCCCCTGCACATCAGACACGATTCCCGTGTCTTGTGTTGGATCTGACTGAACGCTCTAGGGCATGTCCTCCTTCCTAGAAGGGGGGGCAACCTTTTGTTTTAACTGCTCTCGCAGATGGATAACCTCTTGTTGCAATGTCTCATTCTCTTGTTCTAATTTTGTTTGCTCTCTTCGTGACACCCTATCACCTTGATGCATCCCTTCTATCTCCTGTTTCATGCCTAAATTCTCCCGTTGGGTCTGTTGTAAGGTCTGTTGCGTTTCCTCATATGTCTTGTGCAATTCCCTATATTTCTTATCTAGCTTTACAGCCTCCTGATGCAGTGCATCGTATTCCTGCTGTAACTTCATAAAGTCCTGTTGCAGCTGCTTGCATTTTTTGTGCTGCTTCTCCTTCTGTGCCCCTATGGAGCTACCCTCAAGTCTCTGCAACAACCCTTCAAAGTCCTGCTGCAGCCCACTATGCTTCTCCTGTAACTCATCAAACTCCCGCTGTGACGCCTTCCCTGTAAGCTCCTGCCTTAACTCAGCAACCTCTTGCTGTAGCTCTATCTCCCTGGCCTCTTGCTGTAGTGCTTTATTTGTAAGCCCTTTAATATTTTCCCGTAATATTTTGTATGCAAGGCTCGATACATCCAACCTTTCCAGACCCTCGGTGCCTTCTGCACAACCGGCATCCTCCACATCTGTAGGGATACTCTCGGTGCTCATATTGCTTCCTTTGTTTTGTTATCAAATGGCTTTCGAGAGTGTGGTTTGGGGGATCCCACTCCTGACACCAGTTATGTCGCGGACCGATAGCAATGGTTATCGGATGTCAGAATGCTTCCGCGACTATTCCCCCCCTCTCGGCAGGGAGCAGAGAGGTCCGTGGATGGGACCGCACCTCAGAGGGTGGAGTGGAACGCCCCCCCTCCCCCACGCTCACAAAGACCAATATGTCGCTCACACAACCGGAGGTTTATTGAAGGACCAAGGCTCGGGGAAGGTTATCCAGGTATATATCAGGGGTCTATGGAGTTAGTAGGTGCACTCCCCGCGGAAGAGGTGAGGGAGGATCAATGTAAGGGAAGGGTAGGACGTGAAGCCTGAGTACCAAGTATGGTGTGTAGGTGTACCCGTTCCCCACACCTTCCTCGGAGCTTACGTAGATATATGGAATGGAATACCTTTGGTCAATTCTGCTGTCTGTCTAGTCCAGCTCCCCTACGAGGGGGTCACAGATACAATTCTCCTGCCCCAGTAGCCTCTGCAGAAGCAGAGCTAAGAAGCGACCTTGGAGTCTCGGCAGTAACATAAACCTTCCAGTGTTAGCAGTCCACTAGCTGGAACACTTGCTGCTAGTTAAAAAGCAAGCTTACTGAAGGAAAAAAAAATCAGTAAAAAGAAAATTAGCTTAAACCTGGCTCAACCTAGGACAGGCATTTGTCTTCCAAAGCAAGTGTACTGAGCCCCTACTTCTTAGGAAGTGGCTGGAAATGGCCTGCTGATGGGAAGGAGAGAATAAAACTTTTCTATTGTTTGTTTTTAGTTTGTTTGTTTGTTTTCCTTTGCTTCTGCACGTGGCCTTTGCTTTTCTTTATAAAACTCCCTGACTCCAGAATCCCAAGGGTTGACCTCGAGTCTCCCCTGGTGCTTTCTGCCAGAGACACCAGGTAGGACCATTGTACCCAGCTGCGGTGAAGAGCACTGTCACGGTTTGGCACCAAGATAGAACACTCTCGATTCACCCCCCTCCCCTTCCTCCCCTAAGGTAGGGAAAGAGGGAGAAAAAATGAGAAAGAGAGGCTTTCTGGGTTGAAAAGTGAAACAGAATGATTTTAATTATTAGTGATAAGGAAATATATATATATTTGTAAAGGGATGTGCAACACCCGATCCCCTCCCTCCTCCCCCAGCGACTCACAGCAACTCTTCTCCCAGGTGACTCCCAGCTGAAGGGGGGAGTGTCCAGGCACATGGACGGGGTCCTTGGATGTCGGCTGTAAAGAAAAATGGAAAAAAAAAGAGAGAGAGAGAGAGCCAAAGAGAGGGCGATAGAAGCGACAGTAAGCAGAAAAATGAGTGGAAAAGTAAAAAGAAAGTCTTGACTTCTGTAATGTCTTAACCTATACTGAAAGCCAAATACAGAAAATATTATGAGAAGGGAATATTCTGATTTGCTGATCCTGCCTTCGGTCTAATCTGCTCCCCCATAGGGGAGGAGGCTGCAGACAGTCAGAAGCGACCTTGGTAGTTATCAGTCAACTGGCGCTGCTAAAAAGTTCATTGAAAGAAAAAAAAAAATCAGCAAAGAGCTTCACCCTGGCCCAAAGCAAAACATTCCACCCCTATTCCATTCTCATAATATTTTACACAGAGTCTATAAGTTATCAAATTAAGAATTCTCTCCCAGTGTTAGATTTCCTTGAGGTACGTACTGAACTTCACCATCTTCCATCATTACACACAAAGTATGTCCAGGTCCCTGAGCAAAAGCAACACCCCGGACAGGTTTGCCCTTGCCTGAAGCAGGATAAACCCAAACACTTTTTCCCAACAGATTTCTTTCACATACCACTGGGACTTTATCCCCATCCACTGATTGCAAAAGGTCTGACTGAGCACGACCAGCTCTACTGACGGATCCCCTGGTATTAACTAGCCAAATGGCCCTTGCTAAATGTTTGTCCCAATTCTTAAAGGTTCCACCTCCCATTGCCTTCAGGGTAGCTTTCAACAGACCATTGTACCTTTCAATCTTCCCCGAGGCTGGAGCATGGTATGGGATATGGTATCTCCACTCAATACCATGTTCTTTGGCCCAGTCAGTTACAAGATTCTTCTTGAAATGAGTCCCATTGTCCGACTCGATTCTCTCTGGAGTACTGTGTCGCCACAAGTCCTGCTTCTCAAGGCCCATGATGGTGTTCCGGGCTGTGGCATGAGACACAGGATATGTTTCCAACCATCCTGTACTTCTTTCCACCATTGTAAGCACTTAGCGCTTACCCTGGCGGGTCTGAGGCGGTGTGATGTAATCAACTTGCCAGGCCTCCCCATACCTGTACTTTGACCACCTCCCCTTATATCACAAAGGTTTTAACCTTTTAGCCTGCTTAATTGCAGCGCACATTTCACACTCATGAATCACCTGCGACATAGTGTCCATGGTTATGTCCACCCCATGGTGTGGAGAAGGAACTATTTTTCCTTCTCCCCTGCACACAAGATGGAATGCCTTTCAAGCCAGCGAAGTGCCTTTGCTGATTTAGCCAAGGACAAAGTGAAACAGACTTGGCAGAAATACAGATAGCAGACTGCCTCTGAAAGACTGAGCAATTAGCCACTAGTAAAAGGAGGCGGGCTGTGCCAGTGAACCAGAGAATTTTCCTTCGTCTGTGGGACTCGGTAATTGACTGAGCCTGCCTGCATGTACTGAAGCCACTCCGCCATGGGGGGCCTGTGCTCACCCATGGGGGAACACTGCCTCCCTGCTTGCTGCTTGAAGCAGAGCCTGTGGTTGCTGCCTGCTGCTGTTTGCCGGTGCCTGGGGAGCCTGCCTGCCGTGGTGCCTGCTGTGCTGAGCCTGCCTGCCGTGTCTGCCTGTGCCTACTGGAGCGGCTCGCCCCGCCGCCGCTGCTGGTCACCCAGACGCTGGTCATATCCTTGCTACGGAAGGAGGTTAACTCGCGTACACATCCACATATACAAATACATACACGGGCTCAATTCCTGCCCTTTCTCTCCATTAATCCTTCTGCCTTTCTTAGTGCACTTACTAATACCATAGTACCTTATTTCTTTCCTGATATATGCTTAGACTACCTTCCCTGAACCTCGATCCCTCATTTTGTGTTAAAACTTAATAAAGCTGTTAGTTAAACATTGGTCTTGGTAACAACTCGTGACCGTGATTGGGGGCATTCCGATCTCTAAGATACGGTCCCACAGCGGCCGCGCGTGTGGTCTCATTTACAAATCCCTCTGTGGAGGGGGGGAAGGTCGTGAAAGCATCCTGACAGCCGATAGCCTTTAATATCGGCCCGCGACACATGGTCACAAGCCCATGTTGCATCTCTTCCCTGATGACCTGAGGCATCATGGGCCCATCAAGCTAAAAACAGCTCACCTTTGTGTTCCCAGTCGAAGTCTATTTTAAACACTTGGGCAGCCTCATCTGCTCCTTGGTTGTGTTGATGTTCCTCATTAGCTCAACTCAGAGGCATGTATGCATCTACATGGCGCACTTTCACAGCCAATTTCCCTACCTGAGCAGCGATGTCTTTCCATAGGTCAGCCACCCAAATTGGCTTACCCTTTCGCTGCCAGTTGTTCTGCTGCCACTGTTTTAGCCACCCCCACAAGGCATTTGCTACCATCCATGAGTCAGTGTAGAGATACAGTCTTGGCCACCCTTCTCGTTCAGCAACATCTAAAGCCAGCTGGATGGCTTTTACTTCTGCAAACTGACTTGATTCTCCTTCATCTGCTTCTGCAACAAGCCGTGTAGGATTCCATAGGGCAGCTTTCCACCTCCAACGGTTTCCTACAAGGCAGCAGGAGCCATCAGTGAACAGAGCATATTGTTTTTCAGCCTCAGGCAGTTGATTATATGGTGGGGCTTCTTCGGTTTGTTTCACCACTTCTTGAGGTGGCATTCCAAAATGTGTGCCTTCTGGCCAGTCTGTAATAGCTTCTACGATCCCAGGATGATTTGGGTTCCCTATCCTAGCCCACTGGGTGATTAAAGTAATCCATTTACTCCAGGTAGCATCAGTGGCATGATGCATAGGAGGAGCATTACTCATGAACATCCAGGGCAGTGCAGGTAATCAAGGCACCAGGAGGAGCTGCGCCTCAGTACCGATCACTTCCGAAGCAGCTCTAACTCCTTCATATGCTGCCAGTATCTCCTTTTCAGTTATGGTGTAATTGGCCTCGGAACCTCTGTAGCTCTGGCTCCAAAATCCCAGGGGACGACCACGAGTTTCCCTTGGTGCTTTCTTCCAGAGGCTCCAGGTAGGACCATTTTACCCGGATGCGGTGTAGAGCACATTTTTGATGTCTGGACCTGTTGGAATTGGTCCAAGGGCCACCACATGCACAATCTCGTCTTTAATCTTCTCAAAAGCATCCTGTTGGTCGGCACCCCACTCCAAGTCATTCTTCTTCCGTGTCACCTTGTAAAGAGGTTGCACGATGTGACTATACTCAGGAATATGCATCCTCCAAAAAACAACCATTCCTAAAAAGTTTTGAGTGTCCTTTTTGTTGGTCAGTGGTGCCATAGTTGCTATTTTGTTAATCACATCCATTGGAATTTGGCGACGTCCATCTTGCCATCTAACCCCCAGGAACTAGATCTCTTGTGAAGGTCCCTTGACCTTGCTTCTTTTTACAGTAAAACCAGCATCCAGAAGAATTTGTATGATCTTTTTAATTTCTCAAAGGCTTCTTCTGGTGTGTCACCCCACACAATGATGTCATCGATGTACTGCAGATGTTCTGGATCTCCACCCTTCTCCAATGCAGCGTGGATCAGTCCATGGCAAATGGTTGAGCTGTGTTTCCACCCCTGGGGCCGTCGATGTCAGGTGTACTGGACTCCCCTCCAGGTGAAAGCAAACTGTGGTCTTCACTCTGGTGCAAGAGGAATAGAGAAAAAGGCATGAGTAATTACAATAGTGGCATACCACCTGGCTGCTTTCAACTCCAACTCATACTGAAGTTCTAGCATGTCCAGCACAGCAGCACTGAGTGGTGGTGTAACCTCATTCAGGCCATGATAGTCCACTGTCAGCCTCCACTCGCCATCAGGCTTTCGCACTGTTCAGATAGGACTGTTGAAGGGTGAGTGAGTCCTGCTGATCACTCCCTGTCTCTCCAGTTGCCGGATCAGCTTGTGAATGGGGAACACAGAGTGTCTGTTGGTGGGATATTGTCGTCTGTGCACTGTTGAAGTGGCAATTGGCACCTCTTGGTCTTCAGCCTTCAGCAACCCCACTAGAGAAGGGTCATCTGAAAGGCCAGGGAAAGTATGCAGCTGTTCACATAGGCCTCCGCAACAGTCATTTCTTGAGATCCTCCCGTGACTCCAGAAATAGTGACGGATTCTGTCCCTTTATGATTTGATGGCATTAGGGTGACCTGTGCCCCAGTGTCCACCAAGGCTTTATACCTTTGTGGTTCTAATGTGCCAGGCCACCGAATCCACACAGTGCAGTAAACTTGGTTGTCCCTCTCCTCCTCCTTGCCGGCGGTAGGGCACCACTAACGTTGAGCATTTGAGGTTGAAGCACCATCCTGGGTGGAGACTGGTGCAGCCTTCTTCCAGGAAGAACCATCTCCTGCCTTTGTTCTATTTAGTAGCTGTTGCACGCGTATCTGGAGAATAGCAGTGGGTGATACTGGGGTTTACCTTCCCATCTGTTCGGCATCTTATTTTTTCTGTCAGTCATTCTTTCAATGGCTGAGGTGTGGAACTCTTGGGAATCAGAGATCATGTCTCCATACTGTCGTTCTCTGAAAGCCACTTCACGCACAGTTTCTCTTGCGTTGTCATCAGTGCATCCCATTAAGGAGAATATATGTGCTGCTGGTGCAGCCTGCGCAAAGTTTCGGAACATTTGTGTGTAGCACAGAAAGTCATCAGGCTTTGTAAATCCATTGTTATCATAGATCACCTCTCACACAGCCACTTCTCTCCAATATGTGATGGCTCTCTCAAGAGTGGGTGTTCTGCTTCGGTGCCATTCGATGTCACCCTTATAGGGGTATCTCTCCCTCACAGCTGAAAGAAGTTGGCCCCACAGGGTGGTAGTTCCTGTCTTACTACCAAGTGCCCTATCAATACCAGCATCTCTGGCCAGGGATCCTAACTGCTTGGCTTCTCTCTTGTTGACGTCATAGGTTTCAGCCCCACTATCATAGCATAGGAGCAACAAAGGAAGAAGTCCCTCACCATCAATGCAGGTAAAGTCCTTTCTCATGAGGCGCGGTTCCTTTAGAGAGAAAGGCTGGACAAGATCATCGTCATTATCTGCTTGAGAAAAGCCTGCTCCTTTATCTGCTTCAGAAGTACCTGCTCCATCACCTGATTTAGAATCATCTGCTTTCTTAATTTCGCTCTCTAACTTTGCTTGAAGAAACTCTGGATATCTCATACGGGTGCTCATACTGGAGCCTTTCGCCTTTGCTTTGCTCCTGGTCACAGGATTAACTCTTTGTTTAAATCAAAGTGTATTGGACTTAATCTTCGCAGAAGCATCTGTTTTTGTAGCAGTACCAGTGGTGGCAGCAGCAGCAGTGGTGGTGGCAGCATCATGGGTGGCAGCAGCCTTGCCTGTGGGGGATTGGCAGCGAGTGGAACAACACCTCACCCTACGCATCCACAATACACTGTAAACATTTAGCAGAAGCATCCCTAATGAAACAATGCTATGCAGATCAAGAGCCGGGAGATTCAGCTTGAGAGAAAATGGAGAGATAAAACTGGACCTGCTACTGCCATTACCAACATAGACCTTTCTGTTCACTTGAGGATCTGTACCATAACCGTACGCATACAGTGCCGCCATAAGGATCGGTACCAAAAACCCTAGGATCACTAGGCCAGTAATTATATGGTTGATCATGGCTACAGTTCTGTCGATACACCATAAAACAACAACAAGAAGAGCTACACAGAGCAGTATGATCCTGGCTGCATACCACATGTACGATTGCATATTGGGAAAAAGGTCCAGCAGAAACATTCGAGAAGGTGTCTGTTCAGCTTTCAGTCGGTTATTAAATTCAGCAGACGTGTTGCTCATGGCCATCTGAGGGATTCCTCCCATCACAAATGGAATTTTAAACATTTCCTATTAGTCAGATTCTATAGCCTGGGCTTAAGATCAGGCCCCACATTGGGCGCCAATAAATTGTTGTCACGATTTGACTCAGAATCGAAAAATAAACCAGAGAAAACAATGCTCTCAATCCCCTCCCCCTCCCACCCAGGTAGGGAAGGAGAGAGAATATTAGCAGAGAGACTTTGCTGGATTGAAAACTAAATTAGACAGCTTAAATTATATGTACAATTATATACAAGTATGTTCAGGAATGTGCAAAAGCCTCTTGCCTCTCCCCACCCCCAGCAACTCTCACAGCACTTTCCTTAGCTTTGAGCAGTCCCGAAAAGTCTCAGCCCGCAGGCAGGAGATAATGCAGAGCAGACAGGGGCTAAGGGTAGAGTTATGAGGTGCCTGAGCCTAGGGGTTGACAGTGATGGATGGATGGAGTCCTTCCCGGACGCCGGCCATGGACGGAAGAGAAGGGAAGAAGAAGCAGGAAGGAAGTTGTCCTCTGTGATCTCTGACCTTCCTCGGAGCTTACAGAGATATATGGAATGGAATACCTTTGGTCAATTCTGCTGTCTGTCTACTCCAGCTCTCCTACGAGGGGGTCACAGATACAATACTCCTGCCCCGGTAGCCTCTGCAGAAGCAGAGCTAAGAAGCGACCTTGGAGTCTCGGCAGTAACATAAACCTTCCAGTGTTAGCAGTCCACTAGCTGGAACACTTGCTGCTAGTTAAAAGAGAGCTTACTGAAGGAAAAAAAAAAATCAGTAAAAGGAAAATTAGCTTAATCATGGCTCAACCCAGGATACTGGGTTTGTAATGGGGACCTCTGGGTCTTTCAGACCATGGTGGTCTATAGATATCAGAAAAATCATCCCCCTCACCTTTTAACTTCAAACATCTCTGGCCAGTGCTACAAGCAGGACAGCACCTTTTAAGCCTTGAATTCTCCCTGTTATCCTTTTCCATTGCTAAGACAAGGGGGTCTCGGGGTGGTCTTAATCCACAATCCCTCTGCCATTCAGGGTGGTTTCGGAGAGTGAAAAACATGTCTGCATAAGAAACCTCATCCCATTTTCCTTCCCTCCTTAAGAACATTAATTGCAATAACGTGTTATATCTCAAGGTACCATTAGGGGGCCATCTCTCCCCATCTTCCAGCTTATACAAAGGCCACCACTGATTACAATACTTAATCAGGGTTTTCTTAGACAGACTCCCACCAGAACTCCCTCCGATGTCCCTCCAGTGGGTCAATATACAGCCAAGCGGGCTTTTCAGAACCGACATCTGGTTTTCCCATACTAGGTGGCCTGTTACACTTGGTTTACACAGAAGAAATCAATCAAGGTCAACAGTATATGTTACAGATTTTTGACACTGCTGACAAGGAAATATCGGGGGGGAGGTTTCTGAGCATAAGCAAAGACACTATTCTTTTCTCAGTGCTTTTTCCTGTCCTCACTCCTCATTCGCTTCGTTCGTCTCCGGCTGGGCCCCTCACGGGGTTACGGAATGGTGGATCGGAACTCCACACCCGCTTCGTCCTTAATTGCACGTCTCAATTTCACTCACTCATACAAGCACACAAAGCATTTTAAAACATTTATAACAAACAAATACACAAAATGCAACAAATTATACACAAAGCCTAAACCATACACGGTACCAAATAGCCATGTCCTCCTCCCGTTACCCCTTGTCGTGGGCTGAGATGGGTAAAGCCGCAACCCACTCCCTCTCCAAAAGGGAATCGAGGGCTGAGGACCACTCCCTGTCACACTCACAAACAGTGCTCAAAAATCGATAGGTTTATTAAAGGCACTGAGGTTTTGGCAAGTCCACCTCTACAGAACAGTATCAAATGTCAGAATATATATCAGAACAATACACAAAAAAAACAATAGGAATATCCCCCTCCGTCTTCCTCTCCCCCCGTTCTTATTCCCGGACAGGGATAATAGGGAAAAAGCTTGGAGAGAGCCTGTAGGAAATATTATAGAAACCAATCGAGAGTGTACGTTATGTATGAATGTCTATAAGTGTTAATAGGAAGTGTCAGGATGTAGTTAAGTTCGCAAGTCTCACCACCGGGGTGCGGCCAAAGCCAGTCCCTGGCCAGGATACCCCTGTTCTTCAGCGACTCCAGGCAAGCAGTCCGTTTGGTACGTTCACATAGCCAACAACCACAGGAAAAAGCGCTTCACGGCTCCACGGCAGCCTCCGCGGCAACACACACATGGCGACTGTGTCCATAGCAGTTTGTAGCAGTTCTTAGCAGTTCATAGCGCGCGCCTTTCGGCTCCCCTTCCGGTTCCAGCACGGCTGTGCCTAGCCTCCTGGGATCTGTAGTCTGTGGTCCTGTGCGCATGGGCCTGGTACCTCTCTCCTCTTCTCACGAGTGCGAGGAGTGCATCGCCACGAATGGTCAGTAGATGTCGCTGGATTAAAGGCCATCACAGAGTCTGTCTCACATCTCACCCCGTGGCTTTTATGACAGCGACTTGTTTCATGTGTGGTATGTGTTTATGTATGTGTCTGTATATGTATGTACATCTGTACCCTATCAGGCTCTTGTCCAAACTCCTACCTCCTTCCCTGTTTTAAACATATATACAATTTCATATATCTCCATATCTATATATTGGATATATATATAACTATTCACATATCCTGTTTCTGAGGGAACAATTCCCTATATATGATACAACATATGTATATACATATATACAATCCCATTATGAATATATATACTGATGCATCGTTAGTACACTATTTACATACAACAACCTAAAGGGAAAACAGTGATGGGAGACATGATACTGCATAGTGGGAGACGTTGTGTAAACCATGGGGTGATCAAGTCCATAGTATTCACAAGGTAACCCCCTCCTCAGAACTTATATCGGGCTGATCAGACCCTATTCTGGCTTGGGATGTCTCTGGTTCTTTAGGTTGTTGGTTTAGCAAGTACACATAGGTGTACATAGATATACACACAAGTACACAGATATATATTTACAATCAACCTTGAAATTCTGCTTCACTCAGCATGAAGCATCCAGTTTGTACTGATTTTAAGTTGTTTGTTATTCATGTCAGATGCCACCCAGGTATTCGAGTTCATGGGTGTTTGCAGGGTCAACTTGACTTTCCCAATGTTCGGCAAGTGTACCAGTACTGTTTTTCCAGGGTGCAGGGAGATTTTTCGCTTGTTGCAGGGTTTTCTATGTTTCTCCTTCTCTTGAGTGGGTGATGTGGGAAAGAAACAGTTAGACGAGGACACCCGTTTACCCCGCATCTGTTATTTATAGTGGTGACTGCATATCGCAATCTTTCATCCCATTTGGAGTCCTGTGGGTGAATAAGGCTTTTAATTAATCCGTTAGTACGTTCTACTATCCCATTTGCTTGGGGATAATATGGCACATGGAATGTCCATTGGATACCTTCACTTTTTGCCCATTGTCGCTGGATTAAAGGCCATTATAGAGTCCGTCTATCACACCCCTGAAAGAGATAATGATTCCCAGGTCAGCCCCTCAATTGCTATTCCCAGGTGGGGACTCGAACACCTTGTGGCTATACCCGCGTGGGCCCCACACTCCTGGGGTGAGCTCACAGCTCTTTTCCTCGCAAGGGACGTCTCCCACATCTTACAGGAATCCCCTATTACCCTTGTTACTCAACATACCTAGTCCACTGATGATGGTCCTTGTCTGTCCCCGCAGTGATCTGGGTGAGTAGGAGAGTCCTCCCAAGAATTCTTGGGGGTGCCCAGAGGAGTCCCGTTCTCAGCAGGTCCCACAGCCAGACAGAGAGGGTCCCATCTGGTGTGCCAAATTGACATGCGGAAACAAACTTCACAACCTCAGGAAGGTTATAAACTAGGTATGTTTATTGCAGCGCAGGGTGGAAGGGGGATAGCTCCTCCTACCTTGCACACCCTGTGTTAGTAAGCTCTCTTTTTATCTAGCAGGTACATGAATATTCATAAGATCATGATACATATTCATTAAATTCTTAGAAAAGGTGTTGCTTATGCTAATTACTTCCCTGCCTAGTTCTGTATGCGCAGTGCTGTCTGGTAGTGGTCTTATGGGGTCTTCAGGATAAAGGCTGGAAGTCTTCCTCGCAGTGACCTCTTAACTTTGAAGCACTTTGGCTCAGTTAGTGACAAATAGTAACCGCAAGTCCGGCTGCATCTAGTTCTGCTTAGCTAAGGGGAATTCTTACAGCATAGATAAGAGACTGCTACTCCCCTTATCTAAGGAATGTAGCACATCTTGGCCTTCTGTTGCCTGTTCAAAAAGTCTTAACCCTTTTTTTCCCAATTCATGGGTCACAATTGGCCAAAGCTGTCCTGATGCAGTGCTATTAACATTCAACAAGAGTTATACAGGAAATGTATTTATACTTTGAAAACAGTATTTTTTGATTCAAATTTTGTTCTCTTCTTCTCCTTGCTCTTTTTCCCCCCATGTCATTAGTTTAGTTTATACATCAGACTTTCTCTTTAATCACTTCTTGTGCCCCCTTTTTTCCCTTCTGCTCCTTTCTTGTTGTCTTTTGTAAACAGCACTATAACTTGAAAATGTTTCAACAGTTCTGGGAGACTGGTGCAAAATATGTTTTAAATTAGCCGAGTTAAACTGTATGTTCTCAGACGAATGTACAAACACGTGGTAACTCCCATTATTGATGTGTTTCTCTCCTTCACTCTAGGTGCGCTTAATGATCACAGATGCTGCAAGACACAAGCTCCTTGTACTAACTGGACAATGCTATGAAAACACAGGAGAACTCATTCTTCAGTCAGGGACCTTCTCCTTCCAGAACTTCATTGAGATCTTCACAGATCAAGAGGTGTGTTCAGAAAAGTGTCTTCCATAAATTGTAATGTGATGGTACAGGTTTTTAGAAGACTAAAACTGGTCCTCTGTGGTGTTAGAGTTAGCACTGATGCTGATGCTCTTTACTCTTCATTATAGGCTTGCTTTCAAGACATTTATTTAATTTACTTTAGTTTTGATGTCAATTACTTAATAAAGGAATTCCATTTTAATTCTGGGAATTAAATTGTAACTTCAAGAAACAGAAAACCAAGGAATATTTTGACAATGGAAGGAGATAGTGTTATGTTTAAAATATACAGCTTGTTCATCTAAGGTGCACATGTAAAGCTGTCAAATTGAATTTGACACCAGATTCTTGCCTGGTGGCAACTAAGTAATAGGTGACATTAAATAAGACAGAGGCTATCTATTTGCATGGCTGTAGTTTTTTGCACCACTTACCTGCTTGGCTTCTTTGCTGTAATGTTTAAAATTTTGTTAGTGAAATCTGTACAACTTGTGATTTTTACATACCAAAAATATAAGTATGAAGTATACCAATATTTAATGCTGTTTCTTTCACAACTTATTATTTTGTTGTCTTGCTTAATGTACTGTGTCTGAAAGCTCCCATAGGGCAGGAAGCCATAGTAAACAAGCTGTCACACTTAATTTGGCTGCTGAGTAAAATGTATATTTCAATAGACTATATGGCTGCATTACTAGATATTTAGTTTCCAAAATTACTTAGGAGCATTTCAGTGGAGTGAGATTTGAAAGTTCAGCATTGAAAAAGCAAAGTTTGCATGAGCTCTAGTGTGACCTTATTGTATCCATTTGATCCTTTTCTTAAAGCCTCTTTGTTGAACATATGGTTGTAAGATTGGGGAAAGAACTGTAGTCCTGCTCTCTGAAATGTGCGTGACACCTAAAAGTCACTGTCAGTTTGCAGTTACTTTTCTATGAAATTGCAAACCCACGATCCTTGAATCACTAGCTAATTAGTGACACACAATTACTTTATGACTACCTGCAAAACTAGGGGTAAATACTACCATTACAGTTAGGAAGCCAAACAATGGCCGGAAAGTGGAGCAGTGGTGGTTGGCTACGAGTTACAGCCATCAAGGGATTGTCACAGTGGTGGGCAGGGTCTAGGACAACTCTCCTCAGCCAACTCTCCGCTGGACAACTCGACGCCAGGACATCTCTGCGCTGGGACACCTCTACACCGGGACATCTCTGCATGGGGACAGCCCTCTGCAGAACAGCAGATGACACAGGGCTGAGCTGCTCTTTATCTGCCGATCGTGTTGATCCCTATCCTGTGTTGGCCTCTGAGTAAAGCTCACTTGGCTTGTCTCTGCTGCTGGCAGCATGCTCACCAACCAGCCAGAATGGCTGTTTTAAAATGTTAGCTTCCAGCTTATTGTCTATGAAATCTTGGGCTCCCAGTGCTTCTAAAAGATTTCACAAAAGCAAAGAAAGATCATATTTGCCATGCTGCAGTCTGCGCATGTGACATCTTTAAAATGGGAAATTTTTAAGTGGTCTACAAATTGGAAAAAAGGTTAGAAAACATTTTAGTCTTTAATAATACTGACAGACCTTGGTCTGCCCAGTCCTCTGAGTTTGAAGGACCATGAGTGCAGGAAGAGTGATTTTCCATTTGTAGACACTGAAATTGTAAAGGATTGGCTGTATTAGTTGAATGTTCGTAAGTCCATGGTGCCTGATGAGATTCGTCCCAGAGTACTTGGGAAGCTAGCGGATTTTATGACAGGACCCCTCTCGATGATCTACCAAAGGTCTTTGGAGCCTGGGAAGGTCCCTGCTGACTGGAAACTAGCCAATGTTATTCCAGTTTACAAGAGTGTGAGGGAAGACCCAAGAAACTACAGCTCTATTAGTCTAACCTCTGTACCTGGAAAAATTATGAAGAAGATCATACTGGATACTATTGAAAGACATGTAAATAACAATGCAGTCATCAGGCACAGTCAACATGGGTTCACAAAGGGAAAGTCCTATCTAACTAATTTGATATCCTTCTATGATAAGGTCACCTGCTCAGTGGATGAAGGGAAGGTGGTGGATGGAGTTTTTATGGATTTTAGTAAGGCTTTTGATACTGTCTGTCTCCATTTACTGGTCAGGGCAAACCAGAACACAGAGAACAGAATTGCTCTCTATTACTCTGTCCTGGTTTGAGCCTCATTGTCATCATCTGATTGAGATGGGCCTGCTGTTCTATCTGCTTGAGAGTGGCCTGATTTTTTATCTGCTTGAGAAGGGCCTGCTCCTTTATCTGCTTGAGAAGTACCTGCTCCATCACCTGATTTAGAATCATCTGCTTTCTTAATTTCGCTCTCTAACGTTTCTTGAAGAAACTCTGGATATCTCAGATGGGAGCCTTTGCTTTGCTCCTGGTCACAGGATTAACTCTTACTAGTTTGAATCGGAGTGGACTTAATCTTTGCAGAAGCAGCTGTATTTGTAGCAGTATCAGTGGTGGCAGCAGCAGCAGTGTTGGTGGCAGCATGACGGGTGGTAGCAGCAGTGTGTGAGATGGACTCTATAATGGCCTTTAATCCAGCGACATCTACTGACCAGTCCTGGTAATGCACTCCCCGGCACTCGTGAGAAGAGGACAGAGGTACCAGGTGCATGCACACAGGACCACAGACTACAGCTCCCAGGAGGCACAGCGGGGCCGGAACCGGAAAGGGAGCCGAAAGACGCATACTGCGAACATTACGGATACAGCCGCCGCTGTGAGTGTATCGCTGTGGAGGCTGCCGTGAAGCTATAGAGCGCCTTTCCCTGAGGTTGTTGGCGTGTGGACGTACCGAACGGACTGCTTGCCCGGAGTTGCAGGGGAAAGGAAGAGGATCCCGACCAGGGATCGGCTTCGGCCGTACCCCGGTGGTGAGATTTGCGAACTACATCCTGACACTTCTTACTAACATTCCTACATACCATTCACACATACCAGACACTCACTTCTCTTTTTCGATATTCTTCTATTTCCCAGAGGCTCTCTCCAGGCTTTCCCTCTTATCCCTGTCCGGGAACGGGAGCAGGGGGAAGGGGGGTTTATCTATTGTCTTTTTGGGTGTTGTTATTGGTATATAGATATTCTGAGTCTATTTGTGTGTTGTTATTGGTATATAGATATTCTGAGTCTTTTTGTGTGTTGTTATTGATATATATGACATTTGATATAGGACTTGCCATAATCCTCGGTGCCTTTAATAAACCTATTGATTCCTAAGCGTTGTTTGTGAGTGTGACAGGGAGTGGTCCTCAGCCCTCGATCCCCTGAGGAGGGGGTGTGGGTGGCGGCTTTACCCATCTCGGTCCGCGACAAGTGTCTGTGGGGGATTGGCAGCGAGTGGAACAACACCTCACCCTACGCATCCGCAATACATTATAAACATTCAGCAGAAGCATCCCTAGTGAAACAAGGCTATTCAGATCAAGAGGTGGGATATTCAGCTTGAGAGAAAATGGAGAGGTAGAACTGAACCTGCTACTGCCATTACCAACATAGACCTTTCTGTTCACTTGAGGATCTGTACTGTAACCATACACATACAGTGCTCACATAAAAATCAGTATCAAAAACCCTATAATCACAAGGCTGGTAATTATATAGTTGATTATGGCTACAGTTCTGTCGATAAACCATAAAACAATAACAAGAGCAGCTACACAGAGCAGTATTTTCCCGGCTGCATCCCTGTCACAGACAGATATGGGCAGGACCATGACCCACTCCCCTCCTAATAGGACTGGGAGTTTTCATTGTTAAATCTTGTTCCTCTGTAGAGCCAATATGTTCCTGAATTTTCAATTGTTTATCTGGGCCTTCTTCAAGCTTAAAAAGGCCAGAATAATACTCAATTTGGCTATACCACTTCCTGATTGTACCCTTTTGGGATATTCCCTCTGGAGGGGCTTTCCCAGACAGCACTTGGTTAACTACTTTGAAAGGGCCTTGTAAAATTACTCTTTGTTTTTTAATGATTTATCTGATCTCTATTAGTGCTGTGCATACTGATAGCAATCCTTTCTCCAGAGTGGAATATCGCTTCTCTGAATCCATAAAGGATTGGGAATAGAAGCCAATTGGTCGTGTACTCCCATTGGGTCCCCTTTGCCAAAAGTGATATGATAAGGCATTAGCCGAGAACCCCCATTCTATTGTTATTGGATCATCTGGGTGGAGGGGTCCCAGAGTTTGAAAGGTCTGTGCTTCCACTATTAACAGTTCAAGGGCCTCATCATGAGATTTATTCCATTCCCAGTGACGATTCTTTTTCAATAGATCATAAAGAGGACGTGCTATAACAGAAAAGTCTGGCATGTGCTTTCTCCAGTACTGAAGGGTTCCCAATACCTGTTGCAGCTCTTTTTTGTTGACTGGTACTTTTATCTGATTCAGTTGAGACAAGGCATCAGAAGGAATGTTCCAGGTTCTCCCCTTCCACCTTATTCCCAGGAATTTTGCCTCTTGGGACGGAGGTTGTCTTTTTTCTTCAGGGATTTCTATCTGCATGTCTGTTAAATGCTTAATTATGGCATCATAAACTGCCTTTACCTCTCCCTCACTCTGGCCCCCTATCAGCACATCATCTATGTACTGATAGACTTTTACTTTGGAATTTTTTTTGATTTCTGGAATGTTTTCCAGTTCACACGCAAGTGCGTGATGGGCCAGTGTGGGTGAGTGTTTATATCCCTGGGGCAACCTTGTGAAGGTGTTCTATACCCCATCCCAAGTAAAGGCAAAATATTTTTGGTCTTCAGGATCGATAGGGACTTGGAAAAACCTATCCTTGATATCCAGGGAGGCCAGCACCGGATGTGCTGCTTCCTGGATTTCCAGCACTAAATCAGCAATGTTATGTACAGCAGCTGTGAGTCCTTCTGTATTGGCATTTAGCTTCCTGTAATCCACTGTCATTCTCCATTTACCATTTGGTTTCCTTACAGGCCAAATCGGGGAATTAAACGGTGAATGACAGGGTACAATACCCCTTTGCTTCAAATCAGATATTACCTCTTTAATGCCATCTTTGGCAGAAATCAGGATGGAATATTGTTTTACTTTTGTTATTTTACTTTGTGGTAGGCGCGGGGCACACTGCAACAACCGTATCTCCGGTGTAGGTGTGCCAAAATTCCAGCAGCGGCCTTCTTCATCTCTCCACACTCGGCCTATGAGAACATCCAGTCCTAATAAATTAAAAGGAATATCACCCACAATCATTTTGGTTCGAATTGGCTTGTCTTCTCCTGGAAGGCGTACGGTAACTTTAGCTGTTTTCTGTAAAAGAGGGTTACCAAATGCTCCACTTACATATATTGGCTTTGAAGATAAGGTAATGCCACAGTGCTCAGCTTCATCAGCTTTCAGTGTGGAAATCTGTGCTCCTGTGTCTACCAAAAATGTGACAGGATAACGCTTAGGTCCTACAGCACAGGTAATCTCCATGTCCCCATCTTTATTTTTAACTAATCTCAATACATTTTGCCAATCTTTTGGAGGTTTGAGAGTTTTAGGGTCTGAGTGATTTTTGTCTACGTGGGAGGCATTTGCATTCTCTGTATCGGGATTCTGTGTTTTTCCCCTCCTCTGCTGTCTTTTAGCCTTTCTATTCTCGGCAGAAAGAGGGTCATTCAGTTTTCCGAGCCACTGGATCTCTCCTGTGATCTGCCCCGGGCTCTGGACTGTGATCTGCCTCGGGGTAGCCCCCGCTGAAGCTATCTACGGAAGCAGTCAATCAGTTCCCTTAGCCGCTCATAAGTCTGATCCCTGGCTAAAAGTGAAGCTGATAATCCCAACCATTTGCCTTCCTCCTTAAGCTTAGCATAAGGCCCCTTGTTATCTCTTGTTGAAGGCTGCTGTGTATTAAAGCCCTGTCTCCTGCGTGAGCTCTGACGTGTTTTGTTCTTTTTCTGTTCACCACATTCCAGTCACCCCGTGACTCATCTTGCCTAGGAGAAGAGAGGCCTCGGGGTGGTTTAGCAGCAACCTCAGCATATGAAAGTCGAGCAACCTTTTTAGTCGTGGAAGCAGAGGGCCTGGTAGGACCCCTATACTCCTCATGTTTCTTAGCACAGGTTATCAGATTCCGGGCTATTTCACCCCATGTAATCTGTAAATTTCTATTTATAATATCATCTTGAGATTGTATAGTTTTTGCTTTGAGGGACCCAGAGAGTCCCTTTATCAACACGTTCATTTTGTTTGCCTTTACTCTGAGGTTCATAGGACTTGCTAGACCTTCGTCTAATTCATGATCATGAATAATTTGCAGTACTTCAGCTCTACAAACATTTTCTGCAATATTGTTGGGATTCCCCTTTAGGGCACTCGGTTCTCCTCTATCAGCTGGTTCTGTTTCACCTACACTCCAAGCTGCACACTGAGTTAGTGACCATGGATAATTTGTATTTCTGGTTTATAACACAATTCCAGATCCCGAAAATCCATCAGCTTCCTGTTCAGTTAACAAAAAATTGTCTCCCCCTGTGAGAGACACTCTCATGACATATTCAGCTTCTGTCTCTGAATCTAGTTTGCTGTATTTTTCTCTGATTTTTCCCAGATCGACAGACAAATAGGGCCTTTCTTTTACTTCTGTATCTCTTTGTGCAGCACCTGCTCTTTGAGTATAAGTAGTTACTCTAACAGGGCGGAGTGTTTTGTGTTCCTGTTCTTCCTCCACTTCCCCCACCTTCAGGAGTCCAAATTCATATGTGATAGCATCAAAAGTCATCTGTAGTCTCTCCATATGAGGGTTTCTTTCCTCCTGTCGTCCTTCAGCTTGGGAGGGCTGGTCTGTAGAGACCTGCCCCTGCCGAGCCATATACAAATCATAAAACATTGTTAACTTTTCTCTGGGGGTTATGTGTGTCAGTTGTAGGACCTGGTGAAGATCTTGCTCCAGCAAGTCATCACCAACAGTAAGGTCCTCCTTTTCCTGAGGAGGATCAGGAGGTGGAGGAAGAGTCCCCTGTTTAAGCCGTTCATTTTCTACCTGCAATTTTCCATTCTCTTGCTGCAGTTTTGTAACATCTCGACTTTTTAGTCTAGCATCCCTCTCCATATCATCTAATTTCTTTGTATACTCTCTCTTCATGTCAGTTAACTTCTTTTCATATGTTGTCTGCATGTCAGTAAGGTCTCTATTCAGCTCCCTATATTTTTTTTCTATTTTTTCACACTCCTGTTTTTCTTCCTGTAGCAGCCTCTCATATCCATCAGTTTGGTCGTCCTTTTGCTTTGTCCCTGTATCTTTCTTTTTCGTCTGCTTTTGTCTCCATATATCACATTCCTGCTGTAATTCCTCATATCTCATTTGTAGCTCTTTAAGCCCCTTCACTAACTCCTCACTTCTTGCCTGTGATTCCTTCTCTGTTAGCCTCTCAACCTCTTGCTTTAACATTCCTAGCTCCTCAACCTCTTGCCTTAACTCCTCGACCTCTTGCCTCAACGGCTTCAATTCCTCGACCTCTTGCCTTAATATTTTAAACTCCTCCTCGAGACCTCAATAGTTCTCATTAACTACACTCTGTATCATATTACCCGCGGAATGCGGCGATCTTGTCGGGGTCTCAGTGTATAGAGGGGAATGATACATCCTGGTTGGTTTTGCCAGAACCTCAGCATACAATGGACTACTAGGAGGACTACTAATGGCTGTTGAACTCCAGTGCCAGCTGCCTCCTCGGGGATATCAGTCGAACCTTTATGAGGTTCGCCCTCCATTTTCTTAATTTAAGGTGAGCATGTTCAGGGGCTACAACAGACCCTCGAATCCTGCTGACTACGCCAAAAATGTCACGGACCGATATGGGCAAGACCGTGACCCACTCCCCTCCTAAAGGGAATCGAGGGCTGAGGACTACACCCTATCACACTCACAAACAAGTATCCAGACCAGAAAGGAATTACTAAGTTTATTATAGGCACTGAGGTTATGGCAAAGCTATTTCTATTTTAGATATCAAAACAACAAGAGTATCCCCCCTCCTTCTTCCCCTCCCCCCCCCATTCCCGGATAGGGATAAGAGGGAAAAAGCTTGGAGAGAGCCTGTAGGAAATATCATAGAATTGTGAATTATGGTGTATGTTGTGTATGAATGTGTATAAGAGTCAGTAGGAAATGTAAGAATGTATACAAGTTCGCAATCCTCACCACCGGGGTGTGGCCGAAGCCGATCCCTGGTCAGGACCCTCCTTCTCCGTCCTCGGCTCCAGGCGAGCAGCCCATTTGGTGAGTTCACACGACCAAGAACCACAGGAAAGACGCCCCATGGCTCCATGGCAGCCTCCGCGGCGAGACACACACAGCGGCTGTGTCCGCAGTGAGCATTCGCAGCGCGTGCCTTTTGGCTCCCCTTCTGGTTCCAGCACGGCTGTGCCTAGCCTCCTGGGAACTGTAGTCTGTGGTCCTGTACGCATGCGCCTGGTACCTCTCCCCTCTTCTCACGAGTGCAAGGAGTGCATCACAACGAATGGTCAATAAATGTCGCTGGCTTAAAGGCCATTATAGAGTCTGTCTCTCACATCACCACATGTCAGATTGCATGTTGGGAAAAAAGTCCAGCAGAAACATTCCAGAAAGCGTCTGTTCAGTTTTCAATCTATCATTAGATTCAGCAGAAGTGTTGCCCATTGCTATCTGAGGGATTCCTCCCATCTGAGATGGAATTTTAAACATTCCCAATTAGTGAGAATTTATAGCCTGGGCTTAAGATCAAGCCCCATGTTGGGCGCCTATAAATTGTTGTCAAAGTTTCTAAGCACATAGCATTTACTCTGGTGATTTTGAGGGAGTGTGATGTAATCAATCTGTCAGGCCTCTCCACATTTGTATTTTGACCAATGTCCCCCATACCACAAGGTTTTTAACCATCTGTTACAATCGTGGATAACCTGCGCAATATCATCCATAGTTAAATCCACCACTTAGTCACAAGCCCATTAGTATGTTGGGTCTCTTCCTTGATGCCCAGATGTGTCATGGGTCCACCGAGCTAAAAGCACTTCACCTCTGTGCTTCCAGTCCAAATCTGTTCAGAACACTTTAGCTGCCTGGTCCACTTGATGGTTGTGTTGGTGTTCTTCAGTGGCCTAGCTTTTAGGCATGTGGGCATCTACATGTTTTACCTTTACCAAAAGTGTCTCTAGCTGGGTAGCTGTCACGGTTTGGCTCTGGGTTGTCAGTAAAACCAATAACAATGATGCTCTCGATCTGCCCCCCATCCCCCAAGATAGGGAACGAGGGAGAAAAAAATGAGAAAGAGAGGTTTTCTGGGTTGAAAAGTGAAACGGATTGATTTTAATTATTAGTAATAAGGCAATATATATATTTATAAAGGGATGTGCAACACCCGATCCCCTCCCTACTCCCCCAGCGACTCTCACAGCAACTCTTCTCTCTAGTGACTCCCAGCTGAAGGGGGGAAGTGTCCGGGCACACGGACGGCGTCCTCAGATGTTGGCTAGGAAGAAAAATGGGGAAAAAAGAAGAGAGAGCCAAAGAGAGGGCAATAGAAGTGACAGTAAGCAGAAAAAAGAGAGAGAAAAAGGAAAACAAAAGGCTTGACTTTTGTAATGTCTTAACCTATACTGAAAGCCAGATAGGGAAAATATTATGAGAAGGGAATATTCTGATTTGCTGATCCTGCCTTCGGTCTAATCTACTCCCCTGTAGGGGGGGAGGCTGCAGACACTCACAAGTGACCTTGGTTATTATCAGTCCACTGGTGCTGCTAAAAAAATGTTCACTGAAAGAAAAAAAAAATCAGCAAAGTGAAAGTTCGCTTCACCCTGGCTCAAACCAGGACAGTAGCTATATCTTGCCACAGGATGGTAGCTCAACCAGGCTTCTCTCCGTGCTGCCAGTTGTCCTATTTCCATAGAATCATAGAATGTGTGGGGTTGAAAGGGACCTTTAAAGGTCATCTAGTCCAGCCCCTCCTGCAGTGTGCAGGTACCTTTTTGACTAGATCAGGTTGCTCAGAGCCTCATTAAACCTGACCTTGAATGTTTCCATCTTTTCAACCACCCCCATAAGGCATTAGCTGCCATCCATGAGTTGGTGTAGAGGTAAAGTGCAGGCCACTTCTCCCATTCAGCAATGTCCAGGGCCAACTGGATGGCTTTTACCTCTGTAAATTGTCTCAATTCACCTTCTCCCTCATCTGTTTTTGCAACTCGTCGTGTAGGACTCCAAACAGCAGCTTTACACCTCTGCTGATTTCCTAAAAGATGGCAGGATCCATCTGTGAAAAGAGCAAATTGCTTCTCATGATGTGAGAGTTCATTGTATGGGGGGGCTTCCTCAGCATGGGTCACTATCTCATCCAGTGGCATTCCAAAAACTTTACCCTCTGGCAAGTTCATAATCACTTTAAGGATGTCTGGACTATTAGGGGTCCCTATTCGAGCTTGTTGCATTATCAGAGTGATCCACTCTACGCCAGGTGGCATCAGTGGCATGGTGTGTAGATGCGACCTTCCCTTTAAATATCCAGCCCAGGAATGGCAGTCAATTATTCCAGTTATCTCAGAAGCAGCTCAATCTCCTTCATAGGTGGCCAATATTTCCTTTTCAGTTCAGGAATGTGCAAAAGCCTCTTGCCTCCCCCCACCCCCAGCAACTCCCCCGGCACTTTCCTTAGCTGTGAACAGTCCCGAAATGTCTCAGCCCACAGGCAGGAGATAAGGCAGAGCAGACAGGGCTGGGTTATGAGGGTTAGGGATGCCTGAGCCTAGGGGTCAACGGTGATGGATGGAGTCCTCCCCGGACACTGGCCATGGACGGAAGAGAAGGGAAGAAGAAGCAGGAAGGAAGTTGTCTTCTGTGATCTCTGACCTTCCTCGGAGCTTATGTAGATATATGGAATGGAATACCTTTGGTCAATTCTGCTGTCTGTCTAGTCCAGCTCCCCTACGGGGCGGTCATAGATACGATTCTCCTGCCCTGGTAGCCTCTGTAGCGACAGAGCTAAGAAGCGATCTTGGAGTCTCAGCAGAAACATAAACATTCCAGTGTTATCAGTCCACTAGCTGGAACACTTGCTGCTAGTTAAAAGAAAGCTTACTGAAGGAAAAAAAAAAAATCAGTAAAAGGAAAATTAGCTTCATCCTGGCTCAAACCAGGACAATTGCCAACTCCAGAATCCTAGGGGATGAACTCAAGTTTCCTCTAGTGCTTTTTCCAAGAGGCTTCAGGTAGGACCATTATCCCCGGCTGCAATGTAGAGCATATTTTTAATTTCCTGTCCTCTTTGAACCGGTCCCAGGGTCACTGCATGGACTATCTCTTGTTATATTTGCTCAGAGGCCTGTCATTGATCATGGCCCCATGCAAAACCATTTTTCTTTCAGGTCACTTCACAGAATCACAGAATTGTCAGAGTTGGAAGCAACCTCTAGAGATCATCTAGTCCAACTCCTCTGCTAAAGCAGGACTGCCTAGAGCACATTACTCAGGACTTTATCCAGGCAGGTTTTGAATATCTTCAGAGAAGGGGACTCCATAACCTCCCTGGGCAGCCTGATCCAGTGCTCTGTCACTCTCAGCATAAAAAAGTTTTTTTCTCATATTTAAAAGAAACTTCCTATGTTCCAGCTTGTGCCCATTGCCCCTCGGCCTGTCACAGGGAACTACTGAGAAGAGCCTGTCTCCATCCTCCTTGCACCCACCCTTTAGATACTTATGGGCATTAATAAGGTCTCCCTCAGCCTTCTCTTCTCCAGGCTAAAGAGTCCCAGCTCTCTCAGCCTTTCCTCATAAGGGAGATGCTCCAATTCCCCAATCATTTTTGTTGCCCTCTGCTGGACTTTATCTAGTAGTTCCCTGTCTCTCTTGAACTGGGGAGCCCAGAACTGGACACAGTATTCCAGATGTGGCCTCACCAGGGCGCCTCTCGACCATCTGGCCACACACTTCCTTATGCAACCCAGGATTCCATTTGCCTTCTTGGCAACAAGGGCACATAACTGGCTCATGGATAATTTACTATCTATGAGGACTCACAGATCCTTCTCCTCAGAACTGCTTTCAAGAAGGTCCACCCCTAACCTATATTGGTGCATGGCGTTCTTCCTCCCCAGGTGCAGGACCCCACGCTTGCCCTTGTTGAACCTCATTAGGTTCCTCTCTGCCCAGCTCTCTAGCCTGTCCAGGTCATGCTGGATGGCAGCATAGCCCTCTGGAGTGTCAGCCATCCCTCCAAGTTTTGTATCATCAGCAAACTTGCTGAGGGTACACTCTGTCCCCTCATCCAGGTCATTGTTGAGTATGTTGAACAAGACCGGAACGAGTACTGACCCCTGGGGGACACCACTGGTTACAGGCCTCCAACTCGACTCTGCTCCATTAATCACAACCCTCTGAGTTCTGTCACACAGCCAGCTCTCAGTCCACCTCACTGTCCACTCATCTAGCCCACACTCCCTCAGTTTCCTAATGAGGATGCTATGGGAGACAGTGTCAAAAGCCTTGCTGAAATCAAGGTAGATGACATCTGCTGCTCTCCCCTCATCCAGCCAACTAGGTATGTCCTCATAGAAGGCTAGCAGATTGGTCAAGCATGATTTACCATTGATAAATGCACGTTGACCACTCCAAATAACTTCCTATTTTTCAACCTGTTCAGAGATGACATCCAGAACAAATCTCTCCATCACCTTCCCAGGGACAGAGGTGAGACTAACCAGCCTGTAGTTCCCTTAGTCCTCCTTCTTGCCCTTTTTGAAGACTGCAGTGATATTGGCCTTCCTCCAGTCCTCAGGCATCTCTCCTGTTCTCCATGATGGAGAGTGGCCCAGCAATAACAACTGCCAGCTCTCTCTGCACTCGTGGGATGTCCAGTTTGGCCAAGGGGTCTCTAACCTGGTCCTCCTCTACTGAGGGAAAGTCTTCCTCTCTCCAGACCTTTCCCCTTTCCTCCAGGGTCTGGGATTCATGAGGGACAGCTTTAGCAGTGAAGACTGAAGCAAAGAAGGCATTCAGTAACTCCACCTTCTCTGTGTCTTCCACCACTAGGGCACCCACCCTAGTGGGCCTACATTTTCTCTAGTCTTCCTTTTTCTATTGATATACTGAAAAAAAACCTCTTCTTGTTGTCTTTAACCACAGTGGTAAAGTTGAGTTCTGCTTGAGCCTTGGCCTTTCTAATTTTCCCCCTGCATAGCTTCACTACATCTTGGTATTCCTCATAGGTTTCCAACCCCCTTTTCCGAAAGCCATAAACTTTCCTTTTGTTCCTGAGGTCCAGCCAAAGCTCTCTATTTAGCCAGGCTAGTCTTCTTCCTCGTCAGCTCATCTTTTGGGTCCTGGGGATGGCCTTCTCCTGTGCCTTTAAGAGTTCAGCCTTCCTGGGCTCCTTTGCCCTTCAGGACTGTCTCCCAAGGGACACTCTCAAACATGCTCCGAAACAGGCCAAAGTCTGCCCTCTGGAAGGCCAAGGTGGCAGTTCTGCTGGCTCCCCTCCTTGCTTCTCCAAGAATTGAGAACTCTATCATTTTGTGATCACTCTGCCTAAGACCACCTCCAACCTTTAAATCCCCCACAAGGCCTTCTGTGTTAACAAGCAGCAGGTCCAGCAGGGCACTTTCCCTAGTTGGCTCCCTCATCAGCTGTGTCAGGAAGTTGTCTTCCACACACTCCAGGAACCTCTGGGACTGTTCCCTCACTGCTGTGTTATATTTCCAGCAGACATCTGGGAAGTTGAAGTGTCCCACGAGAACAAGGGCTGGCAATTGCAAGACCTCTGCCAGCTGCCTATAGAATATTTCATCAGCCTCTACATCCTGCTTGGGGGGTCTATGACAAATTCCTACCAAGATGTCTGCCTTATTGGCCTTCCCCTTGATTATTATCCATAAACACTCAACACTGTCATTCACAACGTTAAGTTCTAGACATTCAAATCTATCCCTAACATAGAGGGCCACCCCACCACCTCTCCTTCCTTGCCTATCCCTTCTGCAAAGTTGGTAGCCATCAATCGCAGCACTCCAGTTGTGCGAGTCTTCCCACCATGTTTCTGTGATGGCAACTATATCATAGTTTTCTTGCTGTACAATGGCCTCCAGCTCCTCCTGTTTGTTGCCTATGCTGCATGCATTGGTGTAGATGCACTTCAGCTGGGGTAATGGTCCTGCCACCTTTTGGGGGGGACAAGCCCTGATTCCCACCTGACCATGCTCAGACACTTCCCTAGTTATCAACTTTTCACTACCCCTTATGTCGGTTTGGCACCGAGTTGGCAGTCGAACCAATAACAATAACACTTTTGATTCACCCCTCCCCCCCCTCCTCCCCTAAGGTAGGGAAAGAGGGAGAAAAATGAGAAAGAGAGGCTTTCTGGGTTGAAAAATGAAACAGATTGATTTTAATTAGTAGTGATAAGGGAATATATATATATTTTTAAAGGGATGTTGTCGCGGACCGATATCAAAGGCTATCGGATGTCAGGATGCCTCTGCGACTTCCTCCCCCCCCCCTTCACAGCGGGGAGTGGAGTGGTTTGTAAATGGGACCACGCACGCAGTCACTGTGGGACTGTACCTTAGAGGGCAGAGTGGAATGCCCCCCCCCACACACACTTGCAAAGACCAATGTTTCACTTACACACTAAGGGGTTTATTAAGGGTTAACACAGATTAAGGGACCAAGGTATATATTAGGTATATATCAGAGGTCTATGGTATTAGTAAGTACACTCCCCATGGAAGAAAGGTGAGAAGGATTAATGGGGGGAAGGGCAGGAGTCGAGCCCGTATGTGTACTTGTATATGTGGATGCGTGTGTCTGTGCGTGTGTGTGTATGTGTACGCGTGTTACCCCCTTCCGTAGTGAAGATGTAATCAGCGTCCGGGCGACCAGCAGCGGTGGCGGCGGGACCCCGCGGCAGCGGGGCGTGCCCGGTGGCGACCCCTCGGGCAGGCACAACACAGCAGTCACAGCACGGCAGTAACAGCGGTCAGGCACAGCACGGTAGGCAGGCTTCCCCGACACCGGCGAGCAGCAGCAGGCAGCGATCCAGACCCCGAGCGGCGAGCAGGGAGGCGGCGAGTCCCCGGCTCTGCTCCGAGACGATTCCCCCGCGGGCGAGCACTGGCTCCCTGCGTGCAGCCGCAGTACCGATAGGTGGCTCAGTGGGTCCAGCGGCTCCACTGGCATAGCCCGTCTCCCTTTAGATAACGTTCTCCTTTAGTATGTGGCTAAGTGCCCAGTCTTTCAGAGGGAGTCTGCTATCTGTATTTCTGCCAAGGCTGTTTCAGTCTGTCCATGGATTCAAGAGGCACTTCGCTGGCTTGAAAGGCATTCCATTGTGTGTGGGGAGAACTAGTCCGTTCCCCACAGATGTGCAACACCCGATGCCCTCCCTCCCCCCCCAGCGACTCTCACAGCAACTCTTCACCCTGGTGGCTCCCAGCTGAAGGGGGGAGTGTCTGGGTGCACGGACGGGGTCCTTGGATGTCGGCTGTAAAGAAAAATGAAAATAAAAGAGAGAGAGCCAAAGAGACGACAGTAAGCAGAAAAGTGAGTGGAAAAGGAAAAAGAAAGGCTTGACTTCCGTGATGTCTTAACCTATACTGAAAGCCAAATAGAGAAAATATTATGAGAAGGGAATATTCTGATTTGCTGATCCTCCCTTTGGTCTAATCTGCTCCCCCGTAGGGGGGTGGCTGCAGACAGTCAGAAGTGACCTTGGTTGTTATCAGTCCACTGGCGCTGCTAAAAAAGTCCACTGAAAGGAAAAAAAAAATCAGCAAAGAGCTTGCTCAAACCAAAACATTCCACCCCTATTCCATTCTCATAATATTTTACACAGAGTCTATAAATTGTCAAATTAAGAATTCTCTCCCAGTGTTAGATTTCCTTGAGGTACGTACTGAACTTCACCATCTTCCATCATTACACACCAGGTATGTCCAGGTCCCTGAGTAAAAGCAACACCCTGGACAAGTTTCCCATTGCTTGAAGCAGGATAAACCCAAACACTTTTCCCCAACAGATTTCTTTCACATACCACTGGGACTTTATCCCCATCCATTGTTTGCAAAAGGTCTGACTGAGCAGGACTGCGGTGAGAGCTCGAACTAACGCACCACAACCAATGTGATCAAGCAAAAGCCGTTTATTGTAAACAAATGCCTTGCTATATACCTCATTGCCCGGTACACACACAGTAAGCCCCCCCATTATTGGTTAAATGCTTTTGTCCACACGAATAATGCTTCAGTCTGATTACTGCACTGCTACTGTCCATAAGCCTACTTCTAATATATGATTGGCTACTAGCCCTAATCACACAAAGTCCTTACATAGCATGATCTCAGCACCTTTGGTATCTCGTTCCTTCTTCTGCATGTGGGAGTTATTTCTCTTCTGCTAGCTTTCTTCTTTCCCAGCTATAATTATCCTTCCGTTGGCCTTGAGATAACAGTAGTCAAGCTAAAGTCTCTATAGCACAATTAAGCTTTTATACCAAAGGCTGGATTGCTCACATGCCCATGCTCTGCAAGAAAATCCCCCTTCTTTTTTTTGAGCAATCCAGACTTGTTTAACTGCCTTTCAAATCATGCTATTTACTATAGTAACAGACAAAGTATTACAAGAAAAATTTCAAATACTATCATCAATATCACAGCTCCAATTGTTGCCATGGAAAGACAAAATGATTGCTGTCCAGTCTAATTTGCCCAAGTCACCCACATATTTTGTCTAGGATTAATACTTGTTAATGCAGAACCATACACAATTATTAGTGCTATACTTAACACAAAAGTTAGTATCCCCTTCATCTTCAATTAGCTAATTGAGCAAACCTTATACTACAGATATCACTATTGTCTGCTATATTTACAATGTTTTGGTTTTTAGTTGACAGTATGAATCCTCAGGGCTCTGTGTTGGTGATATGCGGTCTTACCCATCTTGCAGGAACCCATCGGATGCCATCCCCTGTAAGCAAACATATATATCCTCTGCCAGTTAGTTTAACCTCAGCAGGTCCTTCCCATTGACCAGTTTGCAGATTTTTAAACTGAACTAAATTTTTTTTATTTTGGGTTGTTGTTTCAGTGAGCATCTTTTAAAGCTAAGCTATGTATCGGCATAGGTGGTTCCTGGTGTTGACCTGATAAGCACAAAAAGTTTAGCACATATAATACTTTACTCAATCATTCACTTGGCATTACCCCTGGAGTTCCCCCTTTTTGTTTTAGCAATAAGGTGGGCATAATCCAGGCTTTGGTGTATCAATTTGTGTCAATCACAGGCCTTGTGGCCTCCCTCCTGGATGGCCCTCTTACAGTAGAGGAGGCCATCCCTCACATCAAGGTCTGGTGTGGCATATGTCTCCACTACTCAATGCCTACTGGGTTGCAGCCAGCAGCAGAGCTCGAGGTTCTTCTTGGTGACAAACACAGAGACCAACCCAGGCTTGCCCTTGATGATGGTAGATGCTTGGTCAGCCCTAGTCCTTTCACCTCCTTTATCCAGTAACAAAACTGCTACTATGGCAAAACACACAAAGGTTATATCAATACAACAGGTTGGTCAATATAAGTAGCAAAGCACACACAGATTACATCAATACAACAGGTTATGCAATATAACAAAATACAAAATAAAAGGTGCATTAAACTCCTGCTATTACAAACTATGGTGTTTGAGAGAAACTTGGTTCACATACCTTTTATAAGGAGGATGAGGTTCCGACACATGGGGCCATCATGTGTCACAAGTCATCCTGCCCAGGATGCATATTTACAGAGGGACAAGGTTGTGACACATGGGGCCAACATGTGCCACAAGCTGTCTCACTCTGTTCGTTAGTGTCCATTCACCCTCATTATTTCTATATCATAGCCAAATATTCGTGACAGTGTTCCTCCAAAAAGAACCTTTTTTTTTTTTTTCTGTGAACTACCCATATCTTCTTCATTGCTTTCTCTATCATGTGGTTAAGCACTTTCAGAATACATGGTACAACTGACAGCACAACCAAGATTACTACTAGTACGATAAGTTCATATACCATAAGATCTTTCAACCATTCAGTAATACCCCAATCTGCCAGCCATCCATCAAGGCCTACACTCGAGTGAGTTAATTGCTTTGTGAGATGTTAAAGATCCCGGATCTTCTTCTGTTATCGGCTCAGAATGGTCAGATAGGTTCATGCAACACATACCCTCAAAAGCCTCACATCCATGTCCTTGTGTTAATAGTAAAAGTAAAAAAAAAATAAAAATCAATAGCTGCTCCATTTTGTAGTGTGGCATATTACTAGGAAAGGAACCTAACAGATCCATCTCCTGTGGGTCAAAGTCAGTTACATTTAAAGCTGCAATCATGGAAACTACTCGTGAAACACTCGTTACCTTATCTAAAAGCTTTTTATCCGTAACATACCTAGTAAACGAATCAAAAGTACTCAAAGGGAGCCCCAGTAAACAAGTTTGAAAAGGGTCCCCTGCTTTTGCTACTGATAAACAAAAGGATTCCTGCTGGAAAAAGAAAAATCCCGCAGCAGCGGCCAGACGCCGTCGGCGCTCGAGAGGGCAAAAAGGGGGGGGGGGGAAAAGACGCTTTTCTGCAGCCGCCGGTCCCTTTCTCAGGCTGGGGTGCGGGACTGCATATCGTCTGACATTTACTATTTCTTTTCTGACCACCCCCCCCCCCCCCGGTTGGACATTCCTTTTTGATTTGATCCACTTTTCTGCAACCAAAGCACTTCAAACCCACTCTGCCTACCATAAGCTGCTGAGCAAGGGCCTCAGCCAGCATAGATACCTTAAGCGACTCTGAGCCCACATTCTGACACACTTTTAACAGCTCAGCAATCAAGTTAGCAGAGTGCCTAATCGGGGTGATTGCCTCCTGGCAATCTGCATTTGCATTTCCAAAAGCCAACTGAAAAAACACACGCGCAGCATTCTCTACCTGCCTTGAAATAGCTGTCTGAAGCCAATCTATGAAAGAAACATAGGCCTCCTGTCCTGTATATATATTATTTAATAGAGCTTGCGTAAACGGTGCTTGCAACCCATACGTTAAGGCAGATTGATTAGAACCTTTGTCTACCAAAGTTACCGTATACACAGACATCAACCCCGACTCAAGCAACTCTCCCTCCCGCCAGACAGCAGCGTACACCTCCCCCCATCTCCTTCTCGGATCGTACGCATGTTTCCATTGTCCCACCCCCCCGTGCGCTAGATTCACTCCCTGACTCCCCCCAGTCACTAGCATCGCCGGGCAAGGGTGGATACAAATCTTCAGGTTCTCTTCCTTTTGGTGAGGTCGCGTTGCTGACCTTCTTCCGTGGCCCCGGTCGGTGCAGTTCTGGACCACACGGGCAGTGATTGGTGCAGCTCTGGCAAATGGGCGGACACTCCTTCAATATCACTTGTCGGATCTTTTCTAGCAGCGCATCGCCTGTGTCTTGCAGCTCCAATTTTCGCGTCGGCTCCTTGGTGCTGGCCTGCTCAAATTCCGCTTTTGGTTTTACTGCGCCATCAGCTCTGGCATCGCCACGCCCAACTTCCGCTCTCTTTTTTACTGCGCCATTAACTCTCGCTACGACTGCATTATCGCTTCCCTTAGTTGTTTGGGATGCTTCATACACTGGGTTAGGTGCAGCCAACACTGCATGCTCAGGCATTTTCAGTAAAGGCGGTGCGGAAAGAAGAGGAATGGAAATTCGGGTAGAAAAGGAAGAAGCGGCACTATCAGGCTGCGGCGAGGCAGCGGAGGAGTTAACAGTGCTGCTAGCGTGATTGGAGACATTGGGAGTGAGAGCAGCAAACGCAGACACAGCCATTTCACGTTCCGCTTTCATTAAGCTCAGAGTCTCTTTTAGCAGCCTCCAAAGGGTGGAATATTTACTTGCTTCCTTGGCTGCCGCTCCCCCACTACTGATATCATCCCATAGTTCTTTCCCTATGACTTCCCAGACACAGAGTTCAAACGCTACATTTATTTCAGGGATCAGTCCTTTGTTCCACTTCGTCATCCCCTTTAATGCGGGGGAATCATATTTGATTCCTCTCATAGAGAGCATATGTTGGAGGAGATTTAGGACAGCTTCTTGCTTTTTGTCCAACCCCATCTTCCTCCCCGACCGCTCATCTGATCAGGGTGAGAATCCGTAGTTCTCGGTGCACCGCTTCTCTGTTCCGGCTGCTCCTCCTGGCTAGCCGCACCTTCTTCTTGACGTTTTTTCTTTTTACCGTAGCGACAAGGCTACTTGCTAGAGTAGCAAGGATCCACTTTTCTCTTGCCGTACTGGCAAGGCTTCTTGCCGGGGCAGCAATGATTAATTTCGGCCGGCTTTCCCGCCCCCTTACAGTCCTACTTTCAACTGCTTCACTGCAGTAACTGAGGTATCTAAGGGTCCCGGTTCGGGCGCCATTTGCGGCGAGAGCTCAGACTAACGCACCACGACCAATGTGATCAAGCGAAAGCCGTTTATTGTAAACAAATGCCTTGCTATATACCTCATTGCCCGGTACACACACAGTAAGCCCCCCCATTATTGGTTAAATGCTTTTGTCCACACGAATAATGCTTCAGTCTGATTACTGCACTGCTACTGTCCATACGCCTGCTTCTAATACATGATTGGCTACTAGCCCTAAGCACACAAAGTCCTTACGTAGCATGATCTCAGCACCTTTGGTATCTCGTTCCTTCTTCTGCATGTGGGAGTTATTTCTCTTCTGCTAGCTTTCTTCTTTCCCAGCTATAATTATCCTTCCGTCGGCCTTGAGATAACAGTAGTCAAGCTAAAGTCTCTATAGCACAATTAAGCTTTTATACCAAAGGCTGGATTGCTCAAATGCCCATGCTCTGCAAGAAAATCCTCCACACAGGACCAGCTCTACTGATGGATCCCCTGGTATTTACTAGCTGAGTGGCCTTTGCTAGATGTTTGTTCCAATTCTTAAAGGTTCCAACTCCCATTGCCTTCAGGGTAGCTATCAACAGACCATTGTACCTTTCAGTCTTCCCAGAAGCTGGAGCATGGTACGGGATATGGTATCTCCACTTAATACCATGTTCTTTGACTCAGTCAGTTACAAGATTGTTCTTGAAATGATTCCCATTTTTCGACTCATTTCTCTCTGATGTACTGTGTCGCCACAAGTCCTGCTTCTCAAGGCCCAGGATGGTGTTCCGGGCTGTGGCATGAGGCACAGGATATGTTTCCAACCATCCTGAACTTCTTTCCACCATTGTAAGCACTTAGCACTTACCCTGGCGGGTCTGAGGCAGTGTGATGTAATCAACTTGCCAGGCCTCCCCATACCTGTACTTTGACCACCTCCCCTTATATCACAAAGGTTTTAACCTTTTAGCCTGCTTAATTGCAGTGCACATTTCACACTCATGAATCACCTGCGACATAGTGTCCATGGTTATGTCCACCCCATGGTCACGAGCCCATCTGTATCTTGCATCTCTGCCCTGATGACCTGAAGCGTCATGGTCCCATCGAGCTAAAAACAGCTCACCTTTGTGTTCCTAGTCTAAGTCTGTTTTAAACACTTGGGCAGCCTCATCTGCTCGTTGTTTGTGTTGATGTTCACAGAATCACAGAATCACAGAATTACCAAGGCTGGAAAAGACCTTTAAGATCATCAAGTCCAGGCTATGGCCAACACCAACACACTGTCTGGACTATGGCACTAAGTGCCACATCCAGCCTTTCCTTGAACACATCCAGGGACGGTGCCTCCACCACTTCCCTGGGAAGTCCATTCCAATGTTTAGTCACTCTCTCTGTGAGGAAGTGCTTCCTAATAGCAAACCTAAACCTCCCCTGGAGCAGCTTCAGGCTGTGCCCTCTTGTCCTGTCACTGGTTGCCTGAAAAAAGAGCCCAGCCCCCACCCGACTACAACCTCCCTTCAGGTAGTTGAAGAGTGATAAGGCCCCCCCTGAGTCTCCTCTTCTCCAGGCTAAACAACCCCAGCACCCTCTACCTCTCCCTATAAGACTTTCCCTCTAGTCCTTTCACCAGTCTTGTTGCTCTCCTCTGGACCCGCTCCAGCACCTCAACGTCCTTCTTGAAGTGAGGGGCCCAGAGCTGCACGCAGGACTCGAGGTGAGGCCTCATCAGTGCTGTGTACAGGGGGAGAATTACATCCCTACTCCTGCTGGCCACACTATTCCTGATACAAGCCAGGATGCCATTGGCCTTCCAGGCCACCTGGGCACACTGCTGGCTCATGTTCAACCGGCTGTCCACCAGTACTCCCAGGTCCCTCTCTTCTGTGCCGCTCTCCAGCCACTCTTCCCCCAGCCTGTAGCGCTGCCTGGGGTTATTGTGGCCAAAGTGCAGGACCCTGCACTTGGTCTTGTTGAATTTCATGCCTTTGGCCTCGGCCTCATTAGCTCGACTCAGAGGCACATGTGCATCTACATAATGCACTTTCACAGCCAATTTCCCTACCCGAGCAGCGATGTCTTTCTATAGGTCAGCCACCCAAATTGGCTTACCCTTTCGCTGCCAGTTGTTCTGCTGCTACTGTTTTAGCCACCCCTACAAGGCATTTGCTACTATCCATGAGTCAGTGGAGAGATAGAGTCTTGGCCACCCTTCTCGTTCAGCAACATCTAAAGCCAGCTGGATGGCTTTTACTTCTGCAAACTGACTTGATTCTCCTTCTCCTTCATCTGCTTCTGCAACAAGCCGTGTAGGATTCCATATGGCAGCTTTCCACCTCTGACGGTTTCCTACAAGGCGGGAGGAGCCATCAGTGAACAGAGCATATTGTTTTTCAGCCTCAGGCAGTTGATTACATGGTGGGGCTTCTTCGGCTCGTTTCACCACTTCTTGAGGTGGCATTCCAAAATGTGTGCCTTCTGGTCAGTCTGTAATCACTTCCACGATCCCAGGACGATTCGGGCTCCCTATCCTCGCCTGCTGGGTGATTAAAGCAATCCATTTACTCCAGGTAGCATTGGTGGCATGATGCATAGGAGCATTACTCATGAACATCCAGTGCAGTACCGGAAATGGGGGCACGAGGAGGAGCTGCGCCTCAGTACCGATCACTTCCGAAGCAGCTCTAACTCCTTCATATGCTGCCAGTATTTCCTTTTCAGTTATGGTGTAATTGGCCTCGAAACCTTTGTAGCTCCTACTCCAAAATCCCAGGGGACGACCACGAGTTTCCCTTGGTGCTTTCTGCCAGAGGCTCCATGTAGGACCATTGTGCCCGGCTCTAGTATATTTTTGATGTCTGGACCTGTTGGAATTGGTCCAAGGGATACCGCATGCACAATCTCGTCTTTAATCTTCTCAAAACCATCCTGTTGGGCGGCACCCCACTCAAAGTCATTCTTCTTCCGGGTCACCTTGTAAAGAGGTTGCACAATGTGACTATACTTAGGAATATACATCCTCCAAAAACCAACTGTTCCTGAAAAGTTTTGAGTGTCCTTTTTGTTGGTCGGTGGTGCCATAGCTGCTATTTTGTTAATCACATCCATTGGAATTTGGCGACGTCCATCTTGCCATCTAATTCCCATGAACTGGATCTCTCATGAAGGTCCTTTGACCTTGCTCCTTTTGACAGCAAAACCAGCTCTCAAAAGAATCTGGATTATCTTTTTACCTTTCTCAAAGACTTCCTCTGGCGTGTCGCCCCACACAATGATGTCATCGATGTACTGCAGGAGTTCTGGAGCCTCACCCTCTCCAGTGCAGCGTGGATCAGTCCATGGCAAATAGTTGAGCTGTGTTTCCACCCCTGGGGCAGTCGATTCCAGGTGTATTGGACTCTCCTCCAGGTGAAAGCAAACTGTGGCCTTCACTCTGGTGCAAGAGGAATAGAGAGAAAGGCATGAGCGATGTCAGTAGTGGCATACCACTTTGCTGCTTTCGACTCCAGCTCGTACTGAAGTTCTAGCATGTCCGGCACAGCAGCACTGAGTGGTGGTGTAACCTCATTCAGGCCATGATAGTCCACTGTCAGCCTCCACTCGCCATCAGGCTTTCGCACTGTTCAGATAGGACTGTTGAAGTGTGAGTGAGTCCTGCTGTTCACTCCCTGGCTCTCCAGTTGTCGAATCAGCTTATGGATGGGAATCACAGAGTCTCTGTTGGTGCGATATTGTCGTCTGTGCACTGTTGAAGTGGCAATTGGCACCTGTTGGTCTTTTACCATTCAGCAACCCCAGTAGGGAAGGGTCATCTGAAAAGCCAGGCAAGGTATGCAGTTGTTCAATGTCCTCAGTCTCTACAGCTGCTATACCAAAGGCCCTTTCGGGTCACGGAAATATCAAAAAAATATCCTCTTTTGAGATAGTCTATTCCAAGGATGCAAGGAGCATCTGGGCCAGTCACAATAGGGCACTTCTGCCACTTATTGCCAGTGAGGCTTATATCAGCTTCGACAATGGTCAGTTCTTTAGATCCTCTTGTCACTCCAGAAATAGTAACGGACTCTGTCCCCTTGTGATTCGATGGCATTAAGGTGCACTGTGCACCAGTGTCAACCAAGGCTTTATACCTTTGTGGTTCCAATGTGCCAGGCCACCAAATCCACACAGTCCAATAAATTCGGTTGTCCCTCTCCTCCCCTTGGCTGGAGGCAGGGCACCTCTAATACTGACCATTAGAGGTTGATGCACCATCTTGGTTGAAGGACTGGTTGCTGGAAATTGGAGCTGCCTTTTTCCAGGAAGAACCATCTACTGCACCTTTCCTACCTAGCAGCTCTTGTACACGTAGCTGGAGAATATCAGTAGGTTTATTATCCCAGGTTCTCATATCCTCTTTTTAATAATCACGCAAGAGGAACCACAGGTGACGTCGAAGTGGGTCCCGTCTCTCTCGTTGCTGTCTTTTAGCAGGGCGTCTCCTCTTGATGGCTGCAACATGAGCCCAGTTGTCCTTAGGGAGATACTGGGGTATAGGAAGAGACTGGGGTTTACCTTCCCATCTGTCCAGATTCCCTCTGTCAGTCACCTTTTCAATGGCTGAGGTGTGGAACTGACGATAATCACAAAACATATCTCCATACTGTCATGCTTTGAAAGCCAATTCATGCACCGTTGGTCTATTGAATTCATCAAAACATCCCATGAAGAGAATATATGGGCATGCGTTGCTGGTACAGCTTGCGCAAACCTCCGGAACATGGCCGTGTGTCGCACACAACATCATCAGGATTTAGAAACCCTTGGTCATCATAGATCACTTCTCGCACTGGTAATTCTCTCAAATATGTGATTGCTCTTTCAAGAGTGGGTGCTCTGCATTGGCATAGGTCGATGTCACCCTTATGGGGGTACCTGTTCCGTATGGCTGAAAGAAGTTGGCTCCACAGGGTGATATTTCCTGTCTTATCACCAATTGCTCTATCAATACCAGCATCTTTAGCCAGGGATCCCAACTGTCTGGCTTCTCTTTCATCCAGGGTGTAGGTGTCGGCTCCACCATCAAAACATTGGAGCAGCCAGGAAAGAAGCCCCTCATTTTCATTGCGGGTAAAGTCCTTTCTCATGAGACGCAATTCTTTTAGGGAGAAAGGCTGTAGCAGGTCATCATCCTTATCTACTTGAGTAGGGCCTCCTCTTCCATCTGCTTGAGAGGGGCCTGCCTGTTTATTTACTTGAGAAGGGCCTGTTCCATCATCTGTTTTAGAACCGTCTGCTTCCTCAGTTACGTCTTCTGATGCTGCTTGAAGAAAGTCTGTATATTTCAGACGGGAGCGAGAATAAGGATCAGTTACCTTTACTTTGCCCCTGGTCACAGGATTAACTCTTACTTGTTTGAATCGAATGGAAGGGAACTTAATCTTTGCAGAAGCATCTGCTTTTGCAGCAGCACCAGTGGTGGCAGCAGTAGCAGTGGTGGTAGCAGTATCACGGGTGGTAGCAGCAACAGTGGCAACCATAACAGCAGTGGCAGCAGCACTGCCTGGGGGGAATTGGCAGTGAGTGGAACAACACCTCACTCTACGCATCCACAGGACACTATAAGCATTCAACAGAAGCATCCCTAGTGAAACTATGCTATTTAGATCAAGAGCTGGGATATTCATCCTGAGTGGGAGTGGAAAGGAAAAACTGAGTCTGCCATTACCAACATAGACCTTCCTATCCACACGCACATTCACACTGCACACATATAGTATCCCTATACAGATCAATATCATGACCCCTGTTATCACTAAATAGGTTATTACATGGTTGATTATGGCTATAGTCTTATCAGTGAACCACAGAACAATAACAAGAACAGATACACTAAGCAGTAGTATCCCAGCCGCATAGGACATGTACGATTGCATGTCAGGTGCAAAAATTATCTGTTCAGTTTTCAACCCATCCATATCTTCAGCAGACATTGTTTCCATTCAGCTCCTGGCTGGCTTGCCAATGAATAATTTTCACGGTTTTGCTCTGGGCTGGCAGTCAAACCAATAACAATAATGCTCTCAGTCCCACCCCCCTCCCTCCCCCAAGGTAGGGAAAGAGGGAGAAAAATGAGAAAGAGAGGCTTTCTGGGTTGAAAAGTGAAACAGATTGATTTTAAGTATTAGTGATAAGGGAATATATATATTTTTAAAGGAATGTGCAACACCCGATCCCCTCCCTCCTCCCCCAGCGACTCTCACAGCAACTCTTCTTCCTGGTGACTCCCAGCTGAAGGGGGGAGTGTCCAGGTGCACGGACGGGGTCCTTGCATGTCAGCTGTAATGAAAAATTGAAAAAAAAAAAGAGAGATAGCCAAAGAGAGTCTGATAGAAGCGACAGTAAGCAGAAAAAGTGAGTGGAAAAGGAAAAAGAAAGGCTTGACTTCCGTTATGTCTTAACCTATACAGAAAGCGAAATAGAGAAAATATTATGAGAAGGGAATATTTTGATTTGCTGATCCTGCCTTCGGTCTAATCTGCTCCCGGTAGGGGGGGATGCTGCAGACAATCAGAAGTGACCTTGGTTATTATCAGTCCACTGAAGTTTACTGAAAGGAAAAAAATCCGCAAAGCGAAAGTTCGCTTCACCCTGGCTCAAACCAGGACACCCTTAAGAAGCAAGTCATCTATGACAAGGATCTGTCTTTTTTTCTTAACCAAGGTGGTTTTGAGGCGAAGCTTGGTCTTACTTTGCCTCAGTGGCACCTCCAAGTTTGGTGAACCATCCTCCTCATCACTATTTGATTCCCCTTGCAGTGCGTCATATCTCTTTTGCAAGGTCAGCCAGGGAGGTTGTTCTGGTTTGAGCCAGGATGAAGCTAATTTTCCTTTTACTGATTTTATTTTTCCTTCAGTAAGCTCTCTTTTAACTAGCAGCAAGTGTTCCAGCTAGTGGACTGATAACACTGGAATGTTTATGTTACTGCTGAGACTCCAAGGTCGCTTCTTAGCTCTGTCGCTACAGAGGCTACCAGGGCAGGAGAATCGTATCTATGACCGCCCCGTAGGGGAGCTGGACTAGACAGACAGCAGAATTGACCAAAGGTATTCCATTCCTATATCTACATAAGCTCCGAGGAAGGTCAGAGATCACAGAAGACAAATTCCTTCCTGCTTCTTCTTCCCTTCTCTTCCATCCATGGCCGGTGTTCGGGGAGGACTCCATCCATCCATCCATCCATCCATCCATCCATCCATCCATCCATCCATCACTGTCGACCCCTAGGCTCTGACCTCATAACCCTCATAACCCAGCCCTGTCTGCTCTGCCTTATCTCCTGCCTGTGGGCTGAGATTTTTCACGACTGCTCACAGCTAAGGAGAGTGCCGGGGGAGTTGCTGGGGGTGGGGGGAGGCAAGAGGCTTTTGCACATTCCTGAACACACTTGTATATAATTGTACATATAATTAAAGCTGTCTAATTTAGTTTTCAATCCAGCTAAGTCTCTCTCCTTAATTGTCTCTCTCCTTCCGTACCTGGGTGGGAGGGGAAGGGGATCGAGAGCATTGTTTGTCTCTGGTTTAATTGTCAGTCCTGAGTCAAACTGTGACAGAGGTGCAAAGTTACTCTAGAGACACATCTACCACACCACTTGTGCTGTACAGGAACTTGTCACCCTTGCTCATTTTCCTGGAGGCCTGGCTCAGACCAGGAGATTGGGCAATGAGGAAGACACTTTCTCTCACAAGATGCTCCTTTGTATTTAAAAAAGTACAGTAGTAAACTAATTGTGCCAAGAGGTTTCTTTAGCTTCTAGGATGGGTACTCAACAGTGCAGAAGCGAATGAAAAAGGTATAAACTATATGATCATGAAATATTATGTTGTGACATGAACAGTCATTAAAAAATGAATTTACATGCATCTTCCTGTGTTTTTGTTTTACAACCCTAGATTGGTGAATTGTTGAGCACCACACACCCTGGCAACAAAGCTAGCTTAACTCTTTTCTGCCCTGAAGAAGGGGACTGGAAAGATTCCAACCTTGACAGACACAACCTTCAAGACTTTATTAACATTAAACTCAACTCAGCTTCCATATTGCCTGAAATGGAAGGACTCTCTGAATTCACAGAATATCTTTCAGAATCAGTAGAAGTGCCATCACCCTTTGACATTTTGGAACCTCCAACTTCAGGAGGCTTCTTGAAAGTCTCTAAACCCTGTTGCTATATTTTCCCGGGTGGAAGAGGGGACTCCGCATTGTTTGCAGTGAATGGATTCAACATGCTTATCAATGGAGGATCTGAAAGAAAATCTTGCTTTTGGAAACTTATCCGGCACTTGGACAGGGTAGATTCCATTTTGCTCACTCACATTGGAGATGATAACCTTCCAGGAATCAATAGCATGCTTCAGCGAAAGATAGCTGAATTAGAAGAGGAACAGTCCCAAGGATCTACTACCAACAGTGACTGGATGAAAAATCTAATCTCACCTGATTTAGGATTTATATTCCTTAATGTACCTGAGAACCTGAAGAACCTGGATCCTAACTTTAGAGTAAAGAGGAGTGTAGAAGAAGCTTGTTTTACTCTCCAATATTTAAATAAATTGTCTATGAAACCAGAACCTCTCTTCAGAAATGTAGGAAATACCATTGACCCCATCATTTTGTTTCAGAAAATGGGAGTTGGAAAACTTGAGATGTATGTACTTAATCCTGTCAAAAATAGCAGAGAGATGCAATATTTTATGCAACATTGGAGTGGTACTAGCAAAGATAAAGCTGAATTTCTGCTATCAAATGGCCAAGAACTAGACATTCCATTATCCTATTTCAACTCTGTCTCATCCCTGATCGTGTGGCATCCAGCTAATCCTGCAGAAAAAGTAATCCGAGTTCTGTTTCCTGGAAACGGTACCCAATATAATATTCTAGAAGGACTAGAAAAACTTAAACACTTAGACTTCCTTAAACAACCAGTGGTTACACAAAAAGACCTAACTGGGAACATTGCTAGTCCAGTTGTGAAACTAGCAAAGTTGAAAAAACGAACAGACAGCAAGGAGAGTCTAAAGCCTGCTTCAAAGACACCACCAAGCAAGCCTGTCAGAAAGGAATCTAAAGAAGAAACACCAGAGCCTGAAAAGCCTAGTCCAGCACTGGAAAAGGTTCAGAAATTGGAAAGCAAAGAAAAAGTTCCAGCTAAAAAAGAGAAACCAGCAAAAGTGGAGAACAAACCTGTAGTGGCAGAAAAAGATGTAACAAGCAAAGAAGAGCAATTAGTAAAATCTGAAACTCTTGAAAAACAAGCTACAGATGTAAAACCAAAAGTGGCAAAGGAGAAGCCAGTGAAAAAGGAAGTCAAAGCAAAACTTGAAGAAAATAAAGAGGAAAAAGAAAAACCAAAGAAAAAGGTTTCTAAAAAAGAGGAGAAAACACCCATCAAAAAAGAGGAAAAACCAAAAAAAGAAGAGATCAAGCAAGAAGTTAAAAAAGAGATGAAAAAGGAAGAGAAGAAGGAAACGAAGAAGGAAGTAAAGAAAGAAGCTCCACCAAAGGAAGCAAAAAAAGAAGGCAAAAAAGAAGAGAAGAAGGAAATTAAGAAAGAAGAAAAAGAAGCCAAAAAGGACATCAAAAAGATTCCTAAAGAAACAAAGAAGACAGCTTCTCCTTCAGCTGAAGTCACAAAGCCAACAGCAAAGACTAAACCACAAAAGAAGGAGGAACTTGCTAAAAAAGAAGCAGTACCTGCTGGAAAGCCTAAGGAAAAAGGAAAAATTAAGACTGTGAAGAATGAGATCAAAGTCAGTGGAGGGCAAGCTGCCCTTGCAGCAGTTGAAGCCAGTGCTATGACTGTAGCAGCTGCAGAAATTACAGCTAGTGGAAAAGAACTTGAAGTGGAGAGATCCCTTATGTCTTCACCAGAGGATTTAACAAAGGATTTTGAGGAATTAAAAGCTGAAGAAGTTGAAACTATAAAAGAAACAAAACCTCAAGTTGAACTTATAGAGAATGAACTGAAACTCACTGGCACAGAACAAAAAGAGGCCTTTGAAGTCCAAAAAGAAAAATTAGGTAATGAAGGACCTGCCGAGTCCTCTGATGAAGGCATACCTACGACAGAGGCTGAGGGTGAATGTGAACAAACACCCAAAGAATTGGAACCTGTGGAAAAGCACAATGAAAAGTTTGAAGATGAGGGAACTGGCTTGGAAGAATCATACGAAGCAGGAGATTATGAGGAAAAGGCAGAGACAGAAGAAGCTGAAGATGAGGAAGAAAAGACACCACTGGACACTGCAAAACCATATATGGAGGAAGCAAGAAAAATGGAAGAGAGTTCAGAAGAAATAATGGCTCAAGCAGATGCTAACATTAAAGCCAGAAAATCTATTGAAAAGGCAGATGATAAGGCAGCAGATGAATGGGCTGAGGAAGACAGGGAAGAAGCAGTAGAAAAGGCAGAAACTGAAGAGACTGCAGAAGAGGAGGAAGACAAAGCAGAAGACATCAGAGATGAAGAGGAGACTGAAAAAATAGAAGCTGAAGAATATTATGTGATGGCTGTGGTAGACAAAGCTGCAGAAGCTGGTGAAGTTGAAGATAAATATGGCCTACTCATAATTACACCAACAAAATGGTCAGAGCCTCAGCCTCCAGCCGTTGAACAGGCCTCTTCTATCCATGATGAAACATTACCTGGTGGTTCAGAAAGTGAAGCCACTGCTTCTGATGAAGAAGACAGAGAATATCAACCTGAGGAATTCACTGCTACTTCAGGTTGTACACAGTCTACCATCGAAATATCCAGTGAACCAACTCCAATGGATGAAATGTCTACACCTCGGGATGTCATGAGTGATGAAACTAACAATGAGGAAAGTGAGTCACCTTCGCAGGAGTATATGAACATTACCAAGTATGAGACATCAATATACTCTCAAGAGTTTGCTAGACCTAATCTTTCTTCACTTTTGTATGATTTTAATAATTTATCAGAGGCCACAGAAGGTAAAGACTATAATGCCTCAGCTTCTACCATCTCACCACCTTCTTCATTAGAGGAAAACAAATTCTGCAAATCTGGATTCCAAGATGTATATTGGCAAAAAGGAAGCGAAATACAAGGCACTGTCAAATTTGAAATCAAAGAACCCTATCCAGAAGATGGTGGAAAACATAGTCCAGCCAAGAGTCTAGGTGAGAGTTTGTCCCCTCCATCACCCATTGCCAAAACACCACTGAGTGAACGTAGTGTGAACTTTTCGCTCACTCCCAATGAGATCAAAGTCTCAGCTGAGCCTGTCCCCATCAATGTACATCAAGAAGTTGCTGAAGAACACTGTGCAAGCCCCGAATATAAAACATTAGAAGTAGCATCTCCCTCACAGTCTGCTGCTGGTAGTGCTGGCCACACACCTTATTATCAGTCTCCCAGTGAGGAAAAATCCAGTCAGCTTTCCTCTGAAACCAGTGAAAAGTCAACAGAAGCTCCTGTTAGCTTTGAACTCAGTGAAGTCAAAGATGAGTCTGAAAAACCCACAATAAGCCCTCTGGATGAGCCTGTTCCAGATTCAGAATCTCCTATTGAAAAGGTTCTCTCGCCTCTACGGAGTCCATCACTGATATGTTCAGAGACCACTTATGATACATTTTTGAGTGCTGATGTAAAGTCTCCCACCAGTGATTATGGAAGTCCTTCTGAGGGGAAAACTGAAAAAGAAAAATCACTTGTTCAGATGAGCCCAGCTTCTGAGGCCAGCTCTGTGGGCCTTTTTCAAGAAAAACAAGATGAAAAAAACATGGATTTTATGGTAATTAAGGAAGGCTTCAGTCTAGAAAGGAAAATAGAACATACAGAACCCAGCAGCTCCCAATCTCCACTGGCCTTGGATGAGCGGAAGTTAGCAGGTGATCTCTCACCGACTCAAATAGATATTGGTCAATTCGGTTCCTTAAAAGAAGACAACAAAATGTCAATTTCTGAAGGAACTGTTTCTGACAAGTCTGCAACTCCAGTTGATGAGGTTGTAGCAGAAGACACCTATTCCCATATAGAAGGAGTAGCTTCTGTCTCTACAGCATCTGTTGCTACTAGTTCATTTCCAGAACCAACTACTGATGATGCATCTCCTTTGCATGCTGAGGTTGGATCCCCTCACTCTACTGAGGTTGATGATTCTCTTTCAGTGTCAGTTGTACAAACACCAACAACATTTCAGGAAGCAGACATGTCTCCATCTAAGGAAGAGTGCCCAAGGCCCATGTCAATTTCTCCACCAGATTTCTCACCTAAAACCTCAAAATCAAGAACCCCGGTGCACGATCACAGATCTCCTGAGCAGTCAACCATGTTATTTGAATACGGTCAGGAGTCCCCTGAGCAGTCTTTAGCAATGGACTTTAGTAGGCGATCTCCAGGCTGTCCTTCTGTAGGCACTAGTATACAACATATATCTGAAAATGGACCGACAGAAGTAGATTATAGCCCTTCAGACATACACGAGCCTACTTTTGCACAGAAGATTTCCCCTGTGGAGCAGTCATCTTACTCTCAGGAGAAGGATATTTCAGAAATTATTTCAATTTCTCAAATTGAAGCTTCATCCTCAGCTTCATCAGCTCATACACCTTCTCAGTTAACTTCGCCACTGCCAGAAGAAACTTTTTCAGGTGCTGTTCCACCCAGAGATATGTCACTACATTCTCCTTTTACCTCCAAAAAGGTGCATAGCCTAGGAGAAAAGCTATCACCAAGGTCTGACCTATCTCCCTTAACTTTAAGGGAATCTTCTCTGTACTCTCCTAGTTTTCCAGATTCACCTCCTGCAATCACAGAAGCAGTGTCAGCTAGTCACACATCTTTGTTGTTGCTGCAAGTGTCCTCTGTCAAAGCATTTGGTCTCCAGGAACCCCTAACAAAGCACAGTCCAGAACCTTTAATCAGCCTAGAAAAAGAAGATTCAGAGAAAAGCAGCAGGTCACCAGAAGAACTTAGTTATTCTTACAAGGCCACAGAGAAAACTACTAGGTCACCAGAGGATATTAGATACTCCTATGAGGCAGTTGAAAAATCTAGATCACTTCAGGCCATAGATTATTCCCATGAGATAACAGGGAAAGCTACTAGGTCACGCGAGGCCACAGATTATTCTTATGAGATGACAGGGAAAACCATGAGGTCACATCCTAAAACTGAACTTTCACCCTCATTTATCAACCCAAATCCCTTTGAGTGGTTTGCAAGTGAAGAACATACTCAAGATCAAGAAAAGCCATTAACTCAATCTGGGGGAGCCAAGCCACCTGCTGGGGGAAAGCAGCAAGGGCAGCAGTGTGATGAAACCCCTCCCACATCTGTGAGCGAGTCTGCCCCATCTCAGACTGATTCAGATGTTCCCCCCGAGACTGAGGAATGTCCTTCCATCACTGCAGATGCTAACATTGATTCGGAAGATGAGTCAGAAACCATTCCGACGGACAAGATGATTATGTACAAACAAATTGACCCACCACCTGTCCCAATGCAGGATCATAGCCCTTCTCCAAGGCACCCTGATGTCTCCATGGTTGATCCAGAGACTTTGCCCATCAATCAGAATTTGAGTAAAACTTTGAAGAAAGAACTCAAAGAAAAGACAAAGACAAAAAAGCAGGGTACTAAGACCAAGTCATCTTCTCCTGTTAAAAAAAGTGATGGCAAATCAAAACAAGTGGCTTCACCAAAACCAGCTATAAAAGAATCTATAGACAAAAATTCCAAAATGGTTTCTCCAAAAAAGAAGCAGTTTGTGGACAAGTCAAACAAAAATATCTCTATTCCAGAAGTAAAGTCTCGAGTGGAAGAGAAAGATAAGGACACCAAGAACACATCAAATACAACGACATCCAAGTCAGCAAAGACTGCAACCACAGGTAAAGACAGGAGTTCCCTAATGTTAATATTTTCTTGGTTGTTGCAGTGAAGTTAGGTTGCCTTTATATCAGCTGAGAATGAGGTTCGTAGCAAACCTCCAAAGAAAGTCTATGTTTTAAACATAAATCTAGTGTATCAAGGCCACATTTAAGTGAATGAAATTCACTTAATTAATTTTTGCAGTCTGAGAAACTTGATGTGCCACTTTGCTCAGATGTAAAGAATTAGAGTACATCACTGTCACAGTTTGGCACCGCGTTGGAACACTCTAAATTCACCCCCCCCTCCCCTTCCTCCCCCAAGGTAGGGAAAGAGGGAGAAAAATGAGAAAGAGAGGCTTTCTGGGTTGAAAAGTGAAGCAGATTGATTTTAATTATTAGTGATAAACGGAGTGTATATATATATATATTTGTAAAGGGATGTGCAACACCCGATCCCCTCCCTCCTCCCCCAGCGACTGTCACAGCAATTCTTCTCCCTGGTGACTCCCAGCTGAAGGGGGGAGTGTCCGGGCGCACGGACAGGGTCCTCGGATGTCGGCTGTAAAGAAAAATGATAAAAAAAAGAGAGAGCCAAAGGGAGGGCGATAGAAGCAACAGAAAGCAGAAAAGTGAGTGGAAAAGGAAAAAGAAAGGCTTGACTTCCGTGATGTCTTAACCTATACTGAAAGCCAAATAGAGAAAATATTATGAGAAGGGAATATTCTGATTTGCTGATCCTCCCTTTGGTCTAATCTGCTCCCCCATGGGGGGGGCAGCTGCAGACAGTCAGAAGTGACCTTGGTTATTATCAGTCCACTGGCGCTGCTAAAAAGTTCACTGAAAGAAAAAAAAAAATCAGCAAAGAGCTTCACCCTGGCTCAAACCAAAACAATCACATATAAAGAACTTAATACTAGTTGTCTGAATTGTTAACAAACTTTATTTAAAGATTTAAAAGTACTAGTTTTGTAGGGGAAGTGAAATCAGTAGTAAAGTGAACCACTTTATTCATTGTAAGAATCATGTAGGCACAATGCTCTTAACATGAAAGAATGCAATTTAATATTGTGAGAGGCAAAGGTACTCTCAGACATTGGATGCTTTTGTTACTTTGCTGGATTGTAGTCAGGTGGGGGCTGGGCTTTTCTCCCAGGCAACTAGTGATAAGACAAGGGCACAGCCTGAAGCTGCGCCAGGGGAGGTTTAGGCTGGATATTAGGAAGCACTTCCTCATGGAGAGGGTGATTAGACATTGGAATAGACTTCCCAGGGAAGTGGTGGAGGCACCGTGCCATGGTCTAGCTGACGTGGTGGTGTTAGGTCATAGACTGGACTTGGTGATCTTAAAGGTCTTTTCCAGCCTTGGTGATTCTGTGATTCTGTGATTAATTTTTTAAAAATGGTAACAGTAGTAAGAACACTTTCAATGAGATGAGCATGTATAACACAGAATCCAGTTAAAGTCTTATGCCATCAGTGATGACCAAACATGCGGAAAATTAATGTAATTTTGAATTAATGTTGTGTATTCTAAGTAGTAATAAAATATTAATTAGGTTACTGAAGGATGCATTGTGCTAATATGTTGTTTCTGGCAGATCTTGTTAGAGAGTGTTTTGCAGATAGTTTGATTTTGCTGTTGTCAGGACTGATGTTCTATTGAAAGCTTTTTACAAGGAGCAGGTCTAGGTTTCATTACAAGCAAACTGTTAAATATTGGGAATGTTACAAAATCTTATCATCTTTCATAATAAAAAAAATCTGTGATACATATTTCTGAATTGTGGATACCAACATTGGATAAAATATTAGACAGAACATTTTACACTTAAATGTAAAATTCAGCTATCTGTAGCTTCCCCATTTTAAGTGGTCTCCTGTTCCTTTCTTACACCATTGTTTGCATGTCTCTGTTAATAGATGCTTTTCAAAGCAGCAGTACAGATCCTCATGCTATACAGTTCTCCAGCACTTTAGCTTTATATTAGGGTCTTCTTCCTTGAAGCATACTTCTCAGGTATATGCTAGAGCTGAAGACAAGGCTCTATTTGATAATGACATTTAAGTGCAAAATGTAATGTCTAATATTTTATCCAGTGTTGGCATCCACAATTCAGAAAGATGTATCACAGATATTTTATGATGAAAGATGATAAAAGATTTTGTAACATAGCCAATATTTAAAAACTCTAATTCAGGAAATATTATAATATTGTAATGCTTATTTGGCACATTGCCATATGATGAATGGCAGTTCACACTAGACAATTGTATTGGACTTTCCTGGCTTTACAATATGTGATCCTAGATTGTATTGGCTAAGATAATTTAGTTTACCAAATTTCATCCTCTGTAACATCATGAGAAGGCAAATAAAACATAAATTATGATCATCTGGATACAAATACTGGTTAAATCCTGATTGTCAGGTCACATAATGATCCAGGGTGTAGCAAAAGCAGCTTTTTTGGTAGCATTTTTTAATGCAAGTGTTTGAACTTCCTTTTGACTGAACCTCTTCTTAAAACAGATACTACACTATGTATAACAGCAAAAACATGCTTCCCTCTACTTTTTCTGATAAATGGCTAGTTTGTGTATGCAAATAGGGATCTAGCAGGCAAACAAACACTTGTTCTCAGTTTCATGAAGTAATTGTGTTAGGAAACTTCTCTGTTCTCCCAAGATCCTCTTTTACCCTCTTTCTGCTCACATGTAGTAGCTTCCTGATGCACCTGTAAGACAGTCTGAGCATATGAACAACTACTACGCCTTGGTATGTGCTGATACCCCAAATCTCAAGACTGCTTCTGCATGATTCCCTGTGTGACCCTAGCTTTTATAATCATGCATACCAGAGACTTTTGAAAAGCTGTACTTCTTAACTTGGAAAATAATACTGCCATTTATTGAATGGTAATTCAGTAATCACAGCCCTGCATAGTAATTGTTGGATAATAATAGTATATTACTGGGAAAGGTTCAGTCAGATGTTGGCTATGTGGTAGTGAGTTTTTATTGTATTATATAGTTAGTTACTTTTATCCATTTTTTTCCTCCTAGTACAATCGTAATTGGCATACAACAAAGCTGGAACGTGTCATTAGATGTAGGAGGGTAATGCCGTAACTGTTCCAGGGGACACAGAAGTACAATTGTAGCTATGTAATGCTTAACCAACACTAGCATTTTTAAGAATATCATCACAGTGGTTATAATGGTATTTAACAAATGCATGTTTTTAACCAGTCTATTATATACTCTTTTGTTGCTTGATTTCCAAAGGACTTGGGAATAGTAAGTCAGCAAAATCTACAGCGGTGCCTCCAGGACCTCCAGTGTATTTGGATCTGGTGTACGTTCCCAACCACAGCAATAGCAAGAATGTTGACACTGAGTTTTTCAAGAGGGTGCGGTCATCCTACTACGTGGTGAGCGGGAATAATTCTGCAGCCGAGGAACCAAGCAGGGCTGTTTTGGACTCCCTGCTGGAGGGCAAGGCCCAGTGGGAGAGTAACATGCAGGTAGGCTGTTCTTTTCTGCCTGGAAATTTAATCTTCTCTGGGAAGCAACTACAAGAAACCAGAGCACTTTTGGAGTGGGTGGTGGCTACTGGGGACAGGAGTTCCCAGCCTGGGCACCTTGTTTCACCAGTGGTGTGAGAGGACACACAAGTGAAGCATAGAGCTGCACCATACTCAGCTGCTCCCCCATTTCTGGCCCTTCTGACCTATCTCTGGAGAATAAAACAATTGGGAACTGGTTTACAGGACCATTTGGCTATTTCATCTTGTTGCTATACCATATATGATCCAAGTTTGGAAACCTTGGAGTTTGTAAGTAGGAAAGAAAAGTGAATGTTTCATGGTCTATATGTTAATAATGTACACTTGGAAACTTCATGTGCCTTTCCAACATGATAAATAAGTAAACAAAACATTTGGTCATAATCTGAAGAGCTATTGATGCAGACTAGAGGCTGCTACTTTTCTTGAAAGTTGCATCTCAGCACCTTAGAGAAACAAAGTTTTATTTTGACAAACTTCTTCTTTACAGTCATTTTGTATTATATCTACATGTTTATTTATTTCTTTTTATCCATCCATTTAAATAAGCATTTATTGCATAACAATCTCCTCTTTCCAAAAGGGAATCATACTTGTTGGATAGGGCTTCTAACAAAGACATTTTTCTTATTGTCGCCAAATAGGACGAAAATAACTTATCAACATCAATAAGATGTAGATAAGCAGACGCTTCTTTATTAAAGCGCTGAGGATATGGGAGATAACTCCACCTAGCGTATGCTGAGTTGCATTATGTCGTTGTTGGGATGGACACGACACAAGCTGGCGTGCAAAAAGACCACTTTATTCAACTAACAAACCTTTTTCTATCCTCTCCTATACATGTGTGTCTACATCTCATTGGTTAAGCAAACATCAACAGTCCACAATTGGACAACTTTTCTCTGCTGTAACTTCGATAGTCTTCTTTTTCACGTCCCATCTAGTGGTTCGGCAGATGTTCCACCTGGCAGTCACTTATCTTGTTTACTCAGCTCTTCTCAAGATTCTCAGGCCTCTTCAAGGGCACGGTTATCTGCTCAAGGGCAACTTCAAACTTGCATTCCAGTCCCTCGGACCAGCCAAAGTTTCCCACAATTCCCCCTTTTTGTATTTATGTTATGAAAATTGCCCGTGCCATCCGCTGCGGGGCCCCTTGCAGCAGAGACACAAGACATGGCAACATCAATAACACAACTACATTTAGGAACAAAACCAACAATCCAGTTCTTATCAAAACAGCAACCACCTTGACAGTCCCCATCCCTTAAACAAGCTATTCATTTGAACAAAAGTCTACTACAGCTCTATTTTATAATATAGCATATCTAACACTGTCAACATCAATAAACAAGCCACTCAGCATAATCAATGCAGCATTGGTCTGCTTACTCAACCAACATCCCAAGTTCGAGATCATAGTAAGGTTGGGTGTAAGCTGCCCAAGACTACATGGCCCAACATTAAGTTTCAATGCAACTTGCCCCATGCTCTATCCCCACAAATTAAAAACATCTCTACAGGCAAAGCAACTAGAACAGAAAAGAGAAAAAAATGTGACATGTTAGAAGAAGCATAATCACACCAAACTGTAACATTTCTGTATATATATAAAGTATGTTCTGCTTTGGTTGTTGAACCATCCCTTCTTTAGTTGTGTCAGTCATTCACAACGGGCCAAACACAGCGAGCAGGATCCCACCGGGGGCCGGTATCTGTGGAAACACAAGCATACCCTCTTCCCCAGGTTAAAAAATCACATGGAGGCGACCATTGGCCACTCTGTAGGTCTTTCACCCTAACCTTGACACCGGGGGAAACAGTGGACAATTTACGTAGTGACTCAAAGTGGTGAACCATAGGTGGCTCCTGCAAATCTTCTGCTATATTAATGAAATTCAACACATACATGGCCTTATTTAACCGGGCTTCAGGGGGTTTACCAGTCATTCCCCTTTTTTGTTTCTGAAGAATACGTTTGAGTGTGCCATGTGCACGTTCCACAATACTCTGTCCAGTAGGAGAATGAGGGATACCAGTGACATGGGTAACCCCCCCAAAGCTGTAAAAAATCTTTCACTCGGCTGGAAACATAAGCAGGACCATTGTCGGTCTTAATCTGAGATGGAACACCACATATAGCAAAAGCTCGTTGCCAATGTCTTATAACATCTCGAGCTGTTTCTCCTGTATGTGTAGTAGCTACTATGACTGAGAAAAATGTGTCAATAGACACATGCACGTATTTGAGTTTACCAAACTCTCCAAGGTGAGTGACATCAGATTGCCAAATTTGTAAAGCTTGTAGACCTCTGGGATTTGTACCATAATAAGCAGGAACATGCTGGCCCTGACAGTCAGGGCAGGCTGCAACAATGGAACAGGCCTCTGAAGTTGTCAACTGGAACTGACGTTTCAAGGCACGAAAGCCTTGATGCAAAAACTGATGAGATTCAATTGCCTGCTGTTTCACATTAGGCACTGGTCCCAGTGCTACAGCTGAGACCAATTGGTCTGCTCGGGCATTACCAGCTGCCAAGAATCCAGGCAAATTGGTGTGGCTCATAATATGCAAAATATAATATGGTTGTGATCTTTCTTGAATTGTCAGCCATTGTCGCGAACCGAGATAGGGAAAGCCGCGACCCACTGCCTTTCACAAAGGAATCGAGGGCTGAGGACCACTCCCTGTCGCACTCACCACAATGCTCAAGAATCAGTGGGTTTATTAAAGGCACCACGGTCTAGACAAGGTTATTTCTACAGAACAATAACAATACACACACATACATATAGGAATAAACAAACAAACAAAACAAGACAGACACAATAGGAATGATTCTACCCCTCCACACCCCACACCCCCCCCCGTTCTCAGTCCCGGACAGGGATAGGAGGGGAGAACTTGGAGAGAGCCTTTAGGAAGATTAATAGCAATAGGAAGATGCAATCGGTATGTATGAGTGTATGAATGTCTGTAAGTGTTAATAGGAAATGTCAGAGTGTAGTCAAGTTCGCAAGTCTCACCACCGGGGTACGGCCAAAGCCGATCCCTAGTCGGGATCCTTCTCCAGCGACTTCAGGCAGGCAGTCCGTTCGGTACGTCCACACGCCAACAACCACAGGAAAAGGCGCCTCTGGCTCCACGGCAGCCTCCACAGCGATGCACACGCGGCGGCGGTCACCTCCATAGTAGCTGTGTCTGTTCAGAGACCGCGCCTGCCAGCTCCACTTCCGGCTCCGCTTCCGGCTCCGGCCCCACTGTGCCTCCTGGGAGCTGTAGTTTGTGGTCTTGTGCGCATGCACCTGGTACTCACCAGTGCCGGGGAGCACATCACTAGGAAGGGCCAGCAAACGTCGCTGGCTTAAAGGCCATCATGGAGTCCGTCTCTCACATCTCACCCCGTGGCTTTTATGACAGCGACTTGTTTCCTGTGTGATGTGTGTCTAGGTATGTGTTTGTATATATATATGTACATGTACATCTGTACCCTATCAGGCTCTTGTCCAAACTCTTACCTCCTTCCCTATTTAAGACATATATATAATTTCACATAACTCCACATATATATATTGGATATATATATATACACGCAATTATACATGTAACACTTTACGTGTGTTTCTGAGGGAACAATTCCCTATATGCAATACCACATATGCATATATATATATATGAAATACACAAGAGAAAATACCACATAAATAGAAGACCTGTTATGACTATATATATATATATATAGGTGCATCATTAGTACCTTATGTACACACAACAACCCAAAAGGGGAAACAGTTCTTGGAGACATGATGCTGTATAGTAGGAGGTGTTGTGCAAACCATGGGGTGATCAAGTCCATAGTATGCACAAGGTACCCCCTCCTCAAACCAGTGTCGGGTTGATCAGACCCTATTCTGGCTTGGGATGTCTCCGGTTCTTTGGGTTGTTGGTTTAGCATATACACATTGCTATATATATAAGTACACAGATACATATTTACAATCAACCCTGAAACCCTGCCTCACTTAACATGAAGTATCCAATTTGTACTGATTTTGAGTTGTTTGTTATTCATGTCAGATGCAACCCACGTATTCGAGTTCACGGGCGTTTGCAGGATCATTTTGACTTTCCCAATGTTTGGCAGGTGAACCATTACAGTCTGTCCTGGGTGTAGGGAGATTTTCTTGTTGCAAGGCTTTTTTTGTTTCTCCTTTTCTTGAGTGGGTGATGTAGGAAAGAAAGCAGTTAGACGAGGACACCCGTTTACCCCCCATCTGTTATTTATGGTGGTGACTGCATATCGCAACCTTTCATCCCATTTGGAGTCCTGTGGGCGGATAAGGCTTTTGATTAACCCGTTAGTACGTTCTACTATCCCATTTGCTTGGGGATAGTATGGCATATGAAATGTCCATTGGATGCCTTCACTTCTCGCCCACTGTTGTACCAGATGTGAAGTGAAGTGAGTGCCATTATCAGACTGAATATGTGTAGGTTTAGGTAATATCCCAAATACCCTTTCCAGGATTTTCACCATTTGCTTTAGAAACAGCTTCAGCACAAGTTAGACCTGACACCACTTCTACCATCACAATGATATACTGTTTGTTTCCTGATTTGCGGAAAGGACCAATGTAGTCCACCTGCCAAGTGGACCACAAGGACTTTCCTTCTCGAATATGCAGAGTGTCAGTCGTCAGGGGATGTTCCCCCAACCTGATCTTACACAGGTCACATTCAGAAATGGTTGTTTTGCACTGCTCACGGGTAACAGGCCATCCTCGGGTCTGTGCCTCTTTATACAAATCAAAGATCCCTGAGTGACCCCTTTCACAATGAAGCCATTCAAGCAACCGCTCCCACTCTTGGTTTTCTTCTGCTGTTCTGATTTCCACTACATTAATTTTGGCCAGTTCATCAACATAGTTTTTCCACCTGCTAGCATCATTTTTCAGACTAGTCTGGTGAGCAGGAATCCACCCTACATGAAAGTTAGGATTTTTCTTGGCAATTTTTAGGATCTGTTGCCATTTTTCTTTCTGCCACACTGGCACCCTGTTAATCTCCCAATTGTTCTGTTCCCAGAAAGTTATCCATTCCACACAGCCCTTGAAGACCGAAAAGGAATCTGTGTAGATGTACACAGCGTCCTTGGCGGCCTTTTCCCGTACAAACACATTGAGAACAGCATCCAGCTCCCCCACTTGTGCACTGCCCTTATCATGATTTATTATGCGTTCAGCCGTAGAAGGTTTGACTGCAGCAGATTTGAAAGACCAGGTTTTACCCTCTCTTCAGGATGACGCGTCTGTGAACCAGGCATTAATCATTTCACTTTTGTATTCTGGGGCCTCCTTGATAGGACTGGGAGTTTTCATAGTTAACTCTTTTTCCTCCATGGATTCAATGTGTTCCTGGATTTTTAGCTGTTTGTCCGGGCCTTCCTCTAGCTTGAAAAGGCCGGAGTAACACTCTAATCTGGCTATACCATTTCCTGATTGTTCCCTTTTGGGATATTCCCTCTGGGGGGGCTTTCCCAGACAGCACATGATTAACTACTTTGAAAGGACCCTGCAGTATCACCTTTTGTTTTTTAACAATTTTACTGACCTCTGTTAGTGCTGTGCACACTGTTAGCAATCCCTTCTCCAGAGTGGAATATCGCTTCTCTGAGTCCTTAAGAGATTGTGAATAGAAGCCAATTGGTCCTGTACTCCCACTAGGTCCCTTTTGCCAAAAGTGATATGATAAGGCACTAGCTGAAAATCCCCATTCGATTGTTATTGGATCCTCTGGGTGAAGAGGTCCCAGAGTTTGGAAGGTCTGTGCTTCCAGTATTAGCAGTTCAAGGGCCTCGTCATGAAATTTGTTCCATTTCCAATGATGATTCTTTTTCAAGAGATCATAAAGAGGCCGTGCTATAACAGAGAAATCAGGGATATGTTTTCTCCAATACTGGAGGGTTCCCAGCAATCGTTGCAATTCTTTTTTATTAGCTGGTACCTTCATCTGAGTCAATTGGGACACAGTATCGGACGGAATATTCCAGGTTCCCCCTTTCCACCTTATTCCCAGGAATTTTACCTCTTGGGATGGTGGTTGCCTTTTCCCTTCAGGGATCTCTAGCTGAATATCAGTTAGATGCTTAATTATAGCATCATACACGACTTTCACTTCTCCCTCACTCTGACCCCCTATCAGTATGTCATCTACGTATTGATAAACTTTCACTTTGGAATTGTTTTTGATTTCTGGAATGTTTTGCAGTTCACACGCAAGTGCGTGATGGGCCAGTGTGGGTGAGTGTTTATATCCCTGTGGCAACCTTGTGAACGTGTATTGGATCCCATCCCACGTAAAGGCAAAATACTTTTGGTCCTCAATATCAATAGGGACCTGGAAAAACATGTCCTTAATATCCAGTGCTGCCAGCACAGGATGTGCTGCTTCCTGGATTTCTAGCACCAGTTCAGCTATGTTTGGTACAGCTGCAGTGAGGCCTTCTGTATTGGCATTCAATTTCCTGTAGTCTAAAGTCAGTCTGCATTTACCATCTGGTTTCTTCACAGGCCAGACTGGGGCATTGTATGGTGAATGGCATGGCACAATTACGCCTTTCTGTTTTAAGTCAGCTATTACCTCTCTGATACCATCCTTGGCAGCAACTGGGATAGAATATTGTTTTACTCTTGTTGTTTTGCTCTGTGGCAGACGTGGGGCACGTTGTAACAACTTTACTTCCAGTGTCGGTGTGCCAAATGTCCAATAGCAACCTCGCTCGTCTCTCCAGGCCCGACCTGCCAAAACATCCAAACCTAACAAGTTAGGAACATCACCTACAATCATTTTAGTTCGGATCGGTTTGTCATCTCCTGGAAGATGCATGGTGACCATGGCTGTTTTCTGTAAAGTAGAATTACCGAATGCTCCACTTACACAAACCGATTTTGCAGATGTGGTAATGCCACAGTATCTTGCCTCCTCGGCTTTCAGTGTGGACATCTGGGCCCCTGTGTCTACAACAAAAGTAACAGGATAACATTTTGGACCAACAGCACAAGTGAGCACCAGATCTCCATCCTTATTATACACGAGTCTCAATATGTTTTGCCAGTCATTTGGGGGACTAGGACATTTCTGGATTAAGGGGTTCCTGGATTCCTGATTTATGTAGGAGCCATGTTGACATTCTGTGCTAGGACTCTGTGTTTTACCCCTCCTCCGTCGCCTTTTTGATTTACCAGTAGTAGCAGGAGGAGGGAATTCTAGTTTCCCGAACTACTGGACCTTCCCTGTGCTTGAGCCCGAGTTCTAGACTGTGACCGGCCTCGGGCCCCAGTTTGAGATCTGCCTCGGGTTCGTCCCAGCACTTCACGGAAGAACTCAACCAGTTCCTTTAGCTCCTCATAAGGACGAGTCCTGGCTAGGAGCGATGCTGGCATTCCTGCCCGCCTGCCTTCCTCCTTAAGCCTAGCATAAGGCCCCTTGTTATCTTGTGTTGAGGAATGTTGTGTATCACAGATCTGTCTCCTGGGTGACCTCTGCTGTGATTTCTTCTGTCTATCTCTTTTTACCACATTCCAGTCACCCCGTGATCTGTCTTGCCTAGGAGAAGGGGGGTCTCGGGGTGGCTTGGCAGCAACTTCAGCATATGACAGCCGAACAGCTTTTTTAGGTGCAGGGGCAGAGGGCCTAGTAGGGCCCTGATATACCTGACAGTTCTTAGCACAAGTCATCAAAGTCTGGGCTAAGTCACCCCATGTCATCTGTACCCGTCTACATGCAACCTCCTCTTGAAACTGCATGGCTTTTGTTTGGAGCGCCCCAGAAAGTCCCCTTATCAACACATTCATCCTTTTTGCTTTTATCTTAAGGGTCATAGGACTTGCATGCTCTGCTTCCAGTTCACCATCATGGATCATCTGGAGCACAGCAGCCCTACGAACATTTTCCATAATATTATTGGGATTCCCTTGTAGGGCACTCGGTTCCCCTCTATCAACCGGGTCAGTATCACTTACACTCCAGGCTGCACGCTGGGTTAGGGACCATGGGTGTGTTGCATCTCCAGTTTGTAAGACAATCCCAGGTCCCCAATAGCCATCGGCCTCTCGTTCAGTTAATATAATATCGTCTCCACCTGTGAGGGACACTCTCATGACATATTCAGCTTCTGTTTCTGTTTCTAGTCTGCTATATTTCTATCTAAGTTTTCCCATTTCTATGGATGAATAGGGCTTTTCTTTGATTTCTGTATCTCCTTGTGTAGCCCCTGCTTTCTGGGTATAAGTGGTTACTCTAACGGGCCGGAGTGTTTTCTTTTCTTCCTGTTCCTCCTCTGCCTCTTCTGCATACTGAGCCCCAAGGTCAAATGTCGGGGCCTGCTGTACTTTCCTCGCCTTTTGCACCTCATCAGTGTGGGAGGACGGATCTGTGGAGATCCGCTCCTGCTGAGCGGCACATAACGCCATAATCATTGTTCCCTTTTCACTGGTAGTCATATCAGTCCTCTGTAAGACCTGGCTGATAGCCTGCTCCAAAGCACTGGCGTCCTCCTCTCCCCGAGGAGGATCAGGGGGTGTAGGACATGACCCCTGTTTGAGCCGTTCAATATTTTCCTGTAAGGTCATAATCTCTGTCTGCAATCTTGTGATGTCTCGGTTTTTTGACCTAGCATCCCTCTCCATGTCATCCAATACCTTTGTATGCTCCTTCTGCATATCATGCAACTTCTTTTCATATATTGTCTGCATGTCAGTATGATCTTTCTTTAACTCCCTATATTTTCTTTCAGACTCCTGCTTATACTGCGTATGCTCCTGTAGCAACTTATCATATTCATCGTTCTGCTCCTCCTTTCGTCTTGCCCCTAACTCTTTCTTTTTTGGCTGCTTTTGTCGCCATTCCTCAACCTCCTGCCTTAACAGCTTCAACTCCTCAACCTCCTGCCTTAACAGCTTCCACTCCTTAACCTGCTGCTTTAACGGCTTCAACTCCTCAATCTCCTGCCTTAATAGCTTCAACTCCTCAACTTGCTGCTTTAAGAGCTCAAACTCCTCAACCTGCTGCTTTAACGACTTCAACTCCTCAACCTGCTGCTTTAACAGCTCCAACTCCCTATGTACCGTCAACTCGACATGCTCCTTCCATAAGTCCGCAACCTCCTGCCTCAACACCTTGTACTCCTGCTCCAGATCCTGCATCCGTGCATCGTCTACAGCCTGTGGTGGCACATCTGCTCCTGCTAAACCTCCAGCATGCGATGAATGAGGAGGTGTGCATGACAGGAGCATGGAGTGCAGAGGACTTCCCGGACCTCTGGAAGCCGATGAACTCACTGTGCCCCCCTCAGTGCTTTCCGGCACAACGCCAGCCGCCCCCTCGAGGTCAATCGAAAGGTCCCTGCCTTCGCCCTCCATGTTCTATGTCAGGGTGAGTGCGTTCAGGGCTACAACAGACCCTCGTAAATCCTGCCGACTACGCCAAAATGTCGCGAACCGAGATAGGGAAAGCCGCGACCCACTGCCTTTCACAAAGGAATCGAGGGCTGAGGACCACTCCCTGTCGCACTCACACACAATGCTCAAGAATCAGTGGGTTTATTAAAGGCACCACGGTCTAGACAAGGTTATTTCTACAGAACAATAACAATACACACACATATATATAGGAACAAACAAACAAACAAAACAAGACAGACACAATAGGAATGATTCTACCCCTCCACACCCCACACCCCCCCCCGTTCTCAGTCCCGGACAGGGATAGGAGGGGAGAACTTGGAGAGAGCCTTTAGGAAGATTAATAGCAATAGGAAGATGCAATCAGTATGTATGAGTGTATGAATGTCTGTAAGTGTTAATAGGAAATGTCAGAGTGTAGTCAAGTTCGCAAGTCTCACCACCGGGGTACGGCCAAAGTCGATCCCTAGTCGGGATCCTTCTCCAGCGACTTCAGGCAGGTAGTCCGTTCGGTACGTCCACACGCCAACAACCACAGGAAAAGGCGCCTCTGGCTCCACGGCAGCCTCCACAGCGATGCACACGCGGCGGCGGTCACCTCCGTAGTAGCTGTGTCTGTTCAGAGACCGCGCCTGCCAGCTCCACTTCCGGCTCCGCTTCCGGCTCCGGCTCTGCTGTGCCTCCTGGGAGCTGTAGTTTGTGGTCTTGTGTGCATGCACCTGGTACTCACCAGTGCCAGGGAGCACATCACTAGGAAGGGCCAGCAAACGTCGCTGGCTTAAAGGCCATCATGGAGTCCGTCTCTCCCAGACATAATAACCGCAATACACCAAATAACAAAGTATTACTCACATCCCCTAAGATTGCCTTATCCAGTCGCTGGACCAGCCCCGCCACATAGGCTGAATCTGTAACAACATTCACTGCACAAGTAAATCGTTGGAACACCAAAGTAACGGCACGAAGCTCAACTATTTGAGGTGAACCTTCTTGTTGCTCAGTTATATGTTGCCACTGATGACCATCATGCCAGACAACAGCTGCTTTCCCGGTTTGTCCTGATCCATCTGTAAATACTGTGGGTCCTGTCACAGGCTCTTTCTGATTTAATTGCTTCTGACCAACACAAGTCTGACTTCCCAATTTGCATAGTGGATGAGAGGGAAGACGGTACCCAATTTGTCCTGTATAGTTCAGCAATGCAGCTTGCAACGCTGAACTATTAGCTAAACACCAATCAAAATAATCCACCTGCACAGGCAATACAATTTTCTCTGGATCCCTCGCCAATAACTCTGAGCATCTCATTCAGGTCTTAATGATAATTTGTGCCAATAACTCAAATAGACCAGGAGCAGTTTTTTGTTGCGACAAGACAGGAAAGCCCACTCCAGTACATGGAGTGGATCTTCCCACCCAGGATTCCATTGTACAATCATAGCAAATGGCATTGTGTCAGTAATTAAAATGAATACCTGTACTGCAACAGTCATCTCAACTCTCAAAACATGCTTTTCCTGTATTGCCCGCTCCACCATCTCAACCATTTGTTTTGCTTCAGGGGTCAAGTACCGTGGTGCTGTAATATCAGTGTCCCCTTTTATGTTTTAGTAATAAGGTGGGCATAATCTAGGCTTTGGGGCATCAATTGTTGTCAATCACAGGCCTTGTGGCCTGTCCTCCTCTCCTGGATGGCCCTCTCACAGTAGAGCAGGCCATCCCTCACATCAAGGTCTGGTATGGTATATGTCTCCACCACTCAACGCTTACTGGATTGCAGCCAGCAGCAGAGCTCGAGGTTCTTCTTGGTGGCAAACACAGAGACCAACCCAGGCTTGCCCTTGATGATGGTAGGAGATGCTTGGTCAGCCCCAGTCCTTTCGCCTTCTTTATCCAGTAACAAACTGCTACTATGGCAAAACACACACAGGTTGTATCAACACAACAGGTTAGTCAATATAAGTAGCAAAGCACACACAGATTACATCAATACAACAGGTTATGCAATATAACAAAATACAAAACAAAAGGTGCATTAAACTCTTGCTATTACAAACTATGGTGCTTGAGAGAAACTCGGTCCACATACCTTTTATAAGGAGGACAAGGTTCCGACACATGGGGCCAACATGTGTCGCAAGTCATCCTGCCCAGGATGCATATTTACAGTGGGACAAGGTTGTGACACATGGGGCCAACATGTGCCACAAGCCATCTCACTCTGTTCATTAATGTCCATTCACCTGCATTATTTCTACTTCATAGCCAAATACTCGTGACCATGTTCCTCCAAAAAGGACCCTACAATTCCTTTTTTTTTTTTTTTGTGAACTACCCATATCTCCTTCATAGCTTTCTCCATCACGTGGTTAAGCATTTTCAAAATACATGGTACAACTGACAGCACAACCAAGATTACTACTAGTATGATAAGTTCATATACCATAAGATGTTTTAACCATTCAGTAATACCCCAATCTGCCAGCCATCCATCAAGGCCTACACTCGAGTGAGTTAATTGCTTTGTGAGATGTTAAAGATCCCGGGACTTCTTCTGTTATAGGCTCAGAATGGTCAGACAGGTTCAAGCAACACATACCCTCAAAAGCCTCACATCCATGTCCTTGTGCCAATAGTAAAAATAAAAAAAAAATCAATAGCTGTTCTATTTTGTAGCATGGCATATTACTAGGAAAGGAACCTAACAGATCCATCTCCTGTGGGTCAAAGTCAGTTACATTTAAAACTGCAAGCATATAAGCCACTCGTGAAACACTTGTTACCTTATCCAAAAGCTTATTTCGTTTCATTCGTTTCTTCTCTTTTTTTTTTTCTTCTGTTTTTTTATTTGTTTTCATTTTTATCCTTAACATACCTAGCAAAGGAAGTAAAAGTACTCAAAGGGAGCCCCACCAAACAAATTCGAAAAGGGCCCCCTGTCGTCATTACTAAGAAACAAAAGGAGTTCTGCTGGAAAAGGAAAAAAAAACAAACAAAAACAAACCGCAGCAGCGGCCAGACGCTGTCAGCGCTCGAGAGGTTAAAAGAATGCGGCGGGGCCGGGGGCGAGCCGGGGGGGAAGGCGCTTCTCTGTAGCCTCCGGCTCGCGACAGATCAAAAAAGGGGGGGGGGCTGGGCGGTGCTCCGCAGCCGCTGCTCCCTTTTCCAGGTTGGGGGTGTGGGGCTGCATATCCATATCGGCTGACAGTTATTACGTCTTTTCTGACCGACCCCCCGGTCGAACATTCCTTTTTAATTTGATCCACTTTTTGACAACCAAAACACTTCAAACCCACTCTGCCTACTGTAAGCTGCTGAGCAAGGACCTCAGCCAGCATAGATACCTTAAGTGACTCTGAGCTCACATTCTGAGACACCTTTAACAGCTCAGCAACCGAGGTAGCAGAGCGCCTAATTGGGGTGATCGCCTCCTGGCAATTTGCATTTGAATTTCCAAAACCCAGCTGAATGACGTCCTCCTGGCAAACTACATTTACACTTCCAAAAGCCAGCTGAAAAACCAAACATGCCACATTCTCATTGTCTACCTGCCTTGTAAGAGCTGTCTGAAGCCAATTTATAAAAGAAACATAGGCCCCCTGTCTTGAACATATATACCTTAAAGCAGATTGATTAGAACCTTTGGCTACAAAAGTTACCGTACACACAGAAATCAACACCCACTCAAGCAACTCTCCCACCCCCCAGTCACTAGCAACGCAGGGCAAGGGTGGATGGAAATCTCCTTGCGGCTCCGATGTTCGCGTCCGCTCCCCGGTGCTGGCAGTGCACGGACCTGTCCGGGCTGTGTCAGAAGGAGGAGGGGGTGGAGGACGGGGTGGCGGCGGCTCCGATGGTTTTATCGCGGCGCTTTCCTCCGGGCGTTTAGAATTCTCCGCCGAATCAGAAATCAGGGCAAAAATGGTTGGGACTTTTGAAAAAGGTTTAGAATCTCCGGGCCATATGATGTGAGGGGATGTCAGTGCCAAGTCCATGCTGACGGTGTCTTGTCTTTCTGCTCTCATGGCTTGCAAAGTTTCTGTGACTAGTTGCCAGGCAGCAGCAAGTTCACTAGCTGTCCGGTCACCTTTACTAATTGCTTCCCACTGTTTCTTCCCTACTGCGTTCCAAGTCTCTACCTTAAATACTAATACAGGGTCAGGAGCAAAACCCTGGTTCCGGCACCACTTCAACAACTTCTTCAAGGTGCCCTCCACACACTTTATCCCTCTCACAGAGAGTATATGTAGCAGGATCCAAACTACTGCCCCTTCTTGCGCTACGTTCCCCGCTGCTCCCCCGGCGCCCACAGTCCGCTCATTCCCATGACTCTGTTCCCCTGAAGGGGGGGGGTGGCGCGGGGGATGGTAGACTCTGCGTGGAGCTAAGAACAGGGGGGGTGGCAATGCCCTCCGCCTGTCCTGGCTGCGTTTTAAAGTCTTTCAGAGTCTCATAAAGGAGACGCCACGTCGGTAACAGTGCTGCCCCCCCGTGAAGCATAATCAAACAGTTTATCACCCAATTCTTTCCAAATAGAAACATCAAAAGAAGTTATGATAGATGCCTCATATCCTTGCTCCTTACTCATAGCAACATTTTTTC